>OX411308.1:108287861-109487861 GCA_948150685.1 Rhaphigaster nebulosa | reverse complement strand
AGATAACTTATAGCAACCATACCTGAAACCTCACACCAGTCATATGGTAAAATGCCTTTGTCACTGGAAAACATATTTTACTGTTTTAAATTTCCCAACATTTTAGCTAAATTAATTAATTTTTAAACGATATTTATTAGTATTGCTATAATTTACTTTTTACTTCCTTGTACGCAGCGAAAATTTTTGGTATTCAGATTTCAACGGAAATATCCATTTTGAACAAGTTTCGTTGTGGAGTCTGTACGTTCGTTCGTTTGTACGTACCTATCTCATTCCCTAATTTCATCTTTATCTATTTGTTTTTTAATATAATTGCATTTATAATGCAATATAAATTTATAATTTTCACTGTTTTTACATCCTTGTACGAAGTAAAGGAAGTATTGTAATCGTGAAAATTTTGATTTTCAGATTTCAACGGAAATATCCATTCTGACTATAGTTTCTTCGTGGCGTACGTACGTGCATATCTCGCTTAGCTCAAAAACGGTTATCCGTAGAAAGTTAAAATTTTGTATTTTGGATCACTGTAAAATCTAGTTCTGAACCTCTCTTTTTGGTCACTGCATGACTACCGGAAGTGGTACTTTACCTGAAGGTCATTATTGATTTTCATCAATAATTATATTAAAATATAAAGCAAAACTTTTCAAATTTGATATTCAAGACTAACATACTAATATAAATAGCATAATAAATGTTGGCTAAAATTGGCAAACCGGAAGTGGTATTTTATTTGAAGGTCATATTAGACTTTTAACAAAAATTATATTAAAATTAATGTAAAACATCTCAAATTTGGTAAATTATACTTTTATAATTTTATTTTATTTATATCAATATAAGTAATATAATAAAATTTGGTTGAAATTGAAGAGCCGAAAGGAGTACTTTACTTGAAGGTCATAATAAACTTAAATCAAAAGGTATATCGACATTTAATACAGAGATCATATGGTTCGGACAAAGGTTATAAACGCGATTTTTTTTCCACTCTGATTAAACAATTTTATTATTTGTTTTATGTTTTAAAATTGAGTAAAAATGCTTGTTTTCCTCCCCATTTGTGAGCTGAAAGAGTCTGGAGAATAACATAAGTTAAGCGGGTTCTTTCGCTTAAAATATTGAAACCAACGATTTACAATGTTTTGCCTAGTGACATAGGCAGAAAACGACATATAATAACGCAATAAGACCTTCATAAAAAATATCTTATGCTTATGCCTCTTGATTGCAAACATCTAAAGACAATTACTAAGACTATTGGCAAAGACAGCAATAAAAATTACTTTTAATATCTGTAATTTGAATAACTGTTTGGCTGAAACGATTTAGTGTCCTTTTGGCCTTGCGTTTTCTATTGTCTCTTTCGAGATTGGTACTTACAGACTACTGTTAAAACAAAATGAAAGAAATTCGCCACTTTTAGGAATGTATAACGACGGAAATTGATTTGTAATTACTGATTCTACAACTTAAAACAAAGGCTTCTTTACATTACGAACTCTCTTTTCTATTCAACTTTGCTGAAGATAATTTAGTCAGAGTTTCTTGAATCCAGATTATGGACACTAATGACTTCGATATAACGGAATATAGTTATTACTTAATTATTAATAATTATGTAAAATCAAAACCTTGCCTCTAGAGAAGCATTTATAAAACACCGAGAACGTTAAGTAGTGAAGTTTGTTTCAGAAGGTAAACAGTTATACATAGCATAGGTCGAAGGCACTTATGAAATTAATCTAATCCCGGAGAATAGCATAAAGTAACCAATAGAATAAAAAAAACATTCAGCATAAATACATGACGGAAAAATAAATTAATTATGTGTATTAAAAAATAAAAACTGTCATTGCTAGGGGCACCTTATCCAACTCCTCTATAGGTTTCTTCCGCCGTTGTCCGGCATCTTCATCGTTGCCATTTAATACCTGGAAATAAAATGTGGATCCGTTTTTTAGGATCCTCCCATGTTTTCGATAAAAACACCAGCATGAAGAATTATGTTACAGGCGCACATGAACGTTGTCGTCATTAAATCTTGTTTATGTATATAATTTAGTTTCAACTAGTAACAAAATATTGAGTACTGACTGTCATTCATACTTTATATTTACATATAGTAAGCTAGTTTCTACAATTCGGCTCAGAATGTTATATATTTTAGAAAATTATGTTATTACAGAGTTAAATATGAAACTATGTTTAATAGGATTAAACGCTCTAGTCAAATTGAAAATTGCAAACCCTTCAATATACAAAATTTTTGTCCTCGTCATCGGATAAGGTTTCGCCACTGACGTCATCAGGCGTTGAAGACATTTCAGGATCCTTACCAACGTCAAGCTCTTCGTCACTGGGTGTACTCTCTGTCTCACCTAATGATACGTCATCGATATGCTCTGTATTACCACCTTCTTCTCTCGACTGCTTCAAGACCATTCTGATCATGGCTTCTACTTCGTTCTTGGTTATATCACGGTCATTTCTAGTGAGGGGAAAATCATAATTCATCCCTTTAGGTTCCTTCTTTGGTTTATCATTCTTCTTCTTGTCTGAGTCTGTCACGGTTGGCTTTTCATCCTTCTTGTCATTCTTACTCTGTGCTGCAGATTTGCGATTCAACGAAGCACCGGGGTTACTGTTAATTCTATCAGTCGTAGTCTTTCCCAAATCTTCAATCTTCTTCAGAGGCTTCGATGACGGTTTGTTTTTGGCACCCAAATTACAACCAAGACCAGACTTCTTAATGGAATTTGATTCGAGCGCTCCAGTCTTCTTATTCTTATCTATTTTGGGAAGAGGATCAGGATATTCGACTATCGGAAGCTCATTGTCTGATGCAGGTTCTGAGGAGTCTCCGCTTTGTCGTTTTAATAAATTGTTCTTAAGTTTTTTTTTAAGTTTTCTTATAAATTTCTGATCTTGAGACTCTTTGAAAAACTTTCTGATTTTAATAAAGTCGTCATCAAGTTCGGTATCCTCATCATCGATGGATTCTCCACTACCCAAGGACTGTTTCTCTTTTGATATCCTACGGCATTTGCTGATCTCTTTGATATGCGGCATTTTTAAAGTAACCACTAGGGGAACGAAATAAACAAAAAGTTAATACATTGAATGACAACCATTAATTCGAAAACATATGTCACTTTAAAAATTAGCATTAGTCCATAACAACTGGACTTATATTTTTTTTAATATCTTGAACGTTTAAAACTATTAGTTAAATATAAGCAGTAAATTTATATTTTTCAGATAGCCAACGCAAAACTTTTGTATCTAAATCACCTGATATCACTAAAAAATCTCTATGGAATACTTAACTTTGAAAAAACTACAAGCTTTTTTTGTAAAAAAAATTAGGTTTACAAAACTTCACTGGGACCTCTATAATCAGATAATAAACAAATAAACCAAAATAACGGTTTAGGTCAAGTTCAAGAACGTCGATATTGGGTAAATAGAAGACGAGATATAGGGTTTCAATCACATACACAATTTTGTGGCTTTCAAAATTTGAGCAGCTTGAATTGAAAAACAAAACATTTTTTTTATTTTAGATAATTTTTTCAACATAAAGATTTTTTGATATCCAATGAGCCATGAGTAATGAATAAGAACTAGTTCATTACTCCGAGTAATTGATTCTAATCTGATCCCCGAAAAGAGCGGTTTTCCATAAATGCAATGGGCGAACGAAAATCTGTAATAAATGTATCATTCAATAAATATCATTTGAGAAAACAGAATTACTCTATATGAATTAGCAGAAATATTTAATATTATTGTCAAGGCGTTAGATTATAAGTATAATCTGTAAACTAAGTAATATACCTACGAATTATGAAATACCATCGATTGGACCATATTACATGAGATTACGGAACCAAAGTAAATTTTTCAAACAGAATTACAGTAAAAAATTATTAAACCCACAACTTAAAAGTAGAAGAAAGCTATCAAAAACAAGTTGTTTATTTTTATCAATTTAAAAATATAAAGACTTAATTTAAGTCTACACTTTATACAGTTATAAATTTGAAAGTATTCTTGTTGGTACAAGTAAGAAGTTGAGCGATAAAACTTTCAGAACTTCATACCACCAATGCGTACTAGCACCATTTATAATTCAAATGCATTCAGCGGGGATATATAAGTGGTAAGAATCAACAAATCAGATGGTGAAATATCTTTGAGGAAAATGTAAGACTATAGGCGGTGTTCTTAAAATTCTTACTAAACGGAGTGGAAAACGTTTTTAACGAAGATTCGACAAAATAAATATAATCTGCGTCGGTCAAATTTTAGTGGTATAAGTTGTAAAAACATCAATTTTTACAAGATATATATATGAGGGTCAGCATGTCCGAACGGGTTAATGCGCTTGCAAAAGTGGACCTGCTTACAAACCCAAAGTTGTGAGTTGGAATCCCAGTCCCGGCATCCCTCAGGCATTTAATCACACCTCCCTCGGGTATGTGAGGCCCGTCAGCCTACTGGAGAAAACTCACACAGACCGGGAGCAATAACTCTACCCGGTGTACCTAAATTGTGAATCACGTTGTGGTTTTTAAAAAATAGCCGCTCGGAGGTTCGGTCAATGGACGGCCAGTTTTGCGGTATAATATAGGTCATCGTACGCCTGATGATCCCTAGACCCTGTCCTTAAACCCGAATGAGTCTCGTTGGGAAGGACACTGCCAAATTGGCACCACAGGGATCGGTTATGGAGCTATGGGTAGCCTGCCGCTGCACTATGGAAAACATGGTTTCTTGCAACGTGAGGTAGGGTGATCTCCTTCAGGCTATATATGTATATATATATATATATATATATATATATATATATATATATATATATATATATATATATATATATATATACACACACACAGCGAGAATACTAGCATGGTTCTTCCGAGCTTCAACAATACAAATAAGAATAAATTTGCTCGAATAAGCAGACAGAAAAAATTGCTGGGCTGAAGGTGACAGATTACATAAGTAACGACCCGCCACAAACGAAGGCACACATCACTATATATACAGACAACAAAATTTTAATGAACTTTATTAATAATTCAGAACTTAATAATCCTCGAAAATATAGACTCTTAAATGATTAAAAGTAAAATCAGGGATTGAGGGTGATGATCATCTTGCTAATGAAGTGGCTAAAAGCGATTTGTTGCCTTCATACCAAATAACAACCTTCATCATATTTAAAGAGAGATTTAACATTTGATGTTAAAAGACGGTACCTTCCATCAAATCACCAATCTTACATTGATTTATACCACACATTACACTACATAGTAATGATTACAAACTAACACAACTACTGACACAGTAAGGCAAAACAATATCTAAAAAGATTCAAAATTATAAAAACAGACTTATGTGATGAAGAACAAATCCACTATTTTAAACATATACTTTATGACAGTAAATTATTTGACAGACAATTTCATTTAATAAAAAGTATAATTCTCCAAAAACGGAACAAAATTTGTTTTCGAAATTCAAGACAGACTTGCTTAAATTTACTTTATTTTATAATTTGTTATTTCAGTTTTGTTATGAACGATATGTAAATTCATATTATCATTCATGCAGTAAACCTTTACGGAATGGAGCATGTATATCTCATAAACGGTTGTTATGCTGGGTTACCAAGTAAGGAAAATAATGTAAATATATATTGAATCCTCGTTAAGAAAACCAAAAGCTATTTTACTGATTTATTTGTGTATACTTAGAATCAACTGAAGAAGCTTTCAAGTATATCTGAAACTAATAACAACGCTAATAAGTTATGTAATAGTTTAGTTTATCCATTAAAAATTAGCTGAATTTTGTAAAACAAAAAAAAAAGTAAAAGTTTATTCAATCATGCTTGATAGTTAAGAGCCGCCACAACGGAATAATGAGCCGCTTTATCGACACACTTTAGTTATTAATGAATTAAGATCCTTAATTTCTCCTAAAAAGAAGAAAAAAAAACCTTTAAGAATGAATATTTTAAGAGAGAACAAGTCTACATAAATATTTAATATTTTTATTTTTCGAAGGTTATAGCATGTATTGAAATATGATAACTTTTATGAAATATAAACATTCGAAGTTCTTACAATTTCTTTATTATCACATTATATCCATCCGACTATCAGTCGTTGCTCAGAAAATTTCTACAAACAATAAATAAAATAGATTTTTAATCAATTAATAAACAATACTAATTAAAATAAATAAATGAATAAAAATAGAACTAAGGGAACTAAGTATTGGTACAAAAAAAAAAGGTCTGTTCGTAAAATGCTGATTAAACAATTCGCATCGTAATTTAATAATCAATGCAAAAATATACATTGATTAAATATAATAGGACCATTGATAACTAGAGCGCTCATGCAATTGCGTTTTTTTTCGCTGGATTGAAATCCATCAAGAACAATTTATTTACACGAATTGAAATATCCTGGTTAACAAATGTGTTTTATTTTGCACGAAATTGCCCGTCTTTAACCTTTTTGTGTAAATTATACGTTTTATATTTTTACTGCATAAAACAGCATATTCAAAAAAATCACATATTAGTGAATTCCTTGAAAATAAAAATAATAAAACAAAATTACAAAGAAAATTTTCATAAAGTAATGTAAAGAAGGCTTTTAATATCACACTTCATTAAATAAAATTTTCTCGGAAAGTCTAAAAAGGTTTTCAAGTTTGTTTTATCTCTTTAAATTCGTGGAAAGCCTCACCATTCCATTATCCCCTTTTATGTTGCATAGCTCAACACTGACTGCAGTGGGCAAAATAATTATTCATACACATACTTTTAAATTTAGTAATGTATTTTACTAGAAATCCACAAAACCTGCAACAAAAATGTAAATTCATGGTGCAAAAAAAAAAATAATCATACAGCAACAGTTGTGATAATTAGTTAATTTGTTATCAGCTAATGGTTTTCACGTAATACAAAATCTCTTATTCGAATAAAAACCCAAAATGGGCCAAATGATCAGAATGGAAAGATAATTCTACCAAAATGGATTCGCATATCTACAGAATTAAGTTCTACCTGCAATGATGAATTATTTAAATTTTTCGACAAGGATTGAGTTATTGATATTTCGGACAAATATTGTGATTATCTCACTTGCTCATGCATATGTTGAATAATTAACAATATATAGGCGGTTAAAAGGTTTTGACATTTTACATGTTGCTTATTTTTCAAAAAAACATTATTAAAAATATGTAAATATATAAAATGTGAAGTAAAATTTGATAGGGGATATGGTTATACAATTGTTTGTAGGTTTACTGTGTTTTGATTGTAATTTACTGAGGGTAGACTGACAGTCCGAAACATCGAATGAATATAATGTGACAATAAAGAAACTGTAGGAAGTTTGAAGGTTTATGTTTCCTAAAAGTTGACATATATCAAGTCCACTTTGAAAAATGGCGAGTAGAGTTTTTTTGAGTGGAGGAAAAAGAATCTGCCCTCAGTTCTGTTAGGTGTTAGCTCATCGATGGCAGGCGTGTCTAAGAAGCTCCTCGTCCACCATAGAGCATCGTCCTTCGCACCGGAACCAATGATAATCCCTCGCCCCGACCCTACTATCGTCGCCCCTAGCCCCCGGTCTGTCCACATAGGAGCACCACCATCACCCCTCTCCAAAGTTAGCAGGGACAATATCTCTCTGCCCCTTCACGTGAATTTTAGACATCATGTTGGCCGGAACATCTTCTGACGAAGTTATTGCGTTGGATTCAATGTGAGCCAATTACTATCATTTTTACCGAATAAGAAAAAGGATCGGTGTTCATTTTTTATGGTGGATTCCATCAACTGTACGAGGAATTGAGACGAAATTCTGAAAGATTTTTAGGATATCCTAAATATAAATATATATATATATATATATATATATATATATATATATATATATATATATATATATATATTTAGCTCATTTGATTTACTAAGAAATATTAAGAATTGGGGTTATCCAATATGGATTATGGAGAAAATATGGTTGGAGATCATAATTTTCAAGGAGCTACTTATTTAATTTACCAGTGCCTGTTTGAATTTTTTTCACAGAATTGGAAAACAAATTACAAAAAAACAAAATCCTACATTTGAAATATTTTAATCACGAAACAACCGCGTATCTCTTCACTTGTCTTATTGCTTCCAGTTAGTTTTGTTGAATTAAAATATAATCAATTGATGATTGCATTGTGCCTGTTTGTAGGAGGGTAATAGATTAATGTTTTATCTGACTAATGAACAAATAATACATTTTTATCCAATATACGTTAATTGTTTATAATTGATTTATTCTTTATTCAAATCTTCGTTATTTAAATTAATTATCTCATTAATAATTCATTCGCTCACGAGACATAAGTAGAAAAGCGAATGAAAAGTTGGCGCGAATAATTATAATTCAATCATTCGATTTTTTGTTGAACAAATCGAATCACGAATTAAAATAGTCTATATTTTATTTTTTTTTCGCTTGGCTCTACAGACCTAGTAGATCTTTGGCCGCCTTTGCCAGTCTTCTCCACGTCTGCCTATCTTGGGCCACTGATTTTCAGTTTGTTGCATGCAGCTCTTTCGTATCTTTGTTGATCCTATCTATCCATCTGGTTTTTGGCCTTCGACGTGTTCTCTTGCCAATTATTGTGGCATTCATCGTTGTGAAGAGGCGTCCTGATGGATTGCTTCGAGCTACATGCCCCGCCCATCTTAACCTCCTTGCCTTCATATCATGAGATATTGACTGACCAGTTTCTGTAAGTAGTTCTTTATTGGTCTTTCTTCTCCAGGATTTTAGATTCTGATCCCATATCGCTCCGGTTATCGTGCGGAGGACTTTCCTTTCAAATCTCTCGATTCTGCTTTCTTGGGTGCCGGTTAGAGCCCAGGTCTCGCAGCCGTACATCAGAATTGGTTTTATCACAGCATTGTACACCCTTAATTTGAGATTTCTGGAGATTTTTTGGGATTTCAGTATTCTTGAAAGAGAGAAGAAAGCTCTATTTGCGCTTGTTATACGCTGGTCTATCTCTGTATGCTGGTCACTGACTGAGGTTATTGTGGAGCCGAGGTATTTAAAGCTGTCTACTTTCGGGAATGTTCTGCCATCCACGCAGACACTATTGTTGGGGTGGATTTTTCGGCTAACTATCCTATATTTTGTTTTATCTTCATTTATTTGCAAGATGATTTGCTCTGCTTCTCGTAACGGAGTCTTAGTAAGTCTCTCAATGTCCTCTTCATTGATTCCAAGGACAGCTATCTCGTCCGCATACACTAGGATTTTGTGTTTCATTCCGACGTGCACCCCTCCATTTTCGTGTGATGTTGTTCTAATCACCTTCTCAAGGGCTAAGTTAAACAGCATCGGCGAGTCCATCTCCCTGGATCAGACCTGTTCTAACTTCGTTGAACGCCTTCGTCAATCTCACCAATTTCCCTGGAATACCCAGCTCAGTCATGATTTTCCATAGGCAGTTTTTGTCCACGGAATCATAGGCTGCTTTGAAATCGACAAATAAGGTGTGCACATCCTGCTCTACTTCCCAAAGTTTTTCGAGTACATGTTTTAGGATAAAGATCTGGTTTAGCGGGCTCCTTCCTCTTCTGAATCCTGGTTGGTGTTTGCCTATTATATTTTCATAGTGGGGATATATCCGGTTTAGCAGGATATTAGTCATTATCTTAAAGACAACCAAAAGGAGTGCTATACCTCTGTGATTACCACATTCATACATGGGTTCCTTCTTTAGAATAGTGCATATTATTAGACCTGTGTTCCAAGCCTCCGGTATCCTTTCCTCCTCCCATATTTTCTGGATTAGTTCTAATAGCTTGGCTCTTAGAGTTTCGTCTCCATCTTTAAATAGCTCTGATAGTATGCTGTCCAACCCTAGGGCCTTTCTTCTTTTAAGTCTGTCGATAGCTATTTCCATATCCAGATTGTCTGGTTTTTCAACCTCTTGCGGGTCGAGGTCTTCCGTGTGGTCCATAGCTTCTTCGTTTGTGGGGTTCCCTTGGTTGAGAAGCTGCTGGAAATGTTCTTTCTAGATGCTTAATACATTTTCTTTTGATGCCGTCCGTTTTTCATATTTTCCTCGCATTTGCGTGTTTCTTGCTTTATATCCTACCCTTTCTTTCCTTATGTCTGCATTTATTTCCGGCCTGCCAGTTGTCCTCAATAGTTTTCAGTCTTTCTTTGAGGAATTCTCTTTTTGATTTTCTTATTATCCTGTTTGCCTTTGTCCTGGCGGCGGCGTATTTTTCCAGCGTGGCTTGATCAGCTTTGGCTACGGAGAGAACTTTAATTTTTCTTCTTTCCTCCACAGCCTTTTCACATGCTTCTGTGGAACCACTTCTTGACTTTTCGTTTCTCCTGAATACCTATTACTTCCTTAGCTGTTTCTTTTAATCCGGTCTCTAATGCTCCCCAGTGTTGATCAACCTTGAGGCCCTCTGAGTCCAAGGGTTCGAATTTATTCTTCAGTTCAATTTGGAATTTAGCTTTTAATTCACGATTTTTCAGATTATGGCCTTCGTACCTATTTCTTTCCACATGGTCCCCTACTTTGTTGTTTCGCTTCAGCCTCTGACAGAATTTAATCCTAATCAGAGTGTGGTCCGAATCACAGTCTGTTCCACGGTAGCTTCTTGGAGCTCTGATGTCTCCTATCTAATAGTACGTGGTCAATTTGGTTTTTAGCACCTTTAGGGCTTACCCAGATGTACTTGTGGATGTCTCTGTGCGAGAACATCGTGCTACTGACCACTAGACCCTTAGCTGCTGCCAGACTAATACATCTCACTCCATTGTCATTGCTCGTTTCGTGAAGGTATATATGAATAATATATTTGCTTAAGTAGAAGCAAAATGACTAAAATGACAACTTGAGCATCAAAATAAAATAATTGTAGCACAAAAATTAAATATTTAAGCGATTATTATTTTATTAGGATAAATGATTAAAATTTTAATATTTGTAAAGTGAAAATGAGATAATATAAAAAGATTTTAAAAAATCTCGACGTTCTCCCGGCCTCAGGTGAGAGGTTCGAGGTTAAAAGAATTGAAGAAACAATTCCTTGGTTTGGTGCTAGGCTAGGGCCGAAGGTCGGTGCGCAGGGTGAGGATTCGTTATGGCCAGTCCCATAGGAAACAATGTGTTTTTTTCTTGGTGCGATGCACTAGGGGCGGGTCGCGGGACGGTGCTCCGTTATGGACGAGGCCTAACTCTATAAAGCACGGAAAGAATGGCATTTACAAATTTTCTTAAAATGAAAATATAAAGTGAAGATTCAGGGACAAGGGTAGCATATTAAAACATATAACATAATTAAGTGGATTTTTGGTTATAGTCTATAACATTGCTTTATAATTGTCTTTTTCTAACTTAATTTCAGAACATTGTGGGCCACAAAAATTGGGCCGCCAGTTTGGCAACTCTGCTCTAGAGAACATCCTGCATGAACTGATTCTGAAATGGTTTGAGAGATAAACCTGGTGATTTTATGTCGGAATACAGAAGATACAGACAAACTCGTTTGTCAATAATCAGAATCCCTTTATAAAGCAATTTTCCAAGAGACCTTTTAATATTGTTTCATTGCACTAAAACTTCCCAAGAGATATTCACTAACTGCTTTTAATCATAGAAATATGCTTCATAAAAAGAAGGAATCGACATAAATATAAATTATTAGGTCGAGTTAACGCTGAAACATATTTTGTTTTTGAAAATCAGATAAAAAAATAAATAAAAAGAAGCGTAGGCTAAAAAGAGTAGAGAGTACTTAAATCTGTTTGAATAAGGCTGTCCGACAGCATTAAGGATAATGAACCAGATTTGTATAAGATAAATTAGGAGGGGATCCAACTTCACTGCTTAATTACGACACATTTATTTTGCAGTTCCCAGGAGTGGCTTTATAGTGCTAACGAGATGCGTTCAGCAGAGGCGGCAACCTTTCCACATTCATTATCTTTGAAAAAGGTCGGAGAAAGGAGAGAAATGCCCATTTTTTTTTTTAATATCAATAAAACCTGTTTAATTAAGTATCCAGAAATAGGTTAAGAATAGAACGAATGAAGAGCTTGAATAATCAATTATTTAGAAGTGATTCGGAACAACAATTTCGGTAACATAAAGCATGAATGTTCCAGCCCCTGAAGCCGACGATCAAAAATTTACTTCTTAACACCAAGCAAAAACTTTTAGTAATAATAAATCCTATTCTTTTATTATTCTGTAAATAAAATTCTGTAAGTAAAAAAGGCACACACTTTTTTTAACCTGCAATTTAAAAAATTAAAATGACAAACGGCTAGACTTCTATCTCTCTAAAAGGGTTAGTTGTACTTCTGCCTCAGAGAAAATAAAAGTAAGTGTTTCTAGCCCCAGGACACTTTTTAAATTGCTTTATTTCTTCTCAATTCAGTTTTTTTTTCACTTTGTTATTTTGTGCGTTATTTTTTTATTTACGTTTATAAGAGGTTACATGAGCCAAGATTTTTTTTTCAAACGTTGAACAAAAATGAAAATATTCGTAAAGCAATTAATGTTTTATTTTGAATATCACATAAAATGTGGTTTAAAAATGCAATATTATGAAATTGATATTCTTACTGCAAGGAACTATTTTTTTTAACTCAAACTATGAAGCACTTCTGTTTTATTATTTATAAGAGCGACTTCTTATTTTTTTTTTTAGCGAATCCTAAAAATCCAAGTCTAGCTAAATTTTGAATTTTCTTTTTTAAATTTTGAATGATCTCTAATTAAAGCACTAACTGTAAATTTGAAGTTACAGTGATAATATTATAAAATACAGAAAGCGGACATAACAAACTTTCTTGTTGAAAGTATATTATACCCTTGATTTTTTTTTCTCATTTATATGAAGGGTTGAGAAGCTTAGGGGTACAAATGAAACTTTACTAATTTTGGGAAAACGCATTTCAAAGTTAAAAAATTTTGATAAAACATCGAACTTTTAAGTTGGTATCACACATACATTATGGCTCTGATGTATATACCTTAATTATTAAGCAGTATTGCTTTTGAAAAACATTTTATGTGCTTTAAATATCCATAAGTGCACTTAAAAATAACTTTAAAAAAAGTCAGTTTTACCTCTAGGATTCTCAGCGCCCCATTGCAATGTAACATAAGTAATGTTGAAATAAATTGTAATTATTTTTATATTTAAAAATATATTTTTTTAAACAATTGTTTGTTTTTACTCTAACTACAATCTTTTAATTTTTTTTATTGGGCTTTAACGTCCTTTTCTATCCAATCAAGGCGTACAGAAAGAATTATCCTACAAGTTATAAATCTATTCTAACCAGAGTGGGAAGATTGAGATTCATTACGTGGGACCGCCACGAAATAAATTTCAACCCACCCAAGGCCGGATTCGAATCGGCGCCGTAGCAGTCTCGAAGTTGCTAAGGTGACGCCTCAACACTCTTGGCCACCCAACATGGCCTCCGTCTCATATTCTTCTGTCTTAATTAACTACAAAAAAATATTACAATTACAAAAAAAAACATTTACAATAAGTGATGAAATTAACTATTATCATGGCTAACAGATATAAACATAAATAGTAAAAACTATCTACCGGAAATGAAACGCTTATTTTTTGTATAAGGATATAAAAATGTAACACACTGCTGTACTAGAGGAATCAAAGAAATGACGTAATCGTACGATAATCATCATAACTATTGTTATTAGTCCTTGGAGAAGTTTCAATATACATCGCAATGACATTGCACAGAACTATTATTACAAAACTAACAGATTTTTTTCTTTTTAATGGTTTATTAATGTATTTTCATTTGTTGTAAAATTTGTCAATTTGCTATTAGAGGCGATAATAGATTATAGCCAGAAAAACCCTAAAAAAAAAAATAATAATAATTAAAAAAATTAACAATGAATTCAGCAGAAAAAAAAAATCAATAAGAGAAGTGTTATTCCCAATTTTCATCAACACCAATGTTTCAGATTTATTTTTTTAGATTTATGCCAAATAATCTTGATATATTAAAAAAAAATGTATTCCATTTATATGAGCAAAATGATACCGAATAGTGCTATATCGCATATTTATTCAAAGGTTTTTGTAAGCTAGTAATTTGATTAATGAAAAAATTGTGTAGTTTATATCCAGAAGATATAAAAACGACCATAATTTTATAGTAATTTTTCTTGATAGCAAATCTGTAATACTTAATTCCACTTCAGCTTACCACTTTTTGAGAGGAAACAACAAAAATATCGAGGCTTTATTGTATCTACGCGATGAATATAGAAATAAAAAACAACCAATATAGAAAACCTCAGAAGACTCTTATAATCAATCAGAACTGATTTACATAATATTTTTAAATGGATTGTACTTTACGTGAATATTTAGAAACTCTACGTGATTCTCTTTTATCAAAACTTTTATGATCACTTTTTCATCAAGATTTATTCATCAAGGATTCTGAAATATGATGCAACGAAGAACTACATTTTTATTTCATATAATTTTCAATTTTTTTTTTCTTTTTTTTTTTACTAAAACCATACTACCTTAAATAGTTGAGAAAGTTTAAGAAAAAAAAATCTTAAGGATTAAAGGTTTAAATGAAAAATTCCAAAACATTGTCATATTTTATTGGCGTTTCGACCACATTAAGGTCAATTTCATTTGTGAATTAAAATTTTGCATATTCTAAAAACAAACGATATAAATTTAAATAAAAATAAAAATTTTAAGAATCCATAATAAAATTGTAGAATACATCTCATACCGTATAGTAAAAAATCTTTAACCAATGACTTTGTGTGTCTTGAATTATCATTTGAATTTGTCAATAATTTCAATCAATACACAAGAAGATTTTAATCTATAATTTATATAAGATAATATGTGAACTCTTTATCTTGCTTAGATCATTTTATTAATAATATTTTCATGTTGTGGTGTTTCGAGGACTTGC
Source organism: Rhaphigaster nebulosa (assembly GCA_948150685.1). Lineage (NCBI taxonomy): Eukaryota > Metazoa > Arthropoda > Insecta > Hemiptera > Pentatomidae > Rhaphigaster > Rhaphigaster nebulosa. The sequence continues at coordinate 109,472,790 of OX411308.1, read as the reverse complement.
TTCATCATCTGGAAAATTATTTTCTAAATTCCTGTCATCTAGCATAGTCATTAAAATTGTTATTATATGTATTATCCATGTTCATAATCAATCCACATATTCTTTACATTTTGTCAATAATTACAAAATCAAAACTTAACAATAAATGTTAACATTTATTCAATTTTATAATTACCGAAACATCACAATATTACGCAATTATCATTAATAAAATGAGGTAAAGAAGAACGTCAGTTCGCATACTACCTTTGAACTGTCATCATATTCTTATTGCGGTCGAAAAGTGAATAAAATGTTACAATGTTTACACATTTTTTATTTAAATCTGAAGGACTAGAATATATAGAAGAAAATGTGTATTAAATATATATTAAATTTTAGAACACTGTAACGATGAAGAATGAAGAACAATGAAGAACGCTGTAATACGAAATTAACCTTATTTGACCTCTTTCAATCTTTCAACGGTTATTTCATAATTACATTCATTATTTTCCAACAGATATAGTTCTATACAAAACATTTACATTTTTAATCAGAATGTGTTACATCAACATTCTGCTAGTAACTAAATCATATTACCTATCATATTGTATTCATTTAGATCACATATGTAGGTAAATGTTATGCTTTACGGCGAATCGTTATAGGTTATATTTACTAACAACGTTGTATGGATTAGGTCAATTTTGTTTGAATAGAGAAATCCTTAAAACAAATGTAGCTATTATTATTATTAATCTTACCTTTACGCAATTCCATTCTTTATAGCATTAAACCAGAAGACACATCGAAGCAGCCCAACAACATACTAAGTTGTCTGCTTAATATACTGCATTCAACTAAAGCCCAGACGTCATTACCTATCAGCAATTTCGATGAAAAAAGATCGATTCACACTAAGCCTCCAATCATTGCCACTTAAAATGTAAGCTTGTTAACACACCATTCACGTTGCACGATGAGCTTCGACTGAAAACATGTTATCATCTATTTTATTTAGAAACGTTCGGACCCAAACAGTTTGGTTTAAGGCATTACCGATATTAAGCTTGATGTTTTGAATTGTTCCTAAGGAGATCTTGGAACGCTTGCAAATATAATTATAGAGCAATATATCGCACTTACATTATATATTTAAATTTATTCGAACAGATTATTGAAATATTATTTTTTTATGTTTTTTGTAAATTTAAAGTGTTTGAGTTACGACTTCATCGTATTTAATTACCATTGTTCAGATAAATGAAAAGAAAAGACCCTAAAAATAAAGATAACATTAAACAAAAAACAAAAAAATCAACGGCCAGCAGTAACAGTGGAGCTGGTCCAAAGAAAAAAAAAAGGTCAATGATATCTTTTTATCTGCTTCCCTAACAATTCCTATGATTAAAATTCCAATGGCAAAAAGTTGTCTGTTTAGTTCAATGGTTCCTAGCCAATGGTCCGCGGACGACCTGTGGTCCGGGAGAAGCTCGGAGTAGTCCAAGGAAGGGCCCGACAGCACCCTCCTGTATCTTTTTTGTGAAGAGGTATTAATAAAATTGTTTTATTATTTACTTTTCGTGAGGCTTGAGTTTTGAAAAGTTTTAACAGGTAAATGCATAATAAAAGTTCCCCAAAATGAACATTTAAGCATCCTTAACCCTTAAGTCGGTGGTGAAGGTGGTGCGATGGTTCAATTTCAGGCTACTGGTCCGTAGACTTCTACGGGTTTGGAACCTCTGGTTTCGTTATTAACTGCTATTTGAGAGATTCGTGGCTTTGGCTTCGAATTTTCCATTAATAACCTAATAATAATTTTCAATTTCATTTTTTTTTTTTTTTTAGATTTTTAGTTTTAGCTGTCATTAATATTAATTAACAATTAAAATATAATATAATTGGCGATTACTATTTTGAAGAGTAGGCATCTCATCAAACTTCTTATAGCTTAACTAATATATAGCTTATTCTATAATATTTATCTTTTCATTTAAATGCTTGCACTTATTCGCCGTTTTTATATAAGGATATTCAGTATTTGATGTAATTTGAGTCATCATAGTCGAACATTTGAATACAAAAAATAAACAAAACCTTCCAACTACGTAGACCTATGCAAAATTGTTAACTTGCATTTAGTTCGTTTAACAGAATGAATTTTAAATAATAAAGTTATCTTTAACTTTAATTAATGGCATGGATACGGAGAAGATTCGAAGTATATTACAGCAATTGCACCATAGAGAAGGTTCTGCAATAAAGGCCTAATGTTCACAATAGGGATGATGAAGGCAGGCAGCTCTTTCTCATTTAGAATTCCTTTGCGAAGGGTAGTAGGAGATATTCATAGGCTGTAAAGAGTTCATTCAGCGTTTATATTGGAGAACGGAATAGGGAGAAACAAGAACATTTTTACAATAAAATTATACTGGTACTCCGCCTGGGACGGTTGGCAATTTAGTGCATATTTTCGATGTTTTTTAAGACCCTAAGATTTCATCAAGGTAAAGTGTTAAGTGATAATAGTCAGTGTTGTCAAATATTTACACATAAATAAGCTTGAGTTATTCAAATACTAGTACATAACTAATCAGTTAAATTCTAAACAATCTAACCTCTAACCTAAACCTGCGCCCCGGGCGCCAGTGTGCCCAACTGACGTCTAATGTGCTCGCCTAGCATAACCTCTACCAGCGATCACCAATAGCTTTACGTGACCTGCTGCAGATCGATGAGTTTTCAATAAAATATTGTCATATATATATATATATATATATATATATATATATATATATATATATATATATATATCAATTAGTTAATTGGAATTGTAAGTGATTTGTTCCCAAAGTGGAATTTATTTATATCTTTATATTTATTATATCGTTTTTTTTTCTGTTAATCATCATTATTGTTTCGTTTATTTCCATTTTAGGTGTAACAGACATTGAACGAAAGTGTTGGTAACGCAGCATTCAAGCTATTTATTTATAATCCTATATAATTTTAAATTCGAATCTCAAATTTCCTATTGCGAGAGGAGTTAGACAGGGAGATAGCTTAAGTCCCCTTCTATTTATAAACGTAATGGACGAAATCCACAAAATCTGCAAGCGCCGAACTGCATGGACAACAATCGGGAAATGGAATATGAGAACTGTCCTCGTTCAAAGCCTGTTATACGCGGATGACATAGTCCTAATAGCCGACACCAAGACCAAACTACAACAAGCTCTGGTAGAATGGGAAGAAGAATTGCCCAGGAAAGGGATGCAATTAACACCTACAAGAGTAAAGTGCTGGTTATGGCGAGGGAAGAACAGGAAGATGTCCAACTCATCTGCAATGGCGAGACACTTGAGGTAGTGAAGGAATATACCTACTTAGGGACCGTAATTAGTAGCTCGGGTAAGATAGACGCCGAAATATCAAACAGAATAAGTAAGGCGAGTGTATTACCAGATTACTAATAGCATTATCGGCCACCGAGAAGTAGATAAGAAGACCAAAATGCATGTATATAAGTCTGTTTACTTACCTACACTCACCTATGGCGGAGAAAGCTGGACAAAACTGGACAGGCACTCTAGTCGCATAACGGCAGCGGAAATGAGGTTCCTTCGCAGATCTGTTGGGAGAACTAGAAGGGATCGCATTAGGAATGAAAGCATTAGAGAGCAACTAGACGTTACAGAGCTTAAAACCACTCTAGAAAGACGGCAACTCCAGTGGTTTGGTCATGTCTGCCGGATGAACGAGGACACGAATCCTACAAATGTATTAGAGGCTCGATCCACAGGAAAGAGACCACGCGGACGCCCCAGAATTACGTACCAAGAATATATCCAAAGAATTGGAAGTAAAAGAGGCAAATCGCTCAATGAGATGAAGCGGCTAAGCAGGGACCGAGAGGAGTGGTTACGCTGGATTGAGGCTCCTCGACGCTAGCTAATGGCATAAGAGGAAGATAAAGAAGAAGAAGAAGAAGAATCTCAAAATGTGTAAATCTACAGTAAGTAAACGAACTTATAATTTTAAAAACGACTGGGAGGAATTATATTGTTTTTTCAATTTCAGAGATAATTTTTTTTGTGTGTGGTATGAAATTGTAATGCCGAAGAAATATAGCCCACAGCGTCACTTCTAAGAGTATGATGCTACATTTAATAGAAAATATCCTCTTAAATAATATTATTAACAATATTTAATACTCAATTTACATTGAATAAATACACAAACAAAAAAATTGGTGTCCGCCATCTGACTGATAACCTATAAATGTGTCCCCAGATATAAATAGGTTGGGGACTCCTGGTCTAAACAGTTAACGCTTCGTCAATTCGGGCATCACAGGACAGAAAATGATAATATCACATTTTTAAGAGAATCAAGGGGGGTCCAAAATTTAATTCGGTGTGAATGCCGCTGTCCACAGTTCTGTCTACTACCCTATTGATACTACTATGGAAAACTGCTAGCCAAAAATTGGGACCGCCTACGCACAAACGAACCCGTGGCTGATTTGCATTCTAATTGGACTCGTTGTGATTTCATTCCGCATTAACTGGGACGTTAGCTTCTCCAATGCCGCGGGGAAAACAGAGGAAATCCATTTAATGAAAACTGCCCTTAGAGCCCGCAAGGGATATAGTTCTCCTTTTGGATTAGTCGCTCTGGCGATAATTGTGCCTGCTCTTAAACAATTACGATTAGGATTTTGTCCAACGTTTTGGCTATGTTCCAACTGTTTATATTGCTAGAGTTAATTAGCATTAAAATAAGGCATAAATTAAATAGTATAGCGCAGTAAGAGATTTCTATGATTTGGTAATAGAATGAATCTTGTATGCGCGCTCAACTACGTCACAAATTCAGAATTATGACGATTACGAATTTGGACTTAATTAATTTAGATCCAAGAACCTAAACTCAGAATCATTTTAAAAATACACTTTTGAAAAAGTAATTTTGTTACATGCCTATTATTAAAATGCAACCGGCAATAACACGATTGGTTACAGAGATAATTAGGAAGCCATATAAGAAAAAATATAAAGTTATCAATAGCAATCCATATCTTTTTTGAGGCCTTTATAAAGTCCTAGATGGTTTTTATTGTTTGTTTGGTAGTACAGATGTTATAAATACATTGGTTGCATAAGCCTATAACCATACACAGATTTAAGGATTATTTGGTGCTATCTACACCGTCTTAAGATTACATCTTGGACGTAGAAATCCAAGACTCATAAAACAATATTACATTCAGGTGTATACAAATATTTAGCAGGGCATAAACAATGACAAAATTTCGTTTATTTGATTGTACATAGGTTATTATTTGGTACTTTAAGCCTATAGCACAATACACTATCAATATAGTCAGTAGACAATATTTCCTGGGATCTTTTCTATACCAAACTATCACCACCCACCATCCTTCCTACATCTACAGCCTCCTACAATTCAAATCCTCGGTCCACGCACTGGAAACAAGATCTCGCCTTTCTGACCTCCATACTCCTTCCCACAGAACCAAAACATTCGAACCCTCCTTTCTCGCCCGCTCCTCTGCCCTTTGGAATTCCTTTTCTTCTAATATCCGCCATGCTTCTTCTCTATCCTCATTCAAATCCCTCCTTTTTCAACATCTTCTTTCTCTCCAAAATGATGCTGTCTAATTGCGAAATTTCAGTTTAGGAACATAATTTCAGTTTAACATCTGGATCAGAAGTGAATTATAGTTTTTTAATGTACAAACTTCAACTTTGCTAATCAATTCATTATTTTTGTATTTTCCATTTTCTCTCTTTTTCTTTACTTATTTCTTGTTTTTTTTTCTCTTTTTTTTGTTTTGTTCAAATTAATTATATTTTTCGATAAAAAAACTTATTTATTTGCTTATTTATTTTACTGAAGATATTGTAAAAATTAACTATTCTGTATTTTGTAGGCTTATGGCCAGATAATGTTTCTGTTTTATTTGTTCATTCATGTTATTCTTAAGGAACCTAGTCCCAGAATAAAGTTCTTTTATCTATCTATCTATATAGTTTTAAGAACTTTTTGGTGCCACATTCACCATATTAAGATTAGTCTTTGATGTCGAAATACAAACAAAAATTACGGACATTAAGTATACTAAAATACTGAGTAGGCCTTTAAGTCATAGTAGCTGCGTCAAGATAAAAGAAAAACTGATAAAATACTTACGCTTATTACCTTAAAAAAATACGTAAATAATTTATACTATAACATTAATACACTATTCCATAACAACAAAATGTTATACTAATTACTATTAATAACAATAAATACCAGTTTTAAAATTCAACAAGATGAGAAAGTAAATAAATAAAAGGAAGTGAAATAAAAATTAAAAATCGGTAGTGGAGTAAGAAAGGAAGTGTATAAGGCAGGAACAATTAACGATGTTTGGCGGAGGATATCAATATATAAAGCAGTAGTTCAACGAGGTGTAGACTAAACCATATGCTATAATTTATTTAGGAGCTCCTCAGAACCCTTAAGTTAATGGCGTTCATCGTCCAACTAAGCCATATCCCGAAATTGCTGGCACTGCAGTCTTCTACAAGTTAGCACCACTGGGAGTTATTCAATGTTCACGGCAGGTACTTAAAACATCATACAGTACTAATTTACCAATAGTAAAATTAGGTAAAAAACACGCATATTCCGATCATCCAAAAAAAAAAAGCTGAATCTGATCATAAATTGTTTATTACTCTTCCAGTAATAACTGGTTAAAAGTACTATAGTAAAATTAGGTAGCAAACAGGAGTATTCCTATCACCGAAAAAAAAAATCTGAAACTGGCCATAAATTGTTTATTAACCTTCCCGTAGTAACTGGTTAAAAATCCCAGAATCTCCCGCGTCGGATTCAGTGTTTCGTGAATATCTCAAAAACTATGAGGTTAATTGCAACTATTATCCTATACAAAAATAAAGTACTTTGAATCCTCTATTAAAATATCTGTATACAGTTGTTTGCTAAAATCAATAGTTACGTAGATATTGAAATGATAAAATCTATGGAATTTCCACTTCTAGTAGAAACTGCTCCAAAAACCAATAGTACAGGAAAAATAAGTACAAATCGACCAAATAAACAACACAATTTGTAAATTCATAACTTTAGTAATAACATCGTCTTGATAGTAGATAGTAATCGAGATCTGCAGAGCCCGCCCCAATTTCGGAGGAAAAATCCCCTCAGGAGAGGTCGAAATGAGAGGGGGGATATCGCAAATTAAGTCTATTTAGGTGACATTACTTATAATCATTTTATTTCTGAAACGAATGAGACCACTCCCATGATGATACAGTCAATAGTCTAATTTCAGGTAAAAACATCCATAAATATTAAAGAAGATAGTGGAGCCCATGGTCCGATCCCACACAGAAAAGCAGGAAAATTTTATTTTTTTATTTTTTAAGTGTCACATTTTTTGTTGAACAGGAAGCTGACTCAAACAATATACAAGGTAATTGAGTTCCAACTGCACCACAGAAAAATTTGAAAATAAAAAAATTAATTTTCACGGAAAAATCACATTTTTCTGCTGAAATATATACTGGGTGTCCCGAGTGTCCACGGTGGTGCAGTTGGAACTCAATTACCTTGGATACTGTTCGAGTGATCGCTTCATATTCAATAAAAATAGTAACACGTAAAAAAATACAAAATTTATTTTTACTGCTTTTCTGTGTGGAAGCTGGCCATGAGTACATATGAACTTTTTTGTTTGTCTTGAGCTCTAACATTACTTCTTTAATATTTTCAATGAAGAACGGGACACCCTTCATATAGTTCAGCAGCAAAATTCAGCAGATTTTTCTGCGTTTTTTTACATCTAAAATCAGTAATACCATCTAAGCTATTGACTTCGTCATCATGGGAGTAGTCTCATTCGATTAATAAATTAAAATACTATACGAAATGACACCTTAAACCAAATTAATTTGCGAATATCCTGCTCCCATTTCGACACCGCTGTTTCATCCGAAATTGGAGCGGACTCTGCAGATCTAAATACTACTATCGAGACGAAGTTATGACTAAATTTATGAGTTTATAAATTTTGCTGTTTATTTGGTTTATTGGCTATTGATTTGGGCATACTTTTCCGGTACTAATGGTGTTTAGAGCAATTTTTACTGAAAGCGGAAATTTCATAACTTTTATTCCTTTAACATCTCCGTAACAATTGATTTTATCAAAAAACTGTACAGAGTTATTTTTATAGAGAATTTAAAGTACCTTAATTTTGTATAGCATAATTTTAGCAATAAACCTCATGGGTTTTGAGATATTCACAAAAAAATGAAAATAAATCAGTTTTTTTATCCTTCTTCCCCTTCCCTCATAAAAACCCGTCACGGGAAAATAGGACTTTTTATCAGTTATTATGGTGTAATAACGTAATAAAGTGTAATGAACAATTTATGAACAGTTTCAGCTTTTCTTTTTTTTGACGTTCGGGTTAATTCCTAAATTTACTGTACTAACTAGACTATATCTTACGTCGTATAACAAGCCTGTAGCAGAAACACTTATATTATATTATATTATAAATATAAACACTATAATATTATAAACACTTATATATTATATTATTCCGGTAGTTAACAAATAATTCACTATGACGTCATCTTCGCATCCTTACACAATCGTCCAACTCTACTTAATTTGTCAAGCGAATAGTTAGTTGACCAGCTTGAATATTTTTTGTAACAATCAAAAATTGGCTTAGTATTAATTATTCAAACATTTACTTCATAGATGGAAATTTCACGAATTCGACTAGTTGGATTCATACTCAAACAAAAGATTTTAATCGGACAATTGCAGGTTTTAAATTTTATGATTATTTATTTTATTAATTATATGACCATATGCCATATTATATTATTAATAATTACAGTTTTAAAAATGTTTGGGGCCTAAGCACTGGAATATTTATTCGAGCAATAATTTATTAACTTGGAGGACTTGTTTTTATAAAGGCATGAAAAATGTTTCAGCGTGATATTAATGATTCAACTTTTTCCACTCAGGGCAAAGGAGGGTGAACATTTTATGTGTTGGGTATTATTACTATTGTTTAAGACAACTCACAGACATGCATGTTTGAATTATGTACATAAATAAAAACAGGTTTTTACTTTTGGTTTATTTTTTTCAATAAATCTCTATTTTATAATCAATCTCTATTTTCTATCTATCAATAATCTCTATTTTCGCGGATTTTTCCGAGACTACCTACTTTGTCGATTTTTATGAGATTTGGCACCAACGTTACAGGTAACCCCAGGATGATCCAAGGTACTAGATATTTCTATCCGCCATTTCGTTTTAATATGGCGACCGATTATATATTTCATATGTCCATAACTCGGTTATTTATAGAGATAGAGGACAATAATAAAAGGTAAGGAAATAATTATACCAAGCATTAAAAAATAAATACATACATTTTTTTAATCTCATGATTTTTAATGACATGTTTTTTTTTGTGTGTTTTTTATTGTACACTAGAGCGGTGTTTCTAAAGACTATAGCGCACAAACGGTTCTAATGATTTAGATGAAACTTGCCTAAAGTCAAGTAGAAACCCTTTTACAATCGATATAAAAATTACATCCACGAGGAAAAGGAGGAAAAAAAGTTACGATGAAAAGAAAATCTAATTTGTGTACAATTCGAAAAGTATGCTCTTTGTGGTAATTTGTGTATAATCATTGGAAAGGTAATTGAATTATCTAAAAAGATAACAACAAAAAAACATTGAAATCAGGCCAGTTTGGCCTATGAGCATTGGATATAGCGCATTAAAATGCATACAAATGATTTATTAAGTATTCAGTAGATGTTTCTATGGAAACCGGTTCACCTTTGTTTAATACTATAAATCGAAATTATACACCTGCCGGAACATTCCAGTCCAGATGCTCCCTTATGAGATAATTGAATTGTCAACAATGGTGAAATTAAAAAAAAAAATTGAATTATTAATCGGACTATTATTAGCGAAGCTATTGTAAACAATTTTTGTATCGAACTTAAGCCCGAAGCAGTGAGATAAGTCGTTTGAATGGACACGCCGGATATTTTTTATATATAACTATGTGGAAAAAAAACGTTGTGTAATAATTTATAGAGTTTTGTAAAAATATTACACCACAGATTAAGGTACAGCGAAAGGTCATTGGCATTTAGTGATTAAAAAGAAGAGATTTATAAACTTAATAACGGCCTCCTTTTCCAACTACTTTTAAAACGCTCATGAATGGGTTCTACTTCTTTTTAAAAGAAAATAAAAAGGAAGAAACCAAACAAAACAAAATCCTCCGGTTTCAGAAGAAATTTATTTTTCATTCAAGGCTCCGCAGAAACGGCTTTCTTTGTGAGGGAGTAGTTCCACAGTCCATTTCAGCAAAAGCCTTCCACAGTCATCCCAGCAGCAAAATGGCTGTTCCCTAAGAGAAGTCTTAAGCTACAATGGATCTGGAGAAAATTTCTGCTCTAAAGGGCCACCAACAACCTTCTGAAATTTACACACTAGTGTTTGGCGAGCTGAAAATAAATCCATGAAGGCCCTTCTATATTTAAACGAGGAAAAGAGTGAACTTAAACGCAGAATGGATTTATTAAAAAATAATCCACAGAACTGTAATTTAAAAGCTAAATTATAATATGGCTATTTAACACATGCATTAGGATGTAAATTCTTAAAACACAACTACTATCATTTATAAGATGAATTCAACAGTTCTGAGAATAAAATGATTAAGGAACAAAGCAAAATTTTAATATCGCCGAAAGGATAATCAAATTTTTGAAGTTGTTTTTAAAAATCATTTTTAGCCTTGTTTCTTTAAAATCTTTTAAAATTAAAAAATCTTTAGAATAATTGAAAATCCTACAAAAATTAGTGTTTAAAGAATTATATATGTTTGGTGATTAAGGTGAGCACTCCAATATATAAAAATAAAGGCAGGCTGCTTTTATTTCACCAATTTATTTATTATGATGCAAATTTTCGGCCTACAAGCCATCCTCAGCCATCTCTGTAAAAAAAGCTAAAATTATTTAAAATGAATATACTGTCATATTTAAGTCCAAACCGGACCAAGTCGAAATATACAGCGTCAAAGTTCAAAAATAAAATAACAATACGGGAGCCATCTCAGTCATCACAGGTGAAACTCCAAAGAAGAAGGCTGTGATGACTGAGATGGCTCCCATATTGTTATTTTATTTTTGAACTTTGACGCTGTATATTACGACTTCGGCAAAAAAACATTCTTTTCTAACGCGACCTACGAACAGAAAAGGATTGAAAAGATGAACAAATAATAAAATCAGGTATATTTTTTATTTTTTTATAAATCTACAAAATAATGGTGTTGTTTATTAAGAAATATTAATATTTTATTTAACTACAATTATAGGTCTGAAGATGGGGTGTGAACAAATAGTTATATAACAGTGGGAGACCTTTATTACTAGCATATCTAATATTCCGAAGATAAAATAAAAACAAATGAATTAGATCATCTAAGATTTAAAGTATGTATTTTATAGCACCAATACATGATATTTGAAATTGTTATAAAGGATTACTCTTAATCCCCGACCATTTTCTAATTATTAGAACTAAGCAAGTAATCTTTAACACTAGAATACTTTTTACCATACAACTAAAACTGACCGAGTCTAATTTTTAATATTCCGAGATAGAGAGTTTATAAAATTATAAATTAACAACATATTGATAATATTCAGTATTAACAATATGTTAATATAATGAATTAGCAATGTAGTAGCTTTGAACTTAGTGCCTAAGAGCAATTAAGTAGTTACTCTGTAGTTATTTTTATAAAACTTTAAAATTAATTGCTTGGACAGTTAACATTAGTATACTATGCATACATTAGTATGCCGACAATACTAAGAATTAAAATTTTTAAGAACACTTTAAATCTCATAGTTTTACACATGAATTGGTTTCCTTATTTCTTAAATTGGAATTCTGTGGTGTACCGCTGACAGTTATATAACCCCTTCCAGTGGTGAATGACACCTCTTAACTAATAGTTTTGAGGAGTCACTTCAAAAGGATCAATATCATTGGCTGATTTAGGGGATGGCGATAGGGGCTGCAGCCCAGAGAGAAGTTTTTTTAATAAAATGATGAAGTCATATTCTAAAAAACTGTAACAAATAATAAGTACGCTGTTCTCGCCAATATAAACTTAATAAGTTCTTTCAGTCTGAAGCTGTGAATTTTTACCTAAACAATTTTCTTGGTATAGGGGCGGTGGATTTCTACTAGCCTAAGCGGCGACTAATCTACATTTCCACACCCGTCTCTGATCACTATCATTTCAAAAACATAATGCTAGCCCTGAAAGGAAGTAAAATATTATACAAAATTGAATAACTAATCTTTTATCTACTTCTTTTTCAGAACTTTTAAATACTCAGCTGCAGGTACGCTTTAAATTTGGTTTTTAATCATGTGATACCAAAGGCGGTCTCAGTTCTTCTAATTTATTTTGAGTAATAGGGGAAGCTTTCGTTTTCCAGCAACCTATTACAACATTGAGGTGAAAATTCAAGATTGCACTTTTTATGTGTATATATCTTTTAATTGACTACTTCTCATACCTTTTAATTGACTACTCCGTCATAAGAAGGGTTATATTGCATTAAAAATTACAAAATGGAGGTTCACAACTAGATTTAACAGTAATCCTAAATACAAAATTATAACTTTCTATGGTTGACCGTTTTTAAATTATGCCAGATACGTACGAACGTACGTCCAGATGTCACGACGAAACTTGTCAAAATGGATTCAGGGATGATCAAAATGGATATTTCCGTTGAAATTTTAAAACCGAAAATTTTTGCGATTACAATACTTCCATTACTGCGTACAAGGAATGTACCTCTACTCGCTAATATAGTCACTTCCGATTTCCAGGATCTATCGAAGTCTGTGTTAATGTTAAAACCGACTAGTTTTGAAATAGTCTCGAAGGACCTCTATCCTCGCCAAAGCTAGTATTGTTTTAAGAGCGTTACAACATATGCATTCGTGTTTGAATTAGGGCCTTTGGCCTTTAATAACTATCTATCAAAGCCTGTATCAATGTTAAAACAGACTATTTTCAAAATAAGGAACTGCTGAAGGACCTCTATCCTCGCCAAAGCTAGTATATATATATATATATATATAAATATATATATATATATATATATATATATATATATATATATATATATATATATATATATATATATATATATATATACTATTTATAAATTTTATATATATATATATAAAATTTAAAATAATTTTACGTTATTGTACATATATGTATGTGAAAGAAACTTAAAACAAACGCAGGATAAGAAAAAATAAATAAAAATTTCATTCATAGCAAGTTTGGGAAAAAAAAATTAGACGATGAACGGAACGTGTGCTCCGGTATGAAATTTTTCATTAATATGTATGGCATAAATATATAATTATATTTGCATAATAAGTATTGTATATACACATAAAAAGTGTATTCTTGAATTTTAATCTCTAATTTAAAGTGTACGCATAGCCGAATATTTAGAAATTCCAAAAGTTCTGAATTGGGGAATATATATATATATATATATATATATATATATATATATATATATATATATATATATATATATATATATATATATATATATAAAATTTAAAATAATTTTACGTTATTGTACATATATGTATGTGAAAGAAACTTAAAACAAACGCAGGATAAGAAAAAATAAATAAAAATTTCATTCATAGCAAGTTTGGGAAAAAAAAATTAGACGATGAACGGAACGTGTGCTCCGGTATGAAATTTTTCATTAATATGTATGGCATAAATATATAATTATATTTGCATAATAAGTATTGTATATACACATAAAAAGTGTATTCTTGAATTTTAATCTCTAATTTAAAGTGTACGCATAGCCGAATATTTAGAAATTCCAAAAGTTCTGAATTGGGGAATATATATATATATATATATATATATATATATATATATATATATATATATATATATATATATATATATATATATATGTGTAATGATAAAATTTAATGGAAACAAAGGACAAATATGAGAAACTTAGAATTATATTTCTTGAATATTAAATTGATTCATAAATGTCGAAAAAATCAAATTTATGAGGCAACAACTACAATAATACAATTAATGGACCCCAACAATAAATAAAAGCCAGGGAGACAGGAGACAGGGACAGTTTTGGCCCCGAGAGGATGAGGCAGAGAAATGAAGCTGCTGTAATTATTCAGGAGTTTAATTAGCTTGGGCTCTTGTTTATGCTAGCGATCCCTCGGGTTCGGCTCTGCATCAGTTGTTCCTCGATAGCTTTCTCTCTTCTCTCCAAATCATAGTCCACTCCCAATATTAGCAATAATATATAGGTTGACAAATGAACATGGAGGTTAGGGCATCGATGAATTGAATTTATGTAGCTCTATCCAAACAGAATATGTATTCTCTTCAATGAGAGCAATCATTAAACTTAAATGACACGTTAAAAAAACGTAAAGAACTTAAAATAAAAATTGTATTGCTTCAAAAGCACTGTAGAATAAGAAAAAATTCAAAACAGAGGTGAAATATTTGATCATTTGTGAATACAAAATAAATATATTGGGCCATTTTCATATAAAATAGCACTTTCATGTCCGGGTTCTTTGTCAATAGTCAGTCATCAGTTAGCAAGGAAGAAGAAGAAGGATCACCTTTGAAGACATCTCCTGCCAGCTTACCAGCTTACCACATTAAAAGACCCTAGTCTGGTTAGATTGCGCCTTAAGTTGTTGGGGTCCACACTTATCCCGTGGAACCCACCTCAACAACCAATCGGGCAGCGTTGCTCTGCGAGATTGTCCTTTAATTGTGAACACGTTACGGACCGCCCCACAACACATGGCTACATCGACGAACCTGCCGGCACCGACCCCCATGGTGTTGGACGCAGGCCGAGGGGAGAAGCGGCCCAATGAAAACGAGCCCTTGCGACCTGTGCCGAAGAAGCATTCCTTCAAGCCCAGGACCGTCGTGCAGATTCCGGCACCTACACCGGTATCAAACCAGTTCACGGCGATCACACCCAAGGAGCCAGTGAAGGAAATAATCATCAGCCCCCCGATGTCTCAGCCGATCCTCAGAAGACATATGAGGGATATTGGTATCACAAACTTCTCAACCAACAGCTCTGAGAAGGAGATGAGGCTCCACTTGACCACAGCGAAAGACCACGATAAGGCCATCCTATTGCTTCGCTGAGACAAGCTGGTCCAATTTCACACTTTTGCCCCTCGCGGCACAAAGAGGTCCAAGAAATTTGTTGTATACGGCTTCGACGTAGACAGTGAATTGGATCACTTCAGCGAAGAAATGAAAGAGCGTCTTCCAGGCTTCAGGATGGCGAAAAGACTAACAAAACGACAGGGAGGTGTAATCTATTCCATCGAAGGCATCCTGGTTATTACTGATCATCAAGTGAGGATAGAAGACATTCGGGCACTACGAAACGTGAAGAATGTCCGCATTACAGTCACCACCTTCAAGGAAGATCGTGCGCCGGCACTGCCAGATGTATGGTCACGTTATGAAATACTGTGGTCGCAGTGTAAAGTGCCCCTGGTGTAGTGAAGAACATGAAGGCGAACATTGTCCGAAGACTGCACCTGTAAAGTGTATAAAATGTACTGGTGATCATCCCGCGTCAACAAAAGAGTGTCCCCGCCGGCAGGAATTATTGAAAAAGAAGAAAGAAGTGGCCCCCATCACAGCTGCCCCTTCGCGAAAGCCCAGTAGGCTAGTACAGCAGGGTACATCATAACCCTCTCTGATTGGCGGAGCCCCTCCAGTCAACAGCCAATCACAGCAAGACTTTCAACCCCACCACTCGGCTCACCCCCACCGCTCGGCTCATCCCCACCACTCAGCACAACCCCAGGAGTCAGCAGTACCACCGCAGCACAGTCATTCCGGCGCTAAATAAAATAAATATTGTAAAAAAATATTGTAAATATTATTATTATTAACCATGTATATAGTTTTTTAGTAGTAGGTTATTTTAATTTTAATACACAACAAGAAGAGGACCCTCACCTCTAAAGAATCAGAAGATTCTCTGACTGGGAAATATCATTTCAATTTGTAAATAGTCATCAGACCTTCAAGTACCAACAGGTAGAAAAAGGTAAAGTACAGGAAGTTTTATAATTCTTATAATTATTTGTTTTATTAATCCTATTTTGTTTGAGGGATTTGGAAAAAAAAAAAAAAAAAAAAACCGCCGCTAGACCTCTGGAGGAGAACAACAACTTGTCCAACCAGATAAGCCAAATGAAGACCATGATGGCCCAGCTTATGAGACTCGTTATGAGACTGTTGGAGAAGCAGGATCATGACTGAACACCTGGTGATCAACATGAATACCAAAGGTCTAGCATCGAAGCTGACCGAAGTCGAACTCCTACTGCAGCAGCACAGACCATCAGTAGTGGCGCTGACAGACACCCTGCTTCCCGCCTCGGCTCGCCTATACTTTCAGGGGTATACTGTATACCGAGAAGTGTGCACACCTGGGACCTCCAAAGGCGTCGCCATCCTGGTCAGAACCCAGTGGAATCTACACCTGGTACTCATCTAGTCACAGTTGACGTGCGACTAAAGCATCGGTTCACGTTCGGCTGTGTCTATAAGAGACCGAGGGCTGTACTCACATCTGTGAAACTGCTGCTGCAACATGCCCAGACGAGGAGTCGTTATGTCGTCCTTGGGGACTTCAATGGCCGACACTCCGCCTGGCTGTGTAGTAGTAATAATCCACTGGGTACTTACATCACTAAGACCAGGATGTCCGTCTTCCACCCGGGGGTGCACACCTTCAGGCAAGCATCCCGACCTGGGTTTACTTCAACACTGGATCTGCTCCTGACCACAGATCTGCACACCGTAACGGACTGCCTAGCGGTCCCGTACGGACCGTCAGATCACCGGCCTGTGCTTTACACATTTGAGGGTACGCCCGCCGCACCTCCGGCGAGCAAGTACCTCTTTCACAAGGCCGACTGAAAGAGATACAGGTCTAGTGTTGAAGAAGCACTACCCACCATCACACAGTGCCGAACCGAAGCCGAGGTGAATGAAGTCATCACCACTATCATCCAGGACTCAGCCAATAGGAACATCCCCAGGTTCAGCCCGCAGCCCAACGCGATGAGGAAACCTCCACGGCACATCCTCGCTCTGATTGGCCAGAGGAACAACCTAAGAAACATCTTCCAGCGCACTCGTGACTACAGTTTGAAACCGGCCATCAATGCGATGACCCGGCAGATAGCCAGCCTCATGCGTGACTGGAAGACTTCACTCTGGCACGATCAGTTACGGCGGACTCATGACGACCATCACCAGTTCTGGAGACTCGTCAGGACCCACGTAGCTAAGAGGAGGACTGTGCACCTGATATCAGGGAGTGACCTATTGACACCAGGGGAACAGGCTGAACTCCTGGCGAAGAGCTATGAGAAGAGTGAAGAAGCTCGGCTAGCAGATGCTCCTAGACTTCCTGAAGGGCCACTACCGTGCCCAATGAGAAGCCCATCTTCTCCAGCTTTGGCCAGCTTGAATCGGTACAAAGCCGCGCTAAGGGGAACAAGGCATCAGGCAATGATGATGTCCCGTACGTACTACTGAAGATGCTGCCTAGGAGGGGTAAAGCCTTCCTATTGAACATCTTCAACTCATGCATGCGGATCTCTTACTTTCCTGATGCCTGGAAACAAGCGATCACAGTGACGCTACTCAAGCTGGAGAAGACTGAAAATCTACCAGAGCACTACCGACCGATCAGCCTCCTCTCACACATCAGCAAGATCTTCGAGAGACTGGTCCATCACCATCTTATGAAGCACTGCAAGGAGGAGTCCGTCATACCCCGGAAAAGACTGGGTTTCAGAGAGGTGTCGCATGCGATCATCATCTGGCGAAGCTGCAGGCCCACACCATAGAGCAGATGCAGAAGAATGAAGCCACAGCGTTCATGTCCCTGGATTGCACCCAGGCCTTCGACTGTGTATCTCACGCACTCCTACTCCGCCGTATGGAGGAGTTCAGGTTCCCCGCCACCATCCGAAGCTAACTAAGCGGAAGATCGTTCGTCGTACGCGTCGGCGGGAGCTTCTCTACTTCATATAGCACAACCTGCGGAGTACCTCAAGGGTCTGTACTGGGGCCAATACTATTCGTCGTTTTTATGGCGCCAGTGGTCGCAGTAAAGCATCCAGAGGCAGTGGTAGCAGCCTACGCTGACGACATCGGCATCTACGCATCCAGCATGAGCTCAAAGCGTGCTCCATCCTGTACCTGAGCGTAACTCTGGATAGGCATCTCACCTACTATAGTCACGTCCAGGAGAGACTCAAGCTGGGCTATAGTCTGAGCTATGGAGTCCAAACCCTAAATAATAAAAATAAATATCAGCAGAATGTTGTGTTTATCCTTACATCCTCAGGATTCTGTGAGTACTATATTTTAAGTAATTGTATTTAATTTGTTATTTTATTGTTTTATTTGTAATTGTCTATTTAAATAACCATGGCCCCTGAAACAATGGATCACGACGACGGACCTCAAACCTCTGACTCCCCTACACAAACTACACAAGGAAACAACACACAAACAAACATTACACAAATAAATAAACCAAAGTCTCTTAAGAGACATAACACTGTTGATGCTGAGGGTTTTACTACACCCAAGAGAAAAATTACTGTCAAGCCTAGGCCGACACACGCCACCATCACACGCCACCATCACACCCACTCAAACTTCCAACACCTACACCCCACTTATCAACACTCAACCATCAACAAGCACGGCTAACACTACACCACCAACAACGGCCAACATTACAAACACCAAAACCTAAAAACCCTCCTCCTCCATTATAATTAGGTCAGCCATTTCAGCGGTTGAGCTTAAAAACTCATTCATTAATAATGGAATTGAGAATTTTTCGATTCGCTCCACCAAGGTGGAGACAAAAATTTTCGTCTCAACCAAGACCGACTATGACAATACTATCGAACTCCTAAATGAGAACAGGGATATTGATTACCACCCCTATGCTCCTCGGGGCACAAAGCCACTTAAAAAATTTTTATCGTAAAAGGGTTTGACTTAGATCACTCTCTGACATCACTACATAACGCATTTCAGACCCGTCTTCCCGGGTTTAATCTCCGATCTGGAGAATGCGAAAGACAAGTGAAAACGGTGTTAAACCGAATTATCTTATCTAATACTGACAACAGAACCTAATGTCACACTTAAAGACATAGATAAAGTGGCTGCAATAGACCACATGATCTATTCAGTTGAGAAACTGAAAAACATAGCTGGCCCCAGGCAGTGCCATAACTGCCAGGAATTCGGCCATACCAAAAACTACTGCGGGCGCATCATCAAATGCGTACGTTGTGGTGACAACCACGAAACAAAAGAGTGTCCCAGAAACATTCCCCCAAATGTGCAAACTGCGGTGGTCCACATGTGGCCTCTTATCGCGAATGCCCAACTAGGGTTAACCTTATTAAGACCAAGGTCCAAACAAAGGTGATCAGACCTAACCTAATCCAGCAGACCGCATCTAGCGCAGCTAACACCACCTCTGGACCCATGCTCCTATGCAGGGGTTGTTTTTAACGGACGACCGCCCCACCCCAACCCTCCCAATCGTCCACGGATCAACCCTCATGGGTTGATAGCCAAGTCTCCATGCTCAGCGACATGAAGACCATGATGCACACCCTGATGAGCACGTTGAACATTGTGCTTCAACAAGTTTTCTCAGGAACAAAGGATGGATAGACATTCTATCATAAATTATAACATAACAGGGCTCGTAAAGCGTAAGCTCGAGCTAGAATCCCTCCTGGCCTCTCACAGGCCATCAGTTGTCGCACTGACAGACACAAAACTCAACTGACAAACACACAAACACTTTCGCGGTTACCACACATACAGACTTGACTCACAAACCCATGGTTGCGTCGCACTCCTGCTGCGTTATGACGTCCCATCAAGACTGGAAAAACATACAGCAATCACCATACAAGTCAAACTCAAAAACACATACAAAATCACATGCGTATACAGGCGTCCAGGAGGAACACTCGTCATCACTATGACACTGCTACAAGAAACTGAAACCGACAGACAACATATCATTGTAGGAGACCTCAAAGCTAAACATCACACCTGGAACTGCAATAGGCCAAATGCATTAGGAAATTTCTCATTTAGCTTCTCACTCCCGCAGATCAGGCTAACATACTTGCCGATTACTATGTAGAACGTGACAAAGCACGTACAGTCACAACATATCATCATATCCCACTGACTGATATTGCACATAACAGCATCTTTTCCACATATAAAGAACTGACTGCAACCATGAGAAAAAACGAGGGGAAACAAGTCAACAGGAGAGGACAATGTCTCTTATGTCCTACTCAAACAACTCCCCAGAAAAGCCCATATGTTTCTCCTCAGCATCTTCAACTCGTGCTCACGCCTGAGATACTATCCTACCGAGTGGAAACATGCTATCGTCGTTCCACTCCTCAAACCCCGAAAATGAGGAGCGGTACCGGAAGAATACCGGGCCATCAGCCTCCTCAACCTTATCTCAAAAATATATGAGAAACTTATTCTTATCCATATCCGTAAACACTAACTAATGGAAACTAAAATTTGACAAAGCAATTACCTGCACTTAAGCATTCAGAAGTATTGTTGGGATACGGCAAGCTGACACGGAACTCAGTTACGAAAAATAAAATTCAAGAAATTCTAGCTTGCACAGATTCCAAAAGTGCCACTTTATAAGGAAATAGACCATATAATAAAATAAGTATTAGATCACCATTATCTTCAATTTGAAAAAAAAATATAAGGCTTGCGACTATATTAATTGATTAAGATAAGATTAAAAACACTGTCTAATGAAACTGCAGAGATATGCAACAATATTAATAAAAACATTAAAAACGACAGCTATGATATCTATAGACTGTTCGAAGTCATTCGACTCCTTGTCTCATGGCATCCTATGCCGGAAGCTCACGGAGATTTTTACTTGCACTTTTTTGCATTTTAGTGTACGTGCACCTAAAATTGCTCTAGATACTGCCAGAATTTTAAATTAGTTAAAAACCAAAATTTGTATTAACAAATTATAAACAGATTAATTTCTGGGAACATATGTACAAATATAAGAATTAAATAGTTTTTGTGCTGTTGAATTATACATTTCTTTTGAGATGTACTGTTGCCACACATCCCAATGATTCCGACAGATATGCCATTCGAATTCAAACCCTTGCAGTTTCAGGTGCGACTCGCATTTACAATGGCCACCAACTAAGCACAGAGACAATAGCTATAAATGTGTGGACTAAATTTTGAAATTCCATGCTTCTCACATGGACAGCCGTATGTAGTCTGCTCAGGCGTCGGAAAATCTTTTGATTTAATAATGTACGCAACAAACGGGGGGAGGGGGATGAGTATCCAAAAGCACTTAGATAAATAGAATTAAAGCACAAACCCATTCTTTCACTGGCATTACAACGAAAGCCGGACACTCATACAAAATATATTATCAAATAACACATTAAATTGAAAACTACGTGAAAGAAACGCGGGCAACAGCCAATGTTAATTTTAACTTCGATACAGACGTTTATACATAACACTGTAGCAGTAAAAGAAATATTTTATAAAAAAAGAGATAAAATCGATCTCTTTAATTAATTTTTTTTTAATTTTTATTCTGATCAATGAAAAAAAAAAAGAAGAAGTAACTTACTGATAACATACTCTTACATCATATCAGCACTCACCTGCAAAATACAAAAAAGGCAATTTAAAAAAAAATTAAAATTTTGTAATTAATAATTATAATAAAATTATAAAAAAATTTGTGTATATGTAATATTGTAAATGACTTCTTAAAACGGAATGGTTCCGTCAGTCGGTGTATAATTAAATATGAATTGGTACTGATTTACGCAAGACGAAAATATTGCGTAAAACGGTGGATTCACCATTCTAAGCCGCAAATAATGTAATACACAAGGACTTCGACATCCTAACAATTTCAGACACTGCTAAAGTATTTTTTTAACTACTTTTAAAAATAATAGTTTTTTAAAATATTGAAAAATAAAACAACCTCACACTCGAGGGTCATAGGCATTAGGTCTATAAATATCCATCCATAGCATGTATGAATATAGAGGACAAAAAAAAATTTATAATTAAAAAAAATGTGATAAAAAGATGTGCATTAGAAATGAAAATAAGTAGATAGATAAATTAAATAATAGCAAAATGAGTAAACAACCAATATGAAGAAAATTTAAGTTAAGTAATAAAAATAAAAATAAAAAAAAATATCTTGAACACATTCATACCTATATACCATACAATATTTAGATTCCGTCTGAGGAGAGCAGCAGACGCTCACGATTTGGATGAAGAATTTGGCCATTACCAGAACTCTTATAGCATATTTAAAAAAGGTCTATGGACCACGATATTAAACAACGAGGACGTTTATAGGAATGGTTTGAGCTGGGTAGAGATTGTGCTAAAGTATTTGGATAATAAGTAAGCTTATGGTGAAGATTTGAGAATTCTAATGGAATACGATACAGGAAATATGGAATATTGAGGTCTGATGTAATGTCTTGTTTCAAACATCAGATGGATCATGTATTATTGTTTGTTGGGGTATTATTATTGAAAGGATTGGACCCTAAATATTTATCAGTCCCCAACAGTTCAAGTCCGTAGTTCCATGTAAGTTTTTGAATGGTCTTATAAGTCATGTAATAGTTTCTTGTCAATTGAAAGATGAGATAACCTTTTGTCTCTTAAGCCTAGGACGTTTAGTATTATTTATTCGACTTCCAATCTATGTAAAACTCCACGTTTTGCTCTTTTTGGGATATCCTGATTTGATGAAGATTTTCTGACATAACATGTGCTAAAAAATGGGAATCCGCCAAATTAAAAGCTCTAAATAGTCGAGCGAAATTAATGTTATCTGCTTCCTGGGTGGAGTTAAAGAACAAAGCGAACTCATTGTTACACTGATAAATTATCAATAGAGACCGGATTTTCGTACAGCAAAAAAATCAAAATTTGTAAAATTGTGCACCTAGCACCTCAAGCATGCAAAAATAAGCTTTTTTGTTTTTGCTTTGTTTCATATTCATACATAAGAAGCTTATCTAATCTTGTGTAAGAGGTACAGCATGAACATTACGTGTATAAACGAGAAAAAGAAAAACTATTTCTAATAAAACTATAAATTACGAGTAATCTAAATCTAAATGACAGAGATGTTTAGCCTATAATTTTAATAACTATAAAATTCCTTATAATTAAAGGAAAAATTAATTATTAAAAACAATAGATATTTACATACACACCTATACATATTTGTACAATATGGTAAATTTGATTCAAACGTTCCATTGTATGCTATCGAAATCGTAATAATCTAGTTACGACACAATGCAGACCAAAACAGATGAATTTAGGGATCCTTTGCCATCCATAGGCTCTCTGAATATGTACTAAATAGCCTCAGAGAACTGATTTAGTACTCTCGAGTAGCACTTTAGTGGTCCACATTACAAACTACAGACCAAGACTAGACCTCAAAGACCCCCCAAACTATTAATTGGTTCAACTTCACAGTTACACGGCCAGCATCTGGTATCTATGGTGACAACTTTATACCTCTATACCTACAGCTCTAACTGACAGGCAGCTAAAATCAATACACAACTTCAATATATAAAACGCCAGACTTTTCCAGAAATATTTTCAAGCTACTCTTATATCTTTAATATTTTCAATTAAACAGTGATTGGCATTTTTTAATTTTAACTGCGTGACATGAACCCTAAATATATAATTGAAGAAATAGTATCTGACGGTGAGAATGGACTTGCAAAGTTATGAGCTCAATAATAAAATAACCCATAAAATAAAAAAAATAAAAATGCTTTAGCAATGAATTGACGAGAAAACATCGAAGAGGTTTTGGGCTAAGACGTAGGTGATAGAATTATGATAAAGCTGACTTTACGAATTTGGGATTTGACGGAGTTCTGTGGACAGAGGTGTGCAGATTCCTATTATTGGAATTGGCATCGGCCCTTCTCCCTTGGATTACTTAGCCCTTTTATTGTAATTTAAGGTCAAGTGTATGAATGTATTGTATAAATCGTAATGAAGTTTGTCGCTTTTTTATTATTACAAAAAAAATATTAAAATTTGTTTGTAAATTTAATTATAAATCGTTAACCAGTAACTGTTTAAAACGAATATCCAAGAATTCAACCAGCCACAGTTCAATTAATATAATAATTTTACTGAAAAAAAAACGTGAACGAAATATGTTTCGAGCGCTTTCGTTGCTCGATTTTGTTTTTTTTAATTTAAAAAAAACATTGTATGCATGATTTCTTCTTCAAACTACTTTTAAATATAATGCTTCCGAAATATGATTTATGAATCGGGTTTCAGCCTATTTTTAGTGCAGTTGTTCTTCAAGCACAAAATCTGACAAAATAGTAAAACGCAGTAAAATTCATAGTTCTATAATCTTCTTGAATGGAATTGTTTAGAAGCACACTAGACTCTCATTATGACATTAAATAGTATTTTATAGATCTCCCTCTCCCTCTCTACTTTTATTGATATATATATATATATATATATATATAATACCAGGACTGAACGATTCTCGAATATAATTATATTTAATTAGTTAACATGTGGAAGAAAATAATAAAATAGTTGTACATACAAATAATTTACTTCTTTATAGCATTCAAACACATTCATACTTATATACTTATGCAACAAGATTTATTAATCAGACTGTATGGTAAAAATCCCATATTGGTTGGATGGGAATGTTATATGATTTTTATATATTTTGTTTTTACTAATTAAGAGTTTTCCTATGGGTAATGAAGTAAGCCAATCGATTTCTGTTGACCAAAAATCATTATTCTAAACGTTTAAGCAAAATCGTTATGCGAGATTTCGAGACCCGTTTTGCAGACATAAAGGCCGACGGAAATTGCGCGGATTAGAGCATACATATAAGAATATAAATGTGTGTGTATATAATAACCCTACAAAGAGGGTGCCTGACCTTTAAAAAACTATAAGGTAATGTGGATTATCGTCTCATGAAAATCCTAATCCTGAACTGATAACAGTTGTCCTTTACGGATCATGAATTCGTGAACAGTGATGTATTATGTAGCCAAGAGAGTTCGCTAATGTTAGGTATAACGAGCTTTAAATATATCATTTCCAACCTGTTGATTAACTTGGATCCTATAACTTCTGCTCTACAGCTTTGTTGGTATTTGCCACTATGACTGCTAATTTATTTTTTTTATTTTTGCAGTAAGTGGAACATTCAGAAGCTGCTCTTCAAAATACTTTGTGGTTTCAATTTCTTCTTGACAGTTTTTTTTAGTTTTTAAGCACCTTCACCATAAAGAAGATATTAGCGATAAGTGCAGATGGACGTGTAGCCTTATACATATCATCACGTTTCGCTGGGACAACTGTGGAATAGCGCCCAGACATAAAAGTTCTTTTTTCAATTCAATTATTTTCCACATCCCGCTTTCATAACTCCCGGAAGATTGAAAAATGCGAATCTCAGCCCTATCTAATTTCAATCAGCCCTCCAGAATCTAATTTCTTTCGTTTATTACATCAGTATAATAATCTCTCCGGAAATGAACTATTTTCCACTTGCTCCACAACCGTTACTGCTTGAATAGTGAGTTTTCCAGATACATGTACGCACTTACTTCTTAAGGCAGGAGCAAGTGTGTATTAGGCCTACTAAATTAAAATATCAGTCTCAAAAAAATGGACGTGATAGGAACGTGGACTTAAATGCAATATTTAAACATAATCCTCTAAGGAACATTTTGAAAAAAACATAGCAAAAACCTAGCTTCAAAAATAAAGATTTTACAGTTATTTAAAGAAAAACTCCGTAAAATATAGTGGGCACTTATCCCACATTATCTTACGTAGTACAGATTTTTTTACATTTTAATGTTTTATGGAATAAATGTACTTACGCTTTCTAGAACATTTATCTTCTTATTTTTCATAAATGGCTCTTCTCTTTAATGAGATATCTTCTAAAGCGGACTAATCATAAATCATTTTCCTCGAAAAATACTGAGTGGTGCTAGGTGGAAGGAGTTTGTGCCTGTTGTCGCATTTCGTTTGTGAGAATGTCATAATATCGAAGTATTGCAGTGTCCGTAGTTATTAATATCGACTCGTGTACTTAGAAAATATTTCAAAGCTATGAAAAGGTACAACCTCTTTGGCCAGCATAATACCGTCGTTTCGATATACCGATATATTAGTAAATTTCTAAATCCATTTATTATACAATCAGAGAGTAAAAATACATAGAAGATTAAAAAGTTGTCTTGTTTACATATAAAAGTCTTTTTAAGGATTAACAGTTCAAAATCCATAAGTCATTCAAAGATTGAGAAGTCATACTATTGATGATAATTAAAAATTAGTTATAGGAACTTAAATTTCGAGTATGAACCAATGATTAATTAACATTCATTAATTAAAATTTACTGCGACATGATCATTATAGTTGTTATAGGATTAAGAAGCCCTACTATTTATTTATGTTTTAGAGATGAACAGCAGTTCAAAGTCTATAAGATGTCATTGGATTAAGGTGTCCTACTCTTTTTTTATGTTTTCGAAGTCCATGTTACATTTCTCCCAGAAAAAAACAAAATAGCGGCCAGTCACATTCAGCCTTTTCAAAACCTCAAGTATCTCAAACGGCAGAAAAAACAAAATGGCGGCCGGGTACAATCAGCGTGTACATAATTACAAGTATCAAAAGGTAGAAAAACAAAATGGAGGTCGGGCACACTCATGCTCTATAAGGTGGGTATCCGACCCTTCAACAAAACCTTAAGTCTCTTGAACGGTAGGAAAACAAAGTGGCGGTCAGGTACACTAACGCTCTATAAGATGGGTGCCTGACACTTCAATGGGTGGAGGGGAAAAACATTTTGGGCGAAGCATATGTCAGGAGGTGCCGCGGGTCATGTGACTGAATCGTGTGACTTAAAAGGGCCTAATGGTCACGTGACTAAAAACCGGCGTGACCCGATGGGATACGATCAGAAATAAAATACACAGTGAAGTAATACAATGTTTTAATGTGTGCCGACGTTTCGGTCTTCATTGCAGACATTCATCAGAAAAAAAAAACAAGATTAAACTAATCTATAATAAATCTTTCAGGTACGTAGCCAGGGAGGGCTTGAGGGACTGCAAAAAACACTGAGGGACACTGTTGTTACATCTATTGTTATCATGTTATTTCTTAGCCCTGATGATGGCCTAAAACTTAGACCGAAACGTCGGCACAAATTACAATAAGTTTCCTTTTTAGTTTGTTAATTTATTGACCGCACTTCCAACCAAGGTTCTCCTACGTACATTATCAACGGTCATCCAAACTCTCACCATTATGAACCCAAAAAAGTTATATAAAAAAAAATATCTGCCATTTAATTTGAGACTAATTGTAAGTAAAAATCGCTTGTTTGTTTCATAGGATTTGAGAGAGTATAAGAGCTTGACCATTAACGCTTATTGTTTTACAAATATTTCTATCAAAACAATTTAAAATTATTAAAAAAATAATTAAAATAAAATAGATGAATAAAAAATAAAAAAGTAGAAAAATAGAAGTATTAATACAAGTATTACCATTGCATTATTAGGATTCGTTTCGCTTCGAATATCTTATAATATTGAGTTGTGAATTGTTTTCATAAGATTTGAAAGACTACGCTTAGAGAACACGAAACGATAAAATTTTACTCGAAAGTTTTGGCTTCACGTGTTGAGGAGTCAAATTATTTTCAAATTAATATTGATTTTAAATATATACCTTTTTTTTTATATACAGACAATTAAATGCGTTCTATTGACGTTTTTTAGTAATGATTTCGTTGCCTTTGGAGGCAAAAGTAAACTTACGAATGTGAAAATCATTAGTTATCAGGAGAGCAAACCAATCTGTTACATTCTTCTGTGTATAAGGGCAGATTTAGATTATTTTAATTTTTTTTCTCTTAGTTTAATGTATAATTATTGTTTTATTTTTATAATAATAAGCATATTTGTTGCTTTAAAATGGAAGTTTTAGACTTTAGGACATTTTCCATAAATATGCAACTGCGATTTCAGCACTTTCAAATGCCGTAAAAGATTCGTAACTTTGCTAAAGGCTGTAACACCCGAAATACTATCGAAAAATAACAAAAACAAAAAGTATTTTTCATATTCATAAGATAAACATGAGACCGACGATATATTTATTCGCTTTTCAGAGTTTCCGGATATGAAGATTCATATCGACATTGGCGTTAGGACTCGAATTCTTGTTTTTCTGTCTTGTTGACAGGTGATTACATTTCACTGGAGACCTTCTTCGGAAGTGTTATATAAAAGAGCTATCCCACAGCGGGATAGCTCGCCGGGGGTGAAATAACCTCGTGACGTAGAACCTTAGTCCCCTCCCCAGGATTAAGATGTAAGCCTCCCTTAGCTCCCCATCCAGAATCCCCCAAATTATCGAATTTACTCCGAGCTCATATTCCCGACAAATCCATTCTCCGACTACCTTTGCCTTGAGACGTGACACTCCTATACACGGCCGACCCTTTTATGAATTCTTCGGGGAGCTCTTTGCCTGCTTGCTATTCCACACTCACCATCCTCCGGCGCTTTGTTATGGAATTTGCCTTTAACAAAGCTATTGGTTTTATACCCCGCCGTGACAATTTTGAATTTATTAATTTTTAATGGGTACTATGTACATTTGAGAATTTTTACCTTAGGGACAAGGCTGTATAATATTATTTTTTTTTTCAATTTTCTACATCTCGACGATTGAATAATTCGACAGCGATCCAACGCCTCTTATTGAAAATTATAACGTATTTTTGTGCGAACACATTAGATGAAGTGAATAAAACTGAGCACGAGCTCATTCCTCAAAAAACTGAGCACGAGCTCATTCCTCAAAAAACTGAGCAGATGCTCAGTTTCCGGTAAGTTGTGAATAACGAGAAGCTGCACAATGGAATACTTGCTAAGTGTAAGGACCTCGTGCTCCATATATTTAATTTGGAGTACCTGCTGATCTTCTACTGAATAAAACTGAAAACATGAAAATGTGAATAGGAACTCAGGAAAATGCTGATCTACTCTTTCATAGGCTCAGCATCTTACTAAATACGTATTCGCATAGTTGTACACATTCTGAGTTTCATTCACTCAGAAAGATGAACAGGTAGTCCGAATCAATAATCAACACATACTTGGAGCACATGCTCCATACACTTGGCTAGTATTCCATTGTGTAACGTCTCTTTGTAGACAACCTAACCGGAGCATTTTTAGAAATGTGTACGTATTCATTTTTATTCGCTTCACCTATTTTATTTAACTATTTAACTATTAAATCCGATCGCTGAGGTTACTTATTTATTTAGCCGACGTGCGAAAATCGTCTCATTAATATGAAGCTAAAACATTCAGAAGATCCGAAATTCGAATGTTCAGGAACTTCGTAATGGGAGGGGTGAGGGATTGCCAATATTTCAGTGGGAATGGGAATTTTAGATTTCAGAGCCAACTTCAAACTGAGAACATTACAGTAAAAATAATTTTTCGCCCTATAAACAAAATAATTAATAGGGAATAATTAGTCAGCATTCAGTTATTGTTATTTTTATAGAAGAAGACTTTCACAATAAATAAAAAAATAATAATGGCTGAACATTGAATCATTATTTCACGATATACGCTATGGTCGACCATCTAACTTCAATAACCATTAAATATTAAATTGTAAAGTCAGAAAATCTTATATTTTTTAATTATTCGAAAAATAAGTATTTTTTTTTTTAGAAATATTTAAGTTTTGAAGTGCTCCACTGTGAGAAAGATTATGATCGCCTGTTGAAAACATCAGAATAAACATGTAAAAGAGTAACTCTTTAAGTGAAACGAGTTACAGAAATTCAAAACCCATTCTAATATTTTTTAAGGGATTTTATCCATACAATGATTCGGTAAATTGGAAAATTTGGTCAAAATTGTTGCTAAGTTTTATATTTATTTTGACCTTTCCACCACTACCCAATAAATTACTATTCTAACGTTCTGGACTAGGTTATTGCTTGACTAGACTATATCCTAGTCAATCAATGATTCTATTTGATGTCGCTATGAAGGTTTGGGAGATGATCACATGCACATTACGACTATTTTTCGATTTACCAAATTATTTCCTGGAACCATAGAATTAGTCATGCTTCGGTCATTATGTTTTTTTTTATTGTTAAAGCCGTCTAAAATTATAAATAACAAATACCAAATCCTAAATAATTATTCCGTATTATTTATTTAGCATATTGGGCGAAAAAATGTAATGGTTAACATCATCCATTTTATTTTATTTCTTAATTAAAAGTTGTGAAATTGCTTAAAATAGAAAGACATCCTTTAAATATATCTTCTAGGTATTTAATAAATAATAATTGAAGGGTCAAGTAGCTGAGGATGATAATTAACATTTTTAGAGTTATGATATAACTGAATTCAAATCACCTTTATTACGGCAGATTCAGTATCATCACTTTGTATCTTTATCAACTCACAATCAGTTCTGAAATGTTGAGTTTATGTGAATTAAAGGAGGAAATATTAAAAATATATCACTTAACACCTTACCCATAGCAATAATTCAGTTTTTTCTAAAATGTCACTTATTTTTGTAATAATAAAGAAGCGACAAATTTCATTATGATTTAAAAAAAAAAAATCGAAGTCCTCATACAAAAGTTATTGCTGGGCGAAATCTTCCGAAAGGGTCCACTAAATACGGTGTAAAAGTTTCCAAAAAGTTAAGAGTGCTTTAGTGTATAACTCTCCTTTTGTCAGAAAAACAAAAAAATGTATTTCGAGTAATATAATTCAAGTTAGATTTGTATCCAGAAAAATGTATGAACATATTATCATTTTACGTATTTTTATAGCCTAATGTATATTAAAAAACTTGTAAGAGTGTGATGCCGAGGAAAAGTCCGTTTTATTCCATAGTGTCTCTTCTAAGACCTTCATACACTTGACCCTTCAAAGGCTAAGTAATCCAATAGGGAAGAACCGATGCCAATACCAATCATAAGAATCTGCATACCTCTGCCCACAGAACTCCGTTAAAACCCAAATTCGTAAAGTCAGCTTTATCATGATGATTCTTCTAAATTACTTTTTTACTGACAAAAATTAAAATCTGCCACAATATTGGGCAATAGGCAATAGTAACAACCATGATGCATTCGTAGCAAAAAATAATAATAAAATAAAATAAATAATAAATAAAATAAAATAAATAATAAATAAAGTAAAAATAAATTAAAATTACAATCAAAATACATATATAAAATAATGAAAACCGAAGAATATAAAATTAAAATAAAACATTATAAGAACTAATTATAATAACTACAATATAATAGTAAAATAAGGATACTAATCAGTTCCATAATTATATACAATAGGAAGGACTAAACAAGTATGAATTTATTTCTCCACATTTATACACCTCAACAATAAGAAGCTATCAAAGTATCATCTAAATTCACAGAAGATCCCAGTAAAATACACGGCTAATCAGAATGCAGCAAAATTTTACTTACAATCCACTAGAAACTATGGAAAATTATTTTCCATATCGGAAAATATTGTTTTTCTCTAAATAACTGCTATGAACTTGCGTTCACGTTCCAACAACCTAAAGTAGTGATATACATATAGTATAATGTACAACATATAGTAATCATTATCAATAAATAAACGGAAAGGCACTTGATGATATAAAAAAATTGGTGTAGTCAGGAAAACGCACAGCCTGGCTTTGTCAACAATTGAGGAGATTTCTATCAAAAGATAATACATTCACTTCTCATAAAACTCCTTGCAGTTAGCACCACTCAGAAATTATAGATGCAATAAGACAGGAATAATGGAATAAGCAATATTTCTCAAAATAGCTGGGACTGGTGCGACATCAAAGACCTCTCTCTACAGTATTTTTTGAGGGAAATAATAATTACGATTAGCCCGCTCTAGAAGATATCTCATTAAAAAGAAGAGCCATTTATGGAACATACCAAGATAAATGTTCTAGAAAGCGTTTACATTTACTCCTATTGCATCATTATCTAAAAAAATCTGTACCACGTCAGGGAATGTAGGATAAGCGCGCATTAGATTTTAACACTAAATAAACACTTGTTCCTGCCTTAAGGGGTGCGAAAATTTATACATATATTGTAACGTTCTAAAAATAATACTAGCTTTGATGAGGAAAGAGATCCTTCAAAAGGGCCTAATTTCAAAAATAATCGGTTTTAATCCTTAATGCTTAACGTAATAAATATACAAGTAAACAACAATAAAGTTACCATTCAAGAAGATTATAGAACTATGCATTTGATAGCGTTTTACTAATTTGCCAGATTTTGTGATTGAAAAAGGCTGCATTAAAGAATAAACTGCAATCGCATTCATAAATCATACTTCCGAAGCATTATTTTTAAACGCATTTGGGTAATTTATCATGATATGCAAATTCTATATATTTAAGTCGGTACAGGATACGTTAAATTTTGTTTTGTTTTTATTTCACCTTTTCAATTAGTACAACTCTTCCGGAGAAGATCAGGATAACAGTTGTAACCATATAACAGTGGTTTTGTAGGCTTAACATAGGAATTTCACCCTTGAAAAGAAAGAACATATAATAGAATTTAATATAAGGGCAGTATTGAATATATGACCGTATTTTCTACGCCTTTTTGAGCAGAGTAGGCAGTTAGCATTGTTACGGCTGATATCACAATGAGTGGAGGTGGTAACCGTTTTCGCCGTATAGCACAGCTGTGAGAAAGGGGAAAAAATTACATCTCCTAGAAAAGTGTAATATTCATCCTGAGAATGTAATTTAATTTTATATATCAAAATATATTGCAGCTGCATCCATTTTAAAATCAGAAGGTGGAGAGGTGGGGAAGAAATTCAAATTATAAATGTACAAGGAATATTATTTTTAAAAGATGGATAATACCAACTAATAAATTTAAATATTTTAACATCGATTCGTAGATGCGGAGTTTATCAGCATAATATGACGCTAAAGAGTTACTAAAAAGTACAAAAGAAAACTTTAAAAGATATCTCATATTTATCAAAATTCAATATACTACACATATACATACAAGGTGAAATGATTTCAAATAAAATAGTTTTTAATTTTCCTGTTACTTATGTGTTTTTTCAACTACTAAATATTTAATTTCGGATAAATTATTTCTTTTCTTTAAAAATAAATATTTAATGTAGTATTGTGAACACTTATTCTTCCTTATCGTTTTATGGAAAATATTACATCACGTACAACGTTATCTTTGCGTCATCTTCTTTGTAAGTATTCTTCTTTTAAGTCATACATCCATTAGTAAAATTATTTACAGCCAAATATTTAAAACATTCAAAGTAACACTTTATATAACTTTTCAAAAATACCAATGAATTTTGATAAATCAAAAGACCCATGGAATAATACTATTCTTCTCATAATTTGTTTTCTACGGAACTATTTTCTATGGTTTAATTTTTTTTTTCTAAACTCATATTATTTTTTTCTGTTATAATTCAGTTCTATTCCTTTGGGTCTATACCTGAGAAATGATTCGAGTTGTGAGCTGAAGGTAGAAACTTATGACAAAATCGTGCAAAAATAAGTTTTTGTTATTTTAAATTGTTAATAATAATAAAACATGTCGTCGTAATAAAAAGACTGCACTGGAAAAACGAGATATCTCCCATTTTCCAAAATGTTCAAGAGAACAAGGTTTAACTTGGAATCTTTCAGAACTCTTTACATGTAAAGCTGATGAGCCAAGTTGAAAAAGATTGCTATAGATTCTTTGTGTAATATAGAATTCTAGATGCAAATTTCAAATTTGAAAAAAAAAAATACTAAATTGGAGCATCAACACGGTCTTAATTTCCTTACCTGAGTGTAAATATTTTATATGAGTATGAAGTAATTTTTATATTTAACTTTTCATTATTTGTTTATTTATTTACTTCGCTATGATTTAATTTGTTTATTTTCTCATTGTAAATGTGGTATGAATGTTATGAAGATCACAATTATGCATTGCGCTAAAATGTGTCACATTGTTAATATTTAAAAACAAAAAAACTCTTTCTCTTTCAAAAAATAAAATAAATAAATATGTTAGAATTAAATTTCAACTCATTATTTTTTAATATGGCAAAAATCCAAGAACTACGGAGTATAAAAAAAACTAAAGAAGCCGAAGAAGTTAATAATAGATAAAAAGAGAAGATAAAGATCAACTAGCCTAATGCAGCAGCACTTAACATTAATATTTTAATGGTAAATTCTTGTTTATTTCACAGCTGGAGGCTCATATACTACCCTGTGAATAAGAGGTAAACTCTGCTTCCTACCCTTTTTAATCCTATTACCTTTAATAATGTAGGAACGGAATGAAGGTAAAGGTAAAAATCTGTTTGCAACAATTGTCAACTTTATTTAAGCTTTTGTAAACAAAAGAAATCCTTAATCTTTAATACTGATTCATCAAGTTACAAGAAAAACTGTACCCCTTCAAAGTTCATTGGTTCTTTCAACGGAAGTCACTTTTGCTTTCTATTGAGGACGATGGTATAATTGACCAATGAAGCTATTCATGTAAATCCCAACCAAGAAAATAAAATACAAAGAAAGAAACAGGCTATCATTATACAAGAAATAAATACCCAATAAGTAGTAGTCAATACTTCACTTAAACATAGGCATTATGTTATTAAATAAATTGTAGAAAAGTTATACCCTTTCATTACTTTCACATTGGGCATGTGATCCACATATGTAGGCATGGGGCCATAGAAATGGATTTTCTAATCACCACTTCTAATTCTCAACTATTGGGATTCAATATTGTTGCATTTGTTAAAATATAATTTTTAGTTTATTTTAATAATTTTTACTAGGCACTATCCTCTTAATAATTATGGTTTAAATTTTGCTATTTTATAGGGTACACGCTATTTCATATAAAAATTAAGCCGGGATAAAAACATATGAAACTTTAAGGTTATGAAAATTTAAAAAAAATATATAACTATATTTTATATTCAAATATTGAAGAATTTAATCATTGTAATTTTCATCTCAATAAATAGTACGGAAAACCTTTTTTTTTATTTCGATTTAATATGGAAATAAACATCTATATAATAAAACCCATAGGTGCGTCCGACCATGACCGTTCCTTAGACTTGTTTCAGTATTGCGGGTACTGTATAGCCTGCCCTATGTCTATCTATCTATTTGTCTAGTTTACATATTTTACAATAAATAATAATTTATAACTAATTATCCAAGCCATCCCAACTTAAAATTTTATAAGATATGGCATTGCTAAAAGGCATCCCTTGTGGGGCCTTTTTTGAGCTGTGAGAAATTAATTTTAGTTATCATACATTAAATCTACTACTGTCGTTTATACGCATCAATTTTTTTTAGGTTAAAATGAGTTCTTTTTCAATGATTATATATTTTCTATGGATAATTAGGATTCATTAATAAAAAAAAGAAGAAGAAAAAAAAAAGAGCGCGGCGTAGGTTAGGTATATAACAAGGTTGAAAATTATTTTGTAAAATATTTGTAGCGCATTCAGCAGACTTCCTAGAGTCGGGCAGGGATATTATTATATAATAATAGTAACCTTATTACAGCCGTAAAGGGAAGAAAGGTCCCAGAACCATTCGTAGCCCTCTGTATTGAGAGCTGACAAAGGACGCCTGGGAGCCATTGTGTGAATTATTAACATCTGACTTAGACTCCGACAAAGCCTGATAGACTCACAAATACAGATGAGCTCCAGAAATCCCATTTTAGAGCTGGTTCCTCCTTTATTCCCTCTCCAGATTCCCTACGATCCATCAGCCTTCGAGAGGTTTCCTTTATTCCGAGTCCATTTCCTGATTAATCGAACCCGGAATAATCCGCTCTTTCTTCCTCGACTAGAGCTATCGGTCAATTCATTTGATTCCTCTCCTTCCAAGTACCTATCGTCAGTTCTTTTGTTCTCTTTAAACAGGGGCCTTAAGATTCCCGATGCCTATTCATCCATCCATTCAAACCTTTTCATAAAAGTTAATCATTTCTTCTCAATAGCTAGTTTCCTAGAGGATCCTTTTTTCCCTCTTTCAGAAATTTCCCTATCGATTATGAAGAAGTCTTCAGCAATTTGATCGAAACGCTATCGAATTTTTAATTTAATTTTATCGAAATTTATCCCAATACTATTAATAATAAAAGATAAAAATAATATATTTACAATTTTACCAAGAAGGTAAAGAGGATCGCTGCTATATACACTGAGGATACCCTCTATCTACAGTCAATTAATATACTGATTTCATTACATATTTTGATCGTGAGCCCCTATTATCACATTATCTAGCCTTAGACCACTTCGATATTAATTCTTCCCCAGATTAGCACCATCTGGGGTCAGTATTATTCATTTAATAAAAAAGAAACATGTTATTTAACGTTAATGGCATTTAATTAAGATAAGAAAAAAGTTAACTGGTTGAATGAAAATTATATATTAAACAACTAAAATATTAATGGTGCATAACTAACACATTAGAGTCATGAGCACTTTCTTACAACTAATTTCTTAATGTTTCCAAAAGATGAAAACTATACTTAGGACTTTATTTTAATTATGTTACTGGGAAAGGTGACAGGCTCATCATCGTGGAGTGAATGCAACGAAGTCTCAGGAGAAGGAGTCCAAAGGAATTAGATACGACTGGGGCGAAGGTAGATGATATATACCCAAATTTAGAAGCACATTTTCCTACCAAGGTTTTAAACGGAAAGAAGGAGGTTTGACGAGAGGGTGTCAATAGTGGGGACTATTGTTACTTACAGTTAATCTAATCATATCTTATCAATTACTATAAGAGCAGCCAATGCATGGTACTTGTGAATAATAACAATAATTTTTTCGAACTATTTGAATCTACAAGTGGACTTAGTATTTTGCATACACAAGAGTTTTTGCATACACAACCTTTTCATAACATCGACATGTATTAACATGTTGATGTTATGAAAAGGTTGTGACGCTTCTAACATTAGTTAAAAGACGAAAAAATTCGTCACTTACATGCCAATTTTTCGAGTTTAGCAAAGCATTACATATTCCACAAAAAATCAATAAAGCAACAAAGAAATATATATTTTTCTTTTTTTTTCTTTTTTTTTTTTACAAAGTATCTAGAAAAATATAATCGCTATGGTACTTCTTATTTTTTG
The DNA here is from genome assembly GCA_948150685.1 of Rhaphigaster nebulosa. Lineage (NCBI taxonomy): Eukaryota > Metazoa > Arthropoda > Insecta > Hemiptera > Pentatomidae > Rhaphigaster > Rhaphigaster nebulosa. The sequence continues at coordinate 109,435,067 of OX411308.1, read as the reverse complement.
ATTTCGAATCCATGATAAAATTTTGAAATAAACGATCATATAATCAAGCTTTACGGAAGTTTATTAATGTATAACTAATGTGCAGGATCTTCGGCAGTTTTCTGTCTTTTATGAAATAATGCTTAGACTGTTATCTAATCGATGCTACAAGTTTTAGCTGTTACCACCTCCGACCGTACCACCTCCGTTGTATATATTTCAATAAAATCCTAGTACATAGCTATTAAAAGTGTTGTGCTGATCAGAAAGTAAACTAACTCGCTTATCCTTTCAGTTAAATTTGTTTATTTATTTTTCTCAATCGCTAACTTACTCCTAATTGCAGTATATTTGTTTCACAATGGAAAATTGACAAATCGCGAAATAGCCGATATAGTTTTAGACAGTGACTGTGATGTGAATTGCATGAAGAAATTGAGGAGCAATTTCCCTCAGCTAACACTGGATCACCAGGATGAAGTTAGGTATGAACCAAATATTTCTACCACATTTTAGTACAAAATGGAATGAATCTTGTCGAATTTAGAGTCGCCAGATATGGGGACAACATTGATGGTAATACCTCAGGACAATGTTTTCAAGATCCATCGGCCACAGACAGTATAACCCGGGTGAGTGAAGGGCTGATTCGTCGCTTCGAAATTATCCCCGACGTGATCAACAGTGGTGCTGCAGTGGACCCATCTATATTTGGAAATTAATTTAAATAAATTGCTGTTTTATTCCTGAGGTGGGTACGTAACATACGGTGTACAAGATCTGGAAGCAATATTATATCAGCTGCGATATTGCCGATGGAATGTTCATGAGGAAGCACAGGAAACGTGAAATAAATATTACCATCAATATCGACTCAGCAATTCAAAAAAATGCAGCCGAAAAACTCTAGAACCTTTAGAACAGTATTCTGGCAATAATAATTATTTTGGAACAGCTCAAAATCAACTTTACGTTATAATAAAAGAAATAATTATTTTTAAAAATTATTAATGGCTTAACTTACGATTACATCGATAATAACAATAATGTTAAAAATAAAACATCATATCAACAGGATCATACAGGATTCCAATAAGTGTAAATAAGAATTATATTAGCATCCACATTACATTCAACAAACAGACTTATAGTAATTCGCCCTTTATATCCCTTCACTGGCTTTCAATAGCAGTGTTGCGATTAGAGAACCTCTGGGATCTCTCTCGGAGTTCTGCATTGTTTGTGGGAGGAGCTTGCATTGAGAAGTCCCCTAGCATGACTAAATACATATTTACTCGCATAGACAGATAGATAAACAGATTTATTTTAAATTTGTTATATACAATATTTGTAAGCTATGCGTTGTAGTTGAAATTAGTAGTAAAAATTGAATCCTCGTCACAGTCACTCAACTGTAACACTGCTTTATTAACTTTAATGGCTTTAGATAACTATTTAATCTCATAATTACATACATATTATTACACAACAAATCGTTAGAAGTCCTAGACCATCTCTAGTTATACTCTTCGATCCTTCCAAACTATAAAACCAAGTAAGACGTGTTCTATGTTTTATATCCAATTAATTTATATATTTCTGTTTCTGTTTTTACTGATTCATTTAAGTGGTCCACTTCAATCATCCAAGATAAGTATGTTTAATTTAGGCTTACTCGTTGATGGAGAGGCAATAATAAATAATGGTTCGATTTCAATATATTTTTTTTTTATATAATTTAATTATCTTTCATATTACGTCCTACATAATTCACCATAAAATTCTATCTTTTCGAGTTATGCAAAATAATAAAGTAAAATATTCTTTTCATCATAAGTTTTTTCCCTCCATTTTCTCGTTGATATACTACATACATGAAAAAATAAAGGGCTAGAAGAAGAAGATATAAGGCAAGTTTCATCAAAATTGTTAGAGCCGTTTTCGAGAAAATCGTAAACAATTGTAATATCCATGATATAATTACCATTTCCGGTTAATACGATGCACTGTATCTTTGCTATTATTGGCCCGATTTTGATGATTCTTTTTTTGTTTTTTAGACGATTTAATTAGCTTTCATACAAATCTATAGATAATTTACCATAAATTGCACGCTTTTGAAGTTATGCGTAAATAAAATATCCTTTCATCATAACATTTTTCTCTGCATTTCCTCGGCGATGTACCACATATATGAAAAGTTAAAGGTCTTTATGAAGAATAATTTAGGCAAGTTTCATCAAAATCGTTTGAGCCGTTTTCGAGGAAATTGTAAAAAAAGTGTAAAATCGATTATATAAAGTGGCACTCACAGTTAGTCTATTTTGACGAAAAAGTTGCTGTAACATCACAGGCCTACCTTGAATACGCAATTTCGTACAAATTTTCGTTTTTGAGCTAGGCTGTTCACACGCACACACACAGACCATTTTGCGATACTTAGTTATTTGGACTTATTTCCGTTAAAATTCGAATTCGAAATTTGTCACGATCGCAATACTTCCCCTTACTATATATTTCAGATATAGGTGAGGTAAAAGAAAAAATTAAAGTCTTACATTGTTATGTCTAGTTTTTTTGCAAACAGAATTGGAAATACAATATAAACAAAAAAATTTACTTAGGGATTGATCCTTCTATACCATCATGCGGATGTCAACTAAAAAAATTTACGATGCTGTAAGTCATTATAAAAACTGCAGTTATTTGCCATGTTACATTAATTGGTAAATGTGCTTCCACAAAACTTTTTTATTTTGATATGATTCCATTGAGATACCATCATAAAATTTGGTGCGTATGTATATGGTGAACATTTGAAAGTTTCAAAGCGTGACAAAAAAAGAATTTTTAAAAATTTATTATTTAAAACTAAAAGTGGGGAAAATGTATAATTTTGAATTTTCGACTCTATTTATGAAAAGAAACATAAATACTAAGTTTCACTCATTTTGAAAAATCTCCAGTTTAAAATAATTTTTTTATTGGTTGATTTGGTGTGGATGAACGATACTACGCATAAAATACCCTCATCATATATTTTCATCTAATTCCCTTTTTCTCATTATGACAGTTAAGAATAAAAATTTAAGTTTAAAAAAAAAGTACACCCTAATTTCTATAAATTTAAAAAAAGAAACCTGATTTGACCTTTAATTGCATTAAAATGAGAACTGAATAACCATTCGCAGCTATCAGGTAACCTTTTCTTTTTTAATTGTATAGGTAACTTTAATAGCGACCATTCCTTCAGAAGTTTGCGCCTGGATTGAATGGAAATGAAATCAGCTGCTTAAGATGGAGATGTAATCACTTAACAGAGTAAATCAGCTCAGCTATTTGTAGTCTTTGAAAGTCTGACACCATCAGTAGAAGTCAAAGGGTTCTTAACTTCCATTTTCCAACGATTGGTAGGGAAATTCCATATATTTTCCTTAGTACGTATTTATCAATTCAATATAATAATATATTAATATAAAGGATTTATTTAAATTAAAATGTATTTAGACAATAAAGTGAATTACAGAAATTATGACAATTTTTTCCACTCTCTAATTGCCATAAAATATTTTCTTTAGAGAATTTAATTATTTTTCAAATCATATGCATAATTTACCATAAAACGGATACTTTTTGAGTTATGCGCAAATAAAATTTCTTCTTTTTTCCCTGCTTTTTCTCCGATTTTACTATATATATGGACACATTATTGATTTTAAGAAGACGCATTTAACCAAGTTTCATCAAAATCATTAGAGCCGTTTTGGCGCAACAGTCAGAAGCAAAACACGTTTTTCTACTATTGCTCAGCCGCTAGTTTACATTAGGCGTCCCAACAGGGACCAAAACACAACAAAATATAAAGATAAAAAAAATTTCCTGCTTAAGAGATAATCGTGGCACAGAAAATGCGTTATTGGACTCCGGAGGCTCTGAAATGCATTGATTCTTTGAGAACTGTAAATCGAACTTTGACCAAATTACGATACTTGCCTTGCTTAGTAACGGTAGGGAAGTAAAAAAGTCTGGCAAATTTTTGTCCACAAATTTTGGAAAAAATATTATTAATTTTAATTTTAATAGAATTCATCTTGAAATCAACTATAAAACAACCTCAGACACAGCATTTACTTACTGTGTTTTTAATGCATAAAAAAAATCAAGTAAACAATGTAGGTACTGGGTCGTACATTTCAAATTTCATATCATTAGAATGATTCAATTTTGAGAGCCCTCAAAACTCATATTACTATTTAAAATTTAAAACTCGAGATAACAAAATATTTAACATAATTTATCGAGAATAGAATTTAGCACTGTGCGGTGCCAACCTTTGCCCGATAAAAAAAGAATTGTGCCTAATATTTCCCTTCCATAGTCCTTCAGATATGCAATACTTCATTAAAATGAGTGACTTGTAGATTACTACATTCTACATACAAGATTTACGTGTAAGTTATATTTTAGATAGATATCATACCTTCTCTACAATCCCCGCCGCACATTAGACCAAAAGCATAATTTTGAGGACAAAATTCCGTAAATGACAAACAATATAAGGTAAGTAACAATTGGTTATTGATCTGTATACTATTGTTCTTTGTAAGACAGAAATTTCTTTTCCTTTCTCTATGGATTTCTCAATGGCGTGTCACAAAGAGAAAAGGTGTCACAAAGGTCCTGGGTGCTCCTCGAGTTTCTAAATCCATACTGCTCCTCTTCAATCTGGCAGTCCACAACTCTTCTTATTCTTTCTTCTAGAATTTTTGATTAGTGCTTATTTGACACACTGAGCAGAGATATCCCTCGATGGTTATTGCATTCTCTATTGTCTCCTTCCTCGTAAATAGGCTCAGCCACAACGATCTCCCAGTCCTTTGGTATCATTTTCTTATGCCACATTAGGTTCAAAAGATGGAGAAACATTTCTTCACCTTTGCTGCCCATATTACGCATCACTTCGGGAGTTATTCCATCCAGCCCTGTTGACTTGCGGACTTGTCTTGCTGATTGCTTCCTGTAATTCTTCATCGCTGATAAAGTCTTCATCTGGATAATCCACTGTCCTCTGGATCTTATCCGAACTGACGTCTCTACCTTCTAGCAGCTCCTTGAGATACTCTCTCCACCTTTCCATTATATCTTCGTCTTGCTAGATAATTTGTTCATCTTTATTCTTGATTCCTTTCTGGACTTGTGGCCTTTCTTTTATTATTCCCTAAATCACTCTGTTGAAGATCTTTTGTTTCTCTTTTGCGTTTTCCCCCATTTTGTGACCACGAATTTCGTTTAGCTTGAAGAACTTTTAGCTTGACCTCTTTCCTTTTCTCCTTGTACCTCTGATATGCTGTAGGTGTTCTCTGGCTAAGAAAATCTCTCAACGCTTTCTTCTTTTCATGCATTTTCTTCTTGATATAATCTCTCCACCAAGGACTTCTTTTAAAGCCAGACCAACAGTTTTCTCTCCACATACCAGTCTCGAGGCATCAAGGATGATCTTCTTGAATCATAACCAGCTCTGCTCTATATCATCACTATCCCATTGAATATCGTCATCTCGTGCGATCCTATTTATTACTTTTTAGAAGTACTGGACCATTTCTTCTTTTCTTAGCCTGAAGGATTTAATAATCTTCTTTATGTCTTTTTTGTCAGAGTAGGTTTTTCGTTCCAGAGTTTGTAGGTAGTGATCACTACCAATCTCAGCCCCTTTTGGCTCTTGTATTCGGTACTTCACAAACTTCTTCTTTATTTACCAGAAAATAATCTATTATAAATTCCTCATTTCTTCCTGGCTCATCTCTGGTAAACTTATGAGTAGAGGGAAAATGCGGGAGCTGGAACACAAAACATTTCAGCCAATCAGAAGCCAGCATTTGGTCACGTGACCTTTGGCGGGAAATTTGAATTTGAATTTTCAGCTCGACCTAACCTTAACTACCACGTGGTCTTGTCTCGACCTAACCTTAACTACCACGTGGTCTCACCTCGACCTAACCTTAACTATTAGGCCACGCCCCTTGTTAGTCACGTGACCGTTATGCCCCGCCCCTTATTAGTCACGTGATCCAGTTACGTCACCCGCGGCACGTACTGGTATATACTCCGCCCGCATATTTTAGTCACGTGATCCAGTCACGTGACCCACGTCATCTCCTGACCTATGCTCCGCCCACAAGATTTACCCCCTCCACCCATTGAAGGATCAGGTACCCTCCTTATAGAGCATGAGTGTACCCGACCGCCATTTTGTTTTTTATGCATCGCCATTTTGTTTTTCTACTGTTTGAGAGACTTGAGGTTTTGTTGAAGGGTCAGGTACCCACCTTATAGAGCATGAGTGTACCCGACCGCCATTTTGTTTTTTATACATCGCCATTTTGTTTTTCTACTGTTTGAGAGACTTGAGGTTTTGTTGAAGGGTCAGGTACCCACCTTATAGAGCATGAGTGTACCCGACCGCCATTTTGTTTTTTATACATCGCCATTTTGTTTTTCTACTGTTTGAGAGACTTGAGGTTTTGTTGAAGGGTCAGGTACACATCTTATAGAGCATGAGTGTACCCGACCGCCATTTTGTTTTTTATACATCGCCATTTTGTTTTTCTACTGTTTGAGAGACTTGAGGTTTTGTTGAAGGGTCAGGTACGCATCTTATAGAGCATGAGTGTACCCGACCGCCATTTTGTTTTTTATACATCGCCATTTTGTTTTTCTACTGTTTGAGGGACTTGAGGTTTTGTTGAAGGATCAGGTACCCACCTTATAGAGCATGAGTGTACCCGGCCGCCATTTTGTTTTTCTTACACCACCATTTTGTTTTTCTACTGTTTGAGGGACTTGAGGTTTTGTCGAAGGGTCAGGTACCCATCTTATAGAGCATGAGTGTACCCGACCGCCATTTTGTTTTTTATACATCGCCATTTTGTTTTTCTTACACCGCCATTTTGTTTTTCTACTGTTTGAGAGATTTGAGGTTTTGTTATATGGTCAGATACCCACTTTATAGTACGCAACCTCCCCAACGGTTATATAATCATAACCTATACGACGAAGGGTCAGGTATTCACTTTATAGTCTGTAACCTCCTCTATGGTTATATAGTCATAACCTATACGATGAAGGGTCCGGTGCCCACTTTATACTCTGTAACCTTCTCAAAGGTTACATAACCTTTACATTGTTTTCGTGTTTGTGCAACCTTCTCAATGTTTACATAACCTTTACAATATGTAGCTGTATCAACATGTAAACAGGTTGCATCTTGTATAGACAAGTTGGATTATGTCCAGGTGAAATACAAATATGGACCTTGAACTGTTTATCTCTAACATATAAATAAATAGCATAGTTTCTTAATCCTATAGCTGCTTTTGGACTTTGAGATCTTAATCCCAAACCTTTCTTATCTCGCTGAAACAAAAACAAAACAACTTTTCAATGTACTATGTATTTTTAATGGCTGATAGTAAAAGTAATGGTCTTAAAAGGATTAACTTGTCAATGTTCTACGTATTTTTATTCTCTCATAGTTAAATAATGGTCTTAAAAGGATTAACTTTTAATCCATTAAGTTCCTATCGAACTTTTAATCTTTAAAATATATTAACAAATCGAAACGATGGTATCACGTTGGCCAAAGAGGTTGCACCTTTTCATAGCTTTGAAATATTTTCAAAGTACACGAGTCGGTATTAATAACTGCGAACATGTCGCAGTAAATTTTAATTAATGAATATTAATTAATACTATTTCTTAATCCCTTAAGAGCTTTTGGACTTTGAGCTGTTAATACCAAAACATAAAGAATGATTTAGGACTTCCGCTAAAAAGTAAACAAATTTAGCTTTCGCAATAATGCTCTATCTCTTAATCCTTCCTTTAAAAGTTAACAATGGACTTTGAACTGTTAATCCTCTATCATTACTCATCTCGCTGAAACATAAACAAAACAACTTTTTAATCTTATATGTATTTTTATTCTCTAATATAAACTATTAAAACGCCGTAAAAGAATTAAATATTAAATCCTTAAAGTTTTTTATCATTTACAAACAATGATAAAGAGCCTTTTAATCATTTCATAATATCTGGATAGATGACGTCATTATTATTAGCTAAAGTTTTGTACCTTTTTCAGTTCTCAATGTTTACATTTTATGCAATTTTTCCAAATTTTTACCTTTACCTATCTATTTCTTTATTAAATTTTCTATAACCTCCTCAATGTTTATACATTTTCTGTCCGCTAGGGCGCAGCACCTTACTCCAGTAGGGGATTTTCATGGCGAGTTTACATAATGTCCTCAATGTCTATGATTTATGCAACCTTCCCAAATTTATGCAACATTTTAATAACTTGAAGTCCCATAATTTTAGTAGTTTTTAGCGGTTTTTATTGATTTTAGTCATTTCTTATCAGCTTCTAATGGCAAAATACACTCCGGCAATAATATTATGCTTAATGTTTAACCGGATCCATCATTTTCTTTCAATTCATTGATAATATCTTTTGAGTAGGTCTTTTACTGCTTTACTGGTCTTTTACCTCTAATTTTTAACATAGCTTTATATTTTTTAGTATATTTTAACCAATTTTAGATATTATTTTTTGTTTTTATAATTGATTTTACATGTTACTTTATTGATTTTAGTCAATTTTAATGATTTTAGAAATAAAATAAAACGTTTTATTAGCAAATATTTGTATATAAATCTGTTTTGAGATGATTTATTATCTAGAGTTGATATTATTTGAGAATGTTGATGTAAGATGTGCTATATTTGGTCCCCATTTGTATGATATTATATTGTTGTTTTTTTTTCAATCCTAATGATGCCCGAATTAGCGAAACGTTGACTGATCAGATATTTCCTGCTGTTTAAGAGACTCAAAACTTTATTCAGGATTCTTCCAGAAATATACTGATAATTTAGAATTAGAATTTAAGATAATTTTGAATATTATAAAATTATCTTCAGTCACGTTTCAGTCAACGTTTCGCTAATTCGGACATCATTAGGATTGAAAAAAAAACAACAATATAATATCATACAAATGGGGACCAAATATAGCACATCTTACATCAACATTCTCAAATAATATCAACTCTAGATAATAAATCATCTCAAAACAGATTTATATACAAATATTTGCTAATAAAACGTTTTATTTTATTTCTAAAATCATTAAAATTGACTAAAATCAATAAAGTAACATGTAAAATCAATTATAAAAACAAAAAATAATATCTAAAATTGGTTAAAATATACTAAAAAATATAAAGCTATGTTAAAAATTAGAGGTAAAAGACCAGTAAAGCAGTAAAAGACCTACTCAAAAGATATTATCAATGAATTGAAAGAAAATGATGGATCCGGTTAAACATTAAGCATAATATTATTGCCGGAGTGTATTTTGCCATTAGAAGCTGATAAGAAATGACTAAAATCAATAAAAACCGCTAAAAACTACTAAAATTATGGGACTTCAAGTTATTAAAATGTTGCATAAATTTGGGAAGGTTGCATAAATCATAGACATTGAGGACATTATGTAAACTCGCCATGAAAATCCCCTACTGGAGTAAGGTGCTGCGCCCTAGCGGACAGAAAATGTATAAACATTGAGGAGGTTATAGAAAATTTAATAAAGAAATAGATAGGTAAAGGTAAAAATTTGGAAAAATTGCATAAAATGTAAACATTGAGAACTGAAAAAGGTACAAAACTTTAGCTAATAATAATGACGTCATCTATCCAGATATTATGAAATGATTAAAAGGCTCTTTATCATTGTTTGTAAATGATAAAAAACTTTAAGGATTTAATATTTAATTCTTTTACGGCGTTTTAATAGTTTATATTAGAGAATAAAAATACATATAAGATTAAAAAGTTGTTTTGTTTATGTTTCAGCGAGATGAGTAATGATAGAGGATTAACAGTTCAAAGTCCATTGTTAACTTTTAAAGGAAGGATTAAGAGATAGAGCATTATTGCGAAAGCTAAATTTGTTTACTTTTTAGCGGAAGTCCTAAATCATTCTTTATGTTTTGGTATTAACAGCTCAAAGTCCAAAAGCTCTTAAGGGATTAAGAAATAGTATTAATTAATATTCATTAATTAAAATTTACTGCGACATGTTCGCAGTTATTAATACCGACTCGTGTACTTTGAAAATATTTCAAAGCTATGAAAAGGTGCAACCTCTTTGGCCAACGTGATACCATCGTTTCGATTTGTTAATATATTTTAAAGATTAAAAGTTCGATAGGAACTTAATGGATTAAAAGTTAATCCTTTTAAGACCATTATTTAACTATGAGAGAATAAAAATACGTAGAACATTGACAAGTTAATCCTTTTAAGACCATTACTTTTACTATCAGCCATTAAAAATACATAGTACATTGAAAAGTTGTTTTGTTTTTGTTTCAGCGAGATAAGAAAGGTTTGGGATTAAGATCTCAAAGTCCAAAAGCAGCTATAGGATTAAGAAACTATGCTATTTATTTATATGTTAGAGATAAACAGTTCAAGGTCCATATTTGTATTTCACCTGGACATAATCCAACTTGTCTATACAAGATGCAACCTGTTTACATGTTGATACAGCTACATATTGTAAAGGTTATGTAAACATTGAGAAGGTTGCACAAACACGAAAACAATGTAAAGGTTATGTAACCTTTGAGAAGGTTACAGAGTATAAAGTGGGCACCGGACCCTTCATCGTATAGGTTATGACTATATAACCATAGAGGAGGTTACAGACTATAAAGTGAATACCTGACCCTTCGTCGTATAGGTTATGATTATATAACCGTTGGGGAGGTTGCGTACTATAAAGTGGGTATCTGACCATATAACAAAACCTCAAATCTCTCAAACAGTAGAAAAACAAAATGGCGGTGTAAGAAAAACAAAATGGCGATGTATAAAAAACAAAATGGCGGTCGGGTACACTCATGCTCTATAAGATGGGTACCTGACCCTTCGACAAAACCTCAAGTCCCTCAAACAGTAGAAAAACAAAATGGTGGTGTAAGAAAAACAAAATGGCGGCCGGGTACACTCATGCTCTATAAGGTGGGTACCTGATCCTTCAACAAAACCTCAAGTCCCTCAAACAGTAGAAAAACAAAATGGCGATGTATAAAAAACAAAATGGCGGTCGGGTACACTCATGCTCTATAAGATGCGTACCTGACCCTTCAACAAAACCTCAAGTCTCACAAACAGTAGAAAAACAAAATGGCGATGTATAAAAAACAAAATGGCGGTCGGGTACACTCATGCTCTATAAGATGGGTACCTGACCCTTCAACAAAACCTCAAGTCTCTCAAACAGTAGAAAAACAAAATGGCGATGTATAAAAAACAAAATGGCGGTCGGGTACACTCATGCTCTATAAGGTGGGTACCTGACCCTTCAACAAAACCTCAAGTCCCTCAAACAGTAGAAAAACAAAATGGCGATGCATAAAAAAACAAAATGGCGGTCGGGTACACTCATGCTCTATAAGGAGGGTACCTGACCCTTCAACAAAACCTCAAGTCTCTCAAACAGTAGAAAAACAAAATGGCGATGTATAAAAAACAAAATGGCGGTCGGGTACACTCATGCTCTATAAGGTGGGTACCTGACCCTTCAACAAAACCTCAAGTCCCTCAAACAGTAGAAAAACAAAATGGCGATGCATAAAAAAACAAAATGGCGGTCGGGTACACTCATGCTCTATAAGGAGGGTACCTGATCCTTCAATGGGTGGAGGGGGTAAATCTTGTGGGCGGAGCATAGGTCAGGAGATGCCGTGGGTCACGTGACTGGATCACGTGACTAAAATATGCGGGCGGAGTATATACCAGTACGTGCCGCGGGTGACGTAACTGGATCACGTGACTAATAAGGGGCGGGGCATAACGGTCACGTGACTAACAAGGGGCGTGGCCTAATAGTTAAGGTTAGGTCGAGGTGAGACCACGTGGTAGTTAAGGTTAGGTCGAGACAAGACCACGTGGTAGTTAAGGTTAGGTCGAGCTGAAAATTCAAATTCAAATTTCCCGCCAAAGGTCACGTGACCAAATGCTGGCTTCTGATTGGCTGAAATGTTTTGTGTTCCAGCTCCCGCATTTTCCCTCTACTCTTATGGATTTCTCTATGCGAAAAGAGGGTGGTAGCTATTCTTAATTCATTTGCGACACAAAAGCTGATGATTCTTTCTCCATTATTGTTGAGGTTACTTTCGCCGAACCTTCCAACGACTCCATGTCATCCCTCCTTTTCACAATCATTGAGATGCCTTCACAGTCGTCAACCTCTCTTTGCAGGTTAACATTTTTGATAGAAACATTTTGCTGATAGCAATGTTATTGGCAACATTTCAATGTGAACGCATTTTAATTTGGAACAGCTCAAAATCAACTTTACGTTATAAAGAATAACAAAATTATTTTTAAAAATTATTAATGGCTTAACTTACGATTATATCGATATTAACAGTAATGTTAAAAATAAAACAGCATATCAACAGACCCTAGGATTCCAATAAGTGTAAATAAGAATAACATTAGCATCCATATTACATTCAACAAACAGACTTATAGTAATTCGCCCTTTCTAATCCTTCACTGCTTTCAATAGCAGTGGTGGAATTAGAGAGCCGCTGGGATCTCTTGGAGTCCTGCATTGTTTGCGGGGGGAGCTTGCGTTGAGAAGTCCTCCAGATGATCTGTCAGATACAATTTAGTAAGAGGACGAATGTGGAGTAAAAAAAAAAAAGACTTTAAATAGATAACATACACAGAGTAAGACTAAAGAAATTAATAGTACATTTAATTAATAAAATTTAGATTAATAGGCACCCTTCCCCTCCACCAAAATCTGACGCCGATTTACGATATTTTTATGTTACTTAAAAATTAAGTTAATTCAATAGAAATCTACACATTACATCAATGCCGCAAATTTTCAACAGATTGATTTACGAACATTAAATTATTGTCAGTTTCAACTATTTATTATTGATTTTTAGAATTATTAAAACTAAGAAACTTTTGATTATAATTTGTTTTTTGAATAATCAAAAATATTAAACAAACGAATTCAACCTCCAAATAGAATTATTTTCATTAAAAACACCCATTTCATGGATTTGGAACAATTTTTACTGAAAGACGAAATTCCAAAATTTGTATTCGTTTAACATCTCCTTAACCATTAATTTTAACAAAACAGTTTACAGAATCATTTTTATAGACATTTTAAGGTACTTTCATTTATATACGATATAGTTTGCGATAAACCACATAGTTTTGGAGATATTCACAAAAAAATGAAAAATAATCAGTTTTCTATCCCTTCCTTTTCTATTATCTTCCTCTTCCCAGAGCAAAACCCGACACGGGAAACTCTTGGACTTTTTACCACTTACATATTACGGAAAGAATGATGAAAAATTTATGACAAGTTTCAGCTATTTTGGGGGGAAGGAGATGTTCGGGTTTTGCATGTTGTTTACCTGATTTGTCTATACTCTATGGCCTACTGCATATTTTCTTTTTAAAATAAAACCATTTTTTTTTCCGGTGTTTTATCGAGATATTTTAAAAGTTGTTCATGGATATTTTTTCTATATGATGCAAATTAGGATGCGTACAAATGAGTAGAAAAGAAACATTATTTGAAAAATTAATTCAAATTTTCTTAAGTTAAAATGCTGCTACTATATCTTCATAAATTAAAATATTCCTTATAGAAACATTTAACACTTCCTAACATATGTTTGATACAGTGATAAAGTATCTCATAAGAGGTTAAGTTTTTATTTTTTTATTTTTCATGTTTTAAATAGAGTATTTGAGTGGTGAAAAGTAATTATATAAGAACTAAATAGCTTACCGAACTTCTTTGAAGCATTGCGATGTGAGTTCTAAGACAGTAAATTTGAACGAAACCCCATTGACTTTGGCTGAGGTCGAAGTTTCAGTTCTACCTTTCAGTAACCCGATGACAGATGCCCAAGGGTCGTAATAAAAAATTTACATCATTCAACTCCAAAATCAACAATTATAAATGAACTAAAAATTAAGGGGTATGAAGCGGTGAATGTCACTAATGCAATATCTAGATTCAAACAACCATTACCGATGTTCTTCGTAGATATAAGTTTAATGAAGAAATATTTCATAGTAATTTTCTTCATTACAAGCGCGTATCGATAGAAGAATCACGCAAAAAAAAAAATGATACCTCAGTGCATCCGATGGCCACTCAAAAACCTATTGCAACCACAAACTTAAGTGTGAGATGTGGCCAAAATCACGAATGTCAGAAGACGCGGGATACACCACTTGTGCCCACTGCCAAGGAGCGCTCCCAGCGCAACTATAGGGGTACTCAGAACTGCCAGTAATTTCCGATACCAACCACATCTCAAGTCAGCACCTAGTCTACCAGCCGTACCATCAGGACAGCAAGATTTCCCTCCACTGCTACAGCCTCATCAGCCTCCTTCGGAGCCAGTGAACTCACCGCGTCAGCAGTTACCTCCACACACTTTGCCAGCATCAGAAGGAAGATACCAGCAAAATGTAGGTATGTCGGGTATGAGGCAGGAGATTGCTCAGCCGATATTCCCTGCTGAAAATGTCACTCCTCAATTCTTCAATTTATTAAATGGTCTAAATTACCTAATCCGGTTGGATTAAAAGGGGTTCCTTTTCACTCTTCTTTAACAACTACAACAAGTAGCACAAGCCTACAGTCCAGTTTATGGCCCATGGATGCTTAACCGTGGGTTCTTTGTCTATCCTTCTTTGGACTACTTCAACATAAAACCGAACTTGACATCTACTTACATGAAAAACGAACAGACGTTGCTTTGATAACTGAAACACACCTCTCCTAACAAGATATATACTCCTGACTGCACCATTTACAGAACTGACCACCCAGACAACACTTCACATGGTGGAACAGCCATCATCATAAAAATATCACTCCATACATTTACCAATTACACCACACATCCAAGCCACTGCCATAACACTGCACACTCTACAAAACTCAATAACATTAGCAGAGGAGTATTGTCCTCCTCGGTATGCACTTACACCTAGAATGTTTAGCAATTTCTTTTAAAAAAATGGGAGGATGCCTTATTGCTGGGGGTGACTACAAACTAAAGCATCAGATATGGTTTTCACGATTACGTTCTCCAAGGGAAAAAAACTTGCTGTCCGCTCTCCACAAACTTTCACTGACCACAATATCGCCAAATACACCGACATACTGGCCTACATCGAGAGTTAAGACACCAGACCTACTAGATTTCTTCGTTACCAAAGGACTGCAAGCCATATCTCATACCATCATATCTAGCTCTGATCTATGCTCTGATTATTCCCTTATACATCTAGGCCTTTTCGACGAACAATGCCAACAGGAAAAACATCCCATCCTTACTGAAGGAAAAATAGACTGGGATCTCTGCCAGGCAAATTTAACTCCAATGCTTCAGTTCCTATCTCAGTAAAAAGTGAAAAAGAAATCGAGGTGCTGTTTAAGTTTTGACGAAGAGTATACAGGCATCTGCCCGGGCATCAATAACAAGAAAGAAAAGAAGTACCCAGCCAAGCTATCCTCAGTGCATAAACAATCTGATCACAGTCATGAGAAGAGCTCGTAAGGTATGGCTAACAGACTACCATCTGACAAATAGATATATAACCGAATAAATAATGAACTAAACAGACAAATACAAAAAATTTAAGCAGACGATCTACGATATATTTTTGGAGAACCTCAATACTGACGATGGAAATATGTGGAGACATACAAAGATATCAGCGCCATTTCAGAAAGAAGATGAATCTTGGGCCTTGTCCGATAGTGAAAAATCTGAACTCTTTGTCAATCATCTCTCGACAGTTTTCATACCACATACTGACTACCCAATCAATGAACATGAAAACTCTTTGGTGACTTTATAAACAAAAACTTTACCGAACGCCTATCGCGCAAAAACAAAAGCATGTATCATAAGTGAAATATTCAACGAATGGATATGGAATAAAAAACAGCGAAAATTTTCAACTGTTTATTAATAATTGTACGACCCACAACAGTCACCTAGCGATGTTTATCTTCTGTTTTTGCCTCCCAGCACAACCTCTAAGCTGCAATCTCTAAACTTGGACATAATTAAACGATTGTAGACATTTAACGCAAGGAAGTAGTGATGCAACTCTTAAAATTGCATATGCAAGGATGGGAATCACCTACTCCAAAATTAAGAACTCCCATGACTTTTCGATATTTCGTATATTTTGACGAAGGTTTAGCAGTAGCTTGGATCCTAACTGACGAGGAAATTTTGACTCTGTGAAAAAAGGAGATGAAGAAGAAATTGATGCGCCGACGATTAGTTTTAAAACGGCGAAATAATGCATCTAGAACGTGCCATTTCATAGCAAAATCGGATGTTCGTGTAAACGTATTTTCTGCTCTGAACATGCTTAACAAAGTCATCGATGAGATCCGTTTTCAAGGATTGCACCATAAGAAAATAACCGAATTTTTTTGTTGATCTAACTATATCGTTTGTATTTCCATTCATATTAATAAAATTTTGTATTGATTTTGTTATTTCCTATGTTTTACCGCTTTTTTATTACCTATTTTTAATATAATTGGAAATCTCGATAATTTGGATATATCGATAATTCATATTTACCTTTCGAACCCCTGACGACCATACGAATAATTGAGATTCTACTGTATTTTATTTTAACAATTTCCTTTATTCGGTAAATCTCCAGAATCGTAACCCCAAAATGGTGGAGGTCTAGATTTTTAAGATCAGTCAGGTCCTAAAAGATGTCCTCCATGTTGGGGCTACCATTCTGGAGTTAAACCAGTAAATATAACAATAAGCAATATTTAATTACCAAAAAATAATTAGTAGATAAGATTTACATACAAATAATGTTGATTAATCCTATATAAAGAAAAATTGATGATTTATATAAATGATGATGGTACTGAGATGTATATCAAATAAATTACATGCTTTTAGATGAATGTTTTGAGAATGCACAATATATTCGGAAGAATTATAAGATAAATAAAAATTTGAGAAGTTTGAAGGTTTTATTATTGAAAAACTAGAATATGGCAAAAGTCTTCAAAATAAAAATATGTTATAATATTTTTTTTTTGAAGTATAATTCTTTTCTATCTGTTTTCATAATGATTCATGGCTAATAAAAATATTGTTTAATAAATAATAATCACTATATCATTTCATAACCTTCTTCACAGTTTAATAATATTAATAGTATTTAATAATACTCATTTGATGCACTTTATTTGCTTTTTCATCCATTTCCTTTCGATATATCGATATTTTTCTAGCGATTATCGGTGGATATCGATATTTGGTTTTGCGATATATCAAAATATCGAATATCGATATTTTCCTTTCGATGTTCCAACCCTATGCATTGTTCATTTTGGTTTATGTAAGACAATTAAAATGTAATTAATTTAAACTAATACGCACAATGAAGGCAAAACACTGACCGACAGGATTGAGTATAAAATCCCAAAGGAGAAGGGCAAGATGATGTTTTTTGTTTTGTTAAAGAAAGTACTCGGAAGTAAGAGTTTTAGGAAATTTGTCAAAATTACGATGCTAAACATTATTTTCTATGAATACCTAACTATATTTATTTGTTTATTAATTTTTGTTTGTTTTGAAGTGCCAATAACATACTACAACTTGTTTTAAATACACGTTCAATGCCGTTGTGAGCACAACGATACAAAATTGAAATTGTCTGTGAGCTTTTATCTTTCCTATGATTACGACCTTAGATTATTTTTATTCATCGTTAGTTATGGACTCATCCAGTCCTCAGCAACCCCTGAGTCAGCAGTATGATGGTTCTAGTATATATATCCCTCAGATCTAGAGCATCTCGTTCATTACCGTCTAGTTAGTCATAGTTGTAGCTTCCTATAGTTGTAACGCTATTTCAGTATTGTAAGTTTTCCTTAAATAAAGTTTTTAAAAAGTGATTTAGTGTGTCCAGTTATTTAATTGGCGCCCAAACAGGGACTGGTGCGCTTCAAGTCAGAAGAGAAGAAGGTTGAATTACATATTCAAGAAAATCCGAAAAAATAGTTCCATTGTACTTTGTACGGACAACAGGATTTGGGATATTGATTCTACCACTCTAACGAACTGGTCAGGAGGGTCCGAAGAAATATTAACAGGATCTGGAGCAGCTCACTTGAAGGTGTATTTAAATACTTCAGCATCAGTCAGAAGAAATATTAATCGCTGGACATCACTTCTAGAATTTCACATCTTTATTAAAGGTAATGCTTATTTTATTGTTAAAGTAGTTATAACTATATGCCTAACGACAAATTAAAAGAAATTCTAAACAAAAATAGAGTAACTTTAGATTCAGAAGAAATTAATTTAAATACAGTAGATTCAGAAAAAATTAATTTAGATACAATACAAGAAGAAATTAATACAATGGCTATTAAACAAATGACAAAAGAATGTTATGACCATTTGCCTAGCTATGATGGTGATTCATCACAACTTGTATTCTTTATTAAAGCCTTAGAATTAATTTATGATGCTAATTGTCATGAAGGAATTTCAAATAGAGTTGAGAACGAACAATTATTATTACAAAAAGCTTTATTTAAATTGCAAGGTACAGCCAGACATTTGTGTATGTATGAAAATTTCTCTTCAATTGGTGAATTGAAACCAATTTAAGGACAGTAGGACGATAACTCACTTACAATATGAGGCTTCACATATTACCATTCAAAAAAATGAACATCCTATAGATTTTATTAACCGAGTTATTCCATATGAAATTTTAATTAAAAATCGTATCATAATAGATACATCAATTGAAAATAAAACACAAGAAACTTTAACTCAAATGCGTTTTTTAATTGACCACGTCATCAGAAACTTGCACCCTAGATTAAAAGATACTTTAAATCACGTTGTAATTAAGGAACTCTCGGGACTAAAAAATACTTTATATAATGAATGCCGCATTATTATGGAAGATTTATACCCACAAGGCCATGTTAGAACTTCGCTCTACCAAACACATAATAAACCTCGAGACAATTTCCAACATAAAAATCAAAACCCTGCATTTAATAGATTTAATTATCCAAATTTTGATAAACCCCCGCAATTTTATCAACCGCGCAATGATTATCACCCGGGATCAATTCAGCAAGGATTCCGTCATAATTATAACCCTCAAAACTATTACCGGGAACAACAACCTCAAAGAACCTTTAGTAATCAAATAAGAAATCCCTATAACCAAACGCATTTCAATTTTAATAATCCTCAGCAACAACAAAATTTTAATTACCCTCAGCAGCAACAAAATTTTAATCCTCCGCAGCAACAAAATGTGAATCCTAATTCACAAAATACTGTCTCAATGAGAACGGTGAGGAGTAACAATCTCCACCACTTACAAGAGGAAAATGATGAATTGAAGGCAAGACTAGCCGAGTTAGAGAATAAATTTGAAATTTTTTTAGAAGTAAGCCGGCCGGAACCTGCCCCTCCGGAACCTGACCCGTCTACCGGTTAAATCTTTTGAAGGAGTCTCTAACATTTTGTGACAACCTCGGCGACCATTGGCTCATTGATACAGGCTCAGAAATAAATTATATAGACCCACGTTCCGTACCCGTAGGAACTCAAATTATTTCGGAAGGATTCGTTGTTATCACTCCAGCCGGAAGAAGAGAGAAATAGTTCTGTACTAATTGATCTTGCACCGAGACTAGGTTTGGAAGACGAATTTTTAGTTAAGTTTAAAGTATTTAAATTTAGTGATAGGTATAGATTATTGTTAGGGACGGAAACTATGAGAAGTTTACAAACAAAAATTAATGTAGGAGATACAAATGAATTTATTAAAATAAATAAACTAAAAATAAAAATTGTGGATGGAAAAATAATTAAGGAAGATGAAAATGAATTAAATATAATAAGAAATAGAAAGGAATTATTTGAACTAATTAGACATGATCACATAAATAAAGATATTAAAGAAAAATTATTTAATATTATCATGAAATATCCGGAGATAATAAAATCGGATGATGAAAAATTAAAACCAACCAATCTTTTGAAACACTCCATTAGACTTAAAACAGATAAACCCATTTATACCAGAAATTATAGATATCCCCAACATTTCGAAGAAAAAGTTGATGAAGAAATTAATAAACTATTGAAGAACGGTATTATTAGAGAAAGCAATTCCCCATATAACAGCCCAATATGGATTGTCCCTAAGAAAGAAGACGCCAAAAAGAAGAAGGTCAAAAAAAGATCAGGATGGTCATTGATTAAAGGAAATTAAATGCAGAAACAATTCCAGACAGACTTCCTCTTCCAAATATTGAAGATTTATTAAATAAATGACATGGATCAAAATATTTCTCAACAATAGATTTAACATCGGGATTTCATCAAATAGAGATGTCTGAGGAGTCTATAGAGAAAACTGCATTCTCAACAGACACAGGTCATTATGAGTTTCTAAGAATGCCGATGGGATTGATGTCATCACCCCCCACCTTCCAAAAGGCAATGAATTCTATGCTATCTAATACTGATAACACTCTCGTATACTTAGACGATATTATAATTTATTCTACCACACCTGAAGATCATCTAAAACATATAGAAATTGTTTTAAAGAAATTAAAAGAGCATTCCTTAACTATTCAACTTGACAAAACGGAATTTATGAAATCTGAATTACCTTTCTTAGGCCATGTATTGACCAGAGACGGCATTAAAACAGACCCTAAGAAAATTGAAGCAATTGTAAAATTCCCTTTACCAAGAAATATTAAAGAAATTAAGCAGTTCCTCGAAATGTCAGGTTACTACAGAAAATTTATAAAAAATTACGCTCACATAGCAAAACCTTTGACAAATCAATTGAGAGATGAAATTAATTTTAACCCTAATAATTACAAAAATGCTTTTGAACAACTTAAATTAATTTAATAAATGCACCAATATTACAATATCCAGACTTTAACTCTCCAATGATTTTAACAACAGATGCAAGTAACATCGCATTGGGAGCGGTGCTCAGCCAACTTAGACAGGGGAGGGATCACCCTATTGCATTTGCCTCTCACACTCTCTCAGCAACAGAACAAAAATATTCCACCGTAGAAAAGGAACTCTTAGCTATAGTTTACGCATGTAAACACTTTAAACCATACCTGTATGGAAAAAAAATTCACGTTACTAACAGATCGTAAGCCTTTATTGTGGCTATTCACAATGAAAAACAATAATACACGCATTATGAAGTGGATTTTCTTATTAAGTGAATTTCAATTCGATATAAAACATACAGATGGTAAAACCAATGTAGTAGCTGATGCTTTAAGTAGAGTTAATATAGACAGCAATTATGATTTACATGCATTAACCGAAATGGAAATAGATCCAGAAGAGGAATTAGACAGAATATTACAGGAAACAAGTAATGTAGAATTACCACCAATACCTTCGGAAGATTATGATGAAATTTTACAGGAATTAAATCCTAATCAAGATGAACAATTAAGCATGGCTCCATCACAACATTCCCAAGACTCCAGCAATGAACAAATTTTAATAGTTCCAGAAGACAGAGCGATAAACGTAGACAAATTTCAAATTTTAATTCAAAGAGGTTCAGCTAAACCCATTATTACAAAATCTTTTGGTAAAACTCGGATTTATTTAGAAACATCCTACCCTTGGAAGAATAATTTAGAAGAAACTCTCATTGAATTATTAAAGCCTAAAACAGTTTATGGTGTCTACTGTGAACCTAACGTAGAATCAGTCAGAATTGAATTTGAAGCTATATATATAAAAAAATAACTGAAATTATAATTGATAAATTTCCTACCGTTAAGATTAAGGGATACAAAAAGAAATTGATTGATGTATTGCAAAATGAGGAACAACAAGAACTTTTAGAGAACTATCACATAGGAAAATCATATCACAAAGGAATAATAGAGACATACGAAAAATTGAAAAGAAATTATTATTGGCCAAATATGAAGGATGACATATCTGAATTCATAAATAAATGCTCGATTTGTAGACAGGTGAAATATGAACGAAAGCCTGTTAAAACTAAATACCAAATTACACCCACCATGGAAAGACCTTTTGAAGAATTAATGATGGATATATTAAAATTTGATTCTCATAATATAGTGACAATAATAGATACATTCTCAAAGAGACTTTTTGCCGGATTATGTAAACATGTAAATGCAATTAATATATTTCAGACATTAACAGAATATCTAGCACTATTTCCAAATCCCATTAGAATAAAAATGGATAAGGAATGGAAAGGAATTCAATAATAATCTAATTCGTAATTTTCTAGAATCTTTAGGAATAGAGGCATATTATACAACACCAAATCACCCTAATTCCTTAGGACTCCTAAATAGAGCACAATCAACTCTAGTGGAAACATTGCGAGCCTTAAAAGAAGAAAATTCTAGAAATGATTTAAAATTAATCTAAATCTTGCTACATTAACCTTTAATAACTCTATTAATCGAACATTAAAACTCACTCCAAATGAAATAACATATGGAGTAATAAAAGACCCAGACAAAAATGAGGAAATAATTAAGGAACAATTAGTAAATGAATATCACAAAAACATGAACATTGTTCATAATAAACTTAAAACCGAAATAAATCAAGAAAAGAAGGAGAGAACTAATAAATTAAATAAAAACCGCGAAGACCCAGAGGTTGAACAGGATAGGCCTTATGTTAAAAGAAGAATAAAAAACAAGGGTGAAAAGGTTTATAAACCAGTCATACCTTTTATAGATAGAAACCAGAAAATTACTGTTCATGCTGACAATATAGCAAGAAAAAGGAAGTCCAGACGAAAATCTAAGAAGAAATTAATTACTGTTTCAGATGGAGAGATGGTCTCTAGTGATCTCAGTGATATTGACAGTAACTACAGCGTATAAAGTAACAAACGTTCAGCATTCATCAGGACTAATAACATTTAAAGTTCCGGACTCAAAACTGATATCAGACTACAAAACGATTGTTCATTTTTAGATTTAACAAAATTAATCAATGAATTAAATTCACCAAGGTTATCACTGAAACCCAAAAGTAGTACAGTAGTTAATACAGTAACTCAAGTTATGGACACAATGGACAGAATACAAATGACATTGTATTTCAATGAACTGTATAATGTTCTCACCTATTTAACCATTCAAGTAATTGACATAGAAAATTCTTTAGAGATGTGTAGAATGGGAATTCCCCACTCTAACATAATTAAACAAACAGATATTGATGATAATACCTTTATTTCAAACGATTTGGAAACAATTTGGTTAACAAGCAAAATCTCTTGTACGATTAGGCAAAATATCATTCATTATATAGTAAAAATTCCAAAATTATCTAAAATCTTTAATACAATATATCTTTTATCAGTCTCTATTAAAGAAAATAATCAAGTTATAACTACTCTTGTTAAGCATAACCTAATATTGTATAATTTACATGAAATGTTTACTGGAAATTGCACATTTGTTAAAGATAATTATTATTGTACTAACCTTAGAATAGTTAATGATACTTGTATTCTTAATGCCTTAAGAAATAATCTCTCTAATTGTATTTCTACTAACGTTCTTAATATTTCTCCTTTTATTAAATATGTAGATATTATAGATGCTTTTGTAACTTTTGATATATCCTATGTTGTATTGTCTAGTAACGGAACAATGCCTGTAAATTTGCCAACTACCTCTATTATTATGTTAGAAAGTAAGGAAATAATTGTAAATCAAACTAGGAAATTTTATATCAACTCCGATACCTTATCCATTAATCATAAATTAAATAACCTTAAGAAATTAAATATTACATTTGATAAAATAGACTTACCTGTAATCTTGCATGAAGAATTTGAAACATTAGAGGCTATTGATAATCCCATATTGTACTCCACACCTCTATTAATTGTATATGTTACTATATCTTATTTTATTGTAATCCACATACTTCAAATTTATTTTAGGATAGTAAAATATTGTAAACAAAGGACCTTTCCTAGCCCACCTATAAATTCCCCTCTTATTGTACAAAATGAAAATATGTTCTCCCAGAGTTCGAATCTTCAGAAGGGAGGAGTTATGGACTCATCCAGTCCTCAGCAACCCCTGAGTCAGCAGTATGATGGTTCTAGTATATATATCTCTCAGATCTAGAGCATCTCGTTCATTACCGTCTAGTTAGTCATAGTTGTAGCTTCCTATAGTTGTAACGCTATTTCAGTATTGTAAGTTTTCCTTAAATAAAGTTTTTAAAAAGTGATTTAGTGTGTCCAGTTATTTAATTGTTGATGGGTTTCATCCATCTTATAATTGATACATTCAATAATAATCTAAAAAACAAACCATTTATCCCGCATTGAACGTTTATCAGAAAATAGTTAAATTATTTATTTTCTATTTAATATGGGAGACAAATTATTTAAAAAAATTTGTTGGCCAAATATGCAAAAATATGCACAATAAAATTAATTATGTATGTATCAAATGTATTGATTTGTAAAGACATTCGATCGTTTTGGTTAAAAAACGTATCAGGAAAAATATACATTTGCGTACTAATCCGGTTTTTAGATATAACCAACAACCGTTGGCTACGTACCGCCTATTTCTTAACAAAATCCTACAAAAAAACTAATTCCAGTGAAACTTAACCAGATCTGAGTGCAAACGTATTTAACAAGCAATTAGAGAAAATATTATATCGGCCCTGTAGCATCATTCAGAGTCAAGTTAAATCCATCAAATAAATTGAGTAACTCTAGACTATTGGATTTCCTCTAAGTAGATTTGATTTCTGTAATCCCTTAAGCTATCCAATCCTTTTATCAGTAGTTGGGCTAGTTTTCTGGTTGATTCATAGCCTTTAATCTTTATTTATTTCTGAGAACAATTATACGTATATTCTTGAGTTCTTTACGTTACAGCAGTGTGAAAATCATAAAAACTATCGTCAGTACGACAAATGTGTTTCCACAATTACTTTCTAACTTCTAATTTATTTATCATAAAATGTCAAGCATTTAGGCTTTAGAAAAATCATTTTAGATCTTATGTGTTAATTTCTTTTAACTTTTTATTATATTTATAGTTCCATTTCTCAAAAATAAACCACTGATTTTGGTCGAATTCTGTTTAAGAAAAAAAAAAAAAAATTCGTTCTAATTTTAGCGATTAATCTAACGTTCCGTAAAAAATGAAGATTAAATATTCAATCTTTAACAATTTACCTGCGCCCACTGGGAATGAAAATATCGACATATATGTATATATATATATATATATATATATATATATAAATCGTATTTATAGTTTTCAAATATCTCGAAATAATAGTAGAAATATATCAATTAAAAATATCGATATTTCGATATAACGCGGCGTAATGTTTTTATTGTAATATTTAAAAGAAAGAGAAGGAAAAGAGCCTATTAATCTAGGATAGGGTAATAATATAAATAATATAAATTAAAAAGTCTTAGATTTGTAATTGCTTTAATAACAACAATTAAATACTTATATATTGCTTATAACAAAAATAAAATTATCAATTTTTTAGCATTTGTCAATAAAAAAAATTGAACACAAACAGCCATACTGGTCACTGGTCCACTTTCAGTACGGTTGTTTTGGTTCTATGGTCGTCAAACCCACCGTCACTATAAACATTTATTTTTTTTGGAAAAAATATTGGTTTTAGATAATAAAATTTTAATTTCAATATTATGATATATCGAATTAAAATTATCGACATATTTCTTTATAAAATCCATATTTCGATATTTTTCCAACATCAATACTGTCCACTCAACCCCATCAAAACCCAAAACAGATGCAAAAGACCAAACCTAATTTTACTTTGGTTACTTACAAGTAGTTATGAGACCTTTTACGATAAATTCTTTCAGAATATTTCGAAAATATACTAACAGATTTAACTCTGGTTCCTCACTTTTTATTAATTCCCGTTACCTATATATGAAATATACAGTAAAGGGAAGTATTGGGATCTTGAAAATTTTCTTATTCGAGTTTTCAACGGAAATACACGTTTTAAGGTCCTCTGAGTCCAAATAACGAAGTCTCGCAAAATGTCTGTGTGTCCGTGTGTCTCGCTCAAAAACGAAAAGTGGTACGAAACTGAAACTACGTATTTAAGGAGTTATATGCCTGGGATGTTACAACTTTTTCGTAAAATCGACTGACCGGAAGTGCCACTTTATATAATCGATTTAATACTTTTTTACTATTTTCTAGAAAAATCTTTAACGATTTTGATAAACCTTGCTGAAAGTCTTCTTCTTAAAGCCTTTACCTTTTCATTTATTCATTGGTAAGGTTGTTGTAATAAGGTTGTGTGATGCGCGCACCGCACTAGCTTTTTTTTTTCGTTTTTCACGACTTCTTTTTCTCAGAAATAGAGGTAGTTAAGGGTGGCAGATAAATAAATAAACGGAAAGGAAACTCTAAAAGAGCGATATCGAAAGCTTACTTTTGACTAATAACTCTACTTTCTCTAGCTCAAATAATAACGCTAGTACTGCTAAACCTGAGGCAGTAGATGAATAGTAATATAATACATTATTTAGGAGGATCTGGTAAAAATCAATACAATGAATTCCAAGCAACATTTTAAAAGTTACCATTCAGAATGATGCTAATGTCTTAGAAGAAACGACACCCTTTGATGGGACAATAGGGCTAAGACAGAGTAAGGTACTAATGGTTAAGGTTACACAAGGAGCAGTATGGCTGGCTTTAGGGCTCACAAACATCCATCTATTTCCTGGCCAGTGGTGGTTAGTCTACCGTTTGGCGCCCTCAAGAGTCGATAATGAAGGAGAGGAACCACTATCGATCCATCAAAAGTCCCACTGATGTGCTTTGGTCTAAAAACTTTGTAGGTAAGAGGAGAATATCAATCAACAATATAACCATTCAAAAAACACTAATGATTTATCAAAGTATCCTCAATAATATTAGAAAAGCTCGTTTAAATTAATAATACTTTTATTAATTAATTTCAAAAGATAGAAGTTAATTTGCCACTGAAGGGTTACACTAATATTTGTGGTTTTAGAAAAGTAAAATTGAGCCCTTAAAATCTACCGAGGAAACTACTCTATTCCTCATTTTTTAATGAAACAAATAAAATATTTATGTGTATACGTATGAACCCATTTTGAAAATTCAACATTTAAGGCCTGTCAGATTATTTAATTTTCTATCTATCTCATAAAGACTATTCAGAGACCTATCTGATATTAAAGACCATTTCATTGTACATTTGTACATTGATGTAGCGAGGTTAATCAAAATCGTTTGAACGGTTTTCGGGAAAAGTGTAAAAAAACAAAACAAAATAGATTATATAAAGTGGCATTTCCGGTAAGTCGATTTTGGCGAAAATGTCACTGTAACATCCCAGGCATATACCTAATTATAATAAGTAATTACAATTTCGTCTTTAAGCTAGGTTGCTCACATACACACAGACAAAGACAAACACAAACAGAACATGCAGTAAGACTTCGTTATTTGGACTCATGTGAATAGTATTAACGAGTATACATGTATGTATTCAAATAAAGTTGAACGGTATAATTTAATTCCAGAAACCTAAAAAAACATTTATTTATTTTATTTGTTTGTAGCCTCTAACCAGCTAGGCCTCGAGAACATTTTTATCTTATTAAACTCAATAATAGAAATTGTTATAGATTTCTAAAATTTCGATCGTCTTTAATCTATAACATTTATCCTATAATGTATACGTGAATCATATTAAAAAAAATAATTAATTTCCGCAACGAGAAGGTAACATTTTTGCTTCACACTTCTGACCAAGAAATTGACGACAACCAATAATTAATACATCGACGAGGACGAAAGAAGATAGTTTAATCTGGTATACCATGAATATCGAAAAAGTGATACAATAGACTCATGCATCAATGCACAATTAAAATGACCCATGCTAAAAACTAGGACGAAATAAAACGAATCAGTTAAAATTATCCGCTGAAAGCACAAGAAAAATAGGATGGTAAAGAAGAAACAGATTAGCAAGATGGGAATGAAGAAGAAATGCGAGGAGTCATTTACCTCTACTGATGACAAGGCATAGTCTTCGAGTCTTCAGCTGCTTCAGTCGCAAACGGACCTGCGAAAAAAACAAAACATAAATAAACATTATTCTAAGGTAAGGTAAAATATACTACACAGAAAAAATTATCAAACATCATACTTATAAGTATAATTATATTACATTGAAATACCAAAAAACAAATGCAATCCATATTATCGTACTATATATTATTAAGGAAATATTCCGACTCTCAGGAGCGATGGATCATGACAAATTTTATAAGAAGTGTGAAATTATATTGTGAAAACGTTGTTTTATAAATAAAATGTAAGGAGATGGGAGAAAAAAGTGTGAAACTTATTTAAGTAAAATTTTTATTTTATAAAAATGTTAGTCGTTTAGACCCTGTTCCTTGAAAATGTCTGTTTGTCTACGCTAAAAGGTTTTTAGGTTACTATGAATGACAGAGGAGATAATATATAATTCCCTAAAACAGTGTTTTATATGAATACTATACATAGGAAATGGTTCAGCTGAGTCTTATTGCTTAATTGTTCAACTGAAGGGATATTTTCCAGTGGGGTACGCTAATTACTTATTAAGTAAATTGTTACTTCAACATAGTCATTATAAACTATGCAGCATCACCAAATACACAGTGTGTGTTAAATAAAATTTTTGGTCATATGTTATAGTTTATACGAATAAACATGTTTTTCTCATATAATAATATGCTTCCAATGTATTGGGGAGAAGTAAAGTTCTCGTACGGGAATGCTACCTATTACTCAAAGATTTCAGTTAGTAACATTCGCAAATAAAATAGGTTTGGAAATACATATCATCAACTACATTATATATCATCATTATTTTTAACACATTTTTGCGACATATAAATGCGGTGTATTCTCATTATACCACCAAATTCCCTAAACTATTAATCGTCCCTAACAAGTCCAGCTATCGATGGGGCAAAAATGGGATTTTCATATTCGTAATTTTGAAACGATCTAGTTGAACCACACATTGTGGCAAAGTCTTGAATTACTAATCTTCAAGCGTAGACGCCTTGTCTTTTGGAGGTTAGGAATTCTAAACTTTGAAACAATGCGTGCGTGCTTCGACTAGCTCATTTTAAAGTGATGGATGTGAAAATCCCATTTTTGCATATTCGATAGTTGGACATGGTATGGACGATATCTGCACACCAGAGATGAACTGTGTTAGGTAACATTTTCAAAGTTTTATAGGAGAGCAAAAAGAAGTTGCAGATCGCACCGTATTGCTTGTTTAGGAATATACCAATCTTTACCAATTTTTGCAGATTTGACTACCTTTTTAGCTTATTTAGAATTATACACGGAAAATATGTCTAAAATAATACAAATGCGATGGTAAAATCAAATGCAGTAAATTTTGACTTACGACAGTTTGCCTCTGAAGTACAGATATCCTCTTTGAACCATAAAATTCTCAAAAATAGAAATGAATTCAGTTTTAAAAAAATGACAAGATGAGTACCAAACCAGAACAATTAAAATTTGAAAAAAATGAGAATTTCTGTTTAATTCGGTTTTCTAGGTTCTGGAAAAAAACAAAAACAAGATTTTCGGCAACGATTTTGGCAACAAACCGGTATTAAATTGATTCAAAAATAATTATCATTAGCATCAATGCAACCATATACCATTTCGAATTAAAGTTTTTTTTTCATATTAGATTTAACCTTCAGAAATTACTTTAGAGTTTACTTAAAAGAAGCCATGATACTTCTTATGAAAAATTTTAGGAAACAGCAGTTTTTTTTTTTTGTTTTATTTATTTATTAAAATAAATCCGTAAGAATTCATGTTCATACCAAAGTAAATAATGATGTTTATATCGATTAACATTTTGATTTAATCAAGATATCGTTTCATAACAGATTGCGACTGGACTACTAACTCGAGATGATTTATTTTATTTTATTCATCATGGTTGTTTACATATTTTGCTATTATTTATTTATCTACTATTTATTTCCAGTTGAGATGTATATTTTTTTTAATTTCATTTATTTTTATTTTATTTTGTTTTTTCACTATGTAGATATGGTGTGAATGTAATTTTATAGCACTAATACCCATTACTCTTGAATGTGATAGCTTGAATTATTTCTCAATAAAAACCTTTAATTATGTATTCGAAAAATGATCTTTTCTATTATCTCTTAAGAGTTCCACATGATTCCAAAATAATTGATAAACTAACTGTTATAATTAATAGGTAAGAGGTTCTTAATATTTCAATAAAAACGATTAAGTATGTTAGAAAAGTACTTTTTAGAAATGATAACAACACTATTACAGCTTATTGACAAGTAGAAAAGTTATCCAATGAAAACTTTATCATTTAAAAAAAAATGTATTTATTTAAAATAAAATTCTGTTTTTATTTTAGTCTTATATTTATAAATTTAGATTGTAAGTCATTAGAATGACTTATGTATTTAGACTGCATTTTAACATTTAGATAGTTGAAGTAATTAAAAAATAATTTAAAAGTAAGAGCTTAATAAGCTTTTTTTAATTTAAAAATAGCTCCTTTTTAGGAGTATACTATCAAAAGTAATATATTCACTTTTCATAAAATAAGATTTTTTTAAAGAATTAGAATTCCGCATCTGTTATAAATCATCATAAGATGTTATAAATCAACATTCTAATGTATACATATATATACAGATTGGCGATGAGTGTATATATATATATATATATATATATATATATATATATATATATACACACTCATCCCTAATCTGCAATACCTTAAGTAATTTGATTCCAATTAGTCACACCATCACCGGATGACAACTAGTCAGCGTTACCTTGCTACTCTAAATTGTGGATCGTTTTCTTCATCCAAGGCTTTAAGAACTAATGGTAATTCACTCGACGTTGTTAGTGAGGCGTAACAGTTTATACGATCGTTTATGGCAAATGACCCTTGAATGCCACTCCGTCGCCGGAGCGTTTATGATATTCCCGGAGGAACGCATTACGGATCAAAATAGCAAGAACAGGCCAGGGTTTATGGGCTTCAGGACATTACCCAGATGTCATTGAATTAAGATGAAGAAGATTATTCATGGAGAAAACATCTTCAATATGAGAGCGGTATTTTCGAAACTAGAAAAAATGTGGATGAGTAATGAACTTAAGAATGTTAAGAGAATTCTCCCACAATAATCGCCCAACTATTTGATATATAAACGCCTAATATAAACCATTAATATGTATGATATGAAATATTTCCTTCTGTTTTTTCTTTGCTTTGTTTTTGCACATCTGTTAGTTAAATTAAAACAAGTAAATAACGAGAGGAAAATAAATCGTATTAATCTAGGAACTGCCGAATATTTATAGGAATCTATAAAACAATTTTACATACATGGTTTACATAGTTTGGCCAGAATAAAACTAAATAAAGTTTTAAAACTGTCATTTTCCATCATTAAGATGATAAAAATGACAATTCTCTTCATGGAATAAATATTGATAAAAAATCACAAAAAAAAAAATAAATAAACAATTAAAATACATAATAAATAATTACAAATATTAGGGGAGACCGCTGTACCAACGAATAGGTGTAACTACGAAAACTAGATGTAAAAATTTGGAGCGGTGCTTGTATCACACAACTTTCCCTTATCTTTTTAATATAATGTTAAAGAGTTCATATAAACAATACTTAAATAAAACTCAGCAGTATCCACTTCTTCACATCTTCTCCCACATAAGTACAATAAAACAGTTTTTTAAACGATTTTAGTACAATTCTGTGCACTACCTATACATTTTAAGTTTGTCAAATTGAAAATATACTTTAAAAATTTCGGTTAAGTTTCCATTGAAACATTTTGTTTAATTAAATAATATAAAAGTATAAATTATTAAGTTAATTTTTAGTTTTTTATTCTTACATTACATTATTACAGAGCGTATTGCCGACAAAAGATTGGCGGATTGGTAAGAGGAGGTTCGGGCGCATCCGTTTCCTTTCGAATGCGCTTGGTTACCCATCTAGGGTCTTGTAGTCCTCATAAGATACGCTGAACTTTGCTAATTCCGGTCCGATTCCTTTTTTGATTTTAGAGAACTTAATCATCTTTCATACGATTTCATACATAGTTTACCATAAAATACTTGTTTTTTTAATTATGTGCAAATAAAATGTTCTTTTCGCTATAACTTTTTCCCCTGCACTTTATCGTTGATATACTACATACATGAACAGTTGAAGGGCTTTAAGAAGAAGACATTAGGCAAGTTTCATCAAAATCATTAGAGCCGTTGTAAAAAATTATAAAATCCATGATACAATTGCTACTTCCGGTTAGTCCGATGTTCTCTATCTTTGCAAGTACTGTTTAGATGATTCTTTTATTGTTTTTTAGATAATTCATTTTTTTTTCAAACAATTTTATCCTTTCATACATAATTTACCATAAAATGCATATTTTCTAAGTTATGCGCAAATAAAATATTCTTTTCATCATAACTTTTTTCCCTAAATTTCCTCGGTGATTTAAGAATAATTTAGGCAGGTTCCATCAAAATCGTTAGAGCCGTTTTCGAAAAAATTGTAAAAAATTTTAAAATCGATTGTATAAAGAGGCACTTCCGGTTAGTCAATTTTGACGAAAAATTAACGTCACATGCATGTGCCTACCTTAAATACGTAATTTCAGTATCGTAAAACTTATCGTTTTTGAGCTAAGCAGTTAACATACACAAAGACCATTTTGCGAGAGTTGGTTATTTGGACTCAGGGGACCTTAAAACGTGTATTTCCGTTGAAAGCTTGAATTCGAAAATGTTCACGATCCCAATACTTCCTCTTACAATATATTTCATATATAGTAATATATCATATATCGTAAGGGAAAATTGGATTCACTCGGTAAAGATCGGGTATCACGTATCACAGTGTTGCACTGTAAGGGACGTATAATAAATATACACTATTAAAACTACTAACTAAAATACTGTAATAAAACTGTTGACTTTTATTGGGAGGAAAGGAGGGTGAATGGTGGTGAAATAAGGAGCGGCAGAATTAATTTTGCCCTCTCTGGCAAAAATCCAGGTTCCGGTCCTGGAAGAGAGCACTACGTACTTGGAGTGAGAGAAGGGTGAAATTTCATAAAAATTGGAATTTTATTGAAAGAGGTATAGAAATCGGAAATGAATTTCAGATTCGAGTTGAAGGAGAGAGGTCAAAGGGATTCGATGCTGTAATTTATGAAGGAACTGAGAAAGTTCTTACTTCGGTGTTCAGAGTCACATCAACTCGGCTTGCTAATGTGAAATATGGGTATGTCTGGGGAGATTTCGAAAATAAATCGAAGAAAATAATGCATTAATCTTTTCAGTTTATAATTCAACAGATTAATCATCGTAAACTACTGAATCGTATATATTATGTAATGTATGAGGAAGTACAAGCGTACTTACAAGGAATTCGCTTGTTTAATTATTCCCTTTGAGAGAAAAGGGCAATAATAAATTTATTCTTGATAAATTTAAGAATGGAAGTGGAACGACAAAGCATGATCAAAATACTTGATCTTGCCCTGAAAAGGCTTGGCCAATGACTTTAACGTTTTCGACGGAGGTATTATATTGAAATAGGACGTTTGAAATAGGACTCAAAGGGAATAACGTTTTTAAGGAAAAGGGAAGGAAGGAATAGATTTCAGAAGGGGATTAGAACCAATCACACTGGATATTTGGATTTAAGAAAAGTAGGTTATCACCAAAGAGCTTATTTTGTTAAGATCCTCTTTCAGCAGGTAAATATTAAGTACAGGTGGCCATCCGTTACGGAGATGAATGGACTGCATTGGCAAAACGAACATCTTGATGATTAAATGAAAGGGTGACAACTTGATAAATTAAATTAGTGGTTTGATTTCGTATAGACGCGAAATTTAGTAGTTTTTAAAATAAATAAGCATTTAAAATAAACTTATTTTTGTTCTTGCATCAAACAAATCGCCAACTTACCAATCAATCAGCATCGAAAGGTTTTCTGTAATTTTTATCCAAAGCAGTAATGTCGTTTTTTATGATGCCAAATATTTTCTGAAATTGATTTTATGTCAATTTAAAATAATTTTTGAATTGTTCACTATCGAGTTCGTAAAGAAGCGTACGAAATTCTCCGTACTTCAGAAGCCTTTTTAAATATGCACGTTTCATTTTTATTTAGGATATATACTAGCCATGAAACATGTTAATTCACTGTCAGAGTCATTCGACCAATAACTTAGAAGTAAATAGGAAAGTTTGTTTCTAAACAGAATTTCAGTAGTGAGAACTCTTCGATTTAAAGGATTCATTTTCAGCTATAAGGGTAACATGTTAACGGTTTAATCTGTTGCTAATGTTGGACATAGAATACTAACATGCACTAAATAGTTAGTATCAAACTATAGTTTTTTATTCATTCATAAAGCCAGGCCAAAAAACATCCGTGCTATATCAGGGAATGTATTGGAAAGGATAATTAAGCAAGAAAACTTGGTTAGTAAATTATTAGCAGTAATAATGCACATGATACGATAAATAAAGCTTATTTTCAAAAATCAAGAAAATAAAAAATCTCCGATGATCAGGTCGGTTAAAACGATATTTATTAGAAGTTGCAAGGTGGTACAATGAGTATTATATAGTTTCTAAAGTTATTACAGCCAAAATTTATTTCCAATAAGGATATTTCATAACTAATTAAAATTTTCTGAAATTTGGCCAGCTGCCAAATAATTTGTAGTGAGAAATCGATACAACAATAGGTGTAGGGAAAGTATAGGGCTGGGTGTCACCACACAGCCACAGACGGTAACCTGCACCGCATTCCGGCGGAAGTGCCCAGGAAATCCGGTGAAAGCGGAAAAGTCAACGAAGATTAATTGAATTCTAAGCATAGCTGCTTCTGGTCCCATTGTTGGCCGTGGCGTACTTTTGTAACGGAAGGTCCGCCCAACCTGAAAGTATGATACCTCCAAAAAATGAGTAAATAAAAACAATAATTTACTAATCGTAAGGATTTTCAAAGAATGGTCTTAATTTCGTCACTCACCAATTAAATTCACACTTAACTATTTATTTGAAATCAAAGACATTTCAATAAAGGCAATTAACTTCCTTTATTTATTTATATTAAAATATTTAAAACGTTTTGATTATTTATTATTTTATTAAAAAATGTGACTAATTATCCATCTAATAAAAAATCACAAACACATTTCTCTAGCTATGGTCAGAATGAACATTCCAACCCTAAAAGGTGAACGTATAGGGCAGTTAATCTAGACCTTTCAAGTGTTCGAAAATTGTCTATTGAAGAACATTGAATTTTGCGTATAATGAGTATCTCAAACGTTCAATTCGGTTTGAGAGAAGAATCAAAATTAAAAATTGAAAAACAACTGTACCTCAGTTGAAAGTGGAACGGGATCTCGGAGGAAACTTTTGGAGAATTTCTGAAAATTTGATTATTTATGTTTTGTAGAGTATTGATTACGAGTTTAAACTTTGTAACGTCGAATATTTCCCGGAAGTATAAAAAAAAGCAAAAAAAAAAATTGTTGGCTTCTGTTTTTGCTCATACCTGGAAACCCTTTTCGAATAAATTTTAATATTTATTTTATACCAAATTAAAGAAAAGTAAATTAATAAATTAATAAAATTAAAGTAAATATTTCCATTCTAAATATTTCTTTGTTTGGATACTCCGTTTTGAAGCAAACCTGAATTGAAATTATGAGGCGGAATATCTAAATTAGTCTTTGAGCAATTAGCAATTGGTCTCAGACAAAAGTTTAGTAGAAATTTCGAAAATTTTATCATTTTATCATTTTAAGATAATGATTAACAATAATTGGACAATTTGAGCATGAAAACAGAACTTCAGTGTACGAATAGTAATGATAAAATAATAAATATCTTTCCTTGATGCACTAGAATGGGGTTCTGAAGTGGAACAAAAACTGAGCCAAAACATAAACCGTCATAATTATTTTACCGTCAACGGTAAAATAATGGCATACTTCTGGATGGCACAGAAGTATTTCAAGAGTTTTTCAGCAGGTAGCAAAACTATCAATGCTAGATAACTAGGGGGACGCGGACTTATATTACGGGACGGATTTCAGGAACCTTGCCTTACTGGTTGTGAAGACAAATCTTATTTAATGTGCATTGTATATACTTTATGTATTTATATACTCTTCAGTCTTATCAGAAAAACAGAAAAAAATCCAATAACATGAAAACCTAAAAAAGTTTACCTCTTGGAGACCGGATTCTCAAACCACCTAATTTCAATCCTAAATCACCCAGATAAAAGAAGCCCTCTTCTCATCAAATGACCCTTCGCCATCCGTTGCCCTGTGAGGACAGTTCATCAGTCTAAGGAAAGGCACAGGGAATTAATCGGTAGAGCTAACGGAAGTGACAAAATTTATTGCCGCAATTGTTCGGTCCGTGTTATTGCCGTGCAGTTGATGGACGGTCTGAAAAAAGACGTGTCGCGGTTCCCAGCATTTTTTTTTTCTTTTTAGCGAGAATGTGAGTGGTCCGAATCCGGGCAGTACGGTATTTCATCCTATACAGTTCGGTGCTCTCTGGATTCCTTCCAGCGCGGTACATGCTTGCCGAATATATTTGGATCAAGGTTATTCGGCTTATAAATACTTTATAAAAACCTATACAGACGTTTGTTCAATTATCTCTAAATTTACTCCGCGAAGAAACGCCAAATACATGGATTCATCACAACCTCTCAACACTTTCAAACATCCTCATTAACACTATAATATGCTGAGCTAAAAACTGTTTCTCAGCGTTATAATGAAAGTTAATAAGTTAGTAAAACTGATATGAGTTAGTGTAACTGATTTTTTGTACATAGTATAAATACACATGTGTATAAATAATAATTGTATAGGCAAATACTATGAGTGCAAGTGGCTGAATGGTTAGTAAAACTTGACAGTAACGGGCGAAAAAAATGGATCTTCATTGATAGTCTTATTATGCTAAAAGATCACGAGGCCACCTTTCTGTCATACACATCGATCAGTTTTAGGGAATTGAATAGAAAACATGGTTAGGAACTAGTGGTTATGGAGTATATAAAATTGAAATGATTTAAAGAGGTTTACAATTATTACGGAACTTTATAAATAATTTAAAACAATGTTGTTGTTATTTGGGCCTGCAATACGAATTTAATTTCTTTATTTAATCCATCGACCTCGTTTTTAATCCCACAGGTGCTCTCAAGCAAAATGAAGTGGAATTTTCAAGTACTTTTTATCAAATCAGAAGTAATCTACTTAGAGTGCATACTCCTAATCTAATACCTGATTCAGATATATTATAATTAAAAGTGAAAGCTATGTTATCCCACACGGCATACAGTTTTGAAAAATTTGATGATCCTGAAAGATTAAAAGATGTCGGAACAAAAGTTTTTTTATGCCTCAACTTTTTTTTATTTAAGACTTAATTATAAATTAAAAGTCTGACCATATTAATTTTCTATTTAAAATATATGTATTGTCTAATATAGATGACATAAAACTTGATGATATAGATAACATGTAATATTAGATAACAGGCGAGATTTATATTCACACTATACCTTGAATCTAATTAATTAGGGATCAATACAAGAATTAAAAAACATAAACCCATTTTCATCCTTCCAGTTAAAAAAATTTCTTTTGGCTTCTTAATCTTCATTCAGTCCTTGGCTAAAAGCTTATAAAACATTAGCCAGAAAACGGTAGAATACAGTCGCTAAAAGGGTATAAGAAGTAGGCAGCTCCCTAGATTATTCATTCGATGGGGCGTATTCAGGATCTGAAGGGTCACTCATTTCAGGCTAAATCATACACCCAACTTCTTCATTTTTTTTTCTGAGTATGACCCCTCAAAATGAATTTTATACGGCCCGAAACTGCGTCTTTATAGAAGGAATAAAAAGGAATGTTTAAAAGATTTAATTCAGTTTTGTGTCCAATATTAATTTTCAATAAATATATATATATATATATATATATATATATATATATATATATATATATATATACATACATACATACATACATACATAATATATAGTCTTTGATAGGCTGAAGGCGTGTCCCAATCCTATTTGTGAGTGTTCGTAGATTGTAATCTTGAATAATTATTTAAAGAAAAAAAAAATACTTAACTTCAAAGAAAAAGAAAAATTAATGTTTTAAATTAATGAACTCATTTCATAGAGATTTTTCCTTCATTACGCGTTAGTCCTTTAGGTGCACGTTGCTGTTTAATGAATGCGATATTCAATTAAAATATTTATATTATTAATACAAAAAGATCAACCTCAGAGATTTAAAGGTGCCTTTATACGAGCGAGATTTTTAGGAAGGATGGGAGTACAATTGTGGAACGCTTCAATAAGGGGAAACTTTGGTTGTGGCAAGCGTTATACAAGGCACCCTGCTCTAGAGTAAAAACTCGCAAATGTGAAGGCCTCTGAGAGCACGAGGGTGAGCTCCCCGAGGGTTGCAATTTCACGGAGGTGCATCGTCGTACTTTGGACAGTATAACTGTGCATGGAATTTTAAGTAGAGTCCGTCTGTTTATGGTATGTAAAGCTAAAAGTCGGGCTGGCGGAAAAAGTAATCAAGTGACATTTTGGGAAGATGTAAATAGTTGATCTACCTTTGCCTGAACCAAATCGAGAATATCGTGAATTCATCAATAATTAACTAATAAACGTTGATAATTCCACACTTTTGTCAATTACTGAAGCATAAATTTGGTCCAGGCAAAAGTAAATGGCAAAAAACCTCATTTCGCAAAAATGTCACTTGACAATTTTACCTCTGACCCGACGATATATGATTCAGTTTTTCTGTTAGACATATGTTCATAACAATTTAGTGCATACCTATACGCTTAAATATTATACTGGTACAAGAAAATCTTCTTTATTTTATCTTCTTCAATAATGTTCTTGCCAAAACTTCCAGCGATTAATATTGTTCGACAAATAAACAGAGATTTGCTTCCTTAAGCCATTATGTGTGGAAGGGGAGGTAGAAATTTATTGTAGGCACATTAAAGGCATTTTTACTTTCTTATACATACACAAAAAAACAAACAAAAAAATACATTATATTACAAATTTATAATTCTCATGATATTCCCACATGATGAAATTCGTATAAATAGTAATTTAAATCCTAAAAACAATTGAATTCAGTATAATAAACACATCTAATAGTATGAATTAAAAAGGAACCGATTTGTTCAGAAGAGTTTTTCAAAGATTTCTGTTTTATAAATATATATATATATATATATATATATATATATATATATATATATATATATATATATATATATATACACACATAATTGGCAGATATTCATATTTGGCCTCCGGCACACAGACCATCCATTGATAAGTACAGGAAGACAGTTGACAGATATGTGGAATCAACCAAGTGCTAATAACCACACACGCTTTATCAACCAACTGGCAGTCAACAGGGGTTCTATCTTATTTATTTATGAACAGACACTATCTTTAGAAGATATATATTCTGCACTGCTGGCATAAATAAAAAAAAAGAGGGTTTAACACGTTGTGATTACGATTGCAAGATCCCAAGAGGTTCACAATTATTTATCATATTTTTAAAAATATAGTTCTAACACAAACGACCCAAATATTTATATCTAAGTGAGAAAAAAAATTATGGTTTAAGTATGTTTAGACAAAATCTATAAAACATTGTAAAAAACAACAACAAAAAACAGACCTTTTATTCCTTTAAAAAAATTAAAAATTTCAACAAAAAAAATCTCCCCATTAAAATACTCCATTCCTAAAAATTAAATTACTGGAATATGAATCCATTTACAAATTCTTAAGTCCTACACCTTTACGCCTTCATATCATTTTATTTGAATAGTCAACTCATACTCCAGTTAAAAAAAAAAAAATATATATATATATATATATATATATATATATATATGAGTGAATTTAATAAAGAAATTGAATGTAAAGAAAAGTAAAAAATAAAATAAACAAGTAAATAAAAACTTCAACATATGCTTGATATTATAACACGACTTACGCAAAATGAAAGACATAAATACTAGAAACTATATCTACTAATAACTAGTATTAGTGATAGAATAAAACTTCAAAAGTTGGTTGATAATAAATACAAATGATAGGACTTTGCCTATTTTCAACTCTAGATTAGTTGATTTTTACATGAAATATTGAGAAAATTAAATTGATTTTAAATTTAGCTAGAATAGAGCCAATTAATAATAATAACTTAATATAGTAATGTAAATGATATATTAAACATAACGTAACTGATAACAACATCGGTAGTAAACTGTATGTTTTTTAATTGTATTACAATCATAATTAACTGTAAGCAAGTTTAGTATCAAAAGTCCAACGATTTCCACAGCAACGACCCTATAAACAAGATTTATAGCGGACGGTTAATCTCGGCTCAGTTTGCACAAGGATAAACTTGATACCAACCTGATTAAAGATACCTAAAGCCATGTATCGAGCTAGGCTGATGAGATTGTAAAAACAGAATAAGAAATCTATTAAAATTCCTCTAATGCTATAAAATTAGGCTTAGATATTTAGAGCGTCTATAATAAAAATAAAAATAAAATAAAAGGCATATATATTCCTGATATAATAATAATTATAATCATTATTGAAAATATCTAATAATATGTGAGAATCAATCACAATAAGTGATTTATTGTTTTTTAGCATAAAATCTATGGTTCGAGTAAGCATTGTAAATCATCTTCAGGGTTATTTTTTGTAATAAAATTATAAAAATTTGTTTCGGGCACTGATGATCATAATTACCTTATTAAGAGTCATTGTATTTAAATTACGTTTTTGCAGCTATTGTTTCTTGAAATCTGTTTTTCTAGATTTTTACTGAAATGAAATATAATAAATAAATAAATATTATGTTTTGTAAAATTTCCTTGGGTGGGACTCTCACCTCTCGTATATAGTATAATATATATATATATATACATATATATATATATATATATATATATATATATACACACACACGCATATATCTAAATATAAATATGAATATAATATTTAGAGTAGGCATGGCAAACCAAACGGTCTCACTGGCCACCTTTATGACACGTAACGTTATAGCCGGCCCCACATAAGATAAACATGCTTTTAAAAATTTAAAAAAAAAAAAAAAAATGAATAAGACTTTATTAATTTACTATGATTCAATAAAATTAATGCTCGAGTCATTTTTTTATCCTTTCTTTCACTTATTTTTTTCAGATTCTTTCAGATACATTTGGCGTTTGTGGATATCAAATATATAACTGGTGTTCGCGTTATAACAATGTTTTAAACCTTAATCTCTTTTATATACATAAATGAACAATATGTGTACAATAGATATGAACAAGTCCTTCCATTACCTGAAGGCATTACAACGATGACACGCAAATTTTAATTATTTAATATTTTTTGTACCCTTACAGCGAAAAACAAAACTTTTAACAGAAATATACTTATAACCGACTGGCCGCGGGTTGGCCAGGCCTGATCTAGAGCTACTGAAGCAGGAAGCTTGTTTCCTGAAAGCAAAACAATATTTTAATTTTTGAAATGAATAAAAAAAATACTAACAATGATTTGTGATATCTCGGAGAAAAATCACTAAAAACAGTAAAATTCAATTTGACCACAATATATAGTAAACGACCCATGCTGTATCGACAAGCTCCATAAAATGATAAATGCAGAAAATTGATAAAACAATAAATAATGTTAAACATTAAAAAAAAATTTAATGACTAGACAGCACCAAGCTTACATATTTCCCATTCCTCAGTCACTTAAAAAGGTAATTATAATAAAATAAATAATTATAGTACCTATTGTTTTCTAATTTTATCTAGGAAGTTTTAATGAACCTTTTCATAAAATCATTGTTGAACATTATTTCCATTTTAACATCTTTATTCAATGAATCAAAATATTGAACATTTCTGGCGTTTCGGTGATACATCAGACATTGTATTATTTTTAAATATTCCCTATACCATTAAAGTTGTTATAAATAAATCCTTTTTTTTTTACATTTCGCCTTATTGGTTATTATTTTTTTTAAATTAATATCACAATTATCTAAAAAAAGATTTAATAACTAATAAGACGAAATGTAAAAAATAGATTTATTTATAACAACTTTAATGCAATAGAGAATAATAAAGATAATATAATGTCTGAGGATGGGGAGATTGTCCCTGAAAGTCACAAATGTTCAATAATTTGATTTATTGAAAAAAATTGTTCAAATGGAAGTAATATTCAACAATAATTATTGTAATTATTACAACTGATTACACAAAAAGGAAGGGCACCGTTCACAAAGTCCATCCTCGGAAGCTTCATTCAATATTTGATAAATTGTGATAAGCATTTACAAAATAATTAAAATACTGAGAAAAAAATTGAAACTGGTTGAAAACTGAATTCATATTTTTATTAAATTATTTTATTATATATATATATATATATATATATATATATATATATATATATATATATATATATATATATATATATATATATATATATATATATATATATA
The DNA here is from genome assembly GCA_948150685.1 of Rhaphigaster nebulosa. Taxonomy (NCBI): domain Eukaryota; kingdom Metazoa; phylum Arthropoda; class Insecta; order Hemiptera; family Pentatomidae; genus Rhaphigaster; species Rhaphigaster nebulosa. The sequence continues at coordinate 109,392,044 of OX411308.1, read as the reverse complement.
TATATATAGTTGCCTTATAAAACCTAATTACAATAAATATAATTCCCGACACATTATTAATATTACAAAATGTATTGATAAAAAATATTGTTATACAATATATTATGAACTAGATAGATTCATGCAATAAGCATTTATTTTCAGTTAAATATCTCAACTAACCTATAATACTTTTTAAACAATATATTTTAGAAATTGAAAGAATATAAAATATCAATGATAGGATGTGCAATTCCCTATCTTTCTTATTCTTGGTTTTAGTCGAAACTCATAGAATATTACACCAATATTTCAAGGTTTTGCCCCATCTTCAGAATTTAACTTTACTTTCGAAAACATTATATTGTAATGTCTCTGATAGTTCTTTGCTGAACCCTCTTCAAATTCTCTTAGTCGGGTTGTCACTTAGTTCCATATTTAATTAAACCTTTTAAGTTTTAATAATAAGTTTTAATAAGAGAATTCATTCATGATTATCATTGTTTAAAACTAACCATATTTGATTATTATTAGGTTCATAAAAATTTCATCTAATGGACCAGACAATTTATGTTAGCACTTATCTGTTTCTCTGCGGGCTTGCTTTTTTATTTTCTTCCTTAAACAATTGTTAGCTAATGGTAGCGAGGTGAAGCTAATGGTAGCGCGGGTGTATTATGAACAGAGCATTATCTCATAATTGCTTCAAACCCCTAAAACCATGCTTTTATCTGTTCCAAAACTTATGCTTCAGGTTCCAGATTAAAGAATATTTTAACGATTGTAAAATAAAAAAAATGTCTGTTAATTATATCATTACATGGCTTTAAATTATAGTGTCTATGAAAATGTTTTCCAAAGTATTAATACCTGAAACAGTCATAAACAAAATGGTACTTTAGCGTAATTGGTGGTTGGGGACGGTGTACACTAAATAATTGATAATAATTTAAATCAGTACTTTTATTTCCCAAAACAATTGGTACATAAGAAGTGTACTATAGCAGAATAAAAAATTATCGGACAACAATACACACACATGAGAGAACTCTCACGAGAGAACTTTTTCAGGGAGGTAATTAATAGGCTTGCCAATGAACACGGAAGAAAATTTGACTATTGAAATTTTCAATAAGAAAATTAGTTAATTGATAATGTTTAGCGGAAAAACGAAAAATGAAATAATTAATTTTATAAACATTGGCAAACCCATTTTACAACCATAACCTCCCTGGCGCTGATATCACTATCACTGCCCAGTCGCCACAGTACATGTTTTCAGATGTATTGCCAGAGTTAGTGCGATTCTAAAATTGATAAAAGTTAATTACACGAAAGCGAAAGTAATTATCGAGCATAACGCATCCTCTAACGCGGTTTTTGGTTCCCAATGAATGCATTCAGAAATGAGTGTAATAGTTCATTAGTGTTGTACATCATTAAAGACAGGAATAAAAGTTTTTCTATTTTTTTTTAATTCAAATTATTTTTCAATACATATTTTAATTTTGTAATTTTTTTTTATAATATCTAGTAAATCCTGCAGTAAATAATTTATAATAAGCATCACGGAAAATAGAAAGAGATTTTGAGGAAGAATATTTAGCATTATCGGCCATCACTTTTTACAGGACAGGGTGAGAATATGGACGAAGAATTGGTTCATCCGAGTCCCGAAAAATCATTTTTAGTGGTGCGAGTGGCGAAAAATAACTGGTTCGTACGACGAAAAAAGAGAAAGTAGCTCCTGAGTGTTCTCTGTCGTGCAGCGCTAGTGGTTCGGATATATTTCCTGAAAATAATGGTTTTACTAAATCTAATTGTTTATTCAAGGATACGTAAAACATGGCATGTGATATTTATTTATATATTTAAATCACATACCCACAGTAGTCCGGCGCTTGGCGTGTGAGAAATGCACCAAGCACAGAGACACCGTAATTAAAAAGGCGCCTACAAATATCAAAGATTGATGTAAATTCTAATAATAAAAATTAATGTCAAATGACTTATTTAGATAAAGTTGCTTTTCTGTGGTCTGCTTTTCTTGCTTTTCTGAAGTCCCAACGACGAAATATTAACAGGAAAATGTAAAACCTAAGAAAATACATTAACTGATAAAGAAAAGGTAGGCATTGAAGTTAGAAGAACTAGAAGTAGTGGTAAAATTGTTGTTCCGAAACATTAACGACATTAGTACGTCAGAAAAGATTTTGAAGTGGATTTATAACCACAACTTAAGAACTTATTCCAAATAAATTTATGGCATCGAGAGTGACTCTACCTGTTTCAGTTGCTGAAGGCGAAAGGATTTTTTCCAAATTGAAAATAATTAATAATTACTGATCAAGAATGAATCAAGAAGAATTGAATGTTTTGGGAAATTATTTCAGTATAAAATGTTATTGCACAATCAATTAATATTGACAAACTGCGGGATGAATTAGACAGTCACGATCCTTTTCTTTAATATTAGTTTTATTGTTTCATAAATAGGCAATTTTGACTGTAATTTGTATAAAATAGATTTTATTCACAAGCTCATTTCTGTTAATTTATATAATTATTATAATTAATATATATATATCGACATCTCAGCCTGGAATATCTCATACATCGATATCTCTTACAGCTGGAAGAGTATTATTTTAAAACATATGAGAGAAAAGTTACACTTTGTAAACTGATTCAAAATGTTATATGTATGTGGTGAACAAACATTGCAATTTTATTTATTCTTTTCATGTAATATTACCTTGAGTTTGTTGTTATACTGTACCTTACTTATTCATGTAATTCTTGGCATTCTTTTCAGACTAAATATTATCCTGTGTGTTTACAAATTTACATATATATATTGACTTTCTTTCTGAAATGCGCCATACCTTTTTCGCACACACAAGAATAATGCCAGGAGCCGGCCCTGAGTAAATATATGTATAGGCAAACGACTCAAGGAAAAACCTTTTAGTACGCATGCGCTATTTTGAGGGAGAAAAGCATCAGTGATAAAAGAGTGTATTCAGATTTACTTCTTTTTATGTTTGGAGACAAAGTAATAGAGGAAAGCGCCCCTAACCACCCCTGCATCTCTTCAATATTCATGAGTAACTTACTGGTGACCCTTGAGGCACTGGGCTAGCAAAATGTTTCCCGATGGGAGCATTCTATACACAGACCATTTTATTTATTCAACGCGTGTTAAAAGAAATTTTTTCTGAATTTCTGTATGACGGCTGATTTTTCACACAAGGTAAACTGTTTTTTTTAAATTAATTTTTTCTGTTTTTAATCAGCTTTTCATATATTTTATTAGTAACTAGTCCTAAACTTCAAAATTTTATAGGATTAATTGATATTGTAATAAAAAAATAAAATAAAAAAAATAAAATCACTGTGCCTGATAGGAAACACAACAGAATATTTTCCTGTTATCGATATTTTTCTTAGTACCATTTTAGTTTTTTTGTTTTTTTTTAAGATTTACACATTTAACAGTTATTTTATTGTTGCATAAAAGTTATCTTTATGTTTCATAATGAGACTGGAAATACAGATATATAATATAATAAAATATATATATTAAATAAAATATATATAATATATATATATATATATATATATATATATATATATATATATATATATATATAATATAATAAAATGCCAAATTTAGGCAAGATTTATTTGGACACTAGTACAAATAGATTATAAAAACTGTAAAGAAGCATTTTTCCTTTTTGTTGTAAAATAAACACTACGTAAAAGGAAACACTTTCTAAAAACAACTTTTCTAGACAATTTTTGAAAATACTGTTTTAAACACATTTGTGATACCATTATTTAAAAAGTTTTTTAACGTTTCAAAGGATTATTAGTCATATGGTTAAAAAAAATATTGGATAAATGTTATATTGGAGAATCTCCAGCGCAATTTTACAAAAAGTATCTCATAATAGGAACTATTTCCTAGTTATAATTCAGTTCCATGTAATCAAGGATTTCCTGTCCTACAGCCTGAAAGATTACAATGAAGAGGAATATGATATAAAGAATTAACGAACCCGGAGATTAAATGTGGATATCCTTAATATTTATCTCCAGCAGAAGTCTCATTAAACCCAAATCAACAAGGTCCACACTTAACACAATCCTCCTAGCTACGTCTTGGCCTACCCTCTCGGACCAGACAAAAAAAAAAAAAAATAGAAACAATAAACAAGAACTGAGATCTTAAAGCTAACCGAATAAGAAGAAAGCGGCAGTTGCAGGGGAGGTGTCAATAGGAGCCACCATTAAACCAGGTCGTTAGGAGCTTCCATTACAGAAGCGAGGACACCGCCGGACCGGGAACAATGGACCGTAAGGCGAAAAGGAAAATGGGCCGAAAGAGAAGCTAATGCGAGTGCTGCCTTCACCAAAGGAACAAAAATAATAGGAGCGAGGAAACTGCACCCTTTTCGTCTTAGTACTGCTCCAGTTTATACAGCGGCATACTGTTTTATAATCTCTCTTCTTCATTTACCGACAGAAAGAAAACATGCAAAGTAAAGGATGATCCTGTTATATCATGCATACTGATACTGAAATTGGATATTCGAAAGTAAGACTTATGAAGTATTTGAAAGGTAAAAACTATTTTCAAAGTAGTCTGGGATGGTGGTCCTTATTTTCCTGAATACCATAAACTGGAGTAACTTTAAAGCAATCGGGATTCCAAAATATAAATATTTATGCGGGCTTATTGCTATCGCCTTTCGTTTAATTTCTTATTTTGGTTCGTCTGTAACACCACTAAACTCCATTCGAGATAGAACAACAACCTGCAGTCTCTGTGTTACCTTCTAGGCTATCTTTTAAAGCTGAAGAGTTTTTGTGTTAAAAAAAAAATATATATATAAAGTTGCAATCGACATGAGTTTGGACATGTCAGACGCGTGTGCGGGGTCAAATTGTCAAATGATGAGCATAGCTGGAAGAAAATGTTATGTTCTACAATTTTTTTCCCCTAGCATTATTCTCTTAGACGAATCATTTATCCGTAAAATGCGTTTGAGCCGTCTTAAAATGAACACCGTACATTCAACCTACATCAGTCAGTTATCAGTCCTAAAAAAATATTCTTTCTAGAAATTAAATATGTTTTTGAAAGCTAGATGGTTTTACAGTATAACATCTGGACAAACAACAGATTCAGTAGTTATAAAATAAGAAAACGTTTATCCTAATGCAACTCAGACGCCGCACACTGGTTCGAAACGCACTTTTTCGGGACAAAACTCGGCCCTGGTCGTTCTATTTATGATAGAGTAACCATCTCAACATCATTTTACTCCTTAGTAAATTTACTTAAAATGTTTAGATTATCAAATTTTTAGCTAATTTTAATTTGATAAAAATCTATAATTCTTTTAGTATTTTTCATAAAAAAATTTGCTTATTAATAATTCTTGTATATATCAATATTTTCTGTATTTCCCTTTGTTTTTAATTGTTATTAGATAAGACTAAGAAAATATAGGGTTTTATATCACAACTTGCTGATTTTTTACGATTTTTCAAAAAATGTCGTCAAAATTATAATTTATTTGCAAATCTCAATATATACATAACATATTGGAGTGCGAAGTGTGCGTAAAATTAAAATTAGTAATTTTAGTAAGTAAAATTAGTTTTGTTTTTAGATTTTACCATGAAAATTTTAAAACTATGCATCAATTTCTACGCTTTAGACGAAGCGTAACGCGTATTTCGCTATACAAATTTCTTCAATGAGTAGACCAAAAAAAAATTTGTCATAAAAAAATAGTTAAATCTTTAAATTAAGGTTTTCAGTAGAAAAATCATAGTGAAGTTTTGCCCCCCAAGCGAGATATAGCTACAAATGTGTTTTTGTAGGGTATTTTTTATTTATTTATTTATTTTATACCTACAATTACGTAATGTGATAGCAACTGTTAAAATGATAAACTAGAATGTCATCAGATAAGATGGAATTAATATCAAAAATTCTGCCCCGAAACGCGATACAGCTATTTTTTATTTTATTTTTTGATTAATTATGACTTAATTAAACTTTTGACGAGTGCAACTCTTGAAGGATAGGACAGACAATCGGAAGATCTCGTGAATATCTGCTTATCTTCAAGTGGGAATAAATTGGAATCCTTATTGTGCCATTTTTCAAATAAGTACGAGGATTGTCCAGAACATTTTCAAAGCCTATCTGAAGAACTTAATTTAAAATTTCTAAAAAAATTCAAAGTGAGAAGGTTAGATTGGAACAGAATGACGGAATGTTTTTTTCACAATTAATCTTAATGTATTAAAAAATTGTTGTCATGAAGGGATCGAATGTTGGTTCTTCTAAATCTACGGCAGAAGGTGGTTTACCTAGGTGGAAATTTGTTTTCTTTGATGAAATTCAATTAGCTCGTGAATACAATCTTTGTCAGGCTAGTCAATGTCGCAAAAAAAATAAATACCCGTAAAGACTACTTTAATAAAGAAGAAGCATTAGCACTATCTATCGATGAGAAACTTTGAAAATTTAAAGTAAACAATGTTTTCACTAAGTTAGCCATCAGCTCCATTTAATCATGGATCATTTGTGGCTGTAAACCTTCAGATATGAAGGATTTATTCAATGTAAACTATTAAGATTAATTGCGAAAAAACGTTCCGTCATTCCGTTTCAATCTAACCTTCTCGCGTTGAATATTTTTAGAAATTTTAAATTAAGTTCTTCAGATAGGTTTTGAAAATGTCTGGACAATCCTCGTACTTATTTGAAAAATGGCACAATACGTAATTGCATATATAAAATAAAAAATACCCTACAAAAACACATTTGTAGTTATATCTCGTGGGGCAGAACTCCACTATAGTTTTTCTACTGAAAACCTTAATTTAAGGATTAAACTATTTTTTTATGACAAATTTTTTTTCTGGTCTACTCATTGAAGAAATTTCTATAGCGAAATACGCGTTACGCTTCGTCTAAAGCGTAGAAATTGATGCATAGTTTTAAAATTTTCATGGTAAAATCTAGAAACAAAACTAAAATTTTACGCACACTTCGCACTCCAATATGTTATGTATATATTGAGATATGCAAATAAATTATAATTTTGACGACATTTTTTGAAAAATCGTATAAAATCAGCAATTTGTGTTTTAAAACCCTATATTTTCTTAACCTTATCTAATAACAATTAAAAACAAAGGGAAATACAGAAAATATTGATATATACAAGAATTATTAGTAAGCAAATTTTTAATGAAAAATACTAAAAGAATTATAGATTTTTATCAAATTAAAATTAGCTAAAAATTTGATAATCTAAACATTTTAAGTAAATTTACTTAGGAGTAAAGTGACGTCGAGATGGTTGCTCAATCATAAATAGAACTACCAGGGCGGAGTATTGTCTCGAAAAAGTGCGTTTCGAACCACTGTGCGGCATGAAAAATTAAGACAGCAAAACTCCACTCCTTCTTCCTGCCTGTTAAAGATAGCTGAGAATCTCAGAGCAGGAAGTGAAATTAAACATTTTTAAAGTGAAAATTAAACATTTTTAATGAAACGATTACAAGGCCATATTTACAGACCTCATGAATTATTTGATTTATTTATAGTTTGCCTTCTTGTTATCTGTATAAATATATATGTATGCAAGTATCGTCTTCCATACAGATGCTTGTTAATTTATTCAATGACACTCGTATTTTTCATGCATGTTCATAAAAAAATTGAGAACCACTCCCATACATCAACACTGCGATTTTTACAATTGAAATCAACAACTAAGTTATTTGTTGAAAATTTAATATTTTTGTATTCAATTAATTAATCTTGAATTCATTTAGGTGTCCTGCGATAGAGGATATTTATAATAATCTCTACTATTTAGATTTAAACGTGATATTCCAATCATGCTTTAGATAATAAATATGAATACGAATAAATTATATAGTATGCAATTGATTTTTTATAATAGTAATACTCTGATACAAAGTAAATAACTAAGATTTACATGATTCAATGTAATGCAATGCAAGAAGAATCAAAATGTGCAATATAAACTGAATCCAAACATAATAAAACTGAAGAGAGAGCCTCGAAGAGGAATATGCTGGCTGAAGTTTATATTTACCGGGACCAATGAAGAATTGCCAAAAGGCAGCCTAGGGGTCTAGATTTCAGGAGCTTTACAGTTGAGTGACTCCTTTGGAAGTTCTAGAGCTCTCCCTTTGGTCGCTTCTCTCTCGACCTAGGCTTCTGGAAACGGGAGTATCTCAGACAAGGGGAACTTGATTCAGGAAGGAAAATCGACTATCACATTCGAACGTCGCACCTATTTTGAGGTTTTTATTCTAGTAGTTTATTTTGTGAATGTAAAGAAAATTACTGTTTTATATATCACTAGGCATATCTGACATCCTTGAAACCCCGGGAGTCGGTATAAAAAAATGTTCATTATCCGAAGAATGACTATATGAATATATATATATATATATATATATATATATATATATATATATATATATATATATATATATATATATAAGTTAAGTTGGGACATACATTAGTATAGCCACTAATCCTAAACTAGCATTGTAAACATTGTAAATAGTATATATAGAGGATTAGAATCTGAATAAAGTTAGTGTTTAATCAGCCTTCATGCGTGTTCTTATTCTCCCAATTTCTTCTTTTTTTTTATGTTTCGCGTGGTGAAGCTCTTAAGTGGTGCCGAAACCCGGGAACTTTTTTAGCGGTTCACAGTGAGGATTTTTTTTTCTTTTCCTTTTTTTTACGGAAGAATATTTTGATTTTGGTACGTACCAATTTTTATTTTTTATTTTTACTGGTATCGCATTTGGAAGAATAGAAGTGTACCAGTATGAATGAACAAGGACAGAGAGAAATCCTCAGGCCAGCAACGTTAACGCTGGAGCCTTCACAGCCGGAACCGGTGAATCCCGAATTCCCGCCATTGTCATCAACAACTCTAACAATGGCGCGGGCGGACTTAGCTGCGCAGGAAGCGAATAGAATCGCACAGGAAACAAATGAGTTAGAGAAAATGAAGTTGAAAAAGGCGAATGCACAAGACATCAGAAGGGAAATTTCGGATTTAGAGAAATTCAACGGAGAAGTGGGTGAATTAAATCATTTCCTCAAAGGTGGGGACGGGATTATGAGCAGCATACAATCTCAGGTAGCTGTGGACCTGCTCGAGGAATCAGATGCCAAAAGATTACGGGTGGCCCTAGCACGTCGGGTCAAAAGGAGCGTCTTAAACCTGATCCAGGCGGATGAGGACACCTCGTGGCAGGTAATCAAGGAAAGATTGAAAAAAGCCTACGGAGGGGGGCGATGGGCCCCAGAGGAAGATATGCTCCAAATGTTCCGGGATATGAAAAAAATGAACCAGACAAACGGTCAGTACGCTGCAGGCCTACTCGTGAAGCTAAACAAGATAAACGAGAAATTGCGAGAGGTAATGGACACAAGCGCAGTCGAGGCGTGGATGATATTTATGACCACGGTCCTGAAGGTACAATTGGCCAGAGATACGGGGAGGAAGGACGGTCTACCCAGAGACAAATCATTCATGGAATGTGCACAGGAAATGGTGGACGCGAGTGCCCGCGATGAAGAAGAGAGAGAAGAGTTCGAACCAGGGTGGAGTAAAGTGTCTTACCGGAGGAACGAGGCAGGAAAGAATAGAGTAACACAGGACCTAGGAAGAAGGAGAGAGGGAGAGTTTGGGAGAAGAGAAAAAGGACCAAGAGAAAGAAGGCAATTTGTGGATAGGAAGAGTGGCAGAAGAGAGGAAAGGAAGTGCCACGAATGTGGCAAGACAGGGCACTTGGTAGCTCAGTGCCCGCGTACGCGGTGTTTTGAATGCCATAACGAGGGACATATGGCCAGACAATGCCCATATATACGGCGCAGGGAGCACGACCGAGGAGAACCGATGGAGGTCAACGCTCAAAGGATGTGGCGGAGGAGCAGAATACTGTCGGAATCGGCCAGGTCTTCAGAGACTTCAGGGTCCGAGACGGAGAGCAGCGAACCCGGCGGCAGAGGAACCCCTGGAGGAAGGAGCAAGCAGCGGAGTGCAGGAAGGCGAATTGAGCAGGTAAAGAGAGAATGAGGATCGTGTGAACGGAGGGGCAACCTTTTTTGTGTAAATAGCGCGGTAAAGAAGTGTGATCGGTTGCCTGTTATAGAGTTTTGTAAAGGGTGGAAGTGTTTGGTGGATACAGGAAGTTCCTGTACATTAGTGAGTAGAGATAAGTTGGAGGTGCTATTTAAAGGAAAGGTTAAGCCAGACGTGAGATCATGTCAATGTAAAGTAGTCACTTTGAGTGGGCCCTGTGTGATAGAGGGAGAAATAGATCTAGCCTTAGACAAGTGGGGAAAGAAGGGAGAGGTGATGACGTTGCATGTTGTAGAAATCATGCCGCGCGAGTATGGGGGAATTTTAGGGTGTGATTTGTTTAGCAAATTAGGCGCGAATATCCGGAGTTTAGGAAGCCGATGGGCAATTAAGATCGGGAAAAAGAAGTATGAAACGGTACAAGACGGGAAAGGGAGCGTTAGGTGTGTCGGGGTAATCAACAAAGGGGCGGATTGGAGACAAGGTATAAGGGAGGAGTTCGTCGACATTTTTTTTCGCGAAGGAGACCCATTAAGTGCGACGGGGGAAACTCTACACGAAATTAATTTGAAGTCGGATAAGGTTACCTACGTGAAGGAACGGAGATACCCACAGGCATTGAGGGGACACATTCGCGAGGAAATCGAGGAGCTAAAACGTCAAAGGATCATCGTGGATAGTACCTCTCCTTTTAATAGTCCACTATGGGCAGTTAAGAAGAAACTCGTTGATGGAGAAACAAAGGAGCGTTATAGGGTCGTTGTAGACTTTCGGCAATTAAATGAGAACACGCTCGATGAAAAGTACCCCATTCCTAGATTGGAGGACATCTTGGATAGACTGGGTGGAGCATCGGTGTTTAGTACACTCGATCTGAAATCAGGGTACCATCAAATTCGCATGCACCCTAGAGACCAGGCCAAAACAGCGTTCACTTTCGAAAGGGGGCATTATGAATTTACCCGTATGCCGTTCGGCTTAAAGAATGCACCCATAACGTTCCAAAGACTGATGGACGAATTTTTGCGTGGTCTGGATGAAAACATGTGCCAGGTATACATGGATGACCTCCTGGTTTTTAGTAAGACAGAGGCGAGTCATATAGAGGATCTGCGACAAGTCTTCACTAGAATACGACAGTTTGGGTTGAAACTATCGCAGGAAAAATCGACATTGGGTCAAAAACAGATTAATTTTCTGGGACATGTGATTTCTGCGGAAGGGGTGCGACCTGACGGGAAGAAAGTAGAGGCAATTGGAAAAATGGCAATGCCTAGCGATGTGAAGGGGATCAGGAGACTGTTGGGAACTTTAAACTACTACCGTCGATTTGTTCCGGAGATGGCTGAAAATCTGGTACCGCTGAACGAACTGTTGAGGAAGGGACGCACGGTTAGGATTACGCCAGAGATTGAGGCGAATATTAGAAAATGCATGTTGTGGTTACAAACGGAGCCAGTCCTCGCATTCCCAGACTTTTCCAAACCATTTTCAATCACCACAGATGCCAGCGAATATGCACTGGGGTCGGTTCTATCGCAGGAAGGTGAGAATGGGGAAAGACCTGTGGCTTATGCTAGCAGGAGGCTTACGGACGCGGAAGCCCGGTATAGCGCACTGGAACGGGAATTGATAGGAATTGTATGGGCAGTGCAACACTTTCGGCCGTATATATTCGGTAGAAGGTTTAAAGTACATACGGATCATCGTCCTCTGTTGTGGGTAGGCAGTCTGAAGGAGACCTCAGCTAGAGTCACACGGTGGAAGGAAATTCTAAGCCAGTACAATCTGGAAGTAGTTTATAAACCAGGTAAAGATAATGTTGTAGCTGACTGGTTATCTCGCGCCTTACAGGTAAATATGGTGGAAACAGAGGTTGGGGAAGCATCGGGGGACTTACAGAGGTTCGTGCGGGAATGGACGCCAGACGGGGAAGGAGAACGCGGGACCGATCGTCTAAGCAATGGGGACCCCTCAGATGACGAGTCAGGGGACGAGAGACCAGCAGAGATGGAGGAGCTGGACGACATAATTAACGACAAGGCTCGACAGGTCATATGGAAAACGAGGACTACGGGGCTTGTAAAAATGGATTTTTCCAAATATGAAAGACATACCATTGTCACTATTTGGTCTCAACCGGGAGTCAAGGAGGAGCAAATCTGCCGAGTGTTGAAAGACGCATCGAAGGTAGGCGCGACCCACTATTTATATGTCGGCAACGCAACGGTGTGGGATAAGATCCGTAACTTGTGGAAGAACGAAAAAATAGGGATAGACAGATCCTTCATCCGATGCCGCTCTATTGTGGAGACCATCCGCGATCCCGAACAGCAAAAAGACGTGACGATCGCTTACCACCAAGGGAAGACGAACCACCGCGGAATCAACGAGACGTTGGCGTCATTGAAAAGAAGGTATTATTGGGTAGGGATGCGGAAGACGGTAGAAGAGGTTATGAGGAACTGCCAAATTTGCCACACGGCTAAATATGACCGGCACCCCCCCGTAGGATTACAAACCGAGACGAGGACGCCTACGGTACCGTTAACGGATCTTCAAGTGGATACTTTTACGTGGAGAGGATTTAAATGGGTGACAGTAGTGGACATCTTTAGCAAAACAGCAATGGCCCACCTGGTGAAGGAGAAATCGGCGGCAGCGGTTAGTAGCGCCCTTCAAACATGGTTCCAGTTTTACGGAGTGCCAGATAGGATCACCTCGGACGGCGGTAGGGAATTTGACAACGCCCAGTTGCGACAGGAGACGAAAAGGCTGGGAATTTCTTGGCACTGGAACACGGCCGGACATCCAAAAAGTAGGGGGGGAATTGAGCGGCTCCATAACACCCTGGGTGAACATCTCCGGGTATTCCACGCAGATAAGGGGTTGGAAGCAGATGAGGCGATGCCCCGAGCCATAGCAGCGTATAACCATTCTATACACATGGCTACTGGGTTTTCCCCTTTCGAGGCCCTTTTTGGTTTACGCGCACGAAGGAGGGACGAGCGAGATACGGTTGTGGAAGAGGACATGGCGGAAAAACTAGCCACGAATAGAGTGGAACTCGAGAGAATGTGGGAGAAAGCGCATGGGCGAATGGTTGCGGAAAAAAGTAAGAGAGTAGCGCGGGGGAACGAAGGTGTAAGGGATATTATGGGCAATATTAAGATAGGCACTATTGTTTATAGAAAAATAATGTCAAATCGGGCAAAGGAAGTTCTTAGGTATGAGGGTCCATTCAAGGTGATTACGATTAGGGAACATAATATTGTCACTATTCAGAGCCTGGCGGAGCCCAGGAAACGGAGGACGGTACATATTGAGCAACTAAAGGTTCCAGTAGGGGAACCTAGACCATAAATGTGTATTATACGTTTTTCTAGAATAAAAAGTGTATTTTTTAGTTTTTGTATATAGAGTGTCGATGAATTACCTTAGTTTATACTTTGTATACTATGTGAAGAAGACTGAATAGTATTAAGTTAGTTTTGTATATAGATTAAGCTGTAGTTTTAGTTATTTATTTTGTTTCCAGTTTATTTTTGTTGTACAATTGTTTATTTTTTGTTTTTGTTTGAGTTTACGAGGATGTTCGTAAACTGGCAGGGGGGAGTTAAGTTGGGACATACATTAGTATAGCCACTAATCCTAAACTAGCATTGTAAACATTGTAAATAGTATATATAGAGGATTAGAATCTGAATAAAGTTAGTGTTTAATCAGCCTTCATGCGTGTTCTTATTCTCCCAATTTCTTCTTTTTTTTTATGTTTCGCGTGGTGAAGCTCTTAAGTTATATATATTCATATATTCATATATTCATGAAACTCCTGAGAGTCGATGTAAAAAAATTGTCATTATCTGAAGAATGACTATATGATTATATGTATATATATATATATATATATATATATATATATATATATATATATATATATATATATATATATATACACATATATATATATATATATATATATATATATATATATATATATATATTATTTTATATTTATTTATTTTATTATATTATATTATAATATAATATAATAAAATAAATTATATTATATATATACACAATTATATTATATATATATATATACATATATATATATATATATATATATATATATATATATATATATATATATATATATATATATATATGTATGTGTGTGTGTTTATATATACAGGGAGGGTGGAAGGCGATGGCTGTTGGTTATTGGCGTACAGGAGCTCAAAGGATTAAGTAAGATAATTTTTCCGTATTATACATTACTTAGCTTGGACGGATTTTAAGTGTAACTTATTTAACGTACCGATATCTTATTTGTCTAGTGCTGAGGAAGATCCCATGGATAAAGCATATCAAATTTATCGAAACACGTCATGTATGCTACAGTAAAAATACATTAACTGAACTTTTATAAAAAAAAGTTTTGGCAAGAACATATATTAATAGAACTTTTAATGATTAAAGATCTTAAGGAACTATTTATCAGAAGGTTCTTTAGTGTAGAATTTTTTTGCTAATACATTAATTGTAAAAGTTCTTGTAAAACAGTTAAACTGAAACTTTTAGAAAAAGTTCAATAACTGTTTCGTCCTCTGATATATATAAAAAAGACAAATAGGAGCACTGCAATAAAGAACTAAGTATTATTTATTTTTTATACAGTCATATAAGCGATGGTTATAGTTTACTGAGTAATAAAAGTAAAGACCTGTTTACAGTTGTCTTTATGAAGTTAGGGGGTTCTGATACGACTTATGATAGCAATGAAGAAGTAAATGAAATCACATAGGAAGCCTAAATTGCATTAATTAACTATAGTACTTATAAAATATTTTGCCTAAACGAAAAGAAACAAATTAATAAAATGGCTCATTAAAGATTAATAATTATGGTCCATAAAAGATAAACAGATTCATTCATACAACCATATAATGTTAGAATTGATTATTTTTCTTTAATTCGTTGGAAAATGATGATACGATAGTACTGAGCACGGGTTTTAGTGTTTCCTGAGAACACAATCAGAGCTCTCAACACTTGTATGACCTTTATTGCAATTAGGGATTGATAAATTAATTGCAACTTCTATAAATTTGCTTTATTGAAAACTAGTTTCGAATGTTACTCTCGAATGTTCATCTTCAGTTCTAAAAACACACATGTAATATGAATCAGTATTATAAAACATTATGAATTATGAATTTAATTAAGACGAGAAATCAAATACATGTTGGTACTCACCAAGGTTTAAATGATTATATCAAACAGAAAAGTTTGTACTGGTTTCTTCTCGCATTGAAGTATCAATGAACGAAATGTAGGTAGGATGTTTATAGGTAAACGGGTCTGGGTTTCTCCATTAATGTCGGTGAGTAATTGAGTTTTCTGTTATTGATGGGAATAAATTTAAGATTGGACTATTGGAGATATTTATTTGGTCATTTAAGCAAAAATCTGGATTGTATTTGAAGGATTTTAATATTTCAAGTGCTTCATATACATTTAATTTGAGGCTGTTTTCAACGTGAGGTATTAATTTAACTCCTGAGTCTTTGATGAATTTATGTTTTTTTTTTCATTTAAATGAATTGCAAGGTTGGAATTCTCTGTCTTATTATTATATGCACGTATATGTTTCTTTAATCTCTGATTTAGCCATCTTCCAGTTTTTCCCATGTATTCGGCTGCACAATTATTACAATTTAGTTCGTATGCTCTACGCTTTTTTTGAAAGGGTCTATTTTGTATTTAGAAGAGACATATGAGGATAGAGTTTTTTTCAATTTTAAATGCAGGGTTTAATCCTAGTTTTTTTCAATTCATTTCCGACTTTGGTGGATATAAGGCCGTAATATGGAATCAAAACATAATGTTTGTTGGTTGTTGAATAGATATCATTAATTCTCTTTTTTTGTATTTGTTTTTTTAAAATATTTGTAAATATATATTTTAAATAAAGTAAATTGTAAGTAAAGTAAATTTATAATTTAAAATATATATTTATAAAATATACCTTCATTGCTTTCCGATATTTATTATTAAGAAGAATATTGATGTTTTGTTATAAATATTAATAAATAGCATACTAATTATAGCATAGCTTTGTTTCAATTTTAAAAAGCCCACTAAACAACGAAATGCTCGATCAAGATGATCAAGAAAAAATACTCGAATCCTAGACTAAAAATCTCCATAAGCCTAAAACCTATAAATCTCACCTGCTTTATTTGCGTTTATCCCAAGACCGGTTAGGATAGGCGTAGGAAAGTTGTAGCAATTTATTGAAAGACCCCAGTTGATTTTGAGTTTATTAACCTGAATTTTTAGATAAATAAAATAAAATTTTATTAGATCCACTGATTTTAACCACTACTATGCTAAAACAGCAAAACTAAAATCTAAACAGTTGCACTAAATAACAGAAATATGAAGTTTGCTCTAAATTGGTTAAGCCGTTTTTTGATCCTCCGCCATTTTGTTTTAAGTTGGCGGATGACAGATTTATTTTGCTTAAAACATCCTTACGGCGCTCTCTATATTCTACGGTACCTGGTTAAACTTACGAATGTGAAAAATTAGATTTTTTATTTTTGTCATTTATCGATAGCATTTATACATCCAGCCATAAAATTACATAGTGCTGAAATAGCAGTTCCATATTTACAAAATCGTCTGAATGTCTGAAGCTTCCATTTTAAAGTAAAGAATATGCCTATTATTATGAAGGTAAACAAATAAATACACATGGAACTATGAGACAAAAGTAAAACAAAAAAAATTAAAATAATCGAATTCGGCCCTTTACATAGGAGAATGTAACAGTTCTCTCCTGAGAATTAGTGATTTTCACATTCGTAAGTTTACCGCAGGAACGACGATATAACAACGGAAGAAAAGTTCCATCGAAATAACTATCGTAAAAAGCAGCAAAGAAAGGGTACAAACAGACAATTTTATTCAAGATGCCGATTAGGGTCTCCATAGTTGACTAAGTGAGAATACATAACAGTCAAAAAATAAATATACAGAAGTAAAATCGTATATATATAGATACCCACCATAATAACAAACGAATAATAACAGAACAGATAAAAAGAAATATTAAACGAAAAAATGATGTGTGCATATTAAAGATAAATGGGGATAGAACAGAATATATTTTATATAGAAAGAATAAAAAATATACATAACTAAAAGTGAAAAAGAGAAATATTGTTTATAATTTATTATGGCTAAGATTCGATATCAAAGAGAAAATGACCTGTCAAATGATCCAATATATATAAATAATAAAAGTCAAACAAATGATTAGTAAAATTATCAGCTGTTTCAATTAGTGTACATCATTATTTTTAAGAGGAAAAAAATATAAAAAACTTAAATTGAATCAGAGAAAAAAAAATTACTGATACAAAAGCAAATATCTGGTCGTACTAACACTGCAAAGGACCCTATCAGGGATTTGATTTATTTTTCTTATTACTATTTTTTTTTTTATCATTTTAGTTTGTAATTGGGATATTTATTGAGGTTTGTAAAAAAAAAAAAAAAAGACCGTGTCAAGGGTTAAAATGAAGTTTATTTTTTCTTACATCTCTATTAATTGTGATGTTGTTGTTATTGGTATCTTTTTAATCATAATAATATAATCATTTACATAATGCCTCTCTGTGAGGCTCAGTACTTTGGTATTCTTTCGATCAAAATGACGTAATCAAGTAATTCTGGGACATTACTGGAAAAGAAAATTTTCAGCCGCCGAAACCACGCGATTGAAGAGGAGCCTAACGTTAATGAGCGGACTGTGAGGAGATGGTTCGCCATATTTGAAAATGGCGATACAAACTTGGGCGACCATCTGTTGTGGACAGCGAGGCTCCACGACACGCTATTGAAGATGATCCCACAAAAAGTATTCGGCAGCTATCCTCCGATCTTGCTTTGTCACAGTCAAGTGTGAATTGTCACTTACACCAATTAGGTAAAGAGAAGAGAGCACGTAGAAAAGTTCCTCATGAGCTCACCTTGCAGCAAGCCGAACATCACCTTGAAGCATGCCGTTTGCTCCTTCAAAATCCAAGTGGCGAACATTTCATTAAAATGATTGTGATCTGCGACGAAAAGTGGATATACTGGCGCATTCCTAACTTATCGGGACAGTGGATAAACCGAGGCCAGTCTGCTCTACCGGTCGCAGGGCTAAGTCAATTTGAAAAAAAAGGCAATGCTGTAAGTTTTGGGAATTTTGAAGTTATGATCCACTATGAGTTTGTACCGGAAGGACGTTATCTCAATTCCGAGCTTTATTCGGAACAGCTGTAACGAATGCACGAAGTTTTGGAGAGGCGATACCAGGCGTTGGTGAATGGGAAGAATGTTTCGCAGCAGCAGGACAAAAATCGGCCGCACACTTCGCTACACACTGAAGCTAAAACTTGCAGAAATGGATGCCACCGAACTTCTACCGCAACCAAGCTATAGCCCTGATCTTGCTCCTTCAGACTTATTTCTTTTCCGAGAAATGACTCACTTTCTTAAGGGGAAAACATTTTAAATATTGGAGGAGGTAAAAATTGGAGTAGAAGACTTTTTCCAGTCGAAACCAAAAGAATAGTACCGGCAGGGGATCGAACAGCTACCTTCTAGATGGCAACTAACCACAGAAAATAATGGACTGTATTTGGAAAGTTAGAAGAAACTTTATGAAACAAAAAAACAAACTTCATTTTAAATCTTGAAACTGTCATTTTTTTTACTCACCCCAATAAAGGCAAACGTATTATAGTAGATGCAAAGAAAATTTATATCTTTAACATCAAATGATAAAATCATTATCAGTGGAATAATTAATTGCCGAAAAACTTAAAAATAAAATTTAAATAACCACCAATAAGGATAAACTAAAAGAATAATAACGTTGATACCACCCATCTCAGACATCGCTGCTGCATTAATTAAAATTACAGTCACAAGTTGCACAGTCGTAACAGTTTGAAATCATAAATATCATGTTTCAAAATTATAAAAATAACAATGACGTCAATTCAGTTTAAATAATTCGTTGTTTATATTAATATAAATTAAAAATACATTTAAAAAATATAAATGGATACAAAAGGTTTCGTAATAAAAAATAAAACAGGTTCAAGCATTCCGCTACAGATAAAACAACCTCGGAAATTCATTATAATATAATGAATTTCTGAATTGTTTTAAGTCTTTTAAAACATAAAAAATTTAACACATTATACAAAACAATCGCGTGAGCAGTATCGTCACTAAAATACAAGATTAAAAAAAATATATATATAGTCGGTCTAAACAAATTGTCATTATCAAAGAACTTCGATGGCAATTTTTTGAATCCGTATAGTATTGGCATTAAAAAAAAAGGCAGGCAGTCGGATCATGCAATTTGAAAAATCATGGCCAAAACTAGTTAGACTAGTTAACTAAAAAACTAAAACTCGAAATTTTAGAACTATTTTTGGTTTTTCCCATATAATATCTAAACGGTGCATTCTATCGAAAAAGCGATGGGATATTAAATCAAATAAAAACAAATTATACATCTAATGAGTACCACAACGAAATAATTTGTTTAACTAATGTCGTCGAAAACCACGGTCAATCTATCAAAAACAGAGACTACTAAGGTATACATGAATCTGCGACAGTAGTTTTCGACCACACCAGTTACCCAAATTATTATGTTGTGATGCTCATTAGACGCAGAATTTTATTTTCTTTAATTTAATAAAAAATTTAGGAATTATAGGTGAAAAACTAAAATAGCACTTAAATTTCGAGTTTTTTGGCCGCCATTTTGTTCAGGTAGATTGATCCGTAGGATTCCGAAAATTGCAATCAAAGTTTACTCCAGATAATGACAATAAGGGTTTCAGATTAAAAATGCAATCACACCCTCCACCTCTCCTATGACCTTCCATAAAACGCAGAAGCCTATTATTTTGAAGAAAATACGATTAAAAAGAAATTCATGGACGGTTGTGATTAATTTAATTAATTTAGTTCACACGAATCAAAGTGAAATATTAAGCTATGTAAGAAAAACATAACGAACTCAATGCATCCTTTTTATGAGAAAATCAACTGAAATTTTATTTAAAAAACAATTATATGTATAAGAGGTTCGTAGGAATAAATACACTAGCATAGGGACAAACAATCAAGTTTTAAGAGGATCGGTATTTAGATGATGGAGGATTAATAATGTTTTAAGAAAAGAAACTCTCTGAGTAGAAGAGATTAGCTTTAAAAAAAAATAAAGCGACCGATGAAGAAGAAGAAGCAGAAGATCAACGAATAAATTGGAGATGGCACAAAAACCATCCACCACTGGACTAGACAAAAACGTTGACGATAAGGGATATAAATTGTTGGGACAGCCCTGTGAGGGATTACCCACCGCCGGCAATCTGTCCCCTGAGGATCAAACAACCCAATGTCACGGTCCAGCGGTGAGTACATTCAAGCGAGCGGGGCAATTATTATTCTATTAGAATAGTAATATACTTCGTTTTATATCTAAACTTTAATAGTATGACTAATATTACACTGCTATGTACGCCTAATTACTCGCTCTAAGACTTATTATATACAATAATAATAACTTAATGTTTACACAGAACATATAAATGAAATAATGGAAATGTAATTTATACATATTCATATTGCTATATTTATTGGAAAAGTCCAGGAAAATTACATAAATTCATTGGTGAAAATGACCTCCAATTAATATGTTTAGACATTAACTCATATTAAAAACATTGTAATGTTTCGGAGACATTATTCCCATCTTCGAACATTAATATTTAATATAGTAAAAGTTACAATTTCATCATATGCACAATATTGTAATATATACATCTACTATGTGTTGTCAGAAGAATTCTGAAAATATTTTGAACATACAAGTAGAATAATTCATAAATCTATTTGTATGTTCAAAATATCTTGTAATTGTCACTATTGTTGTTTCGTTTTTTTTTTCTCATTTTTATTTTGTACGTTTTAAACCGTAAATTTAAAATGTAAACCGTACAGCTCATACATATATATTGCCGTTTCACAAAGGAGAATGTATACCTGGTAAATGAACTCTTCTTGCACAGGATTACAATAGAAGGAAGGGAGGGGAAAAATAAATAGAAAAAAACCGTCAGGACTCGATGTAAATAGCTGAGAAAAAACTCGATGTAAATAGCTGACGGGCTAGTAGAAACTTTTTTGATATAATTTGACCCGTATTTTCTACTGATATAGATTATTAAAGGATGCATTAAAAATATTAATAAATGTCTAAGCTCAATATCAAGTGTCCCTGCCGAACTCATTAGGGTTAAAACCTCTCCAGGTTGTCATTCTTTAAAAAGTCGTATACAACCAAGAAGTGAAACGAATCTAAGCGAAAATCAATAAACCTTATCACGAGCCCCAAAATATTATTATAATGCAGACATTAGGGCGAAGCGACTCATCTTTTCATTATCGCCTAATGACTTCTTAATAACCAAGAAAATGAAAATAACAGGCGCACATTCCATCAGAAGAATAGTTCTGATCTTATCAACTGGCACTACACTGTTGTCGTAAGAAAATAAATTACTTATGTCAATTTAGGTTTGGATCCAGTATAAAAACCACTAGTTGACCCGGCAATGCTTCGATATTACTTGATTTGAGTAATACTTATATTAAAGGAACACAATTGAAAATTTGATAAAAATTATTATATGCATGAATATAGC
The DNA here is from genome assembly GCA_948150685.1 of Rhaphigaster nebulosa. Lineage (NCBI taxonomy): Eukaryota > Metazoa > Arthropoda > Insecta > Hemiptera > Pentatomidae > Rhaphigaster > Rhaphigaster nebulosa. The sequence goes on along the minus strand of OX411308.1, from coordinate 109,370,101 downwards.
ATTTTTTTTTCATTTATTGAGTCATATTAACATTATGTCTCGGCAAGGACAATGGTGATAGTGATCAAAGAGTTCATTCACACCATATTAACACAAAGAAAATAAAATAATAAAATTAAAATAAACTTAATATAAAAATAATAAATAAACTTATATAAAATACAATATAAGTTTATATATATATAAATATTAATAAAATAAATAATATATATAATATATATATATATATATATATATATATATATATAATATATATAATAATATAATAATATATACATATATATATATATATATATATTACATATAAATAATATAAATATTAATAAAATAAATAAATAATGTAAATATAAAAATTTAATAAAAAATATAAATACATTTTTTTATAAATTTATAAATATAAGTATATAAAAGCCGGCATACAAATACAGTATTAAAAAATTGATTTAATTAAAGTTCAATTCTAATCTAGTTCCGATAAATCAGGAACCCTTTGAACGATTCAATTTAAAAAAAAAAAAATTAAGTTTTTTGGCGTGTTGATATGATATAAAATCTGCCATCGTTTTAGGTGCATAAAAATCTATAAGACTAGTTTATTTAATAATTTAAACAATAATTTTCTTATTGTTTAAAACATAATTGTGGGATTAATTAAAATATGACATCAACGCGTTCACCAGTTTATATTGGTGACAACTAAATTCTTCAGAAGGACACAGCATGTAACCTAGGACTAATGTTCGACTGAAGGGAGACTTGGGTCCACACATAAAAATGAAAAGAAAGACTCTAAACAAATACTTAAATTACTGAACTCTTTTTTTTTTTTTTTCCTAATCTTCAAAACTGAAAATTATACAGAAACTAAATACATATACACACCTATTTAAACCTACACGGACGTACGCCTCACAGATTTACGGTTCAGCAAAACCGACGCACTAACAAAAACTGTAGTTTTATCAATCCGAAATTTCAAGACTAACAACAGAAGCATCTTGGGGCGTAAACAAAAAACTATTTACCGACTTACAACAACCAGCTATCGACCAAGATATACGCACTAATTATAAATAACATTCACGGACAAAACAATAGACTGATAAATGATACAGCAACAGCTATCTGACCAGAATGAGACTAAAAATGAGCTGGATGAGAGATCTCATTTCCAAAATTAAGGGAATAATTCAGAATCGGAAAGAGGTGCTGCTGGCTGCTATACTTTCCTATGCCTAATCAGTCATGTATATCATTTTTCATAAACATATTTGCTCATTGTCACTCTATAATAAATGTGAATAAAATATTAAAAAAATAAAAAAGGACTTAATTTTATTTTATTTTATTAAGGACTACATCTTCGACTTACAATCAACACCTTCTTTATACGAATTTTCTACTTTACGGGTTTTGATTTAGATTTATCATTTCTTTTGTATCTGGCAAAATCACATATGTCCAAATTTAAGTAAGTTGTACACTCAAGGACAAGGCAGTTTCCAAAGGAAGCATCTGTGGTAAGCATGTCTGAAACATTGCGTGTACCAAATATCCACTAATTAGAAGAAACCTAAAAAGCGGTTTTACACTAATTTCTAGTTTGAGGATCCGGTTTGAGGAAGTTTCAGGTCAATGAACGAAGAATTAAAAAATATTAAGACAATGCGACGGACGAATACATATATTGATATTATAAAGTATAACGATTTGGAATACCCAAATTTTCATATATTCTATCTATGTAATCTATTACGTGCTTCTATCAAAATTCGACCTACCTAAAATCATCCGGCACTAGTAAAAAAAGTTAGCCTTATATAACTATTAACATTGTTCACGATAATATTTGGTGTATGCTATACTCAATACACCAAATTGACAAATATATATTACAGCACAATAAAATCGATACTCACAGAGCCCCACAATTATGTAATTATTCTTTCCAAATAGATTCCGAAAAATTGACATTTCTGGAAAAGCAACTAAAAAAAAACTAGAAGCGTTACAGGAAATTAAAAAAATGAATAAAATATTGGTTTCATGGCCGAAGTTTTATCACTAAATACAATAAGCGAGGAAATCATCTTCATGTTGTATACATCATTTCAATGAATTTTCTGATTCTAGTTCATAAAATGTGACTCTGGAAAAACATGAACAAATAATAATAAAAAAAAAAGAATGATAATTATTTATTTGTATGAATGTCAACACTTACTTATCTCCTTCCAAACATTAATGTTTGTTTACTTCTGTAGCATTTTGTTGCTTAAAAATTATTCAGTCTTTACTAAGATGTCAACGCGTGATTTTCGTATAATTTTGTTTTACGAATTTTAAACTCGGTCGAAACGGGGTCCAGAAGGCCAGAAACATCAATGAAGCCTGGGGCGAGGGCAACATAAATGAGTGCAGTGTTCAATGGTGGCTCAAAAAATTTCGGGAGTGGAGACTTCAGCCTTGAATACAAAGAAGATCGTGGAAGGACTTCCTCTCTTGATGACAATGTTCTGCGGGCTTTGGTAGAAGAAAACTCCAGAACAACTGTTCGAGAACTAGCAGGGAAACCTAAACTTAGCAAATCGACCGTCGATGACCACCTCAAGGCGATGGGAAAGGTAAAAAAGCTTGAAAGTTGGGTTCCACACACATTAAACGACCGCCAAAAAAACCAGCGTTATGAAGTTTGTGCTACACTTCTTTGCCGAAACAACAAAGACTCTTTTCTGTCCAGAATTGTAACTTGTGATGCAAAGTGGATACTTTACGATAACAGTAGACGTTCTGGAGACTGGCTCGACAAAGGAGAAGCAGCACAACATTTTCCAAAGCCACCAATTTATCAAAAAAAGGTGATGGTTACTGTTTGGTGGGCTTCAGTTTGATACACAACAGCTTCTTAAATCCTGAAGAAACCCTCAATGCCGAATCGTATTTTAACAAAATAAATGCAATGTATCAGAAATTGGCAATAATGAAGCCATCTTTGGTCAATCGGAAGGGACCCATTTTGTTGCATGACAACGCCCGGCCTCATGTCTCACGTGTGACGTCGCAAAAATTGTTGGAGTTTGGATATGAAACTCTGCCACATTCGCCCTACTCTCCGGATCACTCGCCTACGGATTATCACTTTTTTAAACACCTGGACCGATCTTGCGTGACAAACAATTTAATGGACAAACAGAATTAAAAAATGCGGTTTTGAAGTTTATCAATTCTAAAGATAGGAAAATCTATACCGAGAGAATGGAAAAGTTGCCAAAACGTTGGCAGAAATTATAATTAATAGTATTGGAGACTATTTTGATTAAGTAAAACAGTTATGAATCTTTCTTTTTTCTTTTTAAACCAAAATCCTGCATTATTTTCAGGTCAAAATGGACATTTTCTAGGTAAAAACGTTTTTGTTTCGATCTACACAAAAACAAGGAATAAATTGTTTTTTGGAATGAGAAATTCAAACCTGATCTCGGTTTTTGAGATTACTAACGTTTGATGTTTTTAGTATTCTTACCAGGTTTAAAAATAGAATAAATTGATGTCTTATTTTGGTATTATACCGCTTGGCCAGATGCAGAGATATAAATGAAATGTGTTTCGCACCCACAAACTTCTCGATTCTTTTCCGGGACTCCTGGGGCACTTTGTCCCCTATCACCTACATAGTCTAATATTTTATCTATTTTAGGTCTAGATTCACCTAAAAACGTTTTATCAAAATCTAGGAGACACAAAAAAAAAAGAGCAAAGCTGGGATGTCATTGTTCGGTGATTGCAAATTTTCAAAAAATATTACCAAAGTAAAATAATAAATGAATATACATAATAATAACTTTTAAAGTCACCATTTTTTTTTCTTTATTGATAAGCAAATGTAAAAAACACACACTCTAAACACACGATCGTGAGTCTCCACGTGTAATAATATTAAATAATATATGTAAATATACTTACTAAATGTAATATATGCAAAATAAAATCGGATAATTGACAGTCTAGTCAAACTAATAAGAAACAATTTTTTTAACATAAAAAGAAATAGAAAAGGAAAAAACAATTTTTTTCTTCCGAACAGTTGTTAGAATTGAGAAGCTTATCTATCGATAATACTTGCTCCTATTCGGACTTCTTCCAATAGCCTGAATTAAAACGTATACAAATTTCATGAAGGTAATAGAATTTTTGAAGTATTTTATATGTTGTATATGTACTATACTTGTGTTATTCTTATGTCACATATCAATTTACGGTGAAATATATTTTATTGGAACTGTCCCTTCTACTTCAAATTCAAATATTAGACAATTCATAATGTGATTGAAGTTTTGCGTTGCAAAATCCTTTTGTAAACATCCTTAGTTTAGTCGTTATTAACCGATTAGAATATGAATTTAAAGGTTCGGATGACTAATGTGGATTTACATCGGGAAGGTTCCTTACATTCCAATAGTTCCTGTGACATAGAAATAAAACGAAGGGTTGCAGATGGGAAAAAGATAATATCTATGCTCAATTCAATATTATGGAATAGGAATACCACTCCTAGAACCAAAACAAATATTTATAAAAGTATTATATTCAGCTTTATGACGTATGAAGGAGAAATCTACATCACAAAGGACGATAGGTAGAAACTCTTGGCCACGAAAATGTACATCTGGCGACAAGCTGTAGAAATATCCAGAAGGGATAAAGTAAAAAATGAAACAATAAGAGAAAATATGGAAATAGAAAAAAACATTCTGGAAGAGATTGAGAAAAGTGATAAGGACATATAAAAAAAATGCCTGAAGGATAACTGCCAAGAGACGTGTACGCGTGGAAAATAGATGGAACAAGAAGTCGAGATACACCTTGAAAAACCTGGAATAATGAAGTGGTGGTGAAGATTGGTGAATATGGATGTTATGATTTATTTTTTTTAAGCTTAAGTAATATTTTCATTTCAGCTTAAATGAATATCTTTCTTGTTAAGGAGCATTTGATTTCGTTTCGATTATGCCTGTCAGAATTTAATTTAATTTGAAATTCGTACAGACCCTGTTTCATCCAAATTAGATTTCCATTACATTGTCCTATCCCAAAAAGCAGAAACATTTTAAGCAAACTTTAGTTGCTAAAAATTGTAGATAATAATGGAGATAATTATAAAGTTGGAAAAGGAGGAACTGGACAGCAAATAACACTCATAGCCTTAAATAATTCAAAGCGAACAACTACTAACTCCAAGCATAGCAACATGAGGGTTTAATTGGGAAGAACTGAGAGCTGGGAGTAATTGAAACTCTGTTAGGTAAACATTGATGTGTATTAGCGGCTGTAGGCGAACCGGTCATTTTGGGAGGGCGTACTCACAACTACACTTGATTAAATAATTCAAATTTAGTCCGAGTTCTTAATACACCTTACGGATATTTGAGTGTGAAGTGGTAAGATTTTATTAAAATAGTGTAAATTTAATAGCAAAGCTCGACATAATTTTTTTTTCAATATTTTCTTTGATTTCAAGGGGCATCGGAGTTTTAGAAAATTAGTAAAACAAAAAACTCTAAATTTATTTTTATAATAATAAATTTCGACAATAATAGATCTAACTAAAATCAGAAAAAAAAATATAGATAAATAACAGGAAGAAATTCTTTTAAAGCAATCATAAATTGCTAAAATAAAATAATTCTACTATTTAAAGCATTCATTAAAAAAAATCAATTACGATAATCAATAGAACAATAATAGTTATTGGTTTAAAAAACAAAGTATGTATTGAACATAAAAGTAATTGTAAATGTTATAATATATTCCCTACTAGTGTTATACAAATTAGTATCACTAAATAATTGTATCAATAAATATGACCAAACCTCTCCACCAGTTTAAATCAGCTTCCAAAGAAATCCTCAGACAGACAAAGAACCATAGACTTATCTTATCCATAGACCAAAGGATGAAATGGGGCCCATACTTCAAAATGAAATGAAAGATTCTAAGCAAACGACTGAAACTTCCTTAATATTGTTTTTTTATTGGATAGTAAAAATGCATTCATAAAACAAGTAACCGGAAGCCTGTCCAAAACATTTTTTTAATACTTTTTACACTTCTTGCTGTTCAGTTATTATACATAGCTTTCTACAATATTTACTTAAATCGTTTTCTAAAACAAACAAAAAAACTGTAAAGCTTTTCTTCAGTGAAATTCGTAACATTGTATAAAAAACGAAATTTCTATTTTTTTTTTTTTTTTTTTTTTTGTGAATAACGCCCATTTGATCAAAAAGTTTCCGATTTGAATTCGTCTTAAAATTTTATTTCCTATCTCTGGTTCTTGTGTTGCATTCGAAGTGATAAAGATTAGATTGATATCTACCAAATTCACATGGATTCTCTCTGAAGATATATATATATATATATATATATATATATATATATATATATATATATATATATATATTTTTAAACTTTATTAGCACTTGTCACAATCTTGAGAGTTAAAATTAGCAAATATGAGGATGGGAAAAGTTAATTAGCATGTAAGCATAGTAGTAAGGGAGAAGATAGTATCCAGGAGTACCTCATCCCGCTCTTGAATGAATCCCTTAATTCAGAAATGAGATCTCCCATCTAGCTCCTATTAAGTCGTCTCATGCCAATCGTGGCATTAGTTTGTTGCTAGTCAAGGATGGTTAGTATGGAAAGGGAAATAAAGAGTACCTATATGTTGGTCGATAGTTAGTTGTTGTAAGTCGGTACGTAGAGCTTTTTTGTTACGTTCCAAGGAGCACCTGTTATTAGTAAAACAATTTTGGATTGAACAAATTGTAGTTTTTGTAAATACGTCTTAACCTGAACGTCAGAACCGTAAATCTGAAATAAGACAGAAACTAAATACACACGCCCACCTACTTAAACTCATTTGGATGCACGCCTTATTTTATTTTAAATAAGGACCTTTTAAAGGATCTCTATCCTTATAAAAACTAGAATTATTTTTAGAACGTTTTCAGAGAAATTCGGAACATTCTATAAAAAACGAATTTTCGCTTCATTTTTTTTTAATAGCACCCATTGGATCAAAAAGTGCCCGATCTGAATTCGTCTTTAAATTTCGTTTCCTATTAGAATCCGTAAAATAAATAATACCTCGTAATTCCAGAATTAGAGTTACTGGAGGAATACTCCGATTACAAAGTCGACAATACGCCTCAAACTATCTTCTGGTTACTCAATTGGGATCTCCCAAATTCCATTCTGATATTCTAAACATTCTAGAATTTAATGGGAGGGAGGAGCAGTTTCTATGTGACACCCCGCATATAATATTTTGATTAATCGTAATTCTTAAAATGTTGTTTACAATAAAACAAAAATAACATCTTACACATACGGGAGTGATGAAATATGTAAATATGTGGTGTATCAAGTGAAAACAATGAGAATGTTAAAAAAAAAAAAACACCGTGTGATATTAACTATTGTTTCAGTATTTCTACCCACCATCAGGCGTAAGCAATAGAGAGGACAAGAAGAGGAAATTGTCGTGTAATTCTTCTGCTCCTGGGAAAGGAATAATATCCTGCTGCTATTACCTTTGACGAGCCGCCATCAGATGATAGCGCTGCCGCTCAGTTCGCAGAGTTCAGATGTTCAGAAACAGGTGATTCCACATTTGAATCGCCGTGGATATTCATTATGAGCGACGATATAGCACCAGATGGAAGCGGTTAATAACTCTTATTACACAGATACCATAGTTTTATGTGCCATCACCACCATGTCTTACATTGGAAATTAAAATTCTTAAAGTTCTCACAGAACTGGTAGATAAATTTAACTCCCGCTGAATTAAAGTTTTATCAACAGTTAATTAAAGAAAGTTCCCGGAATCAATTAAAAAGTTATCCAAGAATGCCAGTTCCAATGCTTCCAAGGCCTCCTTTTCAAGTCACGATGTTAATGAAAATAGAAATCAACGTCAAAATAACCACTTTTCAAATATAACGGAGTCGTACTATTAAAAAAAAATATCAATTTATCCAAACTTTTCTGGAAATACATTAAAATGCACTATGCATTGTGTGCAATGCCCATCATTTGTAAACGTTGTATTTAAAAAAGGATGTTTTGTGACTAGCTATTTGGTGTGCGATTCAAAGTGCACCGGCCACATATAATGCTGAAAATAAATTAAAATGATTGAACCGGTTCATTAAATGATTAGGGTTTGTTTATGAATGAGTTGAGTGGACTGTATTGGTTTGATAAGATTTATTGGAACAAGTAACATGAATTATAGATAGGCCAAATTAGAATACAATATTTTAATCATATAATGGATTTAGAGTATTTATAATTAAAAATAATTCAGTCAGGCTTAAAATGGACATTTTGGTACCTTGATGAAGTTGCCTTGGTTTGCTGTTGGTCCTTCAGTAGTTTCACTTCTTACTCATCTTCTCTTCCGTGGTCTTATATCACAGAATATAGAGCCGGATGGGCAGGATTCTGAGAAGCCTCCTAATCCAGTAATACGACCGTTAAAACAATTTCACCACCAATTTCAGTTGCCACAGAACGCGTGACAAAGGTTTGTTGACTTCCATAGTCCAAGACGGCTCCAGCGGGGATCTGGCTACCTTGTTCGCCAATAACATAAAGCTGGGTGGTGCCTAGCAATATGCCGCTTGTGGATGCAGAAATTGGATAGGGATTGGAGTCAAATCCTGTGCATGTTTCCGCTGCATTGAGCTTAGTTTTGCGATGGGTTCGCTTCATCACTGTGGATAAGGCCAAGGTGATTAGCTTTACAGAATCAGCAGCTCCAATTGGACTTAAATCCAGACGCTGAATGCCAACTGTGAGGCCGTTTAGGCAACATTTCAAGCTTTGGATGAATGAAAGTCTTTCGAGATGGGGTAGGTTGCTAAACTTGAAACAATGAGGCAACAGATGGATTGACTGGAAGAAAGGACAGACTGGTGGTTTACGTGTTTCTGCCGTTCCATTGACACCACTTACGACCGAAGATGTAGAAATCTCAGTGCGTGGTAGTGGGGATAGTCTGCCTCTTTGTGTCTTAACTCCGCTGTTGGATGTATGCAGCGCCACGAAGCTCTATTTAGGAGAATCTCTAGGAGGGAATCGAGGTTGCAAACTTCTATGCGGTGGTTCTTCGGTTGAGCTGGAAGGCGCTGAAACAAGGTCTCTAGACATTGTGATGGCCGTCATGCGCTGCCTGACAAATTTGATGACCTTATTTCAAAGTTCCTGCGAGTGCTAGTATCGAGATATCTCAAGGCAAGAGAGGCTTATATAAATTCTGTAGGGCCATCTTGTGTCAAAGCTGGCATGGGTGCTACTGATGCTGATTGGGACAAGATACTTTCAGTAGTTGTTCGGTGAGACTTAGCTTTAATCATTTCAACTCTCAACAGGATCGTATATATCCTGCCAGCTCCGTGAAGGAAACTCCAGATTTTCTTGGATATTGGCAGCCTCAAGTTCGTCTCAAACGCGTTGAAAGTGCTCCCATTCTGCTGTAGCCATATGTAATTCTGCTTCAAATAACGAACTGTTAATTGCTTCAGCTTCACAAGCTGCAACCGTTCCTATAATATTCCGTTTTAGAGAACGAAGCTTGCGCTACAACAAGGTGATTTGGATTGACAAATCTGGAATTGATTCTGGCATGATTTCTTTTATAAAGAAAAATTTATTAAGTTCGAAATGAGAAGAGAGAGGAAGCGAAGAACCATGACAAGCAAAGAAAGAATCATGAGTGCCTAAACTGTCTAAAAGGAACAAACAAAAATAATTGACCTGACCTAAATCAAAATATAAAATGGTATTAAAAATAATGTTTAAACTCACTGACTTAATAAAGACAATGAAAAATTTAGCAATTAAAATAATTTGCTTGATGCTATTTATTATTTTTGAATTTTTTGTGTGTTTTTAGAACTGAGGATGAATGTATAACATTCGAAACTAGTTTTAAATAAAACAAATTTATAGAAGTGGCAAATAATTTATCAATCCCTAATTAGATTGATCCTTCTATACCATCATGCGGATGTCAATTGATTACTTATTGAAGTGTAAGCATATCACTTATATGACTCATTTTGGTGTGATCAAGGTTAAATGAATATTCAATTTAATGAATACATTTAATTTAGATACGAATAATTAAGTCAATGACTTATACAAATAAAATTCCTATATTAAATAATATATAATTTATGGGTAAGTTAATATATTATAATAAATTAATTTGTGAATGACACTTTCCCTCTGATCTATAACTTTATATTAAAAAAAAAAACATTTTTATAACATCGGTTACGATGTTTCGAAGTACTTCTTCGTCATCAGTATATATGCTTTCTACAATACAACATCAACTATTAAATACACAAATATTAATACCTTAATTTACAATATATTTTGTTACTATTTTAAATAATGTTTTATTACCTTTAAATTGCATGATTCTCTTCCCATGTCCCTGTATAATTTTATCCCACATCTGTATAATTTTACTTCATCAAACCTAGCTGGTTTCATTATAAAAAATTATTTGGGGAGTAACTTTTCTTTTCCATCTTTGCCACATACTCTGTAATAACATTGGAAATGAACTTTGTACCAATCCCTGTTGTCATATGCCAGTAAACTTGAATAATAAATGCTACTTTGCCGTTTAGGAAGAAAATTGTAAAATCCAAGATATAATTGCCACTTCCTGTTAGTCCGATGCGCTGTATCTTTGCTGGTAAAAATACTGGTAAATAGAATGTTAAAATTGAGAAAGTTTAACTAAATCTGAAACCTAGAGGCATTCAGAAATGCAAGAATATAATATAAGAATAAAATATTAGAAACAAAATAAATAAGAATCTTTCAGTTTTTCCTTGAAAAATATTCATTGCACAATGATCTCACAAGGTCATGGCATCATTGGGCTCTTACATTTCCGGAGCAATATATCACTCTTTTCATAAAAACTCAAGAATTTTTTAAGATAAATTTTTTAATTTATTTAATTTGTAAGCCTTACTTTAACTCGGACAATTAAACTAGAATGTAATAATTTAATGTTATTTTAATACGTTATTAATACTTTAAGATAAGTTGAGGTATTTGGTAAAAATTGTTTATGAACGGTGTAAAATTTCATTTATTTTGAAAATGACACTGTAGTTTTTAATCATGAGGTATACCTCGATTGTTCTTATTCGATATTTTTACAAACGCGATCTGAAACCTGTATTTTCGACCTACTTTTTCCATTAAAAAATATTCCTATATTTCTTTTACAGTAGAGAGTAGAGGAACTAAGAACTTGCATTGATATAATACTGTAACCACATACACAAAAGCATTGGTGATAAAAGTCAATACACACAAATAAAGGCTTGATACTCCGTATAATAGATCTACAATGGAGAGCTTCGTGGGCCCTCTCCACGCCTAGGGTTCAGGAAATTGGCTCTGGAGAGGACCTCAGGGAAAAATAAACGTTCCTTAATTCGATTCTATCCTCCTGGGCGTATCTTTTTCTTGCTATGAGGGGAGCTATGAATTATTCCCAGGCGGAAAATTAATGAATAAGAATGTTCACATTACAGGAGACGAAGACATGATGGGAAAGGTGAGCGATAAAATATAATGTAAAAAAAAAATGAGAAAACGACAGAAGTGGGAAAACACTAACTAATAACAAATAACACATATGTTGTCTTTGGGCTCGTTATCTCGTTGGGCTTTTGTGAAAAAGCCCTTGAGAAATTCAATTTTGTGCAAATTCTTGGTACTTCCCACTATTATTTCGTTATAATTATTATTATTTTATAATCCAATTAGAATGTAGAGCAGCCGATAATGTCCAAAAAATCCGAGAGTAGGTACCACTTAATAATTGTTAAACTTCTTTAAGTGATTAAAAATACATAGAATTCACATTGTTTTGGATTTAGCCATACGTAGATGGTACTCTAGATCCAGAGGCTCTCTTAGAGTATGCTAGGGGTCCGCGACTGGCAGGTAAAAATTAGATTTAAAATACCTTTCTATAAAACCTATTTTTATTTTACTTAAACATTATAGTATAATCTTGTTTTCTTTACGTTTAACTGAGTTTAAACATTACAAACACTGGTGGTAGTAATGTGAACATCAAAGGTATGATAATAATTTAAACACATGTTCAGGAGTCTCCGATGATTTAATTCATTTACGGGAGGTCCTATTCATGCCACAGTTGCATAAAGCAATTAGTTCATTTATTTAATCTAGACAAACCAGAGTCCAGCTCTACGAAACCTTGATCTTCTAAGATTCTACGGAGAATATATGGAGGAGTCTAAATTGCTGGACAATGGAGGAGACGATCCAACCAGGAATTATATACAATGTTCCCAAAACCCAACGTCATCCAAACTATCAAATTGAGCAGGTTAAGGTGGGAAGCATGTGTCAAGAATGGGAGAGAAGGAAATACCGAAGAAGCTCCAAATGCAACCACTGTAGGGCACAAGAAAAATAAGAAGACCTAGATGGCTTGATGGTGTGGCAGAGGATTCTAGGAGTATTTTGAAAATAAGAAACTGAATGGGATCTGCACGGGACAGAGACAAATGGCGATAGCTGCTAGAGGAGGCCAGAACTCGAAACCGGGTTGCAGAGCTATATGTTGATGACGGATTCCACGACTGACTAGCATCTGGGTGCCACTGCTCTAGGCATCTGTAATGAAGAAACAAAAAAAATATAGGTACATACGGGAATCATTTAATTCATGTCGCAGTCGAAAATAGTAATTAGTTCATTTATTGGGTTGTATTTTTCTGCTCAATATTTCTGTTAATATGCTAAAAGTTATTGGTTCAATTATTTCATCATATTTTACAATTTAGAACGATAATAAAATACAAAAGAAACAGAACCTGAAAATGAACCAAATAGAGCGAATTTTCCGAATCCTATTTTCCGAACCGTTGAGTGAATATTATTGCTTCATATCTGTCCCCTAGTCTTTATCCTCCTTATCTCCAATACACAGCACGTGCCTTAAAGTAGAACTCATTGCAACCTCATATTATAGACACGAACCAATCCAAGCTATGAATAAGTAAATGACTACAGATAATTTTTTTGGACTAGGTATGTTTAATGTCCTAAAAGTGTGATGCTTCTCTACAAGAAGAAAAAATAGAGCTTGATTTAATAACTAAGAAATTTCACCGAATCGTCACCGTTAACCAACACAATTTCTCGGTACAACCTTTCTTTATTTACAGTTTTTACTGAAGTTATATATTAATTTAAACCTTAAAATGATTGCTTTGTAATTTTTTATTTTTTTTTTTTTTTTTTTTTTTTGTAAATTTGCTACTTAAGGATATCAAGTGTAACGGAGGCTAGAAATCTTATATAATTTTCACTCTTACATGAAGGAAAGCCAACACATCACCCTAATTTTAAAAAATAAAATAGAAATACAATGTTTGTAGTTCACTGTTATTAATAATGCATATCATACTGCTCTGCTTATTTTGCCAGCCACATGGTTTACTTAAAAAACAATTGTAACCTATAAAACGTTTCCTTCAATTCATAAGTCCAATAATAATAATTTTGGGTTGAGAAAAACGAATATGACAATGAAAAATTTTTATTGGCTCTAGTTTCTGTTATATACCTAGAATGGGTCGAAATATTAAATATTAACAAATTTAAGCAAAATTACTAATTTCATATCATCAGCTAACAACATTGAAAGTCCATTTGAAATTTTTAAATGACGGTAACATTCTATAAAATACATGGCAGGTTGGATCTGAAGAGCATTATGAGGTGGTTTCATGACTTCGTTGTCTTTTGGCCTGTTTCTTGTGAGTTCAGGAGCATCCCTATATCCAGACCAACAGTAATCTGCAAACATTGCTTCATTCCAACGGCTCTGATAACTTCGTTACATTAGAGAAATATTCTTATGGAATCGTTCTCCGTGTTCATCACTAACAGCTCCACAACTAGGAGAGAAAAAGTCTAGATGGGAGAGGAGAAAATGGATTTTAAGTGACATGTTGCATCCAAGTTGACGGTATTTTGGTAGAAGTATTGTCACCAACTGAACATAGCAATCATCTCTTTTGTTCCCCAAAAAAACATGAACTCCCTTGAAGGCATTCCAAGCTTCCTTTTCTTTTCCCTCCAAAGCTCGGCCAAATGCAGGATCTTTAACAAGTTGTCGAATTTGTGGACCAACAAAAACGCCTTCTTTAACTTTAGCATCACTTAATGTAGACAATTTGTCTCTTACCTATCTAAAAGCTTCTCCTTCTTGCTTCATATCTTTGACAAAAGTTTTCATCAAACCGAGTTTCATATGTAGTGAGAGAAGAATATCTATCTAATATCTTTTGGATCAACGAGAGAATCGGCAACAACATTTTTTTCATTACGATCAAGATTTCTTGCAGGCCAGTCTGCTTGAATATAATGTGCTTTCCTATCCCTACTGTCCCACATACATAAAAAGCAGCAGTATTTAGTCTAGCCCATTTACATTCCTAAGAATATAGAGATAGCCTTTAGATCGCCACAGATTTTCCACTTGTATTCATCATAGTTGATTGAGTTAAGGAGGGCTTTCATGTTTACATAAGTCTCCTTCATGTGAACAGCATGGCCAACAGGAATAGAAGGAAGACAGTTACCGTTGTGAAGTAATACAGCTTTCAAACTAAGCTTGGATGAATCTATGAATCACCTCCATTCAGTTGGATCATGGTTCAAATTCAAACATTTTATCAAATCATTAACGTTACAGCATACAACAAGATTGGTTTTCTTCTCAAAAAAAGGTAACAGATCCCTCTGACGCTGCCTGTACTGTGATACCTTGACATCACATTGGAGAAGATTCCATGGCTGTAGTCTTGACCCCAGAAATTCTGCCTTCTCCTTTGACAAATCAAGGTCTCGAATGAGATTACTCAATTCCTCTTGGCTCAGTCTGTGCGGTTTATCATCTGTTATTTCAAAATCAGGGTCGTGAGCTGTGCAAGGTTTGCTGAGTTCTTCCTCGATAATATCTTCATTTTCTGCTTCAAGTTTGTAATTGAGGGGCGGAGTAGATATTGGTAAAATATCTGAATGTGGTATAGGTCGAATACCAAAGGAATATTCGGGTATTGAACTGTTCGTCTTTTCATCATTGATAATCCAGACTTTATAGGTGGAGTCAAGCAGAAATAGCAGTATTTTTTTTTTATTTGTAGGCTCCCGCCAAACCATAGACACAGCAAAAGTCATAGATCTTTTTTTATTTTTCAACCATTCTCTAACAGTAACTGAACAAGAGTTACAACATATATATGTGGAGCCCATGGCTTGTCTTGGTCACCTACCTTTATACCAAAATAATGCTAATAGGCAGTCTTAACAACGGGCATCAGATTGCGTTCTAGCGACAAAAATGTTATTTCACCACAAATATAACAAAAATTATCCACTAAGTTCACACAATTTCGTGGCATTTTGGTTTAGTCAAATTTACACTTTAAAATCACTCCAACACAATAAATTCTGATAAAAAAAAATAGGAAGCACGTGAAGCACAAAGTCAGAACAACGGTAATAAAGTTTATAACCTCCAAACATTTAGTTGAACAGTGCTACCAACTTGCAAAAACGAAATTTCCCAAAAAGTGAAAATTTATAATATAAAAATGACATGTGACTGTATCTCAAAATCAAGAGCTAAACAGTAATTTTTATGGTGATTTTTGAGCTCAGCAGGTGAAAATACATAAGAATTTGCTATTCACGAAACAATTTCATTGTTGAACAGTGTAATTGGCCTGATATCAATAATAAAATAACAACAACGCAATTTTACGGCCTTTGGACTAGCTTTTATATGGTGAGTTAACATGAGCGATTTTTCACTCTCGATAGTAAAACTCGCAAGTGTAAAGGCATTTGAGGTTTCGAAGGTGAGCACTCCGAGAGTTGCAATGTACTTGGTGAAAACTCTCCGAGAGGAAGGAGTAAACCTTTACAGCTGCTGTGACGTGCATTAAAACTCTGGGAGAACTCACTTTCCAAACTCAGGGAACATTTACACTACAGAATTATACTCTCGAGGGTGGAAAACTCGCTCGTGTAAATGCACCTTTAGTGGCTGGTTCACCGAGGTAAAATTTTTATTTTAACAAATAATTTTGAAATAATTATTTTTGTGGTATTCGTTTTTTTTTTAAATTAGGTAAAACAAGAACGAAATATATAATATAATAAATATGAAAAATTAAAACTAAACTTGACAAAAGCAAGTATTTTAGTATTCAACTGTTACAATTTAAGTTACCTATGTATTCTACAACATAGCCTTCCAGTTCAGAGCACTGAAGGATCACTAAGAATAGATCTCCACTACTGAAGGAAAATAGACAAGAAATAGCCACACCCCATTCTACTGGGGAAATAAAACATTAGCAAAAGGAAATAGGACCAGAAACCTAGGAAACCTAGACCAGATCCACAGAGCGACAGGAATGAATTCCGGTCCATCAGGAAGGAGGAGGGATATTAAGTTTAGAGGATTTGGGAGTTGGGAGTTAATCGAATGCTCCAGTAGCCTGGGACAGGGGAAGCCGACTCGGCAGCCGATCTACGGGAGTTTGTGGAAACTTTCTAGGTTCGAGCTAGGAGTTGGGGAAACCGTATCTCAAGAAGAGAGAGATAAAGTAGAAGGTCAATGCCTGGATCCAGGTAAATGTTGATTTGTGAATATTAATAGTTTTTATACTTCAATCAAAAAAACATATTTACAAATTCAGAATAATTTCAATGAGCAATAAATAATTCGGTAACAGTGCAAATAAGTATTTTAGCACACTTCCAAATCCTAAATAAATGCCAATTTGAAAAAAAAAAAATCGAAGAAAGATGTTAGATAAAGGGTCATTTTAAGTCGGCTCAAACGCATTTTACAGAAAAACGTTTGGTCAAAGAGAAAAATGCTAGAAGTAGAGATTGCAGAGTTTACTTTTTTTTCCAGAATATGCTCATCATTTGACGCTGCATACGCGCTTCCAAACTGATATGGCTTACAAAAGCTTGATAAATAATTCAGACGCATTATTTAAATAAATATATTACCGCCTTAATAACAGTAGTATTCTTAATAAATACAAATTAATTAATTAAAAAGTTAAAAATAAAGTTTTTACCGTTCGTTTTAACTTTAAATACCCTTTAAAATGATGTGCATAGACATAGGGGTCATGCGTTATCACACAGTTTGGACTCGAGTCATGGCTTTAAGTGTCAAATAATGGACATAATATGAAAGAAAATGTTACCCTAACAATTTTCACCTGAAGTATTTTTCTCTCATTAGGGATTGATAAATTATTTGCCACTTCCATAAATTTGTTTTATTGAAAACTAGTACTCAGTTCAAGGTTTAAATCGATTATATCAAACAGAAAAGTTTGTACTGGTTTCTTCTCGCATTGAACTAACAATGCTTTAATGCTTCAATTGTTAGTTCAATGCGAGAAAAAACCAGTACAAACTTTTCTGTTTGATACAATCCATTTAAACCTTGAACTGAGGATGAATGTATAACATTCGAAACTAGTTTTCAATATAACAAATTTATAGAAGTGGCAAATAATTTATTAATCCCTAATTAGATAGATCCTTCAAAACCATCATGCGGATGTCAACTGATTTTTCTCTCAGACCAAATTTTGATTTATTATTTACAATAATGAAGTTTTGTAATCGACCAAGAAAAACAAAATTTTAAAACCCCATCAAACTTTGTGGTTTTACATTTGAAGATTCGTAGAATCCAAATATGAGATACACATAAAAAATCCGTCCGTCCGCCGTCTGCTCGAAAATTAT
The DNA here is from genome assembly GCA_948150685.1 of Rhaphigaster nebulosa. Lineage (NCBI taxonomy): Eukaryota > Metazoa > Arthropoda > Insecta > Hemiptera > Pentatomidae > Rhaphigaster > Rhaphigaster nebulosa. The sequence continues at coordinate 109,352,167 of OX411308.1, read as the reverse complement.
AACCGATACGAAGAAAACAAATATCAACATTATCAAAGTAAATATTACCAGATTTAATTTTAGATAGGATTACGCATAGTTTTAAAAAATTAAAAACAGCACAATTTATTCAGATGTTGACATCGTTTCCAAGTTACAGACGAAAAATGTATGGTTTTAGACGCCAGTCCTCCAATATAGATGCATTGTGGTGATAAACCTTTATATCTTAGAGGTTCAAAGGATTCCGATCAATCTGAGGCAAATCTGAAGAACGCCCTTCTAATATTAGGCGAAGCTCCAGCTAGCACTTGCTTGATTCAATCATATTCTTGAAATGACGGCAGACCTCCTTGGATAGACGACCATTTCAACCAATCGAAACTTGTTGCATATTGCGCAGCTCAAAATATTTCACCACCTGACAAACTGATTTTAATAAATTTTGTTTAATCAAGTTATGAGTATATGTAATTAGGTATGAGGCGATTAATAAATAACCTTCTAGCATTGTTGTTATATCTAATTAAACATCTTAATTCAAATGAAGGTCTTTCAACCACTTCCCAAGAAAATAGGCTAATTACGACTATAAATATGAAATGATTAGCTCGAGGGTATCCATGAACATAAATAACATAAAAAATAAAACATAAAAATAACATGAGATATGTCTTGGATAGAGCAACTTGTCAACAAACGGAACTTGATCGTAGGGTTTGGTTCAAACCGCACTATTGTCTGACCTGTGATGTATTAATGTACGCAATAAGAATCCTGAGAATTAGACTGACTAATGAAGCATAGGATTTATACATGGAAAGGTAATATCCTATGTAAAAATGAAGTCTCTGTTTCGTAATCGCAATAGTTTATTAGTAAAATACAACAGAACTTAAGAAATACTTTTATATAATACTGATTTATATTGCATACAATTTAATATGTATAATAATACCAAACTATATTTTGAATTGTTTATTTTTCAATTTTTTGTGTGTTTAGAATTGAAGATGAATGTATAACATTCGAAACTAGTTTTCAATAAAACAAAACTATAGAAGTGGCAAATAATTTATCAATTCCTAATTAGATTGATCATTCTATACCATTATGCGGATGCCAACTAAGAAACGCGGGCCGAGTTCTCGAAGATCAGGCATTGTTCTTAATACTTCTCCTATAGACGGCGCCAGATACTCGACAGTTCTGGAATATTGTTCATATAACAAAAGATTCTCTTTATTTCGATATGCTACTTAAAAACATAAGGTAAATGCACGTGAATGACAAAATTCTATTATTATAAAAGCCTACGTTTAATTAAAATAAAAAATAAAAAACAAACTGTAAGAGCTAATAAAAAGAAGACAAAATAATTAAAAAGTATCGTCCACGAAATTGACAGCAGCTGCAAGCGACGTTTCCTAGGAATATATCTCTAAACACTTTATATTTCTGGCTCAAGTTATGGCAGCTAAATAAGAGGACGGGATTAATTCGCCCCCACCCGGGCTGTCAACAGCAGAAGGTCGGACAAATTATCCGGCTTTATCAAGACTCTCGGGAAGAGACAAAGTTGGAAAAAGTTTCCAGGTAAGTCTTCTTTGGGAACTGGTTACCGCCCGAGGGGCTACCAAATTGGCAGTGGCTACGTGACAAGGTTGTCTTGTGGTTCTGGAAGCAAGCTGAGTCGGGGGTCTCCGCTGTGGCCCATTCTATAGATTAATACTTGGATCATGCCCATATAAAGAGATAAAGTTATTGCCCATTTGCACAGACCTAAAAAGTTTTATATGACGGAGAGTCACCATCCATTCAGGAAACGTACAAACTTATTGTAGATTGAAACATCATATAGCATACAAATAGCAAAGACAGTCATAATTAAATATATTTAAAAAAGAAACAAAGAGATATGCAACCGTTTGAAATAAAATAAATTGCACAGAGAAAAAAATACCCTCAAAATTGACAATTAAAGAATTTGAAATCACTAAAATATTATGGCCTCACAAATATTTTGTATTGTGTTTCCAAATGAAATAAAAGTTTCAGCCTGCTATACTCGTACAATAACCGTAGTATAGTCAAGCATAAATGCAGACAAGTTAGCTAGTTATCCAAGAATTAATTAAACCAGTAAAAGGTGTTTAAGCTATTTCCTACATAAGGAAGGTAATAAAGGAAAGGTAAGAAATTTAAATGAAACTCATTAACAAACCTGTTACATTCTAGGGAATATGACAATTTTCCTACCTAGAATTAAAACATGGAGTGCATATTGATTGCTGATTGAAAATTGTTAAAAGTTTTGATTGCGGATGTTAAAATAAGAACTTATCAGAAAAATACTCCAATTTAAGGTAGCAAAGACAAAACTACAATTATGGCCAGTGGCCCTACGGAAATAATTAACTGTGGAGCAGATATAAAAATTATCAATGAATTTATCTACATTGAACGATTAGTCATTTTTGAAAATATGTATGCAACATAAGCGAATTAAGAAAATTGTCCCCAGATAATTAAAAACCTATCTGTCTTAGGGCAATGAAATGCAAGATTATCACCAGCATCTATTCCATAATTCCAATTCTCATAGGCGCAAGGCATGATCACATAAAACCATCTATGAAAACATGAAATGAAAAGATTAATACATGCCACTGTGTATTGAAAAGAAGTATGTAAGGCATACCTTTAAGGGATGGAGTGAGGTTAACTATGTTAAAAAACAGACTCTGAAAACTAACGCTTAAGACAGAGGTCGATATGGGCATGCTATTTTTCACATCGACAGTCAGATAAGAAGAGAGCTACTAGAAGGATTCCTCTGGTAAAAAAAAAAAAAAAAAATGGCAAAAAGACGAATGGGCAGAATAAGAATAAGAAAACACACACATCCAAACTAGGGGTATGAAGAAAAGAAAGCTCAGCCCCCAGTAATGTTCCGCTAGTCTATTCAAAAGACTCTAATATACATATCTTAATTTGTTTTTGAAAAAAAATATTTTTTATTATAAACAAAAGAAAATATCTGATGTGGACAACACATGACTTCCTTGTACGCCTATTAAACAATAAATCGGTGGCTCAAAAAGTGATCCGGAACTTTGTTACTAGTTTCCGAAGATCGCAGTATCTCAAAAACAACACTCGGCGTCGCGACATCCATCTATTGACACACACACACACAAATAGGGGGAAAACCAGTATTTTACACTAAATGTTAACACTTAAAACAAGTAATAAAAATGTTTAATTGGTATGGAAAAGATCCCGTCAGATCGCTTCAGGTATGATCATTGGAGTTAAGAAAAATGTAACCACGAAGCTTCAAGTTATACATGAAATGGAAGAAAATGACAAGCTTGAAGCCATTAGGGTCGAAGTCTGGAAAAATAGAAAACATTTCAGTATTATTGGCCTTTACAATCCCCCAGGTAACGTTCCTTCTTATGAAGCAGTTGAAACATCAATCCACGCTAATAGCATTCTCGTCGGAGATTTCAATAGTCTTCACCAAGATGGAGCTATCCAAGAATTACCGAACCGGGAAAAACACTAGAAGAAATGGTTGACAACCATCTATTAGTAGTTTTAGAAACACCCCCTACGTTTTTATCATTTTCGGGTCAATCATCGAGGCCAGATCTGGTTATCACCCACCCTAATATCTCTGGCAAAACAAAAGTCAAACTGCTGGATGACGCCGGCGGATGCGGACATAGAGCTATCCTCGTCACATCACTTACAGAAAAGACACCTTACAACAATTGTCCGGCTCCGCGCTGGAATTTCAACAAGGCTGATTGGGTAAAGTTTCGATCATGCACCGATGCACCTCTTTCTGAGACACTGTTATCGGAATCTCCTGAAAAAACTATTGATGCAATTAATAAGGCCTTACTGGAATGTGCACAACAGTGCATACCTCGAGGACAGGTGAAAAACTTCAAACCGTTCTGGAACTCAACTTTGTCAAACCTGAAGGAAAGGCGAGACAGAAGCCGTCGCAAAGCCGAAAGAACCAAATCACCCGAGGACCTCATTACACTTCGTAAACACCAAGCTGAACTCCATACTGAGATAAAAAATGCCAAACGTTCTGCTTACAGGGATTTTATAACTGCATTGGATTTTAGGAAGAATGGTGCCCAAGCCCACAAATATCTCTCCCGACTCAACAATGACAACCCTCCAATGCTACAACAACCCTTGAAGTCTGCCAACCAATCTTTTCACGATCCTAAGGATATAGCGGATGCCTTATGCAAGCATTATGCGAATGTCAGTCGTGTCCATGGAGATAAAGCCATAGCCAAGACATTCACGAAGAAACCGCTAATATCTTTCCTTGATATGAAATCTCAGGGAGTGTATGATAGTCCCTTCACTATTGCTGACCTGGAGAGTGCTCTTGTACAGACTAAAGAAAGAAAATCGGCAGGGATAGACGGTATCTTTCCTGAGATGATAACCCGCATTGGTGATGACGCTAAGAAAACTGTTTTGGCTGCCATAAATTTGACTTGGAGGAAACATGTGCCACAGCAATGGAGAAAAGCCGAAATCGTGCCAATACTGAAAAAAGGCAAAGAAGCCGATAAAGCAGAAAGTTATCGACCAATATCGCTGACGAGTGCTTTCTGTAAAGTGGCAGAGAAGATGATTGTAAACCGCCTAAACCAGATGGTTGAAGAACGAAAACTCATCGACGATGCTCAAGCCGGATTTCGCAGACACCGCAGCACATTCGACAACGTATCCAATTTTACACAACATGTTAAAGACGGATTCCACAGAAAAATGTCAACATTGGCAGTACTGGTGGACATCAAGACCGCTTATGACACTGTTTGGCGTCCCATGCTCATACATAAACTTGCCGAGTGGAGAATATCTGGAAACCTATTCAGGTGGATAAAGTCGTTCTTGTCCCAAAGATATATCCGAGTACGGTTCTCCAACTGCACATCAAGATTTCGCATTCAGCAGCAGGGACTAGCCCAAGGAGCCGTTTTGAGCTGTTCACTATTTAATATCATGATAAATGATATTCTTGATGCAGTAAGAAGCGTGCCTGGCGTCCAAGCACTCCTCTATGCTGACGACCTATGGATTTGGGGAACCAGTGGATCCATTCCCTCACTTGAACTATGTTTAAATGAAGCTCTGGCAAAACTAGAAATATGGGCTAGGCAAAATGCAATGGCGGTAAATACTTCAAAAATCACTTTTCAGATCTTCTCCTTGTCTACAAAAATTCCACAGATCCAACTACAGTACAAGGGATTGGCAATATTTGAAGGAAAGCAATATTTCCAACTATCTAGGGGTTCAACTAGATAGACGTTTAATGTGGAAGCCTCACATAGACCACTGTGCGGAAAAAGCAGGGAAAAGAAGACTAACTGCTTACTGAGAAGACTAACTACCACAAAGTGGGGTGCAAATCAGGATGTTCTGAAAACAGTCTGCCAGACCTGTTCCAGACTACGGGAGCGAAGTAACCGTTACTGCTAGCGTTAGCACAATAAGCAAGCTCGACCTCGTTCATAAGGATAATTACAGGCGCTGCTAAGTCCACTCCTATTGCAGCCATGGAGGAACAGACTCAGATTGAACCTCTCCAAGCCTACCGAGAAAAGGCAGCTTTGAGATTTTGGGAGCGTTTTAGGCGAGTAAATAAGCATCAATGGGCAAATTATCAACAGGCTGCATCGAGGCTGAAAACACATACGGCTCCACTAGTTGCATATGAAAAACTTCGACAAAAATATGATATCCCATCCACGGATGATACCGTATCACTGTATGTGTGCCAGGAATTCTTTAACAGCCTACCGTTAGCTCGCAACAACCTTAAGAACCACTCGAAGTCAAAACCCGCCTCCATACAACATGAATTGAAGCAGCTAGCTCTACAAACCATTCATGAAGAATACCCAGAAGACAAGTGGATTCACGTTTACACCGACGGATCTTCAATCCCAAATGGCGGAAAAACTGGAGCTGGGTACTACTGCTATGTCTATTTCAAGGACATTTAGCTGTAGGCTCTCCCCTTAGTAACTATGATGGAGAAGTTGAAGCAGTGCATGCCGCCGCAATCGAACTTAAAAGGATTGCTTCTCCTTCAAAAGCAGTGTTTCTGGTCGACTCGCAAGCCGCCATATTCAACCTGCCGCGCAACACCCAACAGACTGCCAGAGGACGGTTGAGTGTAGAAGAAAATTGGAAAATCTGGGAAATCGTGGATGGACACTAATGTTCCAATGGATACCCAGTCATGTCAATATACATGGAAATGAGGAAGCCGACAAACTAGCCAAGTTAGGAACTACTCTACCTCAACCTAGTTGCCCCATGTCTCTGCAAACATCCAAGGCACTAATTAGTGCAGCAGTCGGCAGATGGAACGAACAGCGCCTCTTCGAAGCGGCTGCTGGTAAAAAATGGGAGACATTGGTCACTGAGGGTCCCATCAACACAAGCCTCCCACAAGCAATCAGCGTAGCCGCCTTCCGTTTGAAAACAGGGCATGACTACCTCGCTAGCCACCTCCACCGTATCAAAGTTCTGACATCCTCCGAGTGTCCACTATGTGGTTGCGGTACAATGGATGCTGAACATCTGAAAGACTGCTTAGCTTTGGACCACACCCCACGGAATAAGAGCCCGGAGTTTGAAGAAGCACATCTCTATTGGTCAGCGCGTCGCCAAATGGCTCAACTGCCAAGGGCGGGCGTTGGCTAGCAGCAGCAGCTGTATTTAATTTAAATATAATTTTTTATGTAAGCTTATTGTGACCTTCAAGTAACGTACCGTTTTCGGCTCACCAATTTTAACCAAAATATAGTAAATACATTCACATCAATATAAAAGTCCTATTTACCAAATTTGAGATGTTTTACATTATATTTTAATATAATTTTTGATGAAAGTCTAATATGACCTTCAAGTAAAGTACCGCTTCCGGTTTTCAAATTTAGACCAAAATTTAGTATGTTATTTATATCAATATATAAGTTATAAATACCAAATTTGAGAAGTTTTGCAAAGTATTTTAATATAATTTTTGATGTAAATCAATTATGACCTTCAAGTAAAGTAGTACTTCCGGTGATTAAGCAGTGACCAAAAAGGGAGGTTCACAACTAGATTTTACAACAATCCTGAATCCAAAGTTCAACTTTCTACGGTTGACTGTTTTTGAGTTATGCGAAATAAGAACGAACGTACGTACGGAAGTACGAACGAACGTACGTACGGAAGTACGAATTTTCGCGATTACAATACTTCCTTTACTTCGTACAAGGAAGTAAAAACATCTATTAATATTTAATAAAAATAAGTATTCCTTACAAACCTCAAATTCATTAACGAAGAAGATAAATCACATTATAAATATTGCTAATCTACGTCATTTACAGGTCAAAATTACATCAAGAGAAATATAAAATTGAAATTGTTTTCTATCCTATTCAAATTTATACAATTGAAGCTGAAACAATGATTTAAATACAACAATTATCCACCATACGTCACAGAATGCAAACCTAACATTAATGTTCGGGAGTCCTCAGTAGACCAGGGGTGTAGGCCCCTTATCCCAAGAGATACCGCAGCCATCCCGTCCCTAATTGAGTAGGAAACTCCCAGATCACCGAAGTTAGAATAGGAAACACACCCCGACTGAACTATGGGAAATTTAACATGTTTCAAAATCAAATCAATCCTAACTATACTCCTGATACACATTACACATTAATTAATTATTCTCATCAGAAAAGTTAATTAAAGTTTTAAGAAACTACTCGAATAGTTTAAAGGCAATAGTAGTAAACTTAAAAATTATGTTTAGTAAGAAAAACTTGAATTGATTTTTGCAAACAAGGAGAACATTTTTAAACTGAAAAGAACTTTCGACTGGATCTTACATTTATTCATACGAAGACAAAGACGACATTTATACAATAACGTTCATGCTTATAGTAGGCAACTCATAAAAAATACATTTTTTATACGAACATTTTTCATATTAATTAAAATGTTATTTATTTGTAACGAAACTTGTTGCTCTTAGAACTAAAATTTTAACCAGAAATTTTTTTGAAAAGACCTTTTGTTAAAAGTTGTAGTTGCAGGATAATAAATAGGTAAATTAAAATATTACTGGTCCTATAATATTACTGGTCCTATAATATTACTGGTCCTATAATATTACTGGTTATAAAATTAACTGGTCCTAGGTGTTAAAAGGCAATCGAAAATAAGGGTTCGTATTTTTTAATCAATGAACTGTAAATTTTAATAAGAATTATGAGTTAGTTTGTTTTATATTTGCGCATTTCAAGATTTACTATACCTTGATTCATATAATCTATAAAATATCATTCATCAGTAAGAATATCTGACGAATTATATTAAAGTCAACACTATTGTATTTTTTTTTACTTTCACTTACCTATTCATGAAATAAATAGTAAGGAGAAATATCGCGATCGTGAAAATTACGAATTCGATTTTTCAACGGTAATAGACGTTTTAAGGCTAAACCGTTATAAAAAGGAAACTTTTTCGCCGAAATCGATTAACCGGAAGAAGCACTTTATTTATCGATTTTACACTTTTTTACAATCTTCTCGAAAACGACTAAGAATTTTGATTAAGCTGGAAAAATTATCTCATTATGAGCTAGGTTTTTTTTTTTTCCTTTGTATTGAGGTTTAACGTCTTTTCTTATCCTATTAAGGCACACAGGACGGGATGAGCTAGGTCTTATTCTCCTTTAAACAGTCTGACAGGACTTAAATGCTGAATTTTAAAATTTGTTTCCTAAAAAGTACCTTTGATTTTGTTTAATCTGAAATAATTAATTATCTTTCGTTGTTAATAATAACTTTAGTTATAATAATAATTAGTATCATTTTTTAAAATTATTATTACTTTTTTATTATTTCATTTAATTTTTCTTTATTATAATAATTAGTGATAATTTTGTTTAGTTGAAATAATTAAATATCTTTCATTTTTAGTAATAATAAAAATGAATAAATATAAAAAATGAAAGAATTTGATAATTAACTAAAGAGAAAAAAAAAGAAAAAATATTTTTCTAGGTTAAAAAAAAAAAAAATAGGTTTATAGCATACCGTTGGAAAGTCGAAGAAAAATTAAAATCTAACATGTAAAGCTGTAGAGAGTAATGGAGAGTGTCGAAAAATATATAAACTTAAGGATGTGATTGCTGTACTTAATAATTTCTAAAATATTTCCGTGGAAATGGAATACAAATTGGAATTTCAATGGAAACTAAATAGAAAATTTTAAAATTTATTTCAAGTAAATGGTGGTAAGTGAAAGTCCAGCGATGCGCCACCGAAATTTTACAGATCCCTAATTCTGCCTAAAACACACTATTCACACACAGGCACGCAGAATTTTGTTTTCTTTATTTGTACATTATTTTTCATTTTTTTTTCTAAATATAATAATTTTTTAATTAATTTATTTTGTAAATTTCTGTTATTTTGTATGCTCTTATCTATATTGCAGTCCTGAAAATGAAAAACATGGTTGCCGCACATCGGCTTTATATCAAAAAATAAAAACTGATTATTATATAATTTATATAAGATTGACTGATTTCCAGACTAACATTTAAAGCTTATTTATATACTAACAGAGCCGACTAACAATCATTTCTATTTATCATTGTTCATAAACACTTAAATGAAATATACGGGATGACGAATATAGACGAACATATCGCAATAATTAAATTAATACCATACATTGGAACTAATATGGCTGGCACACCACAGAGACTGGTATCCCTGAAACAATCATTGCAACAGTGCAATTAGAATAATCGCCCTATCAAAGAGATTAAATTGGAATACACAAGACCAGGAATCTCCAAACATATCGAAATATCAATACATCAATGTTCAAAAACATCGAAAGTAGAACATCGCTGTTTCCTATAAATTGTCATAAAAAGCATTTTTTGTCTATTTCCTGTTAAAGTACCTAATTTACGAACTTTCTGTGTGATTTTTAAAAATTAAAAACAACATATTCGTATTTTTGGCTAACCCTACTACCTTATTTTTAAAAAATCCAACAAATTTCTGCATTGTACCTTCTTTATAATTGTCTAAAAACATTATATAGGTAATAGTGAAGTTCATTATTTTATTGTATAAAATAATCATAACAATGTGCCATCAACGTTTTGGAGTTCAGACAATGTTCATGAGAATGAAATAGCCACAATTGTAAATCATACAATTGCACCATTATTGTGCAAAAACCGATCATACAATTAGAAAGATACGCATGAGAAAATTGGAATGATTTCAGTAATGCCAATTTTCAAGCGGGGCATATAACTCAGAATCTTTAAATACATTAGGCAATTCTGAATATGCACAATTGTTTTATTTTATAATTAGTTTCTAAACTAATATAAAAATAAACTTTGGCGGAACGGAATGGAGGTGCTCGTGGGCACCACTGCACTGGACTAAGGTATAGTTAACGACATCATTTCGAGGAAGAGTGTTATTTGGGAATTGAATTGGAGGAAGCTGGAAACAAAGACAGTGGGCGGGGGTAAAGAAGAGCTGCGACATCAATCAGAGCTGTTTAATCAAAGTAGCTCCTGGCAACTCCTTGCGGAGGGAGCTCAAAGGGCTTCAAGTAGGGTTCTTTCATGCAGGCTATAAGGGCCAGATTAAAGTTGAAGCAGAAAACAATCCTCAAATTGGGACTTAAACAACGTGAGGGTTTTAAGGGATTATTCCAGTATATGATGCAGCGGAAAACATTATTCTATTTTCTACCAATACATATCTCGGGTGCATATCGATAAATACAAACAGATATGAAGGTTTATACGCATAAACGTAATCAGTAAATTTTTCCGAGCATTTTCTTTTTTAACCTTACACTAATCGCACCCTTCATCACATAATACTATATACAAATAATAACACAAACATAATAGGTCTCATAGATACCAATGCTCTAAATACAGAATAACATGGTTTTTATGAATCTACAATTTACCTTCATAGTATATAACATTACCTTAGTTTACTTTAAATATAACAAATCTAGTATAAGAAGCGATAAACAAAGTTTTAAAAAAAATGAAGCAGCATTATCGTTATTGCACAAGGATTCCATAAAATTACACTAAATTCAACAACTAATAAATTCAATAGAAATAAATAAATCATAAGTTTCGGATTCTGAGGAACATTCTTCTGACTCATTGTCAGTAGAAAACAAAATTTTATGAAGTCTCAAAACTCCACAATTTCAGTTTTATTATCAAATCTCCATGAGATGCCGGATTCATATTCAGGGGATAAAGGTGTATGGAAGCTCTTCTGATGCATTGGATGCATTCTGAGAGAGATATGAAATACATCAAATGTTTTGGGAGTTAAGGTATTAGGGGTCTGTTTCTAGCCCACAAATTTATAGAATGAAAATATGTTTTGTTCTAGATCAAATTAAATTATTGAGATCCCCAAATTCCCAAAGAATATAATAATATAAATTAAAAAATTGGGGATAAAAATGTGAAAATGTAAACGAAAATATAAAAACTATGAGAACAGTTTGCTTTCAAATCATAATTTATAAATTTTTCATAATAGGCAATGGCTCGTGATGAAGCATAACTCTTATAGGAGAAAATAATTTTGAATATCTTTCGAATAAAGCAATAGTTACCCTAAAATCTACAACCAGCGACGCTTACAGAGACTGCATTAAATATCTAGAGTCTAAAAATTTTGGCTCACATACATATCAATCGAAAGATGAAAAACCATGTAGATTTGTTATCCGAAACCTTCACTATTCAACACCCCACAATATGATAGAATATGACCTTAAGAGCAAAGGATTCACTGTCCGTCTTATCTCAAATGTTCTATACCTTAGATCGAAAGAACCCCTGCCACTCTTCCTTGTCGACTTAGAACCAGGTCCGAACAATGATCAAGTCTTTAACATCACCAACTTAGCATATGCCAAAGTTAAAATTGAGAACTTACTCATAAAAGAAGGGACATTATTCAATGCATTAGATGCCAAGAATACGAGCATACCCGAGCCTTTTGCCACCACAAACCGAGATGCGTCAAGTGTGGTCAAGATCAACCTAGTGATAGATGTCAGAAACCACGTGAAGAGCCACCTGTTTGTGCGCTGTGCGGTGGCGATCATCCAGTAAACTATAAAGGATGCTCATTTCCTCTCGAGTTATAGAGAAGAATATTGCATGTGCGAAGTCAAGGAACTGCGAGGCGGGAAGTTACAGCACACCTGCCTCCAGAGGCGGGACGTGACCAACTTACAAACGCTACTGCCATCGCGCAAGAACGACGGAATATAACTTATGCACAGACAACAAGTACTGACACTCCATATTATTCCAGGTCACCCCAGTACATTCCTCAATACACAACTCCTCAATAAATAACACCTCAACATACAAGACCTCGATACACAACACCTCTAAACACAAAACTTCAATACACAACGCCTCACTACACAACTCCTCAAACTACTGATATAACACCTCACCTCTCCAAGCCTCATTACACACAATCTCATTATGCCATCTCCACACTCAAGACCGACTTGCACAATGCCTCATTCACAATCTAGTGCTCCAAATTTCTCATTATATCTTACATCCGTCTTAAATGATTTTAAATCAATGATAACTCCCCTCATTACTTTGCCCACCATCGTTAAGAAATTCATTCCTAATGTCAGTCCCTAATTCTATCTCACAACAATCGCTAATACTCCTTTGGAACACAAATGGAGCCCGACACCGAAGAAACGAACTTGACATATGCTTGCATGGCATGACATAGACATTGTACTACTTACCGAAACTCATTTTACTCAAATCACAAAATTTTACATACAGTATTTTACATATATATATATGGTGTACCGGTCAGTTTGGCTATGCCCGTGGTGGCTCGGCAATAGTCGTGAAACGAACATTATATCACTACCCTCTACAAATGATTGCCTTACCTGAAATTCAATTATCAGCTATCTCAGTAGAAATCGATCATATCAATATTTCTATTGCTAGTGCATATTGTCCTCCGAGGCAACTACTTTCCCAGGAGACGTTTATCAACAAATTCACGACTTTGGGACCCAAATTCTTATGTGGGGAAGATTTTAATGCAAAGCATTCCCATTTCGGCAATAGGACTCAAAATCCTAGAGGAAATGCTCTTTTTATTAAATGCTTAGACCTTGAATATGACTGCCTACTACCATCTGAACAGACTTACTGGCCAACAGACATAAACCGACAACCGGAACTACTCGACTTTTTTATTTCTTCTAGCCTAAACACACAATATCACCACATCTGTATTAATAATGACCTTTCATCTGAAAATCAGCAGTTATTCTATCTCTGTCTTGGCACTTATTCACTTCAAATCACATTCCTACGCTAACTGCTAGATCAATACTCCTTAGTAAATTTCATAGCATTATAAACAAAAAAATTAACCATAACGTAAGCTTAAAGACTGAAGATTATATTGACAAAGCTATTGAGACGCTTCCAAATACTGTGCAAACTGCCGCATGGCAATCAGCACATATACATTAGACAGGCCGGCACAAACCATAGTACCCCCTGACATAGGGTCACTTATTATTGAACAGCGACCTGCGCTGAATCAGTGTAAAAGATCTCGCTATCCTAGTGACAAACGACTACTAAACCAATTTTCTAACAGATTGAGAAAACTTATATATCAATACAAACACACGACACAACAGGCCTCTGACTAACTTACAGACAAGTAACAATACTCTCAACAAATACGAAAGATACTGCATTACGACCATACAAAGACTCCCCTCCGTAAACCTGACAACTCATGGGCTAGAAGTGATACAGAAAAAACAGACTTTTTTGCCTCTCATTTATAAAATTGCACGACTTCTTTTTAAGAAAGCCTCACTCTCCCAGACAGCTATCTACAATTCAATCTTTCAATTTACTTACTTCCCCTTGTATGGAAGTTCTCAGTCATAAAGATGATTCCCAAACCTAATAAGCCTTTACACCAAGTTACTTATTATCCGACCTATTAGACTTTTGCCATTATTTTCCAAAATATTTGAAAAATTATTATTAAAGCGACTCTATCCTTTGGTAAAAGAAAACAATGTAATTCCTAGCCACCAATTCGGCTTTAGACCTGCACACAATACAATACAACAATGCCATATACCATAGATGCCATTGCTGTGGCATTAGAAAGAAAAAAAGGAATATTGCACAGCAGCTAACTTAGACGTCGCGCAAGCATTCGATAAGGCATGGCATGGTGGTCTGCTTTGCAAACTCAAATTCATTATACCACATACGTATTATTTAATCTTAAGGGCGTATCTTGAGGATAGGTTTTTTTTTTTTGTTTTTTTTTTTAACCAGGTTGGTAAACATTCTGACTATTGCCGAATCAGTGCAGGAATGTCGCAGGCCAGCATTTTAGGTCCAGTTCTGAACTGTATATATACTTCCGACATTCCACAGACACCAAAGAAACTACTTTCAACATATGCGGACGATACAGAAATCCTTTCAATCAGTACTAACCCGACCATAGCTTTCCACAACATACAGAACCATTTAAATTTACTATAAAATTGACTTGAATGGCGAACAAAAATTAACATCCAAAAATCTAACCATGTAACATTTACACTTCGACGCCTCGGACTGTCCTATACTAACACTTTACAATATTCCATTACGAAAACAAATAGAGACCAAATACTTGGGAATCACAATGGACAGACGACTCATCTGGAAATCACACGTGACTACTTTAAAAAAAAGAATAAATCATCAACTCTCATTACTAAGACGACTGCTACAGCGTAAAAACAAACTATCACTTAATAAAAAAATTATTATATCCAACATTTTACTCAAAACCCTTATGGACTTACGCCACTCAGGTGTGAGGCTCATGCAAAAAATCACTCTTACAGACAATTCAAATCTTTCAGTCAAAATTCCTGCTTCATATAACTCATTGTCCCTTCTATGTCACTAACAAATCATTACACAAAGACCTTGGACATACCACTCGTGACTGACACAATTAAGCAACACTATAAAAATTTTCACGGCTCACTTGCTGGACATCCAAACTTACTTGTACAAACGTTACTGACAGACACACTACCATAGAATCCGACAAGGAGATTGAAATGTCTCTGGAGCAGGGATCTGCTACTAGAGATCAGCCATTAAGGAGTGCCTTCACTGGGAGGTTTCTCCATCCATGTTCACATGCCAATCCGTGAGAGAAGGTTTCCCAATGATGAACAATATATGCCAAAAGACATTTGTAGAAATTTCAAATAAATATTTCGATTAAAAGGTTAAATCAGGCTGGCGTCTGTCAGACACCAGCGACTCATAAAGGGTCAAAACAACAAGTAAATGAATAGTTTTAATTCAGTGTCAAAACCTAATTACTAACTTGGACTTTAATTTTAAAAAGAACTAAAAATATCTAATGTGGACAACATATGACTTCCTGGTACGCCTATTAAATTATAAATCGGTGGCTCATAAAGTGGTCCTGAATTTGGTTACAAGTTTCCAACATTGCAGGATCTCAAAAAAGACACGGCGTCACAACGCACAGTGGTTCAAAACGCACTTTTCCGGGGCAAAACTTCGCCCTGATCGTTCTACTTATGATAGAGCAATAATCTCAACGTCATTTTGCTCCTAAATAAATTCACTTTAAATGTTTAGATTACCAATTTTTTATTTTATAAATATCTATAATTCTTTTTGGTTATTTCAGAAAAAATCTGCTAAAATATAATTCTTGTATATATATTAATATTTTCTGTATTTCACTTTATTTTTAATTGATATTAGATAAGTTGAAGAAAATATAGGGTTTTAAATCACAACTTGGTGATTTTTTAAAAAATGTCGTATATTCTTTAATGTTATAATTTTTTTTTACATATCTCAATGTTTACATAACATATTGAAGTGCGAAATGTGCGTAAAATTAGATTTATTTTTCTAAATTTATACTTTGAAAATTTTAAAGCTATAAATCATTTTTTACGCTTTTGACGAAGCGTTTAATTTTTTCAATGAGTAGACCAAAAAAAATGTCTTAGAAAAATAGCTTAAAGCTTAAATTAAGGTTTTCAGTGAAGTTCTGCCCCCAAGTGAGATATAGCTACAAATGTGATTTTGTGGGGTGTTTTTGTTCTTTAATTTGATATATGAAATTACAGAATGTGATAGCTACAGTTAAAATGATAAAATAGAATGTCAGATAATATGGAAATAATATTAAAAATAAGAAAAATTCTGCTCCGAAACGCAATACAGCTATTATTATTATTTTTATTTTTTTTTAATATATTTATGACAAAACACTTAACTAAACCTGTGAAACTTTTGAAAGAGAGGACTGACAGCCCGAAGAGCTCGTGAAAATCTGCTTGTCAGGGACATTTTTCAAATAAGTACGGGATCTGTCCAGAACATTTTCAAGGCTTTTCTGAAGAACTTAAAAAAATCTGAGTGAGGTTAGATTCAAACCAAATGACGGAACGTTTTTTCGCAAATAATTTTAATTAGTTAAAAAATTGTTGTTTTGGATGGTCATAGAAATACATGGAGGAATCGGTTGCTGGTTCATCTAACTCTACGGCAGAAGGTGATGAACCTGAAGGTAGAGGGAAAAATTCTTAGATTGCTGAAAAAAAAAACGAAACAAGGAAGAGCACAAGAAATAAATGGTACGTTTTCAAGAGATGAAATTCAATTAGCTCGTGAATACAATCTCAGTCTAGTGATGGTAATGTCGTAAAATAAAATAAATACCCTTACGGCAGAAGCTGATAAAATTGCTTAAGAACCAGCAAATGGTAACAGTAACGACCACTTTAAGAAAGAAGAAGCATTAGAACTATCTATCGATGCGAAACTTTCAAAACTTCGAAGTAAACTATGTTTTTACCAATTAATATTTAACCGTATTTTTCAATAATTTTGGAATAATCCCCATCAATGGTTGCCCAATGGCATACCTTGTAAGATAATTTAATATATGTACTATTATAATTGATCATGAAATCAATGATCATAATTTGCCTAATTTATACATATTTATATAAATTGGCATCCCGCCTTGTGGGGATTGATCATCCATTTTACATACTATTTAAAACATAGAAAATTACTACGAACTACTGCACTACGAAGACCATCACCTGCAGCAAACAAGCCTGAAATGGCAGCTATAAATCGGCCTATTCCTTTAAACAAATACGAATAATTAATTCGCTTCATATAGATTTTATGAAGCGAGAATAGATATCTTTTACCAATACTTGTTAAACTCTCGAATTAAATTTGATAAAACTGATTTATCATCAATCTAACCAGAACATCGTCTGATGTCGGCGTGTGTAGCAAGCGAAAAGTAGAGTAGGTAGGGGTGAATACCACCAGTTTCCGGTCTTTTATGAATAATGTGTATCAATGGAGTGCTATTCTTCGGGTAAAGCTTTTAAAGAGTGCTAGTGTTTTTTTGTTGTTTTTACTTCCTTGTACGAAGTAAAGGAAGTATTGTATTCGCGAAAATTTTCAGTTTTCAGATTTCAACGGAAATATAAATTTTGACCATCCCTGAATCCATTTTGACTAGTTTCGTCCTGGCGTCTGTACGTACGTTCGTTCGTTCGTATTTCGCATAACTCAAAAACGGTTTGCCGTAGAAAGTTGAAATTTTCTATTTAAGATTGTTGTAACATCTAGTTGTGAACCTCCCTTTTTGGTCACTACTTGATCACCGAAAGTGGTACTTTACTTGAAGATCATAATTGATTTTTATCAAAAATGATATTTAAATACTTTGCAAAACTTCTCAAATTTGGTATTTATAACTTATATATTGATTTAAATAACATACTAGATTTTGGTCTAAATTGGAAAACCGAAAGTGGTACTTTATTTGAAGGTCATATTAGACTTTCGTCAAAAAATATATTAAAATATAATGTAAAACATCTCAAATTTGGTAAATAGGACTTTTATATCGATATAAATGTATTTACTTGAAGGTCAAAATAAGCTTACATCAAAAATTATATTTAAATTAAAAGATAAATCATATGTTTCGGTAATAAAGGTTACAAACGCAATTTAGTTTCCAATCCAGTTTAACATTTTCATTACTTGTTTTAAGTGTTAAAATTGAGTCTAAAATACTAGTTTTCCTCCACATTTGTGAGATCAACAAGTCTTCATCATGAAAATAAGATATTAGTTAAGTGGGTTTTTCCGCTTAAAATGTCGAAACTGTCCATTTCTAATGCTTTATCCAGTGATATTGACAGTTTTATTGTTGTCATAGAACATGAAGAAATATATTGGAAACTAGTTACCTACTGAAGAAAAACGACATATAATAACGGAATGAGACCTCCAGTGACAAGAGTGTATGTTTGTGTGTGTGTGTGTGTCAATAGATGGATGACGGGACGCCGAGTGTCGTTTTTACAGCAATCTTCGGAAACTGATAACCAAATTCAGTGTCACTTTTTGAGCCACGAATTTATAATTTAATAGGCGTACAAGGAAGTCTTTTGTTTCCCACATCAGATATTTTTTAATTTATTTTATTTTAGTTTCGTCTCAAGACTTCCACAATAAAGTGACTGCCACAATTATGAAATAATAAATAAAAACCTTTTTTTTTTTTTAAATTGCACTACAGTCAAGAAATAAAACTAGAATATTCTTTGGAAAAAGTGAGATAAAATAAAATAATTTCAGTGACTTTGGACAGAAGTAGACGAAACAGCACCTTGGGGAACAGGAACTGTGGATGCAGGATCGTTTCCGTCATTTCCACTTTCATCAACAGGGAGTCAACTGTTTTCAGTTGGAACATTATCATCAGACGTGTTTCTCATCTCAGCTATGTTCAACTAGAATTAAAAAACATCTTGAATCATTGAAGTAATTTGATAGACGCAAAGTAGCGAGTATATTTTAATGATCCAGGACCCGTACATTAAGATTAACGGAGTATCGGAGATGTCTGTTTATATATATTTCCCCCGCAACATTTAGATACTTCTAGCGACCTTCTTTGGATCAAATGAGCTGAAATATAATGCGCATGCTTATTTTCTAGGAAGAACAATACTATAACAGTGGGGTTAAATTTAAGTTCGAATTTCGGTATGCTTACCTGTTTTTTTTTTTTTTTTGCAGTTTTGAAGGTTTCAAGTATCTCTAAAGCCACTCTAAATTGAGTTACAGGGTTGAAAATTTGTGAATAGAGTTTGGGTTAGAGAAGTGAAGGTGTAAACCTTGTTATCCCATCCCCACCATGCTTATCAAGCATTTTTTAAAATAAATGTTATCCATATAAATTTCATATTTTTCTAAGCATATTTTTGAGACAAAAACAGAAATGCTTACTATATATACGAGTATATATATATATATACATACTGTTGATACAGTACTGAAGTGAGTACTATATTCCTTTATGAAATAGGATGCTAAGTATGTTTTGTAATCAGACTCTGTGACAATAGAGTCCATCACGGGAAATGTAAGCTCGAGTTCAAAATGCTCTCATCACAGCAGCAGTTGTGTAGGCTATGACAGCTACCTCTGTAATTGGATAGAGATGGTATAGCAACAGTGTTCATGGAGCAAGCCCTACGTTACCGTTAGTATAACAGCAGTGAAAATTAAGAAGGTATACAATGAATATTGTTAAACGTAGAATTCATGAAGATTTTTTTTTTAAAAAAAAACCTTCTATTCAGATCTGATTTAAATCACTGTACTGTAATTCCAAAGACGAAAAAAAAATACATTACGTTCCAAAAAAATTATATATTTTATTGTATTAAATTGCAGTTCATTTTTTGGTAACTACCATTGCAAAAGCCGTATTAATTTAAAGTTAATTAAAATTAAAATATAAAAATATTTTAAAATGTAATGAGATATTTGAATTACTTTTAGGATAAACAACTTGAAAATGGGTGCAAAGCCCAAAACGTAGTTGATGTGTAATATGTGAAGATGTGGAAATAAATAAATTAAATTAATCTAAAAGGGCTGTTAATTGAAATTTTCTGAAAGATATAAAACTATATGACGATAAATTATCCTCTTGAAAATTAGTATAGATAATTAATATATATCAAAATTGACGTATCTCAATTTTGTAACATTCCAGGAGAATAGAAAAATCTTAAGATTTCTTTTTAACAACAAAAAGTAAATAAATAAATAAATTGAAAAGTACTTCTAAAACATAGTTTGTGATAAAGTCGGATAGCGCGTAAGGGACTTGATTAATCACAACTTAGAACATGTTCATGAAGTAGCGTGCGTGTACACGACCTGTTCCGGATCGGCTACTAACGTTACTCAGCACTTTACTTAAACCTCGGAGTCAGTAACTCACTTAACTATTTATAGCTGTGGATAAGGCTGGGTGTTGCTAAGCGTTCGGTCGGAAGTTAGACCGGTCTAAATATAGCCACTAGACGAAGCACCAAGAGAAAGTTGAGAGCTTAAGTTCACTTGATCCTTGTCCTCGATGTTTACAAATGTGCCTCTTCTATGGCACTGAATAATACATGAACCTGAGAAGTTACGCCTTCTCGGCGGCTGTTCAACAGAAACAAAGCAAGGCGACAGGGCTCGTCGCGTCGGTAGAGATCACTATTAATTCTAACGGTACAAATTCCAATCACCACCGCCTCGGTGTCAAATGTACACCATTTCTCAGCACGGTAGCTAAGCTAGGCTAAGAGGTGAATACTTAAAGATTAAGGAGCTACCGTGAAGAACCACTAAAGTTCGAAATATTACAAGCAAAAGGCAGTTACGTAGATAGCCCTATTTTGCTTCGGTAAAAAAAAAAAATTAACAAATGAACAATAATTAATGGGGTGGAACCTTCTAACAGATTGCCAAGATCAAAGTAAAGTTAAATTAAAAAAAAAAAAAAAGAAGTAAATCTTAATCAAACCTTTGCTACACGATCGATTTTTGGATTTTTAATTATAATTCTCCAAAAATACTGAAACAGAATTAAAAGGCAGAGAAAATAACTGAAAAGACAAAGAATTGACGAACGCGGTTAGAATAATTGCATTGTTATAGGATTAAAAAGAGAAAGAAAGGAAATTTTCCATGGTTGTTCTCTCAGAAAAAGATTTAATCCATCTTGACTTTAACTTATTTAAAAGAAGAGTAGTGTATATGGAATTTATTCAGAAGATAGACATATTACCATGACTTACGATAAACCATTTAGGGAAGGAAGATTTCCGCTAGCTAATCTTGGGTGCTAATCCAATGCCCTAACAGAGGTAGATTGGAAATTCATAAATTCATCAGCATATCGATTATAATTGGAATGAAGGAAGAAATTAGGTAAATTTATGTAGACAGAGAGAATAGCAGGAGAAAGGGTTGAAAGTCACCACGAGAGAGGAGGGGAGGGGATTTCCAATGGCAGGTTATTAGGGGTGACTAGGAATTGGAAACGATTGGAAGGTCACGTCTTTTAACGTAACTTCTTCACCTTTTAATTTAACTTCTTTTTTTTTCAACTTCCATGATTCATTCACACCTGCCTAATAAGGCATAGACGAATAGTGATCAAGTGAGGTAAGTAAAATAGAACCAATAATGCTAGAGCATTGAGGGAGAACAGGAGGTGATTTTAAAGATTTTCGAGTTTTATTTCTAGATGTCGCTCTAAACATATCGGCCAGTCAATCTTATTACCAGCCTATAATTTGAAAGAAGACGATAGTTAGCGCTGTAAAAAAAAATCTTGGTTATCCATAAATTATTGTTGTGCCTCATAAACTGGAAGTTAATTTACCTGTGCCTGTGTCAGCCATGGCAGATTTACTTATAGGTGTCATTTATTCAATTTTATTTTATGTCAGAATATTGTGCACGACAATCCGCTGGCTGCCTATATATGTTTTGGGAGGGGTGAAGATGAATAAATAAAGATTAAAAACGCTGCAAATGATTACACCACGGCTTATTATTTCCATATACTACATGTATAGCAAAAAATATATATATGTATAGTATGATGATTCCAAAAAACTTTAAATTCTTCCTGTATTTCCATAAATGGCTGAGATACGGTCGTATGAAACCTTTAATCTTCCGTTTTGAAAAGAAACGGCGGATGGTAATGCGGAGTTCCCAGGATCAATCAAGGGAGACCTGTGACTTGGTGCCAGATCTCAAAACAAATGTGCCCAGTAGCGGACAACGGACGGAGAGATTTTTTTATTCGATTTTTTACATTGTACGGCTCTTGAAACGTAAAACATTTTGAGGGAGGTAGTTTAATTTTTTTTTAAACAAATTACAAAGGCTCGTCATTGAAAATAATATGCCAACTTAAATGGTATCTAGTGCGTATCGTCAATTTAAATTTTTTATTATTTATATTAAAATCTAATACACTTACTCTCGTTAGAGAAAAAATTAACATTATAAGGCAGCAATCTGAAAGTTTAGACATGATAATAAGAATTCATGGATGAAGGCGACCGAACACTCTTCTCGTCTCGAAACTAGAATGCCTTTAAACCTCGTTTGCAAAGTTACTGTTTGCTGTTACTACTGTCACAGTAGTGACAGCTACTCACGTTAATTACCACATGCATACACCTTGACAGTGAACTATTGAACCTTATCTACCTAATCAACTGTAGCAATGGCGTACCCAGAGAGGGTGGGGCGAAGGGAGCGACCGCCCAGAGTCCCGCACTCTGGGGAGCCTTGCCACATAGGAAAATTAAGTGAATTACTTAGATATTATAAACAAATTTACAGTTTCAGGGAACCTCGACTCCTCTTTCTCTTGGGAGGTATTCCAAACCTCCCGGCAGCCCTCCGCTCAAACCAACGGGATCCGCTACTGTAATGGTAATTGTACGAGAAAACCTGGGAAATCATATATTGCTGCGTTCTATCCAACGTTTTGACGTTATTCAAATCTTTATTTAAATCTTTAATTTAAATCTTTATATTCATTAACCCTTTTTTCCATGAGGGCTTTAAAAATCGTTATAACTTTTTTTATTGTTTGGGTGTTTTTATCAACACTATTTTACAACAATATTTGTGTTTTTATGCTACATTTATTTCATGGCATTTCGGTATACACTTTGCACAGTATCCAACAACTAAAAACAAGATGTTTGAAAATGGACACAATTTATTTCGAAACGTCCTGAAAAAAATGCAACAGAAGAAGTATGAAGGTGGTTATAAAAACTTCCAAAAAATATTTAATTTAACTTATAAAGTATTTAATATAAATTTTGAAATCACTCATTATAGCTTTTTTTTGGTACGCTTTTTATTTTTTATACCTAATTTCTAAAACAATAGTAGTTACTACAGCAACTAATTCTGGATCCGCCATTTTCCATCTGACTGTCTCCAGATTAACTGTACCGATGTTCACTACAATTTCGGTACTAGCACAAGATGAGTAATGTTTCGTACCAGCTAGAAGATTTTCCATTGACAAAATGGACACTAGGTTCAATCAATAACAGATACAATAATACATACAAATGTATATTCTTGGTCAAATTGGCACAACATAACAAACTATAAATCCATTTTTATTATTACTTTTTAAAGTTTAAAGGGGTTTCGTCTTGTAAAAAGTCAGTCGGAATCATCCATGTTCTAGATTTCATGTCTAGCATGGAACTAATTCTTGCTCTGTTTTGAATTCAGCAGCTCTCAAGAATCTTTTATTTCGTTTATATATTCTTTAAAAAAACGTATGGAGTGATGATAACATTGTCAGGTTTTTCAGAGTTTGCGAATAACAAAGTATATTTAATAGAATTTAAGAAAACTTTGCAGAAATTTCTCCTGCATCATAAAAGTGGAAGTTTTTTAATACCCCTCCTTTAACCAAAACATGACTTAGTAACTTCTTTTGACGTGGATCTTGTTATTCGTGATAAGTTTATGTTTTAAGTAAAATCTGAGCTTTACCTCCGCAATGGTTTTGACACTTTTCATCTTAAACTAAAAAGGAATAAAACTAAAATAAGCTCGGGTTCAAAGGTACAGCGCTATTTTAATTCAACTTTAGATAATTAAGTATCTCAATAATATAAGCGAAATCTAATGATTATTAATACTTTGAGCATAAGAAATTTAAGCACCCCAACTTCTTTACATGAGTTAGTAGAAACAACCATTCTATTTATAAAATTACAAGAGCGGGTTCCATCCCAAGATCGGTTGTAATCACAGAGGAAAATAAGAAAGATAATTTTTATTTATTTTGCCTTATTTATTTATCGTCCCCACAATAAAGTTTTCTACAGATATTTTCTATATTTCCTATAAAATTGTCTATTGACATAACTTAGAAACAGACCTGTACAGCACCCGCAATACTAAATTGTCGGGAAGATTTAGCGAGTCTAAACGATGGATACGGTCAAACGTACTTCGGGGTTTTATTATATATATCATTTGCGTTCAGAAGATAAGGCAAACAACGATATATGAATTATTTATAAAACAACGAAATTAAGCCATTTACAACTTTTAGTAGTTATTTAAAAATCAACTTGCACTAGCTACATTGAATGCCGAAAAGTTATTTTACATTATGAGTAAATTTTGATTTCTACAGAAAAATCAGCCATAACGTTGCATAACCATCGTGTTTTTTTTTTTTTTTTTGTTAACAGGGGGAATTCAACGACCTCAGTATTTTCGGATTTTCACCTTCAATAGCTACCGATGTTTAAAAACGGCGAATCCCACCGATGTAACGATGGCGAAAACAACAGGACTTTCTACAATTTCATGTAAAATATGCTCTCCTGAAAAGTAGTGGATTGTTAGATTTTTCCTCTATACGGAACACAGATGAAATATGAAGTAAAAACAGAACATGTATCATGATTTTATTTATTTTTTTTTTTTTTGTATGCTCTTTTAAATTGAAAATATCAGAAATATTTCAATCCTCTACAAACCAGGTTTTCCAATAACATAAAGATTACAAATATATTCCTTGAAGAAATGATATCTCAACATTGATCAAAACGTTTGGGGAAATTTAAATGTATGATGTTTGTTATGTATTGTGTAATATTTGTTTGACAATTTTGGTTAACTATATAATGAGGTATTATATTAGTCGAAGTTTTTTTTTAAGGACTTAGGAAAAGTCTTTGAAGCCCACTAAAGCGGGATCTAAATAGTTTAGCGACTAGATAAAGTTCCTAAATAATTAAACAAGAGTCTTATCAACTTAATTCTATATACAGTTGAGGGCAGGTAAGACACCTGAGGAGACCAAGCTGTTGCTGAGATTCAATTCGGCTCCTGTGCAAAACAAGTTAACCAACTTTACTCACTAGATTTAGCTAAAGATCGATACCGCTTCGAGTTATTGTCACTAGTAGTTAGAACAGAGGGGATGTTGTCATAGAAAAATAAATAGCGAAACTGGAAACAAATAAAAAAACACACCCGTTTCATTCAGAAATCTATGTGGTTCCTACAATAAAAACGTAGCGAATTATTAGGGGACAAAAACAATATATATTTTTTAAATTGAAAAACAATGCAAGATGCCACACTCAAAGGTAACAGGCCTTAGGACTTATAGCTATCCATTCATACAATATAAAATACAGTAAAAATATTTATAAAGTAAAAATATAAATAAAGATAATTTAAAAAAAAGTGTACATCACAAATTAAAATAAGTAGATGGATCAATTAAATAACAGGAAAATAAATAAACAATCAAGATAAAGAAAATTTAAATAAAATAGATTATGTTGAACACGTTCATACCTACATACAATAGATATAAATTCCAATTCCTTTTCCACTTCAATTGCAACCCAACCGTACATAAATTAATTCAATATTATTTGTTTTATATTGAAAAATAACACGGGAACGATGTTTCCTTGACCGCGGACAAGACCGAACTCCGAAAAATAATTATTTTAATTACAAGCTATAAATAAGCACGTTATAGAAAATGATTGTGCCTAGGAATAGGTCCATGAAATTCCTGATCAGTGGACTGATTCTTTTTCGGCGTAAATATTGTACGCAATACCTTATTCTCTCGAAGGCGTTGTTCCTCATTCAAGATTAGCGGACATTATTATTCAATTAGAAATTATTATTTCCTTAATTAAATCTAATGTTTTTACGATTACTAAACTAAAGTTATCCCTCTTCGCTTGTAAGTATATCACATATCAATTCAGAAACATAAGCTAAAAGTATTAAATTATAAGTTGTATAGTAAATGTAGTTGTAGCACCGAAATTACCATTACAAGTACAAGTAGGTATTCACCAATAGAACTATTATTTCTAAATACTGTAGCAGCAGTTACGAACTCCATCCCCATAACTGGTAGTGTGCGCTGCAAACTACCAACTACAAAAAGTAGTCGCAACAACTAAAAATATTGGCTGATTGTACATAGGTGATATAGTAATTATTTAACTACTAATGCAGTTAACCCCAATACAGTTTGCCCAACTCTGGTTTGAAGTGAATCAGTTAGAAATTTGTTTCAATGTACTAAAAGTTCTAAAACCTGCTTTCAATTGCTTTGCTAGCGACGCCAATAAACTGCATAAACGTTAAAACAGTTTTTGAATAGTCTGATTGACTAATTGTCTTTTTCCAACTTTTCTTTATTAGGTTTGGCTTCTTCGCCATACTGGATTTTTATACAGACCATTTTATTTTGAAAACTAGACATCCTTTTAAAGAGGTTTTAGAGCTTGTCATAATCCTTATTTGCCGGATACAGAGGTTCATAATAAATATTTTTTAAAAACTGCTTCCTTTCATTGGACAAGGTAGGTTCCGATATGACGGCTTCCAACGATGGGAACATATCAAATTGAATAGCTAAACATTATTTAGTTATTCCACATCAAATCATCTAATAAATAAATAATTTTAGATTCGAGGTTTTTCAAAATGAGTCAAACTTAGTATTTATACATAAATATGGTCGAAAATTCAAAGTTTCTGATATTTCCCGTTTTTAGTTTTTAAGTTGTAATTTAAAAAAGTCGACTATTTTTAGACATGTTTTGAATCATTGAACATCAACCGAAACTATTTGCCCCCGAAAGCTCAAAAGTTTCATAAATAACAAAACCATTTATTTGTTCATTGGATGCATAATGTCTATCTAATAAACAAATAAAGACACTATTGCGTCCCCACAGTAATCACTAATTATTACACTGGAGCCATTTGTTAGCCATTTGTAGATATATATTTGTAGTCACATGGAGCCATTTGTAGATCTAGCCGTTTTTCTAAAAAAAAAAAAGAAGTTTTTCAATATTTTCAAAAACTACAGTTCATATGGGAGTGGAATTGATCACCACGATTAATTGGCTTCAAAATATAAACTAAACGTATGATATGAAATAATGTCATTTATTAAAGTTTATAAATTACTTAAATATTTGTTTGTTTAAAATACCAGTGTAAAACAAAAATTCTTACCACGGATTTCTAATAAACAACTTTAAAATTTGTTTTAAAGTTTCGGTTTCGATTCCTTTATTCACCACTGCCCTTATCTGAAAACGGTTGTCGAGGGGGGAGAATGGTTCTTTTTTGGTAATAAATTTTGATAAGAATAATCATTCAAAGCCTATAGAACAAAAAATTAATGAAAAATTAATTTTTAATAAGAAAAAAATAATCGGTAAAAAACGGGCGAAGTATTAATTAATGTTCGGAATGTTTCGAAATAGATCGAAAGTAAACTGATTCTGCTTCTCTGATGATGAATGTTAAATTAAAGAAATGACCAATTATATCGATATCGCAACGAAAATCGAATGATAAAGCGGAGGAAATAAAACAAAGATATTGCTTCGAAAAGAAGATAAACAGAAGGCAAACTCTCGATTCAAAGTAGAATATAAAAGTATCTGAAGAGATAACAGTTCTTAGCAATTTTCCCTGATGGATTTACCAGTCATAGTCATCAATCTCAATTTAGCAATCACTTTGGTTATTCCATCACAGAAATGCTGAGGCTCCTTTATCGTTTTTTTTTCTTTTTCTTCTTTTTCTTAAGTTACAGGTAATAGAGTATTTTTTTATGACAGCCCTTCTAAACGGTAAAAGCTTAGAAATTTTAATTTGGCTCTTTCGAAAGATAAAAATGCTTACTCAATAGTTTAATTGGAGATTGTATATACCATATCACACACAATGATATTTGGCAGATATGAATCCAAAACAATCAATACTAACCTTTATCTTCGATCACAGTTTTCTCACTGAAACAGATAAACAAAATTGATTAACAGAAAGTTTATAGCATATTTCATTTTTTTTTATAAATAAACATATACATAAAAAATTCATACATTTGTATAATTAACTGAGCTAATCGAAATATGCACTTTAACAACACTATACCAATATAAATTCAAAAAGCATAAAAAGAAACACATTAAGTCAATCAAGTTAAAAGAAAAAAACTGATTGAAAGAGACCAAATAATTAGAAAAATATAAATGTCAATTTAATAAATTAACTTCACAATAGGTGAAGCAGATAAAACTGAGCACGTGCTCATTCCTCAAAAACTGAGCAACTGCTCCCAATAGATATGAATAAAGAAAAGTTTCACAATGTAATACTTACTTAGTGTACGGAGCAAGTGCTCCAAACATGGATTGATTATTGATTAGGATTACCTGCTTACCTTTCTAGGTGAATAAAACTGATAACGTGCTCCGCTATGTGAGTGAGTACTCAGTAAATTGCAGATCTAATCTTTCGTGGACTCAGAATTTTACTGAGTGCCTACTTACACAGTGGAGCTACATTCTCGGTTTCATTAACCTAGAAAGGCGTGCAGGAACTCCGAATCTATAATCAACCCATATTTGGAGAACGTGCTCCATACACTTAGCAAGTATTCTATTGTGTAATTCTCTTTATTCACATAAAATGGAAGCATCTACTCAGTTTATGAGGAATGAGCACGTGCTCAGATTATTCACTTCACTTATTGTGATACAAATTTCATCTAAATTGGAGGCACACATATTAATTTTATTTTTTTGAGGGGAGGGAGTGTATGTAGGTGTATATAAGATTCTAGTTGTAACAATTTGATAATGTTATATGCAATCTTAAGTGGATATAATCGTTATAGCGATTTCATAAATATATTTGTATGTTTATAAAATAATATGTTTATTCCAAAACACTTAATAATTCATACGCCGAAATATGGACGTATGAAACCTCAAAACGGCTGTTATTTTTGAAAAAAATTGCGAATGGTAACGTCGAGTTCCGAGGATCATCGTAGGTTGACCAGTGACTTCGGAGTGATTCTACCAAAAATCGGTCGTGAATGTAGAATTCGCGATAGCTGAATTTGCAAAAGTCGGGGTACGACAGTACAAAAATATTGGATTAAACTTCGGTGGACTGCATTAACACCGCCTGCCTGAACAAGACCGTTTAAGACCGAAGTGGGCTCCCTTTTCTAAGACAAAAAATTGCACTGAAGCATTCTATTGCAGCTTAAACTTTTAGAGGAGTGTCTCAATGGTATCTAGATTATAAAAAGAGCTAACCCGTGCTGGAGGTCGATGGAGTTTTGTTTTGAAAGATTCGACCATCATTTGTCCTCGCAATTTCAGGACAATACTGTATGCCTCAAATCTTCACATTAGCGCAAATTAATGAACGGGTTAATGTTTTTTTTATTTTCTTCTATAAATGAAGTAAAAAGGAGATTCCAATTTGTTATAATTGAAAATAATGGTACACAAAAAAAAAAAACTAAAACTAAATTTAAGCTTGTATTGAACAATATTCGAAAATAAATCTATCAATAAAAACATGGATAAAACTATAAGGCAAAACAGGATAAACCTAAAAGCAAAAAAGGAATAGCCCGTCAATTCAAGAACTGGGAGACATGCTGGAAAACATTTATCACGAATACAATGACCAAGGATCGAACATGGGGAAGCCCGGACGTTGGGAAAGACAGCTGCCAAACTAACAGTCATCCTAGCCTTCATATTTCATACCCCTAATTTATGCTGGTTGGTCGAATATATTACTTCCAGCAAAGATGTAAGTAATGTAATTCTGGGAAATGGGTATTATGACAGTACTATAAGAAAGCAGACAGGTTTTATTTTAATTTTTCATATTTTATTTTTGTACCGACACAATCACTCAGCCTGTGATAGGCAACAGATAAAAAGTAAAAATATTATTTTCCAATATATCAACGTCGTTTTTTAAATAAGGTGCCATTTAGTAAACTTTGCAGAAAACACATGAAACATTTTTTCCCAAATGACTTATTTTATAAAAAATTTATTCCTTATCGTGTACAGTAGGAGCTTATTAAGATGCCATAACTTTTTTAATTACAATCTATTTTGAAGATCAGAATGACGACTGAGAGCCGTCACTATTTGATGCTTACGTCATCAACAATAGAATTTTAGACCATTTCTAATTTATTTTTCGATATATTGCGAGCGGGAATCGATAAAGTTGATATTTACGTCCCTTAATAAATTAAAAACTAAAAGTAGACGCTGAAGTCTTTTATATATATAAAACCTAATCAATGTAAGTAGAGAGAGGATGGGTGAGCTGGCACACTTAAGCTCGCTTGGCTGGTTAAGCTCGCAGTCGACCTTTGCAGATTAAAAGATCCCGTGCATGATGTTTCTTTGTTAAAAGGGAAACTTATGTATATCAATATCGAATAAATTACGTGGCAACTACTTAAATTATCGATTATTTAATCGGAAATATTTCCTTCCATCCCTGTATTCTCAATACATAGCAATATATATGTATATATATATATATATATATATATATATATATATATATATATATATATATATGTGTGTGTGTGTGTGTGTGTGTGTGTGTGTGTGTGTGTATAGTTACTTACCTTTATTCCTCAAATATTTTACTAAAAGTATTAGGGAAAAAATATTTCACATATTGATAGTTGTGATAATAAATCAATGTTGATACAAAAAGACATATAAATTCAATAATTTTAATTTTAATAAGCTCCAAAACAA
The DNA here is from genome assembly GCA_948150685.1 of Rhaphigaster nebulosa. Classification (NCBI taxonomy): domain Eukaryota; kingdom Metazoa; phylum Arthropoda; class Insecta; order Hemiptera; family Pentatomidae; genus Rhaphigaster; species Rhaphigaster nebulosa. Next base: position 109,320,901 of record OX411308.1, on the reverse strand, counting down.
ATAGTTATGGACTATTCTATTTAACAATATATTTTTTCCAGTATATAATATATAGATCATGGATATTCCCCGACGCCCATACAGAAAATCAGATCGACCATCATATAATGATTTATGTAAGGAACATGAGAGGAACCGATGTGGGCAGCGGTCACAACCTAATTACCGGAGATGTCAGACTGAAGATAGCGGTACTAAATCAAGCAAACAAAGAATCAGGTCGTGGTAAAAGACTAGATGTTGGTAAACTAAAAGCAGAGGCTATCAAAAGAAAGTTCAGATTAGAACTGCCAAATAAATTTGCAGCGTTCCACGAAAAATAAAACGTCTTGGAAGATGGCAGCCAGGAAACCGATGCTCCTGAATGTTTGGTCGAAAGCAGATGGGATGTGATATGGTGAAAGATACCTTTAAAATAATAAATTTAGATTATTATTTTATTTGAAATGTCAAATTGTTTGTAAAGGTTGTATTGTTTTATAAAAAGTTTGGATGTGCAAATGCCACCTAAAAAAAATAAAGAAAAAAAATAATAGAAGATGCTGAAAATTAATGACAGGTACTTCGATGGAATATCACTACTATATATTATTACGGTAGTATAGATCCCTTTTCCGGCTCTCAGGAGCGATGGATTTTGACGAATGAGGTATCAAAAGAAATAGAATTTCACGGAGAAGTGACGAATCCTGATTTTCTGTTGTATGTTTCTTAAAATCTTACAGGGGCTTAAATAAAAGTGATGAAAAAACTGGAAGGTTTCACAAATTTGACGACTGAGAGTCAACGGATCGAGACGGGATAAGTTGGGTTTTACAGATTTTTACGCGGGCATCAAAACCATACTGGTCATACTGGTCAAATCATACTGGTCCAGCGTTTTAAAGCTTAAACACCTACCGTTTTTGAGATAATGCACGATATAGGTCCGCACGGGTCTCATGCGATCTTGCGTACGTGCCGTTGTCATGGCAACTTTATATCTTTTAAAGCCAGTTGAGACTGTCAACAAAAACGTATTAATAAGTGTGAAAACGTTTTATAGATAAAATATTGTTTTTATGTTTTCATGAATGATAGAATACTACAAACAGAAAGTGGTTACTGTACGAGTCTTATTGCTTAAATGTTAAACTGAGGGGGTACTTTCCAGTTGGGCAAGTTAATTTGTTATTAAGTATTAACTATTACTTGAACATAGTCATCATAAGCTATTATAAAGCTTCACCAAATGTGTGTGTTAAATAAACTTTCTTGAAAATATTATATTGTTTATCGCTTATACTTCGATTCCATTAAGGATTCATTAAGATATGTAATGCGAGAGTTCTCGCTCGGGTATACTAGTCACTACTATATATTATTACGGTAGTATAGATCCCTTTTCCGGCTCTCAGGAGCGATGGATTTTGATGAAAGAGGTATCAAAAGACAGGAAATTTCACGGAGAAGTGACGAATCCTTATTTTGATTCTTAAAATCTTACAAGGGCTTAAATAAAAGTGATGAAAAAACTGGAAGGTTTCAAAACTTTGACGACTGAAAGTCGGCGGATCGAGACGGGATAAGTTGGGTTTTACAGATTTTGACGCGGGAATCAAAATCATATACGCTCCCACGGAGCGTATTGGTCCAGCGTTTTAAAGCTTAAAAACCTACCGTTTTCGAGATAACGCACGATATAGGTCCGCAAGGGTCTTATGCCTTCTTGCGTACGTGTCGTTGTCATGGCAACTTAATACCTTTTAAAGCCTGTTGAGACTGTTAACAAAAACGTATTAATAACTGTGAAAACGTTTTGTTAATAAAATATTATTTTTATGTTTCCATGAATGATAGAATACTACAAACAGAAAGTGGTATTGTAGAGTCTTATTGCTTAAATGTTAAACTGAGGGGGTAATTTCCAGTAGGGCAAGTTAATTACTCAGTAAGCATTAACTATTACTTGAACATAATCATTATAAACTATTATAAAGCTTCACCAAATGTGTATGTTAAATAAACTTTCTTGATAATATCATATTGTTTATCGCTTATACTTCGATTTCATTAAGGATTCATTAAGATATGTAATGCGAGATTTCTCGCTCGGGTATACTAGTCACTACTATATATTATTACGGTAGTATAGATCCCTTTTCCGGCTCTCAGGAGCGATGGATTTTGACGAATGAGGTATCAATAGAAAGGGAATTTCATAAAGAAGTGACGAATTCCAATCTCGTTTCTTAAATTCTTACTAGGGCTTAAATAAAAGTGGTGAAAAAACTGGGAGGTTTCACAAATTTGACCACTGAGAGTCGGCGGATCGAGACGGGATAAGGTGGGTTTTAAAGATTTTGACGCGGGCATCAAAATCATGTATGATCCCTTGGATCATACTGGTCCAGCATTTTAAACCCTTAAAACCTACCGTTTTTGAGATAATGCACGATATAGGTCCGCACGGGCCCTATGCCATCTTGCGTACGTGCCGTTGTCATGGCAACTTTATTTGTCTGTTTACAAAAACTTTTAATGAGTGGGAAATTATATATTGTTTCCCATGTCCAACCCTAAAGGGCACTGTTAAATATGAATACTACATATAGAAAATGGTATAGTTGAATCTAATTGCCTAACTGCTAAATTGAAGAGTTATTTTTCAGGGGGTTAGCTAATTACTTATTAAGTATGAACTATAACTTCAACATAGTCATTACAAACTATGTAGCTTCCCCAAATGTGTGTGTTAAATAAACTTTTTTGGTAACATAATGTTTACTATGTTTACTCGAATAAATATGTTTCCCTAATATCGCTTATACTTCTAATGCATCAAGGATAGATATCTAATGCGAGAGTTATTCCTTAACTGAAGAGATGATTTCCAGTGGGGTAAGCTAATTATTTATTAAGTATGAGCTGTAACTTCAACATAGTCATTACAAACTATGTAGCTTCCCCAAATGTGCGTGTTAAATAAATTTTTTTAGTAATATTATATTGTTTATAAGAATAAATAAGGGAGCGGAGTAGCTCAGTGGTAAGGCACTAAGTTACAATGCTCCCGGTCCCGGGTTCGAGACCGGCTGTGGCAGATAATTATTTATTCTGTTATCAGTCGTGGATCGACCCTGTGGGATCGGGAGACCCTGGGGACCACCCAGCCCTCTATAAAAATGGGTACCCTTAATTCTAGGAAAAACCTGGCGGTAGAGCGTGATTTCGGCCAAATCACCTCCTTGCACAACCGTTGGCCTAGAGACAGTACGGTCCTTAACAAGTACTGAACCCAAGACCCTTCATGGGTTGTAGTGGTACAGGTTTTTTATAAGAATAAATATGTTTTCCTAATATCGCTTATACTTCTAATGTATTAGGATCTAATGCGAGAGTTCTCGCTCGGGTATACTAGTATAACATAATACAATAGTTTGAGAATAGCCAAAAAATAGGTAAAAATGACCGTTACTAAATAAAAAAAAAAATTATCTACATTAATTTTTATTAATAAATATTGTTGTAGGATTAAAAAGGTAGTCTTTTTAATCTAATATGGTTAATGTTATATAATTTACTTTAGCTAAGTAAATTTTAATTACTCTAAATCTTCGATCCATGTTCTGGTAATTCTACAATCAGTGCTTCTTAATAATAAAGTATTAACATGATTAATTAATCCATACTTCATCTATTAGAAATATTAATTATTATGTTAAATAAATCTGTTGAACTGAAACGATTATCCCCAGCCAACAACTAAACGTTACTGAGAAAATTGCAATGGAGGTTTAATCCCACTGGATTACACTTGGCTTTCAAGAGTTAGTCGACTAATGAATTTAATCATGAAATATGGTTTTAGCATACATTAAAATATTGCATTCTTAGCATGATGAATATATGGATGGAGATTCAGCTGAATGCTGAACAATAAATAAAATAACAAGCTCACACACTCATAAAATAACACTCACACACAACATTATAAAAATGTTAAAACCATTATAATAATAATAATAATATATATATATATATATATATATATATATATATATATATATATATATATATATATATATACATATTCTCCTCTCTTTCACACTCCGTAATGTGTTGATGAGGATTCAACTATTTTATCAAAAGTGTACTAGAAAGTCCTTATGGATAATTTATTAAATATAATTTAAATATTGATGAAAATACTAAAATATCAGTAATGAAAGATCAGGTGATAGGTCCAGAACTCTATCTGATAGAATGTAAACATTTAGCCTCAATAATCAGATCCACATAAAGATCTATTCGAAAAACCATTCAAATATTAATTTTAAATTCAAAACCTGTCATACGCGTTTTGCGAACGCAATATCATCGATATTAATTGAACTCGCGAGCCACGGGATAAGAAAAGAGAAATGTATAGCCTAGAATAGCAGCAGGAACGACATATTGTCGGGAATCGGGCGAGTTGCAGCTGGGGCCTGAAAAACCGTTGTGCAAAACAAACAACCGATTGTATTGTGTGAACTGATTTCGGCCAGCATTGTCATTATTGTACCAATATTGGTCTTAGCATTATTAGCTATGAAATGAAAAAAAAGATCAATATCTGACTTCAATGTCTTTTCCTATAAAGTTCCAAATAAAATTATTTAAAAAGTGCATCTCAGATATGGGATAGGACAGTAGCCAATAGCATCTTCTTCCATTTTCTTCAGTTCTTAGAAGATCTCTCATCAGTGGCATAGCCAGAAGGAAGATTCGTGGGGTCCGGACCCCTCGAAATTTCAAAATAATTTTACTTATTCTTATCTAAAAAAAAATGTATAAACCTATTTGAATGTTATTTTATAAATAATATACCTAGGCATAGACAATATTATATAGAAAGATGCCCCTCTTACATCCCCGATTTGGGTGGGTTTCTTTTAAGTAGATCCCTGGATGGACCCCCACGAAACGAATTCCTGGCTAAGTTACTGTCCGTCAACCAGCTCTTTTTAAGGATTTTTGTCGTCTGTTAACCGTAGCCATTTATTGTCTACCGTTGCTGAAATACAATTTATAATGAAAGCCATCTAAACCTCTGAGTGTGTTGGCCGAATGCTGTTTGGTGTTCACGGCAGATTTTGCACTTTCACTATCCGTTTTAGTTCTATCCGTTCTACTTTTAAATTAAAAATAGGGTGTTTTTTGGGGGAATGTATATGTATTTAGTTTCCGTTTGTAGATTTCGATATAAGAGAGTAAGGGAGGTTCAGCAGTTTTTAGTATTTTATTTCATTTTAAATGGAGGAATACTTCGCTAGGAGGCAAGTACACGACGTATACACGATCCATCTGAGAAACGCGACAGTTTCCAATATTAACTATTGGGTAGGTATTTTTACGAACTTCATATGCTCTTCGGTATTTTGGGATATGCCTTAGTTTAGTATCGTTTTTCTAAGAGTTTACCAGTCGTTCAACTTAAGTATAAAATGTGCGGAAGGCGCTTGTGTGGGATCTAGATGTATTTTAAGACCTGGAGTATTAGCAGTGTAGGTAGCAGTCAATATGAACCTGAATCAGTGGAGAATAAGTGTTTAAGTTGAAAATAATAACTTTTCAAGACGGCAGTTTCAAATTTAAATTAACATACTGCCACTTTCGTTTCTTATTTATCCATTTATACACGAAGGAAAAATGAAATTTTAAAACCCAATGATGGATCTAGCTCATTTTCATCATTAGTCAACTTACACACTAGTTCACAATTGTTATATACAGTTGATGGAATATACAGTAAAAGAGCTAATATTAATAATTGGTGTAAGACTGGGCAGCTTACAACCTTAGTAGTGGTTGGTATTTCGTCGGTAAAATTGTGAAATCTTGTAAGTTAAACACGGCTTGATTTAGAGTTATTTTATTAATTTATTTTTCTTGATGATCTTGAAATGATACAAGCAGTCTATGATAGATCTAGTAGCTAATGAAGATCTTAAATTCGAAAGTCTAATAATTTATCGTGCTGGAGTGCGGAAACTACATACTTAAAAAGTTTTCCTCGTTATTACTTCTAAATAAATTTATGAATTACTGAGTTGCTATCGTATTCACTCATATTTTATTAAACTTCTCCCAAAATTGATCATTCACAAGATATAACCTGATAGAATGGTTGTCAATAATAAAGAACTACCCATAACATTCGTTTTTTTAAATATAAACAAGTCGGTTTCGTTATTTACGTGGTTAAATTAATGTCACTAGGCTGCGAAAATACCCTTAAGGAATAAAAACCCTCGTCCCCACTATTTGTAATCCGAGACGCTAACCAATAGCCTACAAGGTACCTGGTCTACGATATCATATAAGTATTATCGGAATAATCTCATGCTAAATTATTAGTAGCAATAAATTACAATATCCTATTCCACCATCGGCGGCGGCAAACTAAATCGGCTCTGCGTGACTAACTAGCCGGAGCCGAGATGTATGGAACAGATAACTGCAACGACATTTTGAATAAGATCGCAAGTCATCTGCTAGTAAAATAATGATGCGCTGTTAGCAATGAAGTTTAATTTATTGTATTTTTTTTTCTTTTCAAGTGAAAAAATAAATACAAAAATGTTTGAATTTAGTATTCAAGACAACTGCTTCGTAAAATTAGAGATTCAATCGGAGACTTGATTTACAGATGTCGATTGATAATGAATACCCTCCTTAGTAAATATTCAAGTAATTGTAAATAGTTGAATAGGTGCCAAGTTACGCAACAAGCGATGTTTTATATTCATTGCAATCGTACAGGAGCTTTTTAGGCAATACGATTAACCATTTGCTTAATATTGATTTAATCGTCAGGCATAGTTGACTAATTTCTTTTTGAATAACGAGATCTATTTATTACAGGAAGAAAATTTGAATTTTCAAGGTTTATAGAAAGATTAAATAGTCTTAATATTTTGGCACCGGCTTTTTAAAAACCTCAAAAGTCGATTTTTTTTTATCCTTAGGATCATAATGTCATAAGTTTGTATTACAAATGCATATAAAATACTTTATATATTATAAATAGCCGGTTGCCTAGTATTAGTTCAGCTAAAAAGTAATTCAAAATTATTCTATTCTAAACCTCAGGCATTGGAAGGTCGTAAATATTTAGCGATAGACATCAAATTGATATTGGGCCTATCAATCTGACGTTTTTATAGATAAAATAAAATTTCAGTCAGCTAATACAATTTTTTTTTTTTAAATGCAGTTTGTTGTAAATTGGTTTAGCCTTTTTTCGAAGAAAAGCGAAAAAAATATCTAGGTTTTTGATCTTCTAACATTTCAATTTGAAATGGCGGATGGCAGGTCGCTATTGCTCTTAAAGCCTTCTAAGGGCTTTATATAACAACGCAAAAAGTTTAGTCGAAATCATTTCAGCATTAAAGCATAAGAGACCGGTAACTTCAAACGAATTTTATTCACATAAAACAAGTTTATTTTATCTATAAATCCTCTTGATTCGCAAGAAAGTTAGAAAGCATAAATAGATCAATGAGAAAAACAGTTGGTACCCCGTAGAATTGTCAAATATTGACTTCCGTGATGCTCTAGACCAGACCTTGTTGTAAACCAGAAAACAACAGTCGGAAACATGGAGGGCAGATTACCAGCGCTAGCTATTATGACAAGGGAATTTATGGGAGGTCTGTTCTGTGTGTAGGCTAAATCCTACTAGGCAAACTGACAGAGCACTCCCGCTCTTCAGGCTTCTATTCATCGGAAGAGGTAAATAGTTGCCATCACTCTAGGAGAATATTCTCTAAAGATCTGATTTTCCTTGTGTATTTAATTAAAAAAAAAAAAACAACGTAATTTTACAAAAATAAAAGGACATATAAATATAGGTTAATGCACAATCAAATAATAAGTAAAAAAGAAACGTAAAAAGAGCACAATCCAAAATGCTGATAGTGAAACATTTTGTACAATAAATATATTTTTAAAGAATCCATATCGTCGTTGCCGCCGCACAGTGGGGAAAATTGTCGATTTAGTAACAAAAATTCGTTAACTCTTTATTAAAATACGGTAAACGAAAAACTCTTCTTTTTTTTATTTATGACCATGGAATGTCCTTTATTAGTGAGAGCGAAAAAAATATAAACGGGGTGTCACTGGGCCTTTGAAATTAATTTTTCCTAAATTCTTTTTTCACTTTATTTTTAATAAAACAGTTTATTAGGTATAGAACTATCCAAAGGGGAAGAAATGAATTAATATCCTACACCATAGAGCTTTTTACATATATAATTGCCTTTCTAATGAAATACTACGTTTACAAGTTTATAATTATTCATAAATAATTATTATTTGATGAAACAAAAAATAATTTAACAATTATACTATTTTTTTCACAAAATTTATCGTGTGTACAAAAATTATAAATGACAAATAAGATCACTAGAAGCATATTTTGGAATTTTGCCTAAATCAATGGTCTAAAAATATATGTAATGTTTATAAATAGGGATTCGGATCTTCAGATCTATATAACACTAATTGATCGCAGTTGATCGATCAAATTGTAATCATGATATTTTTTTACCATGCCCTATACCACTGTGATAACAATTTAAAAACACATGTTACCAATTAAAATTTTTATGTAATTTAGACTTTTTTTTTAATAACTGATATATTTAATATGGTCGAAATTATATCGCAATTGTTATTTTACAGACATTTCCACATTTCTAAAATATAGTAGATGTTAGTTGCCTTGGTATCTTGCAGGTGCTGTTAAGCCTTAAGCTCTTAAGAAGTGAATTTCTATTCCAACCGGTACATTTCCCTCACTATTAGTTAGAAAAAAAAAATCAAAATTCAGATTTTTCTCATGTTTAGTTTTTGAGTTATAAATAGAAAAAAAATTACTGTTCTTTGACACGCTTTGAATCACTCAGAAGCTTACAGCTCCAAAACTATTATGATTGTATATAGAGCTTTTATGATATTTACCATAACCCGACATTATTCGTAAGCCATTAATTGGTGAATGAGCTTTCACAAACTTTTTTTTATAAAGACATGATGTGTATTCTTCTATTGCCAAAATAAAAATGAATTTAAAAAAAAAAATTAAAAATCGAAATCTTGAATTTAAAAATATATATATATATATATATATTATTTAATCTGTTAAATTTAAAATATATGTTGAATGCTAATATAAAGTGCATCAAATTTCATGATGGCATCTCACTGGAATCTTGTAAAAAAAAAAAAAGAGATTTTGTAGAAGCTCTTTCACCGATTAATGACACACAAATAAGGCCGGATATGGTAAATAACTTAAAAACGCATTTCGTATAATGACTTAGAAAAATAATTTTTATTGTTTAAAATACGATACATACAGTGTATCACTATTTCAGTTTGAAAAAACTAGGAATAAAAATACAAGGTTTTATTTTTTATAACTGAACCCATAAAACCGTAATCATGAAAAATAGCCCATACAGTTTTACATACAGCCCATACAGTTTAAAAAAATCAATTAGTATCAAATTAAAGCCCCTGTAATTCTGAAAACAAAGAAACTATTTTGAGCTTTCGGGGGCAAATAGTTTCGGTTGATGTTGAATGATTCAAAACATGTCTAAAAATAGTTGACTTTTTTAAATTACAACTTAAAAACTAAAAACGAGAAATATCAGAAACTTTGAATTTTCGACCATATTTATGTATAAATACTAAGTTTGACTCATTTTGAAAAACCTCGAATCTAAAATTATTTATTTATTAGATGATTTGATGTGGAATAACCCAATATAATAAAATAAATATTTTTTTTAATAATGAAATAAATAAAAAATATCTTCCGGCTACAGTTTATTAAATTCTAAAATCAGCGATTAAAAAAAAATCCTTACGTCCATCACCTCCTTTTTTTATTTATTTATTTTTATTTTTGTATAAATGTAGTATCTTTTCTTCAGATATTTCTTGTTTTCTTTCTTTCTTCTCACCCAGCCTCTACAAAGTGGGCACCCTTAATTGGAAGAAAAACCTGGTTGAATGTGATCTCGGTCAAATATCTTCCTTGCACAATCGTATGCCTTGAACCAGTACGGCCCTACATAACCACTGAACCAAAGTCCTTTCGTGGGTTTTAGTTGTACAGGTTTAAACCAATGATGTATTTTGGAAAACACCACATGAAAAAAAAAAACAGCTGTAAATAATCGATTGTATAATAATAATGACTGGCTTACTACTGTAGCCTACCGTTTGAACCATATGCAGTTAACTCATCAATGATCTCTTTTGACAGGCCAGACACTAGAAATGACAGTCCGTTTAGGACATCAAGGTTGGTCATTAAAGTTCATCCCAATTGTGGCAACGCGTTGAGAAGTTCCTCATAACCTGAGCAGTGGAACCACATTGTTTAGCAGTGATGAATGCAGCAACTTAGCGGCAATAAATCCAGCAGCGTCTTCTATTCTTAATAGGAAGTATTCAGCATTTTCGTTATTAATTTCGATTCTATTGATATCGTAAATCCTAGTAACTTTAACATATCTACATCTTCAAAAGTATTTTCCTTTACTTCCCATATTTAAATTCAATTTAGAAAATTAATAAACCGGAAATTCCCCCTTCTTGAAAACCAATATACGTTCTCAATGTATATTTCCAACCAATTTTCTCAGGAGCTTATTTAGCCTAGACTTCACTGTTCCAATGACAGCTTATCGACTTCCGATAGCCAAACAATGAACAGAAGGTATGCCGCCGTACACATTCCAACTTCACCTCCGATAAACCAATAGTCTTCTAAATCCAGCCTAACCAATTACTTCGCACCATACATCAATGCCTGCCTGATCCTAGTTTAGGAGGAACTGCCAATTAAATATATCGATTTCCGGCAAGCAACAGTGTGTTGTATCCACCTCCCCTTTTTAAAATTATATTGCTTTCCTGTTCCAATCTGTTTTTAGAGGCTGCAGTAAAAATACCCCATCGATTTATACTGACGCTTCATTTCAGTAAGGTAAGAATGTTACTACTACCTGCTGAAAAACTCTTTGAAATACTTCAGTACAAACCAGTTGACCGTTGGACCATAAATAGTAAAACTGTTGTGACGGTTTATGTTTTGCCCCAGTATTTTTCAACTATAGAATGAATTATAGTGTTTAGTTTTTGTCCAACTTGATAACGCTAATCTGGTGCATCGAGGTGAGATTTTTTATATTTCATCATTACCATTCATAGATTTAAGTATTGGTTTTATGCTCAATTTATCCCAGACCATACATTTTCTCATTAAGGTAAGGAAAGCTGCCATTGTTTTCATCCGGTCGAAGTCAACACGTCTCCGACAAACGAATGTCATTTCCCCCCTCTCATTTTCAATTAAAAATTTAATTCTAATCCACAATTAATTACCACATTTTTGAATAAAACAATAATCAATAATTAAAATGTTTTTAGTATTTTCATGTAAAAAAATTTAGTTTTGGAGAGGTATTGCGTTTATTAAAATGGCCCCGACTACAAATAAATAGTAAATTGTGAATTTAATTTGGGGACGGAATTAGGACGCCTCTTTTAAAATTCTTAATCTTAGAAACAATTATAATGCATTTTGTTTTTATTTAATCAGAGTAAAGATTATTTTGCTCTGCCCAACCCAATACCCACATCTGTTGGTATAGAACAGAACTACTTGTATTAATTTTGGGGGAATTTTAAACTTTAGTATAATATTTGAATTAATTTCGTTTTTGGCTTAGAGGGAAGATGTTTGACTAGCTGCTTATTCACCCTTCCAATTTATGCACTAAAAAATCTTTTTTTTTCTTTAATCCCCAAAACTTCCGTTCCAATATATTAATTTTCTGCAATCAATTTTAAGATACACGACAAAAACGTTAGCACAGGGAACAAATTAATGTCAAAAAATTGCCATTTTTTATTAAATTTTTTTTTTTAATATTCTTCAAATTTGAATAAAAAGAATAGATATCTAATTTATGTGGAAATATCCTAGAAGACAAATAATGAATGTTTTAGTAACAAAACAAATTTCAGTGTATTAGAAAATAAATAGACTTCAGTACAAAATTTCATGAAAGAGACTGAAGATAGTGTTGGCGGTAGCAATAATGATAGAATAATAATATAGGGTAAATATAATAACAAATAAAACATATACGATATAAAAATAGAGGATAATAATTAGAGGGAATGGTGTAACCTACAATGGCTGTTTCAGTATGAAATTCTATCTTAAATTCCACAACCATTTAGATTTTCTAGATGCTACGTGCCTCTAATTATTTATTGACAGCTAAATTTCTAAATCAAAAAAACTGTAGTAATTTTTCAGAGCTGCTCATTTATTATAATTTAATTGCATTACAAACTTTTACACTTTAAATTATCCTAAATATCTAAAACCATTGACATTTCCCCCTAAAAAATTAATATGAAAGAAATATTTAGCAAGGCCAAAAAATTTACGAGTCATGTTGAAGAGATCTAGTTTTTTTATCTTGTTATTATAATACCGTACTGAATACATAACTGGAAATTATAAGGAAAGTTAGAAAATTATAATTTTCCCAGAAACCAAGCTGTGATATCAAAGAGAAACCTGAAACTTTACGAAGAATAATTATTCGTTAATTTAAAACTTCTAATGAACTCCAGTAATTAGAGCCCTCTTGTTAGATGAAATAAAAATTGTCTTCAGGATCCTTCAATGAAGTGCTCCTATTACGACTTTATTCCCATAGCTATAAATTATTAAAAAATAACAAAACTGGTTAACACTAAATTCCTTCAGGTTCAATCTGCTTTAAAACGTTAGAAAAATATTAGATATTACATGCTATAGGACTGTGAACGCCCAAAATTATGAAATAGGCATTAAAACATTTTTTTTTTAATTTTCAGTAATTATAAAAAGTAGTAATTTTTAAAATCTGTCATAATAATTGCCTATCAGAAAATTGTCCAAATAACCAAGTCTTGAAAAATAGTTTGTGCGTGTGTCTTTGTGTATGTAAACAGCCTAACTAAAAAAAAAGTTGTATGAAACTGAAATTATGTATTTAAGATAGTTTGTTACCGTAACTTTTTCGCTTAAGTCGACTTACGAGAAGTGCTACTTCATATTATAGATTATAAACTTTTTTACAAGCTTATCGAAAACGGCTAAAACGATTTTGATGAAACTTGCCGAAATTCTTTAAGGTTTCATGTATGTAGTACATTCCTTACTATTTATAATACTTATTATGGTTATAACACTGTTCACGATAATTATTATAAAGTAGGAAGGGAAATTTATGTAATGCGCGCACTGCACCAAATGTTTTACGTAGACTTATTGACATTTTTACATTGTGCCTTATTGCTAAGAATGTTTGCATACTAAAGAAAATTAAACTTTTTAGAGATGTTACAATGTTGAACTCGGGCAGCGATGCATCTTTATGGGTTTAAGCATTTGTGTGTGTAGTTCAGTTGAGTTACAGGTGAGTATAATTAAATAACTAAATATAAGCCCCAGTTTCGAAAATTTTAAATAGAGTAGTAATAGTCGGTTGTTCAGAGTAATTCGTTTTATTCTGACATGTGAATTTCAACTCAACCTTCTGCTAATGGTTAATCCAAGATACATGTAATGTGAATTTCCGTCAAAGAAATTTGGGAATTACCAGGAAATTTAGGAAACAACAATGATAAATTAATAAAAAATAAAAAATAGGTAGGCTGTGATCAGTGATAGGTACAACATGATTTAAAAGATACAGATGAGCTGTATGTATTACAATTGTCACTTAAACATTGTACCTTTTGACGCAATAAATAGGATTGACACTATAAATAACTGTTCGTTCTACTGAATCATTCTTAGGACTATCTATCTAAAGACTATCTATCTCAGAATAAAGATTGTTTATCATTCATTCATTCTCGGTTCGTGGCCAATGAACGAATGGATCACTATCATGCTTACCTAAGCAGAGAGTCTCTCTAATATCGAACGAATCAGAAACATAAATTGGTGAAAGGAAAAAACATATTCACTTTCTTTATCAAGAGAAGACCTGGATAATGTTTTTGATTCTTTGAATAAAAAACAACCTTTTCATATCGTCACCACTGCGTATAACTAAGGAATTTGAATAAAGCTGCTTTTCAAGGGACCAAAAATGAACTTTACTTGTAACTTCTCCTTAACGAAATATTGTTATACCTCGGCCTATAAGCTTCTCAGAGGCCTAGAATTATGCTTATAAGATTTTATTTTGTAAATATGCTTCTAGTAAATTTATAAAATTATGGAATCCCCAAAATCCGATTGTTCACATTCACAGTTATAAGTGGTGGCGACGATTTATACCTTTTTTTTTATTAGTACATTAAGATAAAGACTGAAGGATAGCCACGATGATATGCCTTATCATCTACACTATCTCCAATACCATTACTATGTCTTATTTTCGAAGGACCGATCTGGCCGAATGTCCTCAAGTGATCCCTGAAGTACGGTCCATGGGTTAACCGGTCGAAAGGCGAGGGAGTAATCGTAAAGGGTGATGGGCAATAGAGTTAGCCTTAACTGCCGAGAGACGCCCGAGGGTGCTATAACGTTGGCGTTACACACGGATGGCGAATTGATCCGATTTTTTATACTGTACTGTTGCCCTAACTGCCCGGGTAGGGACCCATCAGTTGTGCGTAAGATATCTGAAAAGCTGTTGCAGGTGTTTAGGGAGGAAATATGAAGTGGTAATTCTGCAAAAGATAAACTGTGTTTTCATAAAGGAGTGTTATGGCACACGCTATATAATGGCATATACCTGCTAGATAATAAGTAGTTAGGAAAAAATAAAATAAAGATCGAACTCCAGAAAAAATTATCTAACGTTGAATTTTGGTTTGTACTTTTATATTTAGGTCTAAAACAAATCTTGTGGAGACTTATCAAATCAGTTATTTAAGCTTACTTATATATTACATTATAGTTATTATTGTATTATTCTGTAATGCTATTTATAATTTTAAAATAAAATAATAATACTAAAACGATTAAACGACTAAAACGACTAATTAAATAATATAAAAATACTAAAACGAGTTTTCATTGTATAAATCAGATAATCCTGTGTTTAATCATTATGATTCTTGCAAGACAGCCAGTAATGGATACAGAAAATAAGTAATAACAGATAAAAACTACCAATAGCATCGGAAAGCAGTACATATTAACTTCAATATGGTTAGAGATAAAGCCATTTACCTATTATTAATGTAACAGGTGGTTAGTACCTACCTATTAAGTAAAAATACTCGGCTTATTCCATTCGTTAGGAGTTTCCATAAGTTTAAGCAAAATTTCAAAAATCATTTTTAAAGGATACGATTAGAAAAATTAACAATTAGAAACATTAAAAAAAGGAGGACGGCAAACAAAAACAAGATTTTTTTTCTAAATCTAATAAAAAATGAAAAATTCAATGGCCTGAAAGAGTAATGCCAAACGTTAAACAAATTGTTGCATTTAAAGGGCAGTTTAATTTCCTTAGGGACAGGTAGGTTTAGAAGTTAAATTAATCTTGGAAGGAATTTCAGGATGTCCCAGGAAGGCAACAATAGCGGAGCATAGAGAGACCCACAAATCCCAGGAATGTGGTCTATGTGGTCAGTGGACCGTGTGAGGATGTTCGATCAAAGCTGACAAACTTGTACGGTCTGTCTGCACCATCATGCACCACTGAGCAAATATTATTAAAATTAATAGTAATAAATGGTCATAATATGTAATAACAACAGAAATATAACATTAATCAACAATTAATCAAAAACATTTTTTTAATATAAAAAAAAGAAATGTTCAATTCAAAATTATTCATAAAAAATAGTTAACCTGTAGAACTACATATTTTACTAATTATAAGGATTCAAATACAATTTTTGGGTCCAACCACGGAATTATCGCCTAATGGAATTTAATATATCTTTTTCTTTTTTTTATTATAAAATTACCTTTTACAATCATGGGGAAAGAGAATTCAAATTTTTCATGACTCATTTTTTTTTCATTACTTATTGTTAATAATGTAAATATAATTTTTAAAAGAACTTAAATAGGAGAGTGGGTGAGCTTAGTGGGTAAGGAATAGCATACTTAAATTTCGGCCTCATGTTCCAGTTCAGCAGTGACCGATTCTTCCCCTCTACAAACCGAAGATTAATTTTAGGGTCGGGAGACCCGCATGGGCATAAATAAAGAGAGTTCCTGATCCTTCAATAGGTTGAGGAGGGAGGGAGAAACCTGGCGATTGAACGGGATCTTGGCCGTTGATTAAGAAAAATTACTTCTTTTTTTATCAAATACTGGGTCATACATCATTCATGCGTTGTTGTACAAATATTTTTTTAATTTTCTTATCCTCCGTTTATTTCACATACAATATAAACAATAATGATGTACAATATACAATAATTCCTTCCAATACGTGAAGGTATTCCAAGGTTATAAATATTACGATGTCCGCTGTGTGCAGCGGTTTCACATTTTGGCTTTGGCCTCCACTTATTTATGTAGAGAATGGAGAGGAACCATTCGGCTAGTTCTGGAAAAAAGTGATATGTGTTTACACTGTAGAGTCCAAACCCCATCCCTCGGTGACCACGTCGATCAAGGGGACATTGCCTAGCCACCTCCCAGGTCTGTGTGGTGGAGCGATGTCTCTGAACAGAGGACTGGCACCGGCCTTCAATCCATCAAATAATTTGATGTGCCTTCGGCCTATGTATTTTGGCGCTGAAGGTAGTTAGAGCACCTCATAAATGGTTGCAGTTCTCGCTCGTTGGAGTGAGGTGCTCCTGATGATCCGCCGAAGAACAGAGTTCTGGAAGCTCTGAAATCTCGTTAAGGTGGTCACATACATGTGCCGGAGCAGCGGAGCACCGTAGAGCATAGTCAGACCGACTATGCAGATCTACAAGGCCATCATCAGACCGATTATGATCAGACCAGACCGATGATGGCCTTGTAGATCTGCATTTTCAGCCGCAGTGAGCGCTGCGTCGATGTGAGCAGGTACTTAGGGTCTATGGGACTTCAGCCGGCCAGTTTTGTTCTCTCCCTGAAGTGACTGGAGAAAGTGAGGTCCCTGTTTAAAGTGGCACCAAGGTAACGGGTGGAGCTCAGGATAGGCCGGTCTTCTTATTCCATGGTGAACATCTTGGTTAGAGGCTTTAGTCCTTTCTGAAACGACATCACGATGACATCCATCTTCACCGGATTCACCCAGATGCCGATCAGTTTTAGTTCTGACCCTATGGCTGCCGACGCTACCCGTGTCGTTGAGAGGACCTTGCCTGCGTTGACGTTGGTGGCGTTGATACCGATCCCTTCCGTATTGCCTCTGGAAACTTCACTTAGACCACTTTTGCCGTGAAAAGGTCGAACTGTATAGGGCCCCAGTGTAGGCCCCTCCCCTTGAGGTACACATGGGTGGTATCGCGTGGAAACTATAAGCTCTCGCCGACCCGTACAACGAAAGATTTGTCGCTCAATCGGAATAGCGATACAGGAAACCTTAACTCTTCCAGATGGCCGAGTAGCAGTATGTGCTGCCACTCAAGTGGGAGCGGATGCCGATCGGCAATGCCGATCCTGTAGTGCTTCGGAAGGTTTCCGGTCTTCTCCGGCTCTTGTAGCGATACTATGATCGCTTGTTTCCAGATCTTAGGAAAATACGAGATCCGAATGCAAGAGTTAAATATGTTCGTTAGGAAGGCTTTATTCCTACGAGGGAGCGTCTTCAACAACACATATGGGATATCATCCTGTCCCAACGTCTTGTTTCTCTTAGTACGGCGTAGTACCGACTCCAGCTGGCCAAAGATGGAAAAAATGGGCTTTTCATTAGGGCACGGTAGTGTTCCTGGAAGTCTAGAAGCAGCAACCAGACGAGTACCTTCCCTCGCCGCATAGCTATCAGCCAGGAGTTCAGCCTGTTCCCCAGGTGTCAGCAGGTCACCTCCTGATCATCGCTTTGATGGCCGGTTTCAGGCTGTAGTCACGCATGCGCTGAAAGATATTAATATTAATGACTGAAATATTAATATTTAAAAAAGAGCATTTTGTGGTTTTCAGGCAACAGAAAATTTAGCCATGATAAAATTTTTGAGAAATTTTTTTTTTACAACCTTGTCATCTATAACAACAAATTAAAACAATAACTATCTACCCCACTATTTGCAAGGCAAATCTACAAAATACTATCCATAATTGTATTCTTTATTATGAAACGAACATCTCGCAAAGGGTAGACTTTTCATTGTTTAGGTTATTGAATGTTATTCATATAGAAATGTCAAAAGATGAAAGTTACTAGGGAAAAACCTGCAGTTTTCAATATTTTGAAATACCCAAAATACTGCTGGCACAGCCAATCCATGGGACAAGGAGGAGAGGGAGACCAAAGCTGAGGTGGTCAGATAGGGTGGCAGGAGATGCTTACATACTTAGCGTCAGGAACTGGAAGGCGTCGGCACAAGACCGTGATGATTGAGGAAGCAGTTGAAGGAGGCCAAGATCTGTAACCGGGTTGTATCGCCGGTAAATAATGATAATATTTTTTTAAAGTATAAATTCTTTTACAGATATAATGCGTTGCAAAGTATTTTCTTAATTTGTGGTCGTTGCTTGATAATGAGTCTTGAATTTAAAGTTTGAATTATTAGTGAGTTAGGAGGTGTCAGGGTACTGTCTTATGAAACATCGTTCAGGTGGACCGGATAACAGGGAGGAGGAATCTCATAGAATGAGTGGATTGGGGAGACTGTGAATTGAAGATTGAAATGTGGAATATTTACTCCGCTTATTTCTACGGTGTGATTTGGAATAAAGTAAGGTACGTTTACAAATATTCGATAATTTTTGAGGGTGTAGTTTCTAATTAGTCTATGTGAACGTGTTTTTCGGAGCCCCAAAGTTCGGCTCGGTGTTAGCGATGTAGGAAAAATAACGATATATCGATATTTTTCAAGAAATATATCGATATGTTTGTCTGATATTTATAATTCGATATATCACAATATCCATATTAAAATTTGAGCATTGAAAACCGATACCTTTAAAACAAAAAAAATTAAATAAATAAAAAAGTCTCCAAGGTCATTATTAATCCAAGGTTTCAGTCATTAGTAATTCAATTTGGATTTTTTCCTTATTTTTTAGTGTTGAGCAATTTAATTCATTTTTTTATAGTTCTTAGTAATAAGTTTTTTAATAATAAAAGTTAATATGTACTTCGATAGATTTTTAGTAGTTATGCATTCAATATCGATTTCCTTCTTTCTGTTTTACTTTTTTTTATGTTTAAGTTAATTAATTAATTTTTTCTCTAATTTCTACTAATAAGTTGTTTCTATTGTTGACAAATGTTGATAAACTGATACTTTTTTATGTGATAAGCAGTATATCGTCGCTCACAATGTGAAATCACGTAATTGTCAAATTCCAACTTTTCGGTAGAGACAAAAAAAATTTTAAAAGTGAAATTTTCATCATTAAGATATGTTTTTTTAAATACTGAGCACCAGCAAGTAAGAAACTATCGATGAGAAAAAAACAACAATTAATTGTAATAATTTGTTAATTTATATTACTCTTAATTCAACGTAAACCCTCTTTCTCTTCTCCTCCAAAAATATCCAGGCCCGAAATATCGATATTTTTATTGCTATATTGAACTTATATTTCGATAATTACATTCCTAATCGGTATGCCTAAGGTAGGTTTTAGTGTAGTGGTATAGATAAATCGCTTTTTACCTATGTTAACTGATAAAGTGAAGTCCAGAAGATGTGACAGTTGATTGTAACCTCTAGTCAATTCATTTTTTATTTTTATTTTTTATATATGTTGCAGGTGAGTCTTTTGTCCAGTTATAGTCCGAAATACCGTACACTTTAATAATAAAATATCTAGATTTATATTAAAATACAATTACATTAAATGAAGCTTCTCTTAATATGGTTTAGAATAAAAATAAAATGAATTCGCACTCATTAATTATTTATGCTACTTACCGTATAAGCTTGCATTTCAAAACTAAAACGATATTCTAACAAATAATAAAATGCTTTTATATATTTTTTAGAAAAACTTTATAGATCTAAATAATATAAAAGAATAATATAATATAAAATAATAATAATAAACTCCCGTGTGGAGTTTCTAGTCTCCCATTGGGCGCTTCCCCAGGTGGCGGATAGGGGAATGATAACCAGATATGGTGGGTGCCAGGGAAATAAAATACTACGATATAAATTCGGAATTAGCTTCCTTGAAAAAATAGTAAACGATTCCTATACCGAAGAATTTTGAAAACTAATAATTACGTAGAATTCTTGAGACAGAAAAAACTTTCGGTAGTAAATTTCACATTAGCAACTTCGAAAACCTAATAAACGATACATACCACAGCGATGATATCCATCCCTACCCCTCACTAAATAAATAAAAAACAATAAATATTTTAAAATAAATAAACAACAATTTGATTTCAAAAATTTAAACTACTTGAAATTAGCACTTAATTACAATTATCTAATAAACGATAAAAATGCCGGAATTATTTCAAAAGTCATGATTGTAATAAAAATAATTATTTTTCAATAATAAAATAAATAATGTTGAATTAATTCATGTCCGGGAGGGACAAAATTGAAATGGAAAAGGTTACAATTGAATTGTAAAAGTTGACAATTGATTTGAAAAGAATTGCAATTGAAATGGAAATGCTATATTCTACTTGATTTTCTTCTTGGTCTTCAGTTTTCTTTAAATTTAATTTTTAAACAAGTTGCTAAATTGATGTAGTAATCAGGAATAGGTATCATTACCTATAATTGAAGAAGTGGGACAGCTCTATTGGAAAGTCAATGGACTACTAACTTGAGGTCCCAGGTCAGACTTTAATAAAAACCTTATTTTCTATCCCAACATCCGTTAACTCTGGGATTGATGCACTTTCCTGGAACCTGCTACCTATGGCCTACCAGACAGTTGAGCTTGCATACTGACCTATCTACCTCCATTATAACCAACCTGTTCTTGACGTTGATCAAATAACGTCAGGAACAGAAACAACTACTCCATCAAGGGCTTTCAATAGTTTTAGGTTTCAGTGGGACATGTTTTTTTATAATTTACAAATGTGGTGGTCGTGGGAAAGTAGATAAACAAAAAACCAATGGTTTAAATCGAATTAAACATACTCCTGCTCATTTATGACTAACCGAGAATAAAAAAAATGTATAAATATAAAAAATAAGTAAACTATTTATCTTATTGTTTTAGATTCTATTAAAATGTATCGATATTATTCACGCAATTGAGGTGCCAGTGATTGGGGTAATGGTTGTGTGGTGACATCTGAATAAGATTGTAACCATACTTTTGAAGCTCAACGGTCTCGTTGATTCCTGAAATACGCAGGGTCACAAGATCACTCTTTGTTGAAGGGCCAGGTATTTCGTCTTAAGGAATTACGTTCCTTTGATTTTTCCTTAAAGTTGATCATGTCAAAGATTTACTTAAAATGCACTGGAAGCGAGTTACTGAGGAAAATCTGAATAAAGTCCACTTTCTCTAAAATTGTTATTACAATATTTCTTGGCGTCTGTTGAGAGTAATTACATTTAGTATGAATCTTAAAGAAAATTTATTCAGACGAATAAATTCATAATAACTAATCGTGTAGAAACAAGATTAGTTATTATGCATTTTATATTAAGGTACACTGAAAAATAGTTATTTAGGCGAAACTACGTAATGTCTAACTTTTTGCGTTTTTTTGGCATTTTGCAGATTTGTACGGCCCCGTATATGAGTAACTGTTCCGAAATTAAAAAAATACTAAATATAAAAATTACAGGAAATTTAACGTTCTTTAAAATTGGATATGACAAGGTTTTACCTAAAATGCACTGGGAGCGATTTACTGAGGAAAATGTGAAAAAAGTGATGAAAATTACGAATTCGTTGATTTATAAAATTTGATTGCAACCGATCTAGAGTTGTAAATCTTTATATTTCCAGTCTATTATAAGAGTACTTTCGGCCTAGACGATCAAAATTTGCTGGATATCAGCACATTTTTTGGCCTCAGCTTTCGGACTATAAGTCTCAAATCATGCTACATAAATGTAAGGTATATCTACAGCTATATCAGCATGGAACAGAGATGGGGGACAACACCTGACACACATCAGACTTTTTCAACTGAGACAATAAACAGAGAGCTCAAACGATGCTACAGATCCAGCAAGAGGGCTTTGTTAGCACATACCTTTGTTCTATTGTACACGAACCACGACTTACAAACCCCGCCCCTTCAGTTTGTGAGTAATCTATTATGGCTTACCGCTATAACGATCCTCTGACAATTTATGTTACTAATCACTAAGTAAGGAAAATACAGTTGAACAAGGACAGGAGACTATCTATATTCATTTCAAAAACTTCTAATAGCGCCTTGCTTATAAGAATGAACAGTACATCCTACAGATACGTCTTGTAAAAATTAAAAAAATAAACAGCAATAAAAGATTATCTATACCATATTGCTTATTATGATAAATGAAAAATGTATTATGCATACGAACGTAATATGAATACTTAAATATTAATTATTTCCACCAAGATAGCGAGATTTTAAAAGTTCTGTAATACTTTATGTGGAATAAGTTTTAATGACCTTACTTTGTGGCAGTTTAGTTGTAATTTTGCATTACCTGATAATAAAGGACTCACCTCAAGCTGGTCTTGAGGAAATTGGTTACCGTGGGTTGTCTTTAGAAAACAAAAAAAAAATTTATTTGTCAAATATTAAATCATACCTGCCTTATTATGGATTGACAATCGGAAAATTAAGCGATTACACAGGAAAGTAAGAAAATGTAAGCAGAGTTCCCAGCGGTAGCTCTTTCCGGTCTTGATTCAGTTACTTTAATTAATTAATAGTAATAATAAAACTATTTTTATAAATCATTATTTCTAATAAGTTTCACATAAAAATACTGTAAATCACAAATCATAGGTAAGCATATAGGTAACTAGTGGTAATGACCGTCTGAGGGGAGTATACAAACATACAAGCTAGAAAATTGAAATTACATATTATTTTAAAGAATAAAAGCTTCTGCAATTATTTACAAACAACATACGAAAGTCAAAAAATATATATTTAAATCGATATTCTATATTAAACATTTATTATTAAACTTAATAATTGAATTCTTTAACTAATTCATATCTGTAGTTCCATACTACTCTACAATAGCCAACAAGGCTGTTCCAGTTTTTACCACTTGAGTAACCTTTAAACTCTACCTCATCTGTATCTGTATTTCTATTAAAATATTTTATTCTAAATTCAGCAAGAATGGGACAAACTGTTATAAAATATCTTCGTCTCTATTTGAAAGATTACATAGCGAGCATAATTTATTCTGATTATGAAACCTATATTTATTTAAGGATAACAGTTCACTCCTCACTTTGAAGATCCTACTGATCGAGGTAGAATCCAATTTTGTATCACTAAGTAAGTCTGGCTGAAACTTTAACTGGTTATACAATAATGGTTATTCTGTGTTGCTGATTCATATTTATTCATCAAAATCATTTTTATTTTATCGGTAATCTCATTAATAATAAAATTAACATTATCAAAATTACCTAATGGAATGTTGTGAGCTATACAAACTTTTCCAATCTTTCTAAAAAAAAAATATTTTTCTTTTTATTAATTCATTAACATAATATTAGGGTGTCTGTGCTGTGGCAGTGAAAGACATTTTTGCATATATTTTAAGTGTGACTTTACAGTGTAAAGAAAGATAGACAGTATATTTGTTTCTAAATACAAAAGCTAGTTAGGAATGTTAAGAGGTATACTGATTATACTACTGACTATCCCAGCACAGCGCACCATAGCATACAACAGCTCGGCTTACAGCATTATAAATATTTAATTTAACCTCAAAAGTTGCATTTATGTTTTTCATGCATTTATTTTATGCATTTCATGCATATTGCATTTATATTTATTCAGTTTTAATTTGTTAGTGCAATTTAATGCAGCTTTTGCTTTTGGAATCCGTCCTTAAAAATGTTTATTCAAGAAGAAATTTTTTGAGACTGTGATTCCCTAATATTTGTAACAGTTTTAATTCTTTCATTATTAAGGAATTATCTGTTGCGAGCAGGACCAAATCGTCTGCATATGCCAATAATTTAAAACCTACATTATTCACTTGCACTTTTCTAAATAATTTTCTAAATCGTTAATAAATAGAGAAAATAGAAGGGGGCTTAATAGGCATCCTTGCTTTACCTTTACACCCATGGTCGTTTCAAACTCTTCCGATAGGCCATTCATTACCCACTCCACACCAAAGCATTTGTTAATGTGAACAAATTTTAAAAACCTGAATAACCTTAGTAAAAATACTTAATTCTGCTAATTTTTATATCAGTGTATGCCGATCTATATGGACAAACGCCGCGGTTAGGTCAATAAAGAAGGCAAAGACCTTACCTCTTTTCTTACTTGATTTAACTTTAACCACACTAAATAGTAGATTCATGATGTTGTCTACAGTTGAGTAAG
This sequence comes from Rhaphigaster nebulosa, assembly GCA_948150685.1. NCBI lineage: Eukaryota > Metazoa > Arthropoda > Insecta > Hemiptera > Pentatomidae > Rhaphigaster > Rhaphigaster nebulosa. The sequence goes on along the minus strand of OX411308.1, from coordinate 109,296,206 downwards.
ATTTTCTAAACCCCGCTTGAAACTCATCCAATATTTTCATTCAACCATTTACTTAGTCTTTACATAAGAAGTCCAGTAAATAGTTTCCCAATGTCATTACAAAAGGATGTCTTGAATACGCATTCTCATCAGCTCCCGCGCATTACCGGCTCTGGCAGGATCTATCGAAGAATTTGAAAGGACAGCAATGAGGACTGATAAATGAAGGAAAAATCATGTATATGAAATCCTCATCGAAAAAAAAAATGTAGCATCATGCGAATCAGTATAGATTTGTCAGTATCATTTTCCAATGGATAATGAATTCAAATACCTTGGATTGGTAGTGACAAACCAAATTAAAATGCAGGCCGAAATAAAAGCCAGAATTACAGCAGGCTACAAGTGTTTTTATGCACTAGCAAGAACACTAAAATCAAAGGCACTCAAAGGAATATATAATGGGACGCGAATGTAACAGTTTATAAAACTATTATAAGACCAGTGGTTATCTATGGAGTGAAACATGGGTTTTGACGAAGGAAAGCGAGAAGTTGCTGACAATCTGGAAAAGGAAGGTCCTGAGATTCAATGATGACGGTCTCAAGAGAATAAATGATCAGTGGCGAATAAGAAAAAGCGTTGAGTTATATGGGCTCTACAACAATGAAGACATTGTGGTCACTATTTGTGTCCACTAAGGTACTATAAAAGGTAACTATCACAAATAGTTAGGCCATGTAGAGAGCATGGAGGAAGGGAGGTTACCAAAGACACTACTCTACAGCCGCCCAGGAGGGGCGCGCCTAGGGGGGAAGACCCCGGATGCGGTGGATCGAATACGTCGAAGACGACCTTAGCCGTATAGGTATAAGAAAATGGAGGAGAATAGCTGCCGATAGGGAAGCCTAGCGAAAGTTTGTTTCAGAAGCCAGGTCCTTTAAGGATAAAGAAAAGAGTTTATAGTCATGAGTATTAGTTAGGTATCAAATTATCCTTCTGTTGGTAAGGTAAGTCTAAAATAGTATACTGTGTCCGTCTGGGGAATTTGCTAATTCGCAAAATAGCTTGAAAGAGAAAAATATTATAAAAATCAAAGTATTTACTTTATTTTATTTGCAAACAAATTTACAATCAATTGCCAGTTGTTTTTGTTTTAATGTTACCTTAATATATTCATCACCGTATATTCAATGGGCAATATGCATAAATAACATGTATGCAAATATGCTAATAGAAGTTGCTACAGTCTAACAATTAGATGAAAATGATAATAATATATCATTACCATTAACATTGACTTTATTATTATTCGAGCGTCCCATGTCTTTTTGTAACGATGATAATGAAGCTATCGCAGGATAATCACTAAAGGCACTTAATGACAACAAGCAGCCAGGGTAATGAAGCCCCAGACAGATCGCCACTAAATACAGAGCACACATTCATCAATCAGAGGGTTATTGATACATAATTGTGAGTTCAATTCAGCAGGCACGTTATCTACGTAGGGTGTATGAATAGCATGCTAACACGACACGAAGGGACAAAACTAATATTGAAAATAAAAAAATTGAAATATTCAATTTTTTTTTTCTATAAAATTCTTATTTAAGAGTTTTATAAGACGCTAAAAACGAATCTGGCTTGCTTTATTTTTTTTTCCTAATTTACTTGAAGCGTCTTTTGGTTTTTTTTTAATTTTGTACATTTAAACTCATTTAAATACAATAGGCAATAATACTTTATTATTTTGCACAACAAAACTAATCGATTGGTATATGAGAACCTTGAAATCAATCCGGAGCTAAGGAAGAGAACAATAATATAAAAAAAAAAATTATAAATTATATACAATAATTTTTTTTTCTCGGCTCCTACAGATACGTGGTCTGTTTTTCGATCTACCATAGTATCACCAAAACTATTTTCATTTAAATGGTGGTCTGACGTCTTTAGCCTATCACCTCTTGTAAGATATCCAGTGTATCATTTCATAATAAAAAAAAAAAAAGTTAAATTATTTCCACCGATCATTCCATTAATTTATAGGTATTTTCAACTAAATAACGCCTAATAATATCGCAATAGAAAATATCTGATGTGGACAACACATGACTTCCTTGTACGCCTATAAAACTATAAATTGGTGTTTCAAAAAGTGATCCTGAATTTGGTTACTAGTTTCCGAAGATTACAGTATCTCAAAAACGACATTCGGCGTCGCGACATCTGTCTATTGACACACACACACACACACAAATAGGGAGGAAAACCAGTATTTTACACTAAATTTTAACACTTAAAACAAGTAATAAAAATGTTTAATTGGATTGGAAACCAAATTGCGTTTGTAACCTTTATTACCGAAACATATGATTAATGTATTTAATTTAAATATAATTTTTGATGTAAGCTTATTATGACCTTCAAGTAAAGTACCCTTTTCGGCTCACCAATTTTAACGAAAATATAGTAAATACATTCATATCGATATGAAAGTCCTATTTACCAAATTTGAGATGTTTTACATTATATTTTAATATAATTTTTGATGAAAGTCTTATATGACCTTCAAGTAAAGTGACCTTCCGGTTTTCCAATTTAGACCAAAATTTAGTATGCTATTTAAATCAATATAGAAGTTAAAAATACTAAATTTGAGAAGTTTTGCATTGTATTTAAATATAATTTTTGATGAAAATCCGTAATGACCTTATTTTCTCGAACTCTTTTGAATTTGAGCTTCTCAGCGAATGTTGAAACATGACAAAAATAATTTATTTTTCTATTCAAACACAATATTGCGTCGATAAAATTCCAATCTGACACAAAAGGTATGAATAAACCCATACAATAGAAAACTTCCAGCTCCTTGGTATTGGTTTTAAATTTTAGTAATTCTTCGAGGAAATTTTTTTTCTACTATTTTCGCAGTTTGAAGTGGATCCTCAATTCTCAAATTTCCCAAATTTTCAATTATTGGGAGAGAAAACACCCTATCTATCTCTTCCTGGTCGCCACATATTTTTTTAATCAAACAGTTCGTATCTAGTGTTGGTGTGTTTTTTATTTTGTTAGAAAAATGAGTGAAAATTTTATATTTTTAACAAAATCTTCAATCAGAGTACGTCAAAAAAATAGAGAACCGGGAGCGTCAAATAAAACTAGTATATATTTATTACATTATTATGTTGCTGAAAGGCATACCATTTTGTGATACTTCTAAATTTATGTATTTCTTTTTTAGAAATACAGGAAGATATACCAATTCTAGAATAATAGTAGACAGTTCAGAGATACCTTATGGCAGAAAATGGATAAAATATTCCTCACGTTAGGAGTCCATTTCATTCAATATTAATAAAAACCTAGGGTGATATCGATTTATAATAGATGCAAACGAGGCACTCGGTTGTAAAACGTGGTATCTCACATTTAGTTGAATTGTATATCCTTAATAAATAGATGATTTGCCATGGATTTATAAGACTTTTTTTTAAAGATATAGTTTGCAAAATAAAAATTAAAAATCCAATTAATCAATTAAATGTTGTCATCAAAAATAATTATTGGCTATTATATTATAGTTCAAATTATTGAGTCAGCAAAAAAAATGTAGTTTCATTTTGCCGTTTTCAAATAAAAAAGCTAATAAATGTTTGTTGATTTAGGTGAATACTTTAATATATAAAAATAAAGGCAGGCTGCTGCCATTTCAACAATTTATTTATTACGATGCAAATTTTCGGTCTACAAGCCATCCTCATGCATCTCTGTAAAATGCCCTAATTTAGTTCAATTTATAATATATCACAAAATTAATTAATAATAATAATAAAAGGCTTAGCGAACCCGAAGGTTCGATGCCGATACTACTAATCGCTGCCTACAAACCTCGGTCCACCGACTACCGTCCAAAACCAAATTCATTAGATCACCCTTAATCCTTTCGTACAATACGTTTCGGTCTATCCCCTGGACGTTTACCAGTCGGCTCAGCGTTTATTAACTTTTTAGGAATTCGTTCGTTACTGTGCTAAACAACTTTGCAAGCCCATTTCAACCGTCGCGATGATATCACTTCGATTATATTAACAGAGTGCATGCTTCGCAATTCCGGGTTGTGTAACCTCCTAAATTCTCCAGTTGACTCATCCTGGTGGTGGTCTGACAGAAGAAAATTCGGAAGATTGGAATGGAATAATTTTACAAAGCACAAATAAAATACTAAAAATATGGGTACATGTACATATAAAATACGTATATAAAGGAAGTGTCCCTCAATTTTGCATTTTAAGCGTTATATTTCTATCTCGAATAAATAAATAAACAATTTAAAATTGTGATTCCTCTAGGTAGCTGTGATTCATATAATTTTTTTAAAAATATTTTTGTTGGTTATCTTGTACTCTAAATTACAAATATCCCTAGAACAAAAAATCCTTAAATTATATAGTAATTATTTACTATTCACCAAAATTCCATGAAATAAGTAAGTACTGTACGATACTCATTGCGATGAATAGTAAAAAATAATTTAATTTTCATTTATCTTATTAAATTATTCACCATAGTGAAACATAGTGCAACTTCCAAGGTCAGAATAATAATATATCAATAATAACAATTTTTATTTATATTTATTTTTATATACATATATTAATTTATAATTATATTATACTATTATTTATTTATTATGTTATTATGAATTTAATATTATAAATATATATATATATATTTATTTTTTTCGCGATTGCGGTTTCACAACTGAGATGGGTGACAAATCCAACCACCATTAGATATAATTCTTTTCATACATTTAAAAATTTTAGAACTATTCTAGCAGTGTCCAGGAGTTATTATTACTATAAATTTATTTATTTATTATTATTTATATTATAACGTATACTTATTTGAATTTATATTATACATTTATTTGTAAACTCATTCTTATATTTATTTTTTATTTATATTCAATAAAAAACCGGTGAGAGGTTTTAAATAACTTATATACAACCATCGGAAAATAATTAAGAAAAAGTAAACAATATATTTCTTTTCCATTTGATAAATTCGAATAATATAATGCTTAACATTGTATTTGACATTCGACTATCGCAAACAGAGAGCCCGATGACACCAACTAAACCAATTCTGCGAGAGATAATACATGAACACTGGCCCAGTTCTTGAGAGGACAGTGGACACGCACGAAGCTACTCCTGACTCGAGCGCTAACGCGAACCGCTAAGCGCTAATTAGCCTGTATAGGATATTATTTACACCATAATCTCTGTAGTTATCGTACTGCCTTGGTCGACTGCATCCTGTACTTCCTCACAAATGATTTCAATAGAATAACAGTCATGTCTCCATTATAACGAGAAAAAAAGCCTTTACGTTCCTATTTACTTACTCCATAGAGCATCCTATCAATAGTTGAACAAATGCATCCGTGGCTCAGGATCTCTTTAAAAGCAACAAGAATTTCCTAATCAGATTTTGAAATGACAAGACAAAAATGAGAGCATTTAAATGTATTTCGTACTTGAGGGAGAAATGTTGGGAAGAATTGTGAATTGGCTTGTTTAAGTAAACTGTAAACATCCCACATTCGATAAAATGGGAGCTGACAAAATTCAATTTCAGCGAATAGAAGAAAAAGCTTTGGACTACGTTGACTCTATACAGCACTATATTTTTTAAAACAGTTGTTGAAGTGCAATGACTGATGCATGTGGTAGATATGTTTTATTTGTTTTGGCAGCACGCCTACAAACCCTCGTAAGTGCTACTTACTGGAATAAAAGGAACTTACGAGATTTTGCAGAATAATAATAGAATATAAGATTTATTTTATTCAGAACACAGTATATAAATTTCCTCACAGTAAGCCAGTGATTCTCAAACTTTTTTCCTCTGGCGGCATCCTAAATTTTTTTTTTTTTAAATCACGCTATACCTATTATTATTGTTTGATTCTTTTTTGATAAATGAAATAATTAACCATGGAAGTAGATAAAATAGAAACATAAAAAACAAAAGAGGATTGAAATTTAAAAAACATATTAATTTTTTAATTGAAGAATCATGCGGAAGCGCTACCAATGTGAAATTTTCGGAAATTTCATTTTTTAAATTTTCTGACTTCAAAAATGACATTTTAGGAAAGGTTCGCTTGAGAAAAAAATATAAGTCAATAAACTAAACATATTTTAATTTAAACACAAAAAAAACTCATAAATTATGTCTTATTCTGCCACCGGAAGACCTTCCGAGGCGGTTAGGCGTGATCTCGGCCAAATCATCTGCTTGCACAGCCGTTGGCCTAGAAACAGTACGGTCCTTACCTAGCACTGAAGCCCCACAAGGATGCAACATACCAGGAGGGGTGGACCGGACACCCGGATGGATAATGGATACGGAGCATAGTGTCAGGAAGGCTTGTATAAGACTGGCAGTGGATAAAGTGTAGCTCCAACACCAAAGCGTTACTAACGCAAGTTGGGCTGCAACAGGGTCATTCCATGTCAAATCATCCAAAAAATTTGGGATATGACACTCATCTCAGATTTTAAAGAAATTTAGTATGCTTTCTCCTTATCTCAAGTAGTGTCTGTTTAAAACCACATACAGTTATTACAAAACCGAGGTTTTGATTACGACCAAATAGTATGATGGCACTTTCAGGTTATATTAAAAAACTATGCTGTTTTCAGAAAAAAATATATAATTAATGCATACTAAATACAAAAATTTGTGAACAAATGTTATGTGTTAACTAATGGAAAGTTTAATATAAAATACGCTGTTTTACAAAATAAATATGAACCAAAGGCGGAATGTTAATCAAAGGAATCATTAGAATTGTTCTAATGATATTTGCTACCATATAGAATAATAAAAATAATGGTATTTTACCTCCTTGATACAGAAAAAAAAAATTTCAAATCAGGAAAATGATAAATATGGTGATTCACAAAAAAATTATTATGAACCGGTACATTCTGATGGCGGTGTGTTAATTGAAGGACTGGATTTATTTTAGTAGTTATGATGATTCTAGCTCCCATATCCAATAATAACATTTTACCTCTTAATGTGAATTTTTTTTTTTTACCAAACTAGGAAAATGTTAACTTAAGATATGGTGTTTCACAAAAAAATATTATGAACCAAAGGCGCTATGTTGATCAAAGGAATGCATTTTTTTTAATGTGTTGTAATGATACTAGCTACCTTATCCAATAATAAAAATAATGGCATTTTACCTCTTAATGTAGAAAAAAAATATGTTTATAAAACTAGGAAAATTTAATATGAATTTATTAATTTATTATTAATTCATATTAATTTTAATATGATTTCACAAAAAAATAATAATGTTCTAAAGGCGGCCTAAAGTCTATATAAATGCTTTTGGTTTATTATTTTCACTAATAGACCTTTGGAATCGACCAAGGAAAATTTTTTTGTAACCCTCCTTAAAAATTTAATACTTTTCAAGATACGTAGAATCCAAATATCGAATAAAAAAAATCCGTCCGTTTTTTTTTTTATTTTTTGCTGTTTTTTTCATTGAATTCAAACGAAAACTGATGAAATTCTCTACAAAAGGAAAAAAAATCATTTAAATCGGGCCAGTATTAGCTGAGTTATAGCGTAATGAACTTCGAAGACTAATTCTCCGGCCCTGCTGGTCATCGTGGCCCTCGGCCTCCTGAAATCTATTGGGCTTCTGACTTCCTCGTATCTCTCTGCTTTATCCTTCCTTGGATTATTTCTGCACTTCCTTTAGCTTCCTTAGCCTTTCCTTTTTTTTCACTCAAATTAAACATTTTTTTTACTTGTTTTAAGTATTAAAATTGAGTGTAAAATACCAAGTCTGCAGAATAACCCAGAAGTTAATTGGGTTCTTCTGATTAAAATGTCGAAACCGTCGATTTCCAATGCTTTATCTAGTGACATTGACAGTTCAAATGTTGTAACGGAACACGAAGAAATCTCCAGGGAACTTGGTACTTACTGAAAGAAAACGATTTATAATAACGGAATGAGACCTCCAGAATTTGTGTGTGTTGATAAATGGATATCCCGACGCTGAGTGTCGTGTTGACTGCAATGTTCGGAAACTATTAACCAAATTCAGGTTAATTTATGAGCCACCGATTTATAATTTAATAGACATATAAGCAAGTTATGTGTTGTCCACATCACATATTTTTTTTATAAAACACCATATTTTAAGTTGAAATTTTCTCGTTTTATTGACCTTTTTTTTCCCTATTATGCAGATAAAATACCATAGTTTTTATTATTGTATATGGCAGCTAATATTATAATATACTCCTTTATAATATTCATATACTCTCATTATAATATACTCAACATACCACCTTTGGTCCAATATAATATTTTGTGAAACACCATATTTTACATTAAAATTTTCCTACTTTGATACAAATATTTTTTTTATGTATTAAGAGGTAAAATATTATTATTTGTATAATTGTTTATGGTAACTAGAAACATCATAACTACTAAAATAAATCCATTTCTTCAATTATGCATACTGCCTTTGGTTCTTAATAATTTTTTTGTGAAACACCTTATTTTACGTTAACATTTTCCGAATTTGATAAAGATATTTTTTCTATATTAAGCAACTAAAATGCCATTATTTTTATTATGCTATATGGTAGCAAATATCATTATAACTATTTAAAAAACTGGATTCCTTTGATTACTATACTGCCTTTGTTTCATGATAATTTGTTAGTAAAACAACATATTATATCAGAAAAATTTCCTAATTTGAAACAAATATTTTTTATCTATATCAAGAAGCTTAAATGCCATTATTTTTATTATTCTATGTGGTTGCTAGTACCATTAGAACTACTTAAAGAGACTTAAACTACTATGATAAACATACTGCCCTTGGTTCATAAAATAAAAATATAATAAAATATAAAGTTAACAATAAAATTTTGTATATAATCTTATATATATGAAAAGATAAAGCATACTAAATTTCATCGAAATCTGAGATGATGGATGCCATGGCCTGCACAGTTTATATTAAAATTTTGAGAAGTGTCAAATGAAAGAGTCCTTTATCTGCTGCAGTAGCATGCGTCGCACTACTCCGCTGCCAAAAACCCCGTATGACAGTATGTATAAGTAGGTGGCAACTTTAAATAAAAAAGAACCCAAAATCCTTTATATGTTGTAGTGGCAGATTTTTTTTTTAAATTATACCTCCGAAAACATTTAAAAGGAAGAATTAATTTTTTAGTTTTTCCCCGTACCCCTTCAATTGGTTTAATTATTTATTTTATTTCATTTAAACTTTTATTTTTAATTTAATTCAATTATTTAAGAATTTCGAGACACACACTTTTACAACTGCCTAAGCTGTGTTAACCAAAAACTCAACAAATTTGAGCAGCTACGTTCCTAATAAAAACAATAAACTTAAAATACAAAAAGTAAAATAATAAGAAGTTAATAAATCCTTGTTTAGTTTAAACTATAATAATTCAGAACACAAGTATCGTCATTAAAAAACTAAATGGTGTTTAGAATATTGAATTCGGCATCTAATAAGAATAAAAGCTCTTCCACGAGTTAATATATAAGCAGAGATTATATATTAATCAGAACGTCAGTTAACTTGAATTAAACACAAAAAAATATTATTATTTATTTTTTTAAGCCGACATTTCGGTCCATAACAACTAGTATGCCAAAGGAACTCTGAGAGGGCCAGCAATATATTTCTGCACGAAAAGCAACTCTTCATCTAACCATCTTTCTCTTAAGAGTTCAGGCATTTCTTCTAGGCCATTTTCTTGAACTTCTATCTTTCCACAATCTCTTCAACCACCAAGACAATGCACCCGCAGGAATTGGTACCAATGATTTTGTCTTTTCTTAAATAAATATATCTCAACCATGAATTCCTCCTTAACCGCTTTTCTAAACTCTGTCAACGACTATAATAAAGAAGAATACCTTATTTTTCACCTAAAATGCCGCTCCCAATCCTTATTCCCTAATTCCATAATAAATGCATTATTTTCTGAATTAGAAAACACTAAAGTCAATTTAAAAAATCCATTTTTAGTCTACATATTACAGATACCATTCTTTGTAAGTTGTTTCATATTTTTCAGTTTTAAAACTGGATTAAAAATTTAACTATTTCAAATTAGATAACTTAAAATGTAAACAGCATTCAGTTATTTTTTAATAGTTACTTCATTAAATTGTAAAATTATCATGATAGATAGTTGGCTGATATACTTAAATATTATTTTATGTTATGTATTCAATATTTAAATAAAATTTTTATTAGGGTTGTTATTATTTTTTTTTCATTTACAAATTAATTCTCACGGAAAATACCTTTATAATGAAATATAAATCTACAATTGAGAACATAATAATTATTATTAAGTTTTACCCATTCATAGAACGTAATAATTAGAAGCAAAACTTCTGACATTTATTTTAGTACCATAGATCCACCAATCAAGGCAACACCACGAGACATATTCTTGCATTCTTGACTCAATCTCTTCGGGAGAAACGAAATTATAGTGACAGCTCTTTTGGGAGAGAAGTTGCAGAAGGTTAACAAAGCAAAGTTACAAGCTTTCAGGAAATTAAACCATTAAAGTCATTGCACACACATAGACGAACCTTCACTTCTTATTAGCGGATCCGGGCGAAGGAGCTAGTCTCTTCGCCAAGGAAGGGTAATTGTATCGGTGTCTTCCCGTTAAGGGTAACTTATTACCCGAGGTTTGCCGACTGAGTCGTTCCTAACTAGCTGACTTGGCACAATCGGGTTAGTGTATCTTGTGCAGTTTCTAACTGCCTCAAGTAGTTTGTTTAACTTTATTTAACTCCTTCATAACAATCATTAACGGACGGAATTCGACTCAGAATATAATTATTAGTGTAACTGTATCTAATAACATTGTTTATTTCATTAAACTGAATTAAATTAAAATTAAAACAGAATGAGTTACATTTAAAATAAAAAGGAACTTAAGGTCAACCTTTTAGTTCGCTTACAACAATCATTTGTTTTTAAATAACAATCAGCTCACAAATTAGTCTACGCCATTGAAAGAATATAAAATAAATCATTACAGATATATATTTATATTTATATATTTATATATATGTGTATATTTAAGGCGTTAACCTTTAAAGACTATTAAATAATATTTTAGCATTGAGCTAGAAAGGCAGGGTTATTATAATGAATTACATAAACAGGGTGAACTCCGGCACCGCCATAATAGGAATTACGATAAAACCTAGCTGAGGTTGAAGACCATTGATAACAAAATCGTTAGAGCCTTTTTAGAGAAAATCGAAAAAATGTGCAAAATCGATAATACAAAGTAGACTTCCGATAATGCGATTTTGATCACAAAGTTGCTGTAACATCCCAGGTATATACCTATCTAAAATATGTAATTAATATAAATATGTAAAAAATGTAAATGCCTAGACGTACCACTAACACACAAACACACGTGATTGTTTGGAATTAGGGAACCTTAAAACGTATAATTCCGTTGAAAATCCAGATCCGAATTTTTCACGATCGCAATACTTTCCCTTACTATATATTTTATGTACAGCTAAGTTACACTAAAACATAACGGAAACTAAAAATTATGTTACTAAATATAAATATTATCAGAAATAAGTGTCAAAAAAGAACAAAAAAATCAAGAAGAAAGCAATATAAACCTCTACCAATGACTTCCACTTAGAGCATAGCGAATGTGAGGACTTAGCTTAGAAGTCTAAGTCTGGGGAGAGACAGTTAAAGAGTAACTTAGTGGAAAGTTCAACAGACCAAGGATTAGTCCTGGCAAAGTGGAGGAAGTTGTTAGTGGAACTGTTGACGGCAGCCTTCGGTAAAGTCTAGGTAACTAAGCACGTGGTACCCAACGTGTGCTGATTGAGTTCTCTCTATATACCTCTCCTTATATAGTGACGTTCCGAGAATGTATCCCAATATTATAAGTGAGTTAAAAATACTATAAAACAAAAAGTCGACTTACTCAAGCATATTTAAGTCACAATAAATATATAATCTAAAAATGTAGTAAAAAAGTCAAATTGTTCCCATCCCAAAATCGAAAGTTCTAAAATTCATTTTGGGCAAAAGTTGCAGCAATTATAATTATAAGCATATACTCATTATAATGTAACATACTAATATACTAATGTAATGTATACATACTAAACATATGTATTTTGATTTTAAAAGACATTTAAAAACAATAACCAAAAAGGAAATAAACAAATATATATATATATATATATATATATATATATATTATATTATATTATATATATTATATATATATATATATATATATATATATATATATATATATATATATCTATATATATATATATATATTCATTTGTTTATATATATATATATATATATATATATATATATATATATATATAAGTTAAGTTGGGACATACATTAGTATAGCCACTAATCCTAAACTAGCATTGTAAACATTGTAAATAGTATATATAGAGGATTAGAATCTGAATAAAGTTAGTGTTTAATCAGCCTTCATGCGTGTTCTTATTCTCCCAATTTCTTCTTTTTTTTTATGTTTCGCGTGGTGAAGCTCTTAAGTGGTGCCGAAACCCGGGAACTTTTTTAGCGGTTCACAGTGAGGATTTTTTTTTCTTTTCCTTTTTTTTACGGAAGAATATTTTGATTTTGGTACGTACCAATTTTTATTTTTTATTTTTACTGGTATCGCATTTGGAAGAATAGAAGTGTACCAGTATGAATGAACAAGGACAGAGAGAAATCCTCAGGCCAGCAACGTTAACGCTGGAGCCTTCACAGCCGGAACCGGTGAATCCCGAATTCCCGCCATTGTCATCAACAACTCTAACAATGGCGCGGGCGGACTTAGCTGCGCAGGAAGCGAATAGAATCGCACAGGAAACAAATGAGTTAGAGAAAATGAAGTTGAAAAAGGCGAATGCACAAGACATCAGAAGGGAAATTTCGGATTTAGAGAAATTCAACGGAGAAGTGGGTGAATTAAATCATTTCCTCAAAGGTGGGGACGGGATTATGAGCAGCATACAATCTCAGGTAGCTGTGGACCTGCTCGAGGAATCAGATGCCAAAAGATTACGGGTGGCCCTAGCACGTCGGGTCAAAAGGAGCGTCTTAAACCTGATCCAGGCGGATGAGGACACCTCGTGGCAGGTAATCAAGGAAAGATTGAAAAAAGCCTACGGAGGGGGGCGATGGGCCCCAGAGGAAGATATGCTCCAAATGTTCCGGGATATGAAAAAAATGAACCAGACAAACGGTCAGTACGCTGCAGGCCTACTCGTGAAGCTAAACAAGATAAACGAGAAATTGCGAGAGGTAATGGACACAAGCGCAGTCGAGGCGTGGATGATATTTATGACCACGGTCCTGAAGGTACAATTGGCCAGAGATACGGGGAGGAAGGACGGTCTACCCAGAGACAAATCATTCATGGAATGTGCACAGGAAATGGTGGACGCGAGTGCCCGCGATGAAGAAGAGAGAGAAGAGTTCGAACCAGGGTGGAGTAAAGTGTCTTACCGGAGGAACGAGGCAGGAAAGAATAGAGTAAGACAGGACCTAGGAAGAAGGAGAGAGGGAGAGTTTGGGAGAAGAGAAAAAGGACCAAGAGAAAGAAGGCAATTTGTGGATAGGAAGAGTGGCAGAAGAGAGGAAAGGAAGTGCCACGAATGTGGCAAGACAGGGCACTTGGTAGCTCAGTTCCCGCGTACGCGGTGTTTTGAATGCCATAACGAGGGACATATGGCCAGACAATGCCCATATATACGGCGCAGGGAGCACGACCGAGGAGAACCGATGGAGGTCAACGCTCAAAGGATGTGGCGGAGGAGCAGAATACTGTCGGAATCGGCCAGGTCTTCAGAGACTTCAGGGTCCGAGACGGAGAGCAGCGAACCCGGCGGCAGAGGAACCCCTGGAGGAAGGAGCAAGCAGCGGAGTGCAGGAAGGCGAATTGAGCAGGTAAAGAGAGAATGAGGATCGTGTGAACGGAGGGGCAACCTTTTTTGTGTAAATAGCGTGGTAAAGAAGTGTGATCGGTTGCCTGTTATAGAGTTTTGTAAAGGGTGGAAGTGTTTGGTGGATACAGGAAGTTCCTGTACATTAGTGAGTAGAGATAAGTTGGAGGTGCTATTTAAAGGAAAGGTTAAGCCAGACGTGAGATCATGTCAATGTAAAGTAGTCACTTTGAGTGGGCCCTGTGTGATAGAGGGAGAAATAGATCTAGCCTTAGACAAGTGGGGAAAGAAGGGAGAGGTGATGACGTTGCATGTTGTAGAAATCATGCCGCGCGAGTATGGGGGAATTTTAGGGTGTGATTTGTTTAGCAAATTAGGCGCGAATATCCGGAGTTTAGGAAGCCGATGGGCAATTAAGATCGGGAAAAAGAAGTATGAAACGGTACAAGACGGGAAAGGGAGCGTTAGGTGTGTCGGGGTAATCAACAAAGGGGCGGATTGGAGACAAGGTATAAGGGAGGAGTTCGTCGACATTTTTTTTCGCGAAGGAGACCCATTAAGTGCGACGGGGGAAACTCTACACGAAATTAATTTGAAGTCGGATAAGGTTACCTACGTGAAGGAACGGAGATACCCACAGGCATTGAGGGGACACATTCGCGAGGAAATCGAGGAGCTAAAACGTCAAAGGATCATCGTGGATAGTACCTCTCCTTTTAATAGTCCACTATGGGCAGTTAAGAAGAAACTCGTTGATGGAGAAACAAAGGAGCGTTATAGGGTCGTTGTAGACTTTCGGCAATTAAATGAGAACACGCTCGATGAAAAGTACCCCATTCCTAGATTGGAGGACATCTTGGATAGACTGGGTGGAGCATCGGTGTTTAGTACACTCGATCTGAAATCAGGGTACCATCAAATTCGCATGCACCCTAGAGACCAGGCCAAAACAGCGTTCACTTTCGAAAGGGGGCATTATGAATTTACCCGTATGCCGTTCGGCTTAAAGAATGCACCCATAACGTTCCAAAGACTGATGGACGAATTTTTGCGTGGTCTGGATGAAAACATGTGCCAGGTATACATGGATGACCTCCTGGTTTTTAGTAAGACAGAGGCGAGTCATATAGAGGATCTGCGACAAGTCTTCACTAGAATACGACAGTTTGGGTTGAAACTATCGCAGGAAAAATCGACATTGGGTCAAAAACAGATTAATTTTCTGGGACATGTGATTTCTGCGGAAGGGGTGCGACCTGACGGGAAGAAAGTAGAGGCAATTGGAAAAATGGCAATGCCTAGCGATGTGAAGGGGATCAGGAGACTGTTGGGAACTTTAAACTACTACCGTCGATTTGTTCCGGAGATGGCTGAAAATCTGGTACCGCTGAACGAACTGTTGAGGAAGGGACGCACGGTTAGGATTACGCCAGAGATTGAGGCGAATATTAGAAAATGCATGTTGTGGTTACAAACGGAGCCAGTCCTCGCATTCCCAGACTTTTCCAAACCATTTTCAATCACCACAGATGCCAGCGAATATGCACTGGGGTCGGTTCTATCGCAGGAAGGTGAGAATGGGGAAAGACCTGTGGCTTATGCTAGCAGGAGGCTTACGGACGCGGAAGCCCGGTATAGCGCATTGGAACGGGAATTGCTAGGAATTGTATGGGCAGTGCAACACTTTCGGCCGTATATATTCGGTAGAAGGTTTAAAGTACATACGGATCATCGTCTTCTGTTGTGGGTAGGCAGTCTGAAGGAGACCTCAGCTAGAGTCACACGGTGGAAGGAAATTCTAAGCCAGTACAATCTGGAAGTAGTTTATAAACCAGGTAAAGATAATGTTGTAGCTGACTGGTTATCTCGCGCCTTACAGGTAAATATGGTGGAAACAGAGGTTGGGGAAGCATCGGGGGACTTACAGAGGTTCGTGCGGGAATGGACGCCAGACGGGGAAGGAGAACGCGGGACCGATCGTCTAAGCAATGGGGACCCCTCGGATGACGAGTCAGGGGACGAGAGACCAGCAGAGATGGAGGAGCTGGACGACATAATTAACGACAAGGCTCGACAGGTCATATGGAAAACGAGGACTACGGGGCTTGTAAAAATGGATTTTTCCAAATATGAAAGACATACCATTGTCACTATTTGGTCTCAACCGGGAGTCAAGGAGGAGCAAATCTGCCGAGTGTTGAAAGACGCATCGAAGGTAGGCGCGACCCACTATTTATATGTCGGCAACGCAACGGTGTGGGATAAGATCCGTAACTTGTGGAAGAACGAAAAAATAGGGATAGACAGATCCTTTATCCGATGCCGCTCTATTGTGGAGACCATCCGCGATCCCGAACAGCAAAAAGACGTGACGATCGCTTACCACCAAGGGAAGACGAACCACCGCGGAATCAACGAGACGTTGGCGTCATTGAAAAGAAGGTATTATTGGGTAGGGATGCGGAAGACGGTAGAAGAGGTTATGAGGAACTGCCAAATTTGCCACACGGCTAAATATGACCGGCACCCCCCCGTAGGATTACAAACCGAGACGAGGACGCCTACGGTACCGTTAACGGATCTTCAAGTGGATACTTTTACGTGGAGAGGATTTAAATGGGTGACAGTAGTGGACATCTTTAGCAAAACAGCAATGGCCCACCTGGTGAAGGAGAAATCGGCGGCAGCGGTTAGTAGCGCCCTTCAAACATGGTTCCAGTTTTACGGAGTGCCAGATAGGATCACCTCGGACGGCGGTAGGGAATTTGACAACGCCCAGTTGCGACAGGAGACGAAAAGGCTGGGAATTTCTTGGCACTGGAACACGGCCGGACATCCAAAAAGTAGAGGGGGAATTGAGCGGCTCCATAACACCCTGGGTGAACATCTCCGGGTATTCCACGCAGATAAGGGGTTGGAAGCAGATGAGGCGATGCCCCGAGCCATAGCAGCGTATAACCATTCTATACACATGGCTACTGGGTTTTCCCCTTTCGAGGCCCTTTTTGGTTTACGCGCACGAAGGAGGGACGAGCGAGATACGGTTGTGGAAGAGGACATGGCGGAAAAACTAGCCACGAATAGAGTGGAACTCGAGAGAATGTGGGAGAAAGCGCATGGGCGAATGGTTGCGGAAAAAAGTAAGAGAGTAGCGCGGGGGAACGAAGGTGTAAGGGATATTATGGGCAATATTAAGATAGGCACTATTGTTTATAGAAAAATAATGTCAAATCGGGCAAAGGAAGTTCTTAGGTATGAGGGTCCATTCAAGGTGATTACGATTAGGGAACATAATATTGTCACTATTCAGAGCCTGGCGGAGCCCAGGAAACGGAGGACGGTACATATTGAGCAACTAAAGGTTCCAGTAGGGGAACCTAGACCATAAATGTGTATTATACGTTTTTCTAGAATAAAAAGTGTATTTTTTAGTTTTTGTATATAGAGTGTCGATGAATTACCTTAGTTTATACTTTGTATACTATGTGAAGCAGACTGAATAGTATTAAGTTAGTTTTGTATATAGATTAAGCTGTAGTTTTAGTTATTTATTTTGTTTCCAGTTTATTTTTGTTGTACAATTGTTTATTTTTTGTTTTTGTTTGAGTTTACGAGGATGTTCGTAAACTGGCAGGGGGGAGTTAAGTTGGGACATACATTAGTATAGCCACTAATCCTAAACTAGCATTGTAAACATTGTAAATAGTATATATAGAGGATTAGAATCTGAATAAAGTTAGTGTTTAATCAGCCTTCATGCGTGTTCTTATTCTCCCAATTTCTTCTTTTTTTTTATGTTTCGCGTGGTGAAGCTCTTAAGTTATATATATATATATATATATATATATATATATATATATATATATATATATATATATATTCATTTGTTTATATATATATATATATATATATATATATATATATATATATATATATATATATATATATATATATATATAAACAAATGAATATATATATATATATATATATATATATATATATATATATATTTGTAAAACTATAAATAACCACAGTGCTTCCTAAATAATAATTGGAACCTAGGAATACAAATTGATGTAAATACAGGATGAAGTTTCAAAATTCAACTGTTTGTAATCAAGAAATATTTCAAATGATATTTCTATCAATTATCAGTTTTATCGATAAACTAAGCCAAAAGAATGTTGATCAATATTTTTATTTTTTGGGGAATTATTATTAAAATTATCTCGAAATCCAGTTAATAATTTCTTGTTTAGTAACTATTTATTTTTGCTTTGTTGTTCATTTATGATACTTTCTCATTTTATTTCATGAATTGTATTGAAAGAGAAAATCACAATATGAAACAAACAGGTAAAATTTTAAGGATTAATAGATCAAATAATAATGCACATGAGAACGGATATCGAATCACACATTACACCATAACAGTTTAAATTTATTTTGTCTGTTTTATTAGTAACTATATCCCCTCAAAAGATCGGGTTCCAAAAAAATCATATTTCACCTGAGTGAGATATTCTTAGGTTTATCGAACCTGAAGTTTCAGCAGCTTAAGAAATATAACAAATGGTAATTGTTTGAAACAAACGGATATTATATTTGTGGCATATATGTGGGACAAATTCTACAACTAGGTAACTGCAATTCACCGTTTCGATAAAACAATACATGTAAACTTTACTAGTTATTGAACGAAATATTTTCCTTACGATCAACTTATCTATAGTTGAGAAAGAGACACCAGTAGATCGTCTTCTTCAGTTAGCAGGTGTAGTATGTTGTGGATCTAACCCTAATAAAACCTTCCTAATAAGTAACAAGTCTGAAATTATTATGAGTTATTTGCATAATTAGGACACCTATCTATATCTGACTATTTATTTAAAAAATCTTGTGCGCACACCACACAACTTTTATTTACCACTCTATTTGAGTTTCCATTTAGTTCCCATAGAAATTCTAATCAGTTTTCAGAGAAACATTAATTTCCGTTAAATAATATAGTAGTAGAAAAAATTATAAACTACAACAATTACTGAAGTTCATAATTTTTCAACTGTCACTAATAGCTTCCATATCCTATAGCTTCATATTATAGATAGCAACTTTTATAAAATCTTTGGTTTTCTAATGGTATATTATGCATCCATATGACTATCCTAATTTCTGAAAATTTATTTATAACCAGGGAAAATATTTCTCCTTTTTACTTAATTGTACGAAGTAAAGGAAGTATTGTAATCGCGAAAATTTTCGGTTTTCAGATATTCGACATTTTGACCATCCCTGAATCCATTTTGACTAGTTTCGTCGAGGCGTCTGTACGTACGTTCGTTCGTATTTCGCATAACTCAAAAACGGTTTGCCGTAGAAAGTTGAAATTTTGTATTTAGAATTTTTGTAAAATCTAGTTGTGAACCTCTCTTTTTGGTCATTAGTTGATCACCGGAAGAGGTACTTTGCTTGAAGCTCATAATTGATTTCCATCAAAAATTATATTAAAACACCATACAAAACTTCTCAAATTTAGTATTTATAATTTATATAGTGATTTAAATAACATACTAGATTTTCGTCTGAATTGGAAAAGCGGAAGCAGTACTTTATTTGTAGGTCATATTAGACTTTCATCAAAAATTATATTAAAATATAATTTAAAACATCTCAAATTTGTTAAATAGGACTTCTATATCGATATGAATGTATTTAATAGATTTTGGTTAAAATTGGTGAGCCGAAAAGAGTACTTTACTTGAAGTTCATAATAAGCTTACATCAAAAATTATATTTAAATTAAATACATAAATCATATGTTTCGGTAATAAAGGTTACAAACGCGATTTGGTTTACAATCCAATTAAACATTTTACTTACTTGTTTTAAGTGTTAAAATTGAATGTAAAATACTGGTTTTCCTCCCCATTTGTGAGATCAACAAGTCAGTAGCAGGAGAATAAGATATTAGTTAAGTGTGTTTTTCCGCTTAAAATTTCCAAACTGTCGATTTCCGATGCTTTATCTCGTGATATTGACAGTTTTAATGTTATCACGGAACACGAAGAAATCTCTTGGAAACTAGTTACCTACTGAAGGAAAACGACATATAATAACGGAATGAGACCTCCAGAAACAAGAATGTGTCTGTGTGTCAATAGATGGATGTCGCGACGTCGAGTGTTTTTAATGCAATCTTTGGAAACTAGTAACCAAATTCAGTATCACTTTTTGAGCCACGGATTTATAATTTAATAGGCGTACAAGGAAGTCATGTGTTGTCCACATCAGATATTTTCTTATTTAGTTAACTATCAATTTCTTTCATAGTGTATATTCATATTTATTTTATCACTTAAAACAATAAGAATCGGTTAATTATTTCAAAAAACCAAAATTGAAGATACTTTAATCTTCAAAGTTTAGAAGAAAAATTGTGAACATTCGGCAATTAAGCCCTTTCAGACTATTTCAATGAAGATAAGACCTAGCCTGAGATTGAAGACCATTTAATTGCATATTGATATGACGAGTTTTATCAAAATCGTTAGAATCTTTTTGGAGAAAATTTTAAAAATGTGTAAAATCAATGATATAAAGTTCCTTCCGGTAAGTCGAACTTTGGTGAAAAAGTTGCCGTAACATCCCAGGCACTTACCTACCTTAAATAAGTAATATTAGTTTTATACAACTTTTCGTTTTTGAGCTTGGCTTACCACATACACACAACACTTTGAGAGACCTGGTTATTTGGACTCCAGGGATCTTAAAACTTGTATTTCCATTGCAATCTCAGATTCGACATTTTTAACGATTGAATACTTCTATATTTGATATATAGGGAAGTGAAAGCAATATATTAAATGAGATGACATTTTATTTATTGGCCAGGTTTAAAATAAGAAATCATCATCTTCTACTTACTAAAGCATTAGATAAATCTTAGCATCATGAAGAAAACACCTCGTACATGTTTGTCGGTTGTTTTCGTGAGATAGCTAAGATTGATAGACCCGCTCGTTGATGGATGTACCCAGGGATCTATCAGAGGCCTCCATTTTTCCTCTCATATCAATAAATATCAATAAACGATCACAAATATGAAAACGATATCATCAATAAATAATGTATGTGATGTTGAATAGGAACAAAATAAATGATTGATGAATAAAATATCATCAATATTTTTTAATATATTTTTAGAATAACACTGAATAAGATATAATAATAGAAAAAATAATAAACACAGATAAATACAAAATATTTTCGGAATAAACTAAGACGTTACCAGTTTGCATGAATTAAATTTTCAATCATTTTTTTTTTTTTTTTTCAATGTCATTCAATTCCTACAAACTGATAACGTTACCTCGATCACATATTTAATTGTAGAATAATCAGACATTTTAGATAAATTTTATTTTTCCAAACTAATTGTAAATAATAACAAACAGTATCCTCAGTGGTTCGGCCAAAAATATTTCACAGGAATTCGTTTACGACATATTACTAAAGACGACCATTGACAATAACTCCAAATGGAACAATGGAACAATAAAGTGGAGCAACGGGAGTGCTCGGAATGAAGACGATTTCAAGAGGTCCATTGACGATCACTTCACTGGATCGTTCAATTTTTTACTGATAAGAACTGAATTGCTATTCATGCTCACATATACACAAAACACCTATTTTATTATGATTACAGTTAGTAGTCATTAAGTTCGTATTGTATTAAGTCTACAAATATTTCAATTTGCAGATTAATTAACTCTTGATATTTAATGGGAAATAAAACATTTATTTCCTTTTAATTAATATTTATATTTTTTAATATAGGGTAAATTAAGGTTTAATTTCGTGTAAAAAAAATTAGTAGTTTCTTTTGGGGCTGCTCTAGAATTGGCTTTTGATTTGCCAAAAAGGGTGTTGTGGAGTTAGCTTTCTCCGACAAAAGAGGGTTTAATAGAACAAATTTGTTTCAGTTTTTATTTTTGAACTCAAAATCAGAAGAATATTAAACGTAGAACAGAATCATTTCCAATTATTATACTCTTTCTCTTTGTCTTTCTCTTAGGTAGTTGTGGAATTAAAATTAACAAACTTTTAGTAGAGAGATAAAAATCGTTTACTATAATTCGAATATATGCTAGCAGTATAAACAAAAACAAAAGATTTGTTCCCTTTTTGTCATCTGGGACAGATTTGGTTTGGGACAGATGGTGAGTATGGAAATCTGATGGAGTGCAACGATGAATTGCACTTTTTAGGCAGTACTTTTATAATAATAATTAAAATTATTGCTTAGTAGACACGCAATAGTTTGTGACATTGATTGTGTAAAATATGTTAAAAAATATTGTACTTAACAATATCCCATAATTTACTCCTCAATCTTAATAATAGTTTTGTTCATAACACGGTTTCAATCCAGGTGTGTTACCATTTTTTATATCGTGCTCATCGAACAAATGAGGAAAACGGCGAATTAATTTCCACCAGTTGGTACCAGCAGGATTCTGTCATCAGCATCTGATGATTTCTGCTTTTAATTTTTCTCAAATAGCCGAACATTTCGCCATATTCCATTCACGAAGGGTCTGTTAAACAGTAGCATTTATGAGCTTTATTTAGACAAATTAAATTTTAGGGCAGATCATTCCCATCTTGTGCACTGGATGATTCATTCGTTGACATGCAATCAGCAATAAAAATCTTCGGACGACTTTAAAGCTGCTTTTTATAAAGTATGCCGTTTTACACGTAATCGTGAGGCAAAAATTAATTTAAGGAAAATTGGAGAATCACATTTTATTTTATAGTTCTTGTCAAAAAATTAACTACGCATTTTCATCTAACAGAAGATTTTGCAATAGTAATCAAAGGTAAATCGTTCAGGTAACAAAATATTTCAGACAGCTGTTATGTGTTTTGAAAACAAAAGCGATGCTCTACACAATTTTTAATCCCAACCGCTAACCAACGAACCAAACCAACCGCTAATAACGAATGGATCAGGCGTTTTTGTAATAGGGTTGGAACATGGAAAGGAAAATATCGATATTCGATATATCGATATATCGCAAAACCAAATATCCAGATATCCACCGATAATCGATATAACGATATAGAAAAATATCGATATAACGATATATCGAAAGGAAATGGATGAAAAAGCAAAGAAAGTTCATCAAATGATTATTATTAAATACAATTAATATTATAAACTGTGAAGAAGGTTTTAAAATAATATAATGATTATTATTTATAAAACAATATTTTTATTAGCCATGAATCCATTATAAAAAAAGGTAAAAAGAATTATACTTCAAATAAAAAAAAATTATAATATATTTTTATTTTGAAGACTTTTAGCCATATTTGATATATTATAGTCTTCTAGAAGTTTTTCAATAATAAAACCTTCAAACTTCTCAAATTTTTATTTATCTTATAACTCTTCCAACTATATTGTGCATTCTCAAAACATTCATCTAAAAGCATGTAATTTATTTGATATACATCTCAGTACCATCATCATTTATATAAATCATCAATTTTTCTTAATATAGGATTAATCAAGGTTATTTGTATGTAAATCTTATCTACTAATTATTGTTTGGTAATTAAATATTGTTTATTGTTATGTTTACTGGTAAAACTCCAGAATGGTAACTCCAACATGGAGGATATGTAGATTTTTAGGACCTGGATGATCTTAAAAAACTAGACTTCCGCCATTTTGGGGTTACGATTCTGGAGTTTTACAGAATAAAGGAAATAGTTAAAATAAAATACAGTAGAAAGAATCTCGATAATGGTCAAGGATTCGAAAGGTAAATATGAATTAACGAGATATCCAAAGTATTGAGATTTCCAATAATCAGCGATAAAAAATAGGAAATAACAAGATCACTATCACTACTATATATTATTACGGTAGTATAGATCCCTTTTCCGGCTCTCAGTAGTGAAGGATTTTGACGAGTGAGGTATCAAAAGAAAGGGAATTTCACGGAGAAGTGACGAATCCTGATTTTGTTTCTTAAAATCTTACAAGGGCTTAAATAATAGTGATGAAAAAACTGGAAGGTTTCAAAACTTTGACGACTGAGAGTCGGCGGATCGAGACGATATAAGTTGAGTTTTAAAGATTTTGTCGCGGGCATCAAGATCATATACGCTCCTGTGAAGCGTTTCGGTCCAGCGTTTTAAAGCTTAAAAACCTACCGTTTTCGAAATAACGCAAGATATAGGTCCGCACGGGCCCTATGACATCTTGCGTATGTGTCATTGTCATGGCAACTTTATATCGATTTGAGTCTGTTTAAAAAAACTTTTAATGAGTGGAAAATTATATATTGTTTTCCATGACCAATCCTAAAGGGCACTGTTAAATATGAATACTACACATAGAAAATGTTATAGCTGGATCTTATTGCCTAACTGCTAAATTGAAGAGATGTTTTCCATTGGGGTAAGCTAATTACTTATTAAGTATGAACTGTAACTTCAACATAGTCATTACAAACTATGAAGCTTCACCAAATCTGTATGTTAAATAAACTTTTTTGGTAATATTATATTGTTTACACGAATAAATATGTTTCCCTAATATCGCTTACAACTCGAATTTATTAGAGATTAGAATAAGCATTGATATCTAATGCGAGAGTTCTCGCCCGGATATACTAGTTAATACAAAATTGTAAACCGACCGAAATTCATAGAAACGATTCCTCTCTCACTTAATCACCTCTCCTCTTGAAAAGATTAAGAGTTAACCAGATTTTTTATTTGGAAATTCGAATTATAAGGCGTTTACATTACTTGGAAGACGAAAATAAATACCAATTATCGGGAGAACCGGATTTTATAGTGTTTTTATACGAAATAAAGGAAGACTTTCAATAGACCAGATTTATTAAGAATTACTGGAATATGAATTGCCGAGTTCTACTGTGATATAGTTTAGCATATGGTGTGATCGATATATCGTAGTAAAATATCGATATATCGGATATTAAGATAGCGATATAATATATCGGTTTTTCAAGTCCGATATATCGATAAATCGCGTGTCGATATTCCAACCCTATTTTGTAACCTTCTATTCAGTGTTTTCAGTAATTATTTGAATTTCTGAGTTCAAAATGGTAACATCTTTTGAAGTTGAACAAATAATCATTTTTAATTGTGAAAAAAAATTGGGTGTTCCCAAAATTCGAGGGATAGTAGGCCGAAGTAAAAGTAGCGTAGCTCAAGTAATTTGAAGGCGCAAGTACGAAAGTCGGATGGATTTGAGAGCTCCCAAGAGTATAGAACGAGCGAGAAAAGCGAATTCTATTTTGTTAAAATTAAAAATAAGTGCGGCTCAGATCGCCTCCGAAATATTCGGATAAAGAGGAATCAACTTCACCCCTAAAATATGAGAACAATTCTAAAAGCAGTAGGATATAATGGAAGAGTACCTAAAAAAACGCTTGACGGAAAACAAATATACGAAAAAAAAATTCTGCTTCGAAAAAAGTTCCAAAATCTAAATTTAATATTTTAGGTTCCGAAAGTCGTGGTAAAATTTGGAGAAGGCGTGAATAATCTTTTATTTTATTTAAAAATAAAAAAAATATTCCAATTCTTAATGAAAAAATTGCACATAATTTTTTTGTATCTGACTGTGCTTATAGTCTCCAGTATATTAATAAGAAGGTTGTTCTTAAATTCCCTGCAATAGGCTACACATTACTAGTTGTTTCCTCTTACTTCTTTTACAGTAACAGGATTTGGTAAAATCCTGGACACTCCTGGAATTTCAGCTTCAATATATTGTCAGAAAGGTTAAGAAGGTCAGAAAAACGTGAGTTTGTTATGACTAAAACTGTGCTCTCTCGCCTGATATATTTTGTTAATATGAAGGTATTTGTAAAATTGCATATTGGTACGTTGGTGGTAACACTCGTAGAAAATAATTAAAATACTTACTATGATTTTAAAAATTAAAATATGGGAATAGTCTCCTCTTCACAGAAACTTCTTCAAACTGTAGAATGTGATTGCTACTTTTCCAAGAGTTAGTATGGAACCTTTCCCGCTTTGAAAAAGACTTCATTCTTGATCATAAGGTTGGTAACAATAATGGAGAACCACCCAGAAGAGATGTTGGAGACTAAACTTTGAACACGGATCCTGACGACTGTAAGCTTTCTAAAAATTCATATCCTTATCCAAAATTTCTAAACATGTATAAGCATTTTACCAATAGAAATTTAATGTGCTTCTTTTCAGAAATAAATGTGGGACAGTAACACTTCTGGAATTTTACAACTAATTTATTCATTTTTCTTCCAAACCAAGCTTCAAACAGGTCAAACAGTTAGATTGCTATGTTTTATCTAGGTTGAGTTTGATATATATTTTTGCTGATAATATATTAATCTGTATATAGGTATGCCATTGGACAATCATTGAGGATGATTACAAGATTAAGTAAGATTATGAATAAATATGAATTACTTACTTTGTCCTCTAAATTGGATACCTTTCCAATGGCCTGATTTTTGATTACCATCATTTGATAATTAATCAAGATAATATTCCTACTCCTAAGTTTAATAATAATGCTAATAACCATAATGCTAATCAAATTTATTGCTATCATACTTAATGAAATATATTCAAATTAATAATGAGCTAATTACAAAAGAACAACCTCCTACCTAACATCTTTATTCATCAAAATTAAAATAATAAACTGTTACAAGAGAAAATAATAACTGTTACAATAATGTGTTAACCATGGAATGATTCAGACTATACTCAGCCATTAAATGTTCTAACATAAATCTGTAATAATAAATCTTATCTGTAATAATTGGTGTTGATGGCCCTTCAGCATCTCTCCATCGGGTTCCCCTGCATATCTTAAGCCATGGAGTCGGAGCCAGAGCATCTGCCATCTTCAGAGGAAAGACCTAGTAGTTGTCCTCCAAGTTCAGCCCTCAAGCGAGATCAGAGAAAAAAGAAAAAGAGGGTCGAAGACGTTGTTGGTTAGTTAGATCCCAGGCACTGGACGGTGGACACTGTCCACTTCTCGGTAGGTTTTTAAATTAACTTATTTCTTATATCTGCGGGTAAAGGTTGTGGTGACATCTGCCGTCGCCTGATTCTATCTACGGAGAATAATATTCTCCAAAAATATCAATATATATTATTTCCGTGGGGTGGGAGGGAAGAGACAAATGGGACATTTTTCTCTTCATCTTCTTAAACATCACTTAAAGACCACATTATTACTAATCACTTTATTTACAAAATTATTCTAATCTTTTAAGTCCTGAATCACTTCGTATGGTATAGATACACACATAACTCATAATCTAGATCGGCCAATTCTACTGCTATTTGTATATTCACAAGAATGTATCTACAATATTTTATTATCTATTATTGATTATCTATTATTTTTCAATATTTACAATGTTCAGTTTCAACAAACAAAACAAAAATTATTACTAAGAAGATAAGCCTAACCTATCTACTATATTTACATTTTAGCGTATCTACTATCTTTACAAATTTTTTGCATAAGCAAAAGGATTCAATCTAGATTCAATAAGGCATAGCTATTTGGCAATTCCTAGAGGTTGAGAGATGATTATGGAACCTCTTCCCCTCTTACCGGTGTCCCTTAACATACAACAAAAAAAAACAAGAGAGAAACATAAATAGTGCAGTCAATAACATTTAATGGCTTGTTTCCCACACAGTGCCATTACTTTATATATCAAGATAGTTGATGATCTATTATTTACATTGAACTACTACTAATCATTATTTATTATACAAATTTTACTGAACGAAGGGCTTAAAACCTTGCTAACAAATAGGTTGTATTCACATATTTCTTTATAATAGTATAAAGGCCTTCATACAACTTTAGTAGTTCAGTACTTTGTCGCAACGAGTCTGTTATCATCGGAATAGTACGTATCAACAGTTGATCATCAACATTAAATTCATACACCATATGATTTTGATTAAACCGGTTCCTCGTCCGTTCCCCACTTTCGACTATTTTCTTCTTCACTTTTCCTCTCAGGTATGTGATGTCTTTATCTGGGATTTGTTGGCTACACTTCGGGAGGTGTTGTTGGATTATTTTTTCCCAAGGTTATTATATTATATTCCTTCTCCTGGAAAGGTGGATCTATGTCGGTACGGCACATACGGTAGTTTGGTCATATCATCATATCATTATCAATCGTGTTGCTGCAACTTCCGTCCATCTGGGGCAATTCTTATGATTTTTCCAACTAGAATCCATATAAGTTACCTAGATCTCTGTTTACCTTCTCGCTTGCGTTAGCTTGTGCATGCCTGGTGAAGCAAAATATATTTTTAATTCCTTTCGTTTTCGGCTAGTGAATTGACTTCCTCGGTTTGTCAATATTTTTGCTGGTGTTCCATATGTGTCATTAAATTCTTTTTCTTCAGCCGTTCTCGTAGTGGCCGCTTTAATATTTTTTAATTAAACAATTTTGCTGAAATTATCAATCATGACAAAAATGTAACTCCTCCTGCTCCAGTAGTCAGGTGTCCTAGGACTTGAATTTTGGCATTCATAGTACTGAACAACGACTTTCTTCACTTGGTTTGAAGTATCTCGGATGTGAAAATAGCTATTAAGAGTATTCAAAAGTTTTACCACTCCGATATGGGCTAATGTTTCATGGCTACATTTAATGAATTCTTCAGCTTTCTCTTCTGGGACTAATATTCGGAGAGTTTTTCCCGTTCTCTCACTGATTATATATTGTCCCTCGAAGTGATAGGTATATTTGCCTGTTTTATGTTTGTCACCGATATTATTTGTTATCCATTCCCGCTCCCCTTGGTTTAGGTCACAGTCAGTATAATCAAATGATCTTATTATTTCTGTGATTTTTCTTTCTGGAAGGGCCCATTTAATGGGGCCAATCACGTTTACTTGTAGTTGGGTATCCGGGACATGTGATGTCCTTCCCTCAATATTTCTATTTAAAAAGTCTTCAACAATATTATACTATTATCTCTTAATGTAGACTCTACCAAAATCAAACTGCTGGAGGAATAAACTCCACCACAACAGTCGATTGGTCGTATTTCTACAACTCTTGATATATGTCAGGGTATGATGGTCTGTTTGAATTGTAAAGGGTCTTCCTGCTACCTATCTATATACATACTTATGTACTGGTACTGGCAAGGGTGGGGGGACAAAGTCCGGCAAGTGGGCCTAGTGGACCTTTTTGCCAAACAAGGTATGTAACAAATTTCTTTATTGACCAGATTGTAGACAGTAATTCTTTTTCCCTGGTACTGTACGAAATTCGGATCCCTTCAACCACACGTGTCTTCCCATTTATAATTTGTGATAATTGAGCATAACCTCTGGCGTCGGTTTGTAAGATAAACGGTTCTCGGAAGTCAGGATGGTTTAATAGGACTTCGTGGCTAAATGAATTTTTGAGTTCTTCCAATGCCTTTTCTTCTTTTCCAGGGTTTCCAGATGTTCTTCTAGGGTGTCGCTCATTACTAACAGGTCGCTTAAATATGGCCTTATCTGCCTATTTACAGTGCCTAAAATGTTTGTCAATTACCTATTCAGTCCGGCCAAGGAGACTTTTAGACCAAAAGGAACCTATTGAATTCATACATCAACATCAACATGTTTAGGAAATAAAACTGTATCGTACTAATTTAAAAAAAAAAAAGTCTTATAAAAATATCACTTTTAAACGCCTAAAATAATATCGGGGAAGCGAAATCGGACATTTAAAGTGAAATGACCCACACATTAAAAATAATAAAAATGAATAATCAGTTGAGGAACCGAAAACATAGAACACACCAACTATTTTCATTTAAATTTACATGAGATTTCTATTATTAAAAAAATCCTTACCTTGCAATGCACAACAAAAATTCTTCTTATCACCGAAAAACATCAAGTGAATTAGATAATGCAAGATTAAGGAATAAAAGATAACTCTTCCAACTTAATTTGTCAGTAGTAATTTCTTCCTGAGAGAGAAATACCAGTCCAAGACTAATTCAGAATTCTGAGAAGTCTGAAACTGACTTAGTAATTTCGTAATGTAGGTAATAAGTTGTAAACTCATTAAATAGTAATTTTAGGACCCAGGAATTGAGTAGGCTAAACTCCGAAACATTCTGTAAGAATTGGCAACCGCTTTATCCCAAATGATCCTGGAGTTACGACCCTAATGCAGGAGGGAAGCCTGCTAAAAGTTCCCAAGAGTACGGTTAAAGAACGAGAAATTAGGAAATTAACAGGAGTAACCGTGTAAGTAAAACATTAAAGTTCATTTAATTATTTTTCATTTACAATTAATAGGCTAAGGACTATTAATAAATTACACATCAATAAATATTAATATTATCATTAATATATCATATTAATACAATAAGGTAAATTATGTGATAGATAATAAGAAATGTTATGAAAAATATTAAGTACTTAATGTTTACTTAATATTTTTCATAACATTTCTTATTATCTATCACATAATTTACCTTATTGTATTAATATGATATATTAATGATAATATTAATATTTATTGATGTGTAATTTATTAATAGTCCTTAGCCTATTAATTGTAAATGAAAAATAATTAAATGAACTTTAATGTTTTACTTACACGGTTACTCCTGTTAATTTCCTAATTTCTCGTTCTTTAACCGTACTCTTGGGAACTTTTAGCAGGCTTCCCTCCTGCATTAGGGTCGTAACTCCAGGATCATTTGGGATAAAGCGGTTGCCAATTCTTACAGAATGTTTCGGAGTTTAGCCTACTCAATTCCTGGGTCCTAAAATTACTATTTAATGAGTTTACAACTTATTACCTACATTACGAAATTTATAAGATAGTGTTTAAAAGATAGTGTTGATTACGAAACACTATTTTACCAGATGTAAATTATAACATTAGTTGTCAGCATGGGATTGAAATCCTGAAATGCTAAGAAATAAACTATATAAAAAGATTTAGAAGGTTTTCTATTTTTCTAATTACACCTGAGAAACATGAAGATGGTGTCTTCCCAGTTAAAATTAAATAGAATATATTTAATGCTGTTTAAGAGCAGAATTTAATTTTCGTAGCTTAGCTCCGAATATAAAATTTTAAAGAAGATTTTTTTTATTTTTTTTTATGGTTTCCTGATGATTTCCCAAACTTTGACACCTTTGGACTGTTAATATTTTTTTCTTGAGGGGTCTTTTGGCATTTCTAAAAATCATCGTCATTAGCTTAAGCTCTAATACTGATAGGAAAGCAGTTATATTCCTTCAAGATTGTGTAATATATTTCTAAAATTTGAGACGCCAAAACTTTTCTGTTTCGTTCCGTTGGCAAAAATGTATTAAGGATTATCGATAGAACTCCTCGGGATGCTATCAGAACTCTCAGAAAAACAACCTTTTACCATGAAAATTTTTCATTCTTTGGACTGTAATGTTATCTTGTAAAATTTTTGTCAAAAATCTTCGTCGAAAATCAATTTTTTTTTTTTTTTTACAGTTCTGTTTGCATCTCTCAAAGTTCTAAAAAAATATCCTGATTAACTTTAGCTCTAATGCTGATAGCTAAGAAGTTATGAGCCTACAAATTGAAATGCTGCCTGAAGTGTGGCGTGTCTCTTTTTCGTGAAAGTTTTATTAGCTTTAATGAGCAGAACTATTTGTTTAAACCATCAGAAACTCTAGAATTACACACCAACCTATCGTCTTTTCCTAACCTAAAGATTGTACTCTGGGTACTTCTTTATTAAATTTAGCATAATTGAAGATGGAAATAAAAGAAAAAACACTGCTCAAATCTTAAAAAACAAGAAAAAAAATAATAAGCGCACCCTCATCTGCAATTCCCAAAACTTGAAAGCAGAATCTGGGTGGTGCTTGATGAAATTTTGCACGATTGACGTTGAAAATAAATACAAAATTGCTTATCTACAACTGATCTCGAAACAGAAACTATCCTACTTCATTGTCTTTTAATTCTGTTCATTTGGTCCATTTTGAGTTTATCTTTCAGTAAGGGAATATATATTAGGTGAAAACCATGAGCTAACAAACTAACAAGTTATTATCACGACAACTACTTAACAAATACTTTTTACACACACAAACGCACGCACCCACTCACACACACACACACACACACACAAACACGCACACAAAATATATACATATGTGTGTGTTTGTAATCGTAGTGAACCTCGTGGTGAAGAAAACTAACTTTACAGAATAAGATAATCCCACTACTCAACAAGAGATAAGGTTTTATAGCTAGCGTGCAAAGAAGATATCTTATTAGCCCAGGACACGGGAGCCAAGCCCTTCATCAAGAGCAAAGGTACCACCAGTTATTACCCAGAGTTCGTAATGGCGAGGTAGTAAAAGGGTACATCGCTCCTAGTGGCTACCTCGTAACTTTACTACACGATACTAAGTTATATTAGTTTATTAAACTCATGGAACAGGAGTTGTTCGATGACATTATGTTGTTTAAATATATATCAAACATAATTAACTGCGCCATATATAAATATACAATGGATTATAAAAAAGTAATTGTTTTCACTCTTACAGTAATTTTAATAAAAATATCTGATGTGGACAACACATGACTTCCTTGTACGCCTATTAAATTATAAATCCGAGGCTCAAAAATTGATACTGAATTTGGATACTGGTTTCCGAAGATTGCAGTAAAAACGACACTCGGCGTCCCGTCATCCATCTATTGACTCACACACACACACACACACACACACAAACACACAATCTTGTCAATGGAGGTCTCATTCCGTTATTATATGTCGTCTTCCTTCAGGAGGTAACTAGTTTCCAAGATATTTCTTCATGTTCCACGACAACAATAAAACTGTCAATATCACTGGATAAAGCATTAGAAATGGACAGTTTCGACATTTTAATCGGAAAAACCCACTTAACTAATATCTTATTCTCATGATGAAGACTTGTTGATCTCACAAATGGGGAGGAAAACTAGTATTTTAGACTCAATTTTCGCGACATCCATCTATTGACACACACACACACACACACACAAATGGGGAGGAAAACCCAAAGTATAAGTAAAAAAGTATTTTACACTCAATTTTAACGCTTAAAACAAGTAATAAAAATGATAAATTGGATTGGAAACCAAATTGCGTTTGTAACCTTTATTACCGAAACTTATGATTTATCTTTTAATTTAAATGTAATTTTTGATGTAATCTTATTATGACCTTTAAGTAAAGTACCCTTTTCCGCTCACGAATCTTAATCAAAATCGAGGAAATACATTTATATCGATATAAAAGTCCTATTTACCAAATTTGAGATGTTTTACATTATATTTTAATATATTTTTTGACGAAAGTCTAATATGACCTTCAAGTAAAGTACCACTTCCGGTTTTCCAATTTAGACCAAAATCTAGTATGTTATTTAAATCAATATATAAGTTACAAATACTAAATTTGAGATGTTTTGCATAGTATTGTAATAGAATTTTTAATGGAAATCAATATGACCTTCAAGTAAAGTACCACTTCCGGTGATCAAGCAGTGACCAAAAAGAGAGGTTCACAACTAGATTTTACAACAATCCTAAATACAAAATTTCAACTTTCTACGGCAAACCGTTTTTGAGTTATGCGAAGTTATGCGGTACAGACGCCACGACGAAACTAGTCAAAATGGATTCAGGGATGGTCAAAATGGATATTTTCGTTGAAATCTCAAAACTGAAAATTTTGTCGAATACAATACTTCCTTTACTTTGTACAAGGAAATAAAAAACACTAATTTGAAAAATATAAATAAACATCCAGCAAGAAAGGATATTATTTGTATCATTTTTGACCATGATTAATGTAATTCAAAAAAGAAATTTCATCAGTGAAATTACAAAATAAAATATAAGCAAATACAGTAGAATCCCGCTTTATGGATCCGCCATATCCGAAGCCCGGATTATCAGTAACATTTACTTTATATTTTTTTTTTTATAGATTCTGTATTTTTTATAATAATAAACTGACACCAAATTATAGTGCACAATGTTAATAGTAATTTCTAATTTTAGTTACGTAATTTAAGATGCGTTTAAGAAAAATTCTAAAATATACATTTTAATTACATAAATGAGGATCTCGATACCTCACGGATCTCGATACCGCGTAGGGAAGCGTCCCACGGGTGGCGTAGGTTGATGTGGTCGGTGGCTTGCTGGAGGTTGTGACGTAGTTTTGAACGCCCTACTCATATAATTTTTATTTCACAAAGTCCCACTAATAGTAATGGATCTCTCTGAAATAAAACGCTCATTATCCGGGAAGTAAGCTCGTTTGGATCTCTGGGTGTTGACTGCTTTAGGAAATTCATGGCGCAAGTTGAAAATTAAAAATTTAGATTTAGCAACTTGGAAATTTGAATGCAGCTGGTGTGTTTAAAACGGTGGTTTAAGGTATACAATCTAGATATCACAACACAGCAAGAAGTTCTCTGAACAGGAGAGGGCTCATTAACGGAAGGAAAGTACGCAATTTAGTACGGAGGAGCGGTGGTTATTGTTTAGGTACCTGCTGGGATTCTGATTAGGAATATAATTCACATTTATACACCGTTCTGATCTATTGCTCAACAAAACACTCGCTCATAATCTATACAGCGTTTAGAATAAAAAAATTAGGGATTGATAAATTATTTGCCAATTCTATAAATTCATAAATTAATTATTTAATTAATAAATAAATTAATTAATTTATAAAAGTGGCAAATAATTTATCAATCCCTAATTAGATTGATCATTCTATACCATCATACGGATGTCAACTGATAAAAAAAAATGTCAGCAAAAAACTGATGAATAGCTTACATTGTGCAATACGCGCAACTCCATGAGTGTATGGTAATTAGCCTCATAGGTAATAAATCAAGAGAGTTAATTGAAGGTTAGTTGGTAGAGGCACAATATAAATATATATAACACTGGTTTAACGAGTACTAATATATTTAAAAACACACTCACATATATATATATATATATATATATATATATATATATATATATATATATATATATATATATATATATATAATTATAATATATACATATTATATATATATCATATTATATATAATATATAATTTTTAAATATATGAGTACTCGTTAAACCAGTGTTATATATATATATATATAAAAAAACAACCAAAATGTACTTTTTTGTTTTATAGCGTCGACCAAACAAACACATAGGCACTATGTCAAAAAAATAAACAAAAATAAATATTATCTGATAATTATCTAACAGAAATGTGATGACTAAACATTTTTGAATAGTGATTAAAGGCGTCTTTGTATACGTCTTCGGTTCTGGTAAAACTCCATCTCATCGTTTCAAGTAATTTAAAGAGTTTGTACTTTCAGTTTATCAATTTGGCCAACAAAAAAACGATATAGATTTATATAAACTATTTAGGGAAGCGTCCCACGGGTGGCGTATGTGAGGATGGTCGGAGGAATCCTTAGACCGGCTAACTGATCGTGTATAGGCCGCTTTACTGAATTTGGTGAGTACTTTTATCGATTTCTTCAATCTGATAATCACATTTACTCGCTTCCCCTCTATCTGCATTTGTCCAGACGTGTTTGGCCTATCCTAGACAAGTTTGAATTTCAACAGTTTGCAATTTTATTTATCTGATACTAAATAAATCTTAATTAATAGTAATTGCTGAGGTTCGCTAAGAGATTTAGTTTGCAAAAAAGCGTGATTAAAAAAAAAATAGTTTATAATTTATATCATTGTTTAACTAAAATCATTAATTTGCATCGAATGCTCCCGTTGGAACCTAAAATAACTAATTCAAGTTTAACCAAACTACAATCGACAGTATTTATAATTTACCTCAATAAAAGAGCTCAATGGAGACATTTAACAAGTTATATAGGAGTGGCACTATTCTACACCAAGATAAACAAGAAGTAGACACCAGAATAATAATCCGTTTCCTAAACTAAATAAGGAAATTAGGAGGAACTTGAATCTCGTTAGTTCTACCCACGGATTGTTCAACCAAAGGATTCAATTTGAGATTGGTACTGGTTTGGAATGCCCCAAACTATCCCAACTTAGTCTGGGTACCTCAAGAAACTTGGTCCAAAGTGAAGCATTTCCAAACAGGATTTAACTAGATAGTAAATACCTCATATGGTATGAGATGTACTAGGGTAGAGCAATGAGATAAGAGAAGATTCAGTGGTATTTAATTTTATGTTGTACGATTATATAATGTGAATTATTTATTTTTTTAAATGCTAGAAAGATTAAACAATTTACCTTACGATAGAAAGGAGTTAAAAAGTGCTCTGATTTATTTACATTTTATTTACAGCATATCTTAACATTTTTCATTTTACTTTTAATTTAGTACATTTCATGAACACATGAATTCGCCTTTTTGGAGTCTGACTCAAAAGCTATGTGCACATAGTTCGGTTTTCGATCAGAGATGACAAACGAGGAAGGGAACGTGTAGCATGCGATGTCGAATCGAAAGTGGAACAGTGTGGACATAGCTTTACATAAACGAGACAAATTCTTGGAAAGGTTAATATAATTGCATGATAAAAGCCATAAGAACCATAGAACTTTTCTAATAGATGAGATGGAGAAATCGGGTTTAATAAAATCAGAAGCGATGCAGCATTTGGAAAAAGAAAAGAACTGAAGTGAAAAAGAATTTAAGGGTGTAGGGATGTTATCCAAAAATAATGCGGTTATGTTGGAACTTGAGGCTTTGCATCCAAATACTGAACGTTTTAATAAAGTTAGCATGAGTGAACTTTTGAAATGAGCCTAGGAAGTGCTATAGAATATTTATTCAGAAGAAAATTACAAAGCAAACCCCAATTTCTTTTCAACTGTTACCTCCAGTCGTAGTACCTTTATCTTACATTTATAACTTATATTTCAACATCGCTACCTCGCTTACCTGAACCCTCTACACCCCCATATAAGCAAATAAACAGGTGATAATATGTAAATATACATGTTTTTTATGAATAAATTTTAAGTTTGTTACATAATTTTTAAAATTTTACAACAATCCAATATTCTTGGAGTAAGCTCGTCCCTTAGCGAAAAATGCGCTTAGAGACATAGTCGTAGGAACTGAACTCTGTCGTAAAGTGAGAAACACCTATATGTATAATATATTTTCATTTTCCACGAATGAAAGAATATAAAACAATTTACAACAGTGTAAACAGTTTCAGAAAAACTATTTCAGAATGTTATCATAATCGTCAATCATTAATCATAATAAATATTACTTTCAACAATTAGAATTTAGAAGGTGCAACAGGTATGTAAATGTGGTAATATTTATAACGCGTTATACATATGGTAATATTTAGAAATAACATTAAGACCATTATTCCTTATGAGTATGTGGAGGTAATCCTGGAAAATACAAAAACCCGCTATGTGCAGCCAGGACACTAAATGCAGATTCATATAAAGACCTGTATAAATCTTTGTGGTATATGCAATTAATGCAAAGCCATAAAGACATTGGCAATCTGCCTAGAGGATTCTATTTCTGAGGAGGCACTGGAAGGACAAGTTCAATGTCTTCATAGCCATTTGTATAGGGCCCTCAAGATATTATTCGTACGCTGTTCTGCACCACTCAATGAGTTCATGCGACTAGCGTCAAGTTTATGGAATATCTCACAATCTAGCTGAATTGAAACATATCAAATGTTAGTTCCTAGGGTATGAGGCATATGAGAGAAAAACAAACCTCGATATGATTTTTATTTAAAACAACCTTCAATGCATTTCTCTCAATAACCAACAAGGTTTTCACCCCTGTAATCAAAGGCATTTTTTGGCTTAAAATCAAAAAACTCGAGAAATAAAAATTTTACCTCGTTTCATTTTGGAATATTTTTTTTTTAATGCGTCAAACGCCCTAAAAAATTATAACAGTTGGAGACAAAGTCAGATTGATATGGCGAATGTTATGGAACTTCAATTTCGCGTAAGTTTGGCAGTTAAAATTGTCATTTCTCGAGTCGGAGGAGGAGGGAGGCTCCAACCAAGGATCTACTTTAAAGAAACCCACCCTAACCGGGATGTAATGGATCCTCTCTATATATAATATTTTCCTATGTCAAAGTATATTATTTATAATATAACATTCAATTAGATTTAATTAATTTTTGTTTACAGATAAGAATCAAACAAGTCTTTTTTTCAATTTCGTGGAAGGAGGTGGCCGGACCCCCTGGATCCTCCCTCTGGCAACTGGTCAATGCAAAAACTTTTCTTTGAAGAAGGAA
This sequence comes from Rhaphigaster nebulosa, assembly GCA_948150685.1. NCBI lineage: Eukaryota > Metazoa > Arthropoda > Insecta > Hemiptera > Pentatomidae > Rhaphigaster > Rhaphigaster nebulosa. The sequence goes on along the minus strand of OX411308.1, from coordinate 109,257,711 downwards.
TAAAAAATGTTTAGAGAAGTGTATGGAAACTTATTTAAATTATTATGAACACAAATAATAACGTTAATGTTTTCATTCAATTGCCTCATAGCTTAGGAACTTAACTGAAGTATATATAAAAAGTAAGAACTCTATCCACAATGCTTTACTTCATTAAGCTATTGTCGATGAATCGGAGGAAAAACAAAAACTTAAATCGTCGAAAATCATTTAATAATGGACTTTACTCTGAAATAGCTATTTTCTTGTATTTTTACTATTAATTTAAATATTTTCAAAAGCAAATTATGAAAATTCGAAAGCCATTGATTTAAACTTTAGATCTCTTAGAAACAAATATTCAACTTTCGATCGCTTTAATAAAATTTTTGTTCGATTTATTTCCTCTCTCTTTGCAAAAGCATCAATAGAAAATTTTTTTTTCTAAACTCAAAACCCTAGACTTAATTCGGGAAACTATATTTTTATAATATTTTATACAAGTTTTTCTTTACTATTTTCATATTTTATAATAGTTATAATATAATTATAATTAATAATTATGATTTAGTTCATTTCGTTTAGAAATCAATACGCTGGACTTTATTATATAGAACAATGCTAATAAATAATAAATAATAGTTTATAAAATCAGAATTTTAAATACATTTTTTAGTAATTTAATCAAATGAATTAAAATATAGGGCTCCATATTTTCTTTTCATTACAGAATATTGTGCATATTGTTTTTTCACTAAGACGTGAATTAAAAATATAATAACGCTACATATATAATGCCTTAAGGATGACGAAAGCTAAACGTTTATTTCACAAACAATGTATCTAATAATATATGTTCTCATCTTCGCTTCGCTCAATCCGTTTGACACTAATCTACCGAACATAATTATAATATCCGAAATAAGTTAACCATTTTAACTTAAATATACAAGAAAATATTAAAATGTCCGCAATCAACCATATAGTTAGCTTTATTTTTTTTTTTAAATGAAATGATAGGAGAAAATGTTGAGCTAAATGTAAAAGAAGGTATTGTCAACCCGATTGAATTAGATTAATATAGAGTAAAAGACATTCTAATGACATTTAAAAACAATATAAATGATTTTTATGCATAACAGCTTTCTGAAATCAGGAACTGAAGAATAGTTGTAACAATTCTAAACCATTCCACTGTTACTTCAATAATAAAACAGGAGTGGTTAAAAAGTTATTAACACTATCGGATCAATTTATGCAAAGAAATAAATCTCCACTAAGACCATCTCATTCGTTCATTAAGAAAAATTATATTCTCATATAAAAATATATAATGTTAAAAACATAAATTAAATGGTATTTATTATTTTAGTCTGTTTATTGTCAAATAATCATACAATATTTTGAAGGTCATGTTGTAAAATGGCCCAGTTACCCTGGAGCTCTTTGCAGGACATCTAGCTCAACAATGGTGGTGAATTAATACAGACAGACATTTCAAACACTAGCCATCTCAAATATCATCTTGGCAGGCTGTTAATCCTGCAGCAGCTATCTAGTCCAGTGGCTAAGTTAACAACCAGCCTCTCCATAGTATGAACGTCGTTTAACGAGGTAATTTTAACATTTAAGAGTTTTGTAACTCTCTATAAATATTCCTAAATTTATATATCGTATGGGTCCATAGAACCTTTTTAATAAATATTATTTAAATTCCTATCGAAGGCTTTAGCTGTAAAAGGGCATTGAACACGCTTCGCAAATAGCTTCAATAAGGGATACATATTGTCCGAGCCACAATAAAAAGCTATAACCACGCTCAGAGGTGGTAGAAATTGGGGTCGCGGAAAGCAATTTATTTCATCATCGATTTCCTGTCAAATGAGAGGGATTAAAATTTAATGCGATTTAGAAAATATATCGATGTATAAAGACATGGTAATTACTCAATCATCCTCCAAAGATTGGAAGTGAACATGAATAACAAATGGATATTCAAAATTCGTCGATATAGGACTATATGCCAATTCAACTGAACCTCTGTTAGACCAAAAAAATATCATTATAAGAAGCTATTTTGGTGAGAATTATTTCAAATGTAATATTTAAATTGAATTGCTTACTGCAGTTTATTTAATTTAATTACGTAAATAATTAAATATTCACGAAAAATAAGAATATATATATGTAATTCTGCAATCTAGAAAGAAGACGACCTAAACGTTTGCTAAAACAAAATAGTTTATTCAGTAACTTGTAATACAATCAATTAAATTGTTATTATTTCCAAACAATACAAAATATACAAGCTTATCTAAAACAAAATAGAATTGTATACGAGTCTTTTACTCCCTAAAACACTATAATATATTTTACTAACAAGTTTGCTGATTAGCATAACCTTCATTTATAACAAAAGTTATTATTATGTTCAATGTCATTTAAAAGTAAACGATCTGAATTAATAATTAATCTTCTTAATTATTAATTTACACCTCCGGTGGTTAAAGACTCTTTTCCTACAGAAAACGAGTAAGGCACTAGTTTACAACTATGAAAATAGTTTGTAGCTCTGTGTTTTTTATCGCATTCAATTTAATAAATGCTTAAAGAAATGTGTTGTTTAATACAAAAGGGACCCTTTCTGACTGCATTCAGTTTATTCCTGTTTAATTTAGCGCCGTTTGTTATATATACAAAATCACCTTCTTTAAATTCGTGAATTTTTCTGTTTTTATCTATTCGATTCTTATTTTTTTCAAAAAATTTTCTGGAATTTTCAAGTGCTTCCCGACGATGCTTTATTAAATCAGAGCCTCGTTCCAATTCAGTCGGTACTATTTCTGATCTAATACCTAGTAAGAGGTAAGCAGGTGAGAATTTAGTCGTTCCATGAGTAGTACTGTTATATTCCTCAATACACAACTCAGCAACCTTAGTCCAGAGCACGCTAGAATTACTCTCATTCAATCGGCAGCGTATTCACTTTACGTTTTGAGCATGTAAACAATATAAACCACCAACCATTAATTAAATATTATTAAAAATTAACAAGGAATAAATTTAGAACATTACTATCGAACTTATCAATGTTGTCACCGTGAAACCTCTTATGTGTAAAAACCGAAAAACTGATTTATAACAAATTTTATAAAATATAATTTTATAAACTAATTATAAACATTTCAACATGAAAGATAACTGACTGCGAAACTATTTATGTAAAGAAAGTCTTGAAAGTGTAACATGGGTGATTTCCAGCGGTAACTATTGATTAATTTAAATTATGTTAGGATTTTTTAACATAAAAATTCTTTTCACCAGTACATAGAAGATAAAATCTTGCTTCTAATAAAATTAAAATCACGTAACTGACTTTTGGTCATATTGGAGGTTTCACGACAGCAACGGCGATATATCAATATTATTTATAATTTTCACCATTTTTCAAAACTTTCGCGATCCAATCTATTAAAAATACAAGTATTTATAAATGAATGAATCAATAAAGCCTTTTATTACAAAAAGTAACAGAATTTTACTGATTATATTACTTTTATTTCAGATGCTACTTACAATATTTATAATATTATGAACTTTTTTTTTTCCGTTATTTTATGTGGGCCTTCCCCTTAGGGAGTGATGGAGACCAATTAGAGAGGGAGTCTAACTTCCCAGGAGACCAATTCCTACTGGGAAGTGGGATACGCTGTTTCTCTCCACAGTTCCTTCCAGGCTTCTTTGTCTCTGGCTGTCCTCATCCAGTTTGGCCCTGCTATGGCTTTTATGTAGTCACTCCAACGCCTTCTTTGCCTTCCACGTTTTCTTTTCAAGTCATAAGGAGTCCATTCTGTTATCGTTAAGGACCATCTTCCGCCCGTAATTCTAGCCAGATGGCCAACCCTTCTCTATTTAATTTCTTTTACAAGAAGATTTATGTTTTTGAAGCCTGTTCGTCTCTTTATGTCCATGATTTTGATGCGGTTCTTTTTCTTAATGTTTAGCACACTCCTTTCAATAGCATTTTGCCATACTATTAATTTATTTTCTAATTTCTTTGTCAGAGACCATGTTTGATAACCATAGCTTACCCAGGGCATTATGCAACTTTCAAAAATAATCTTTTTGTTTATAATTTCAAAGTTTCCTTTCATAATAGGCTTGAGGGTATATTTTTTTCCATCCTAAAGTGGTTCTCCTCTGGATCTCTTTTGACGTTCTTTCAGAGAAAGAAATGAGTTGACCTAAATAAATGTACTCTTCTACATTATTTAATATTGTATTGCACCAACTGATTTCAGTTTTTTCACTGTTCGTCATCATAACTGTCTTGTCGTAGTTAGCGGCCAGACCTATCTCTATGCAGCATGTTTCCAATTTCCTCAACATCGTGATTATTTCATCAGCTTTATCAGAAATCAGAATAACGTCATCAGCATACTTTAAGTTATTTAATTTAGATCCATTTATGCTTAGCCCCAAATTGTCGATGTCTGCCTTTTGAAATATTCTTTCCAGTAATGATGTAATAAGTATGGGTGAAAGTGGATCTCCTTGTCTAATTCCCTTGTCTATTTTAAACTTCGGGCCTATCTTTTCAGTTTCAATAAAATCTGTGTTATCCTTGTAGAGCTCTTTGATAATTCTGATGTACTTGTGTTCAATTCCCATGTCATCCAGCGCCTTCAGAATGGTACTCTGGTAGACGCTGTCGAATGCTTTCCGGAAATCAATGAAACAAAAGTAGACCGGGAAATTATGTTCTTTAGCCTTTTCGACAAGCTGATTCACCACCTGTAGGTTATCAGCAATTGAGAAGCCTCTCCTAAAGCCTGCTTGTTCGCTTGACATTGAAGTCGTTATGTAAGGGGTTATTCGTCTAGTGATAATACTAGTAAAAACTTTTGCAATGGTTGGACAGAGCGAGATTGGTCTGTAATTTTCTATGTTGTTTTTATTTCCTTTTTTATGCATAAGAACTATTTTTGCTGGTTTCCATTTTTTCGGGACTGTTTCTTCCTCCAGAATGGAATCGAACAATTTAAGTAATTCTTCGCATACTACTGAATCGCCTGCTAGGAGGGTCTCATTTCTTATATTGTCGGGTCCAGCCGCTTTATTTTTCTTCAGAACATTGATGGCACTTTCTACTTCTGATAGTATTATTTCAGGGAATTTTTCTTCGGATTGAAAGATCAAAGAATGATATTTATTTTTATGCTGATAAAGTTCTGTAAAGTAATCAGTTGCCACACCTAATATATCTTCTCTGTTCATTACTAGTCGATTTTTATTATCCTGAATAGAATAAGACCATTGTTTTCCTGAAGATAATTCTGGATCCGCTTGATGTCACTTGTGTTGGTACATATGCACCTTCTAAAGCTTTTGTAAGATGGTCGTATATCATCTGGACTCGTGGATGTTGATTACCCAAAGTTTCTGGTTCTCTAGCTAGGTTAGCTTTTAGTTTGGTTTTAAATATATCAGTGTCTCTTTGGCTTACGATTTTCCAATTGTTTTTTATTACTTTGAAGGGTCGTTCTTTCTTGAATTTATTTATTTCAATGACGCCTCTGATCATTCTATGGTCAGTATGGTAATCGAGATTTTGAATTGTACGGTTTTAAGATATTTTATATGGTCAATGAGTAAATAATCAATTTCAAATTTCTGATCTCTGGTGACTGCCATGTCCATTTATTTTTCTGTTTCTTACCGAAAAAGGTGTTTCCTATTTTGAGGTTCTGTGAAAGAGCAAAATTCACTATTCTATTTCCTCCTTCATTTCTTCGTCCAAAACTACAACTTCCCAATTCTGCTTCTTCTCCAACAATTCTCTCACCAACACGCCCATTGAAATCTCCTATTATCACTACATAGTTGTTTTTCCTGCTGGTGTTGTTAAGAATTTCTTCTAATTGTCTATAGAAATTGTCTTTATCTTGTTCTGGAGAGTCTGCAGTGGGAGCACAAACCTGAACCAAAGTTATAGTTTTACGTTTTCCTAGAGATAGAATTAAGGTGGTAATTGTAAAGTTAGTCTCTTCAAATTTTACAACGTTGTTTTTAAATTTTTTTGAAATTAAAAATCCTGTCCCATACTGGCCATTTAAGGATGATGTGTACATAAATATATTACCTGATTTAAGTTCTATTATTTTTGGGTCCTTCTTTCTTACTTCACATAAACCATTAATATCCCATTTTATTTTATTTATAGCCGTTTCAAATTCCGTTAACCTGTCCTCTCCTAGCAACGTTCTCACGTTTAAGGTGCAAACGTTGAGGGTGTTAGAGCTAGATTTTTTAATTGTTGTCTGCTCTGAGATTTTTGATTGATTTGAATTTATTGTTTCATCTGTATTGCCAACTTTGGTCGAACCTACTGCTTCTGAATTATTTTTATTTTGGAAATACCTTTCCAGTCTGTGGCTTCCTGAATTTAAATTTTTAGTTCTCTTCTTTTCAAATTTTACTTTGATATTTGACAAGATTTCTTCCTTATCTGCGGAGGTTTCTCCTTTCCCTTCAGGGGAAGTTTCTAACGAACTTTTCCTTAATACTGCATTTGTTTCCAAATCATAACCATTATTAACGCCTTTGTCTCTAACCTTTGAGTGATTCGAAATATTGGGGTTGCTCAATCTTAGTTTTGCCGTCCGAGAGAGTGAGATCGTAGAAAAAATATCTAACGAACCCTGTGAATGTATTTTCCTTTTTTTATTTAATTGTTCTTCGGTTTCTTCTTTGCTCTGACTTCCTGTATTACCAAGGATTCTGATTATTTTTATTAATTATTAAATCTTGTGATTTTAGCTCGCTTAATGAGTATATATCCGTCTATATTTACTTTATCGCCTCTGTAATTAGCTTTCATACCATTTTCTCGTGCTAATTTTATGTATGGCCATAAATCTTTTCTTGTATTTCTTTCTTGTAAAGTATAATCACATGAAAATTTTAATTTCGATTTATTTTTCCAACTTAAATAATAGACCTGTTTTTTTCTTCTCAATGCTAAAAATTTTATTAATACTGGTCTATTGTTCTTATTAGGAGAACCTAATCTTATAATTAAATCTATTTCTGAGATCTTAATATCAATTTTTAGTTCATCATTTATTGTGTTAACTACCGCTTCTTCCAATAGAATAGGCGTTACATTAGGTAGGCTGGCAAAGTTAAATAATATTAAATTCTTTACTCTATTGGTATATTTATTTTTTGAATTTATAGGCTCACTACTTTTTAGAATTTCGTTTTGAGATGCACTGTTTAATAAATTATGAGATTGCTCCAAGTTTTCAAGCTTCGATCTAATTTCATTTATTTCAACTTTAAATTTCTCAACTGATTCTTTTAGAGTACGCATTTCTTCATTACCTTTTTTTACTTGCTCATTTGTATCCTTCAGGAGGCTCATGAGATCTTTTAATGTTATTTCTTTAGGCATTTTTATAAATATTAACGAAACTATGTATAAATAGAGTTAAACTAAATCGAAATGTCCTTAAACAATTTATATTATTTAATTTTAGGGCTTGCTTTAATATATTTCTTGACTTTTGGTCATATTGGAGGTTTCACGACAGCAACGGCGATATATAAATATTATTTATAATTTTCACCATTTTTTAAAACTTTCGCGATCCAATCTATTAAAAATACAAGTATTTATAAAATATCGTAAAAAAAAAATTCTTACTTAGCTTCTAAATGGATCCATCGCTTATTACTGCCTGAAAGGACTCAATTATCTGAGAATTAGGAAAAAGGATATGGACAATTTAGGACGATTTGGTAATCTTGGCAAGGATCCTTATGGCGCCCTCAAAGGGGGATTTAGGGTTCAGAGCACCCTGATTCAGCCTGCAAAGGGTATAATAGACAATTAGCCGGCAAACAACTTTCTTCTAAAAGGGTTCTTTTTATTTCCTTTGTATTTTCTTATCCATTTTTTAATTCATTTTCTTCCTTTTTGAAACCGATTAGAGAAAGATTTTAAAGTAAAGCCATTTCTAAGAATCAAGATGATTTAGAAGAAAAATATCTTGAAATAATTTGCATCTTTTGAAATTGACATGAAGTAATATGTTGTTTTCCAGAAAAATTTCTTCGTGTTCGACATATTCAAGTAAAATTATGGAGCAATGACAGCACTAGTTATAATTACCCTATACAAGAGAGTGAAATTGGAAGCGATATTAGCACTACATATAATTGGCCGATACAAGGGAGTGAAATTGGAAGCAAGCGATACTATATACAAAATCATGTTAGAATATTTTTAGGATGAAATTAAATTTTATCTAATCAAAAAATGACAGAAAGTCAACTTGTGGTATAACCTTTTATTTAATTTTAGATATAAAGATGTGATCAGAAATTTATTTTATTAAGAATTATGAGATTATGTTTTGTGTTTACAGAAAATAATTTCTTATAAATGCTTGAAGGTCCCCAGATTTTAAATAAATATACACTTATATTTATCCTTGTAACAAGTCATACATTTTAAAACAAATTTTTCCTCCGATTCAAAATCCGAAAAAAGTGGCAGAATATCCCAATTTAGGAAAATACGGCATTTAAAAATAAAATAAAACTAATATTCCAGAGAGTAGAGATTCTAGAAAGTTTTTAGGGAGTTTTGATACTTTGCACTTCCATATTTTTGAATTCACTGACAGAAATTTGAGGTTCACCACTAAATAAATTACTTACATTTTTATTTATGTTTTTTATGGTGCTGATTACAGATACCAACTGTTACACCTCAATATTATTCTGAAAATTGAGGACAAAAAGAAAATAATACAAAAAAAAAAATTATGTGGAAATCTTAAATTCGTGGTCAGCACCATCAAAAGCATGGAAGTGTAAAATATCAAGACATTCTGGGCACACCCTTTTTTTGAGCACCACTGACTGGACTAGCTAGTGCTCATAGGAAAAACATATCAGTAAATAAAAAGAATCTTGAAGCAGTTCAAATAAATTGGCGAACCAAAATTAAATGATTAATTCGTAATGATTATTTCGTCCTCTAAATATAATCACTGAGCTTAGAAGATTTCTTACCAACAAAGTTAATGAAATTGCCAGGGATAAAATATTATCCTCTTATTTGAAAGCCAAGAAAGCTTTCATTACATTAAGGTTCTATATTATAATTTCATATGTATTGCTTAATATTTTATATTTTCTGAGCAGTTTCTTGATTAAATAAAAACCTTCTATCCACTCCCTTTAAAACTGTAATAATTACTTCTTTTTTTTTTTTTAAGGACTTCATATAAACCAAATTTAATAATATTCAAATTCGTTTATGTGAATTGCCTATCTGGTAGAATACAATCGATATGCTAGTGAATTTAGGCGTTTAATTTGAACAGCCGCTACTGAAAGCTATTCCCTTTAGACTTGCCAATGATTGCTTAACTGAATTATTTAGTTGCCAAGTCCATTTTATTCTAAATTAAATTAGTTTAAGTATTAGGTGAAGGTGAAGTGTTTGTCCAAACTCAATTATCGTTTCGATCCGCGTCAAAATCAACAGAATAACACAACATTGCACTTCAACCTGAATGAATGACGCAAAGCCTGATAAATTACAATATTGTTCATGAAATAAAAACAAAACAAAAAAATCGAATTTTTTTGTCGTGATATCACAAACGTTTTGTTTTCATTGATCGTATCAACTGTCCAAAGCGACTTGCAATAATTAGCACCTATAAGTCGGACCTCGATCCTCTTTGTACAGACTAAGGGTGCGGTTACACGACCAAGTTTTTCACCCTTTCTCTTTAAGTTCTCTGAGAGTTTGAGAGAAATGATTTCTCCGAGAGTTGTAATCTAATGTTGTGATGTCACAGCAAATGTAAACGGTCCCTCCTCCTCTCTAAGAGTATTCAACTCTTTACAGAACAAATTAATAATTAATAATTAGCTAATAATATCCAGCAGTAATAATGAAGTTTAAAAAAATATATAAAATTCCTTAATTAAATTTAAATTTTCAATTGAAAAAAGGCATATTATTTAACTCGAAAATTTTGCCTTGGTTGTCAACAAAGCAGAATAATGTAACAGAACATTAGTTTAGAATTGGCTCATTTTTATTGCATTTCTTCTGATAATTTTTTATAGTATGATTTTTTTTTTAAAGCTACAATGATTTATAACTGCACTAAAAATAAAACCAGAAAATGCGCCATCTGATTAAAATAACATGACAGTGACTATGTGAATAAACTATCCATTGGTATTACACTAATAATGGACAGTTTTATCCATCTATCCTAGAGAGGCCTGGGACAGCATCAAATTAAGGGGCTTAATAAAAACCGAAGTGAAAAATAAGAATGTAGAGGATGAGGCCAATGGCGTTAAAGAAGAAATTACTAGATGGTCGGCTGGCTTCCATAACTTGCAAAAGGAAAATAATTTTAACATTGCGGACTTCGACAAAGCGGTGGGTGATTTTTTAAATTTTCTAAAAAATATTAATACAGAATTAGCTGGCCAACAGCACCCTGCCGTGAAATTCTCTTTGAAGTAAAAGAAGGGTCTAATTAAAATTGAAGAGCCTCTTTGAAAATAAAAACCTCAGCAAACATGCGGACTATTAAAATGCCAAATTTGATGCCCATCAATGTTCAATCAGTACAAGTCGACATCAGTGGACACATCGCCGGGGCGAAGGGAATTTAATCCGCACAATAAAATACTTTGATGTATCACACATCATCGGGGTAATTGCAGAAGTCATGCTGAAGGTGGCTTATTTACCAGAACCTCTTCATCAGGGTTGCACAATCTTAGTCTATAAGTAGTAAAGGGGATGATAACAACATCCTCTGGAGACCTATTACCATCTACTCAATTGTGCACCGAATCATAGAGAAGGTTCTGAATTACGAATTAAGAAAATCGGTCACCGTCAGCAAAAATCAAAGAGGCTTCATTAAGGGCCTGCCGGGAACACACGTCAGCGCCAAACTCATCGACGCAATCATAAAAGATGCCACACAAAAGCGGTGGTGTTTCTTGACGCTGTTGGCGCATTTGACAACGTTGGGCTTGATCAAATGGTCAGCTCACTAGAAGCAAAAGGCGTGTCACCGGACCTGAAAAACGGGATTGTAGCTCTCCTATCCGGTAACAAAATTAAGATTTCTGTAGGAGCCCACCCGACAAGCTGCGAGGAGTACCTCAAGGTGAACCCTTGTCGACTTCGCTATTTAATCCAGCTATTGATCATTTAAACCGTAAACTCTGTGAACAAGATTTCTCCAAACGCTATGGATATAGTCTAAGAAGTGAAACAGATTGTGTGCTCCTCACAGGATTTGCGGGAGATCAGGCTGTCTCGGCAAGCGACAAGGGTCCCTCCCCCCTCCCCGGATCCCTCAAACAAAAGAAAACATAAAATTAGTAACATTATAACATCATGCAAGTAAAAACTATGATTCAGAATATATACATTACCTTATTCTACCTGTGAGTATTTGAAGGTGGGTCAACTATTTACAAACCTGTGATAATCTTTCCTATTAGGATTCCTCTAATGAATCTGAGGTGAGGGGCCTCCTCGTGACTCGTAGTTAATGCAAAACATAAAAGCATTAATAATAATAATAATAGGGAGGTGGGAGGGAAGATTGTGGGAGTTGAGATAGGTGGAGAAAGGGGAGGGGGAGAAAACTATTTAAGCGGGTTATTGGATGATGTTGATAGGGATAATTGGGCCCTTTCGACCATGCCATCTGGCAGGAAGGGGGATGGAATGATGGCTCGGAAAAGTGGGTTGAAGGAAGCGGGGTGGTTGTCAAAGAATTTGACGTGTCGCCTTGTGATGTGCTGTTGTATAGTGTCTAATTGTAGTTCGTTATGGATGAGTTTCATGTTTCGTCTTTCGAGTGACGTCCTTTTTGTAATCTTCTGTAGCACGCTGTTTTGAAATGTTTGGAGAGACTTCAGGGCTGTGGGATATAGGCGATGAAGGAGGGGTGCCCCGTGTAGTAGTGTAGGTCTAAGGACGGCTATGTAGATTAGGAACTTGAGTCTGAGTGACAGCCCTGGTGAGTAGAGTAAGTTCTTGAGTTGGTGTGCTGTGTCTCTAGCTATATATGTTCTGTGTTTTATGTAAGCTGTGAATGATAGATGTGTTTCGAGTTTCATAACGAGGTATGTGAGGTGTCTTTTGTTCTGTATTGTTTGTCCGTTTAGTTTAGGTTGTTTAGTGAGTGTTTTCTTGTAAGAGAATACAATGGCGTCAGTTTTTTGCGTGTTGATGAGTATGTTTATGTTTTGTAGTTGTTCTGTAATCAGTTGGGCTACAGTTTGGGCCTTGCGCATAGCGCGGTTTGCATTCATGCTTGCTGTGTATATAGCAACATCATCAGCATATGCAGTGATTTGAACATCGTCAATCTTTTGCCCTGCTGTATGGGCTGTATATCTGTGGAATAGGACAGGCGACGGACCGAGCCCTGTGGGACACCGCAGGTGACTGGGCGGGGGACAGAGGTATCAGAATTGCCACGTACAGAGAAAGTCCGGCCACTGATATAGGATCCAATAATGTCGACCAGTTGGTCCGGGAAGTGGTGAAGCCTGAGTTTATCAATTAGGGTGGAGAGGGATATAGATTCAAAAGCATGCGTGCAATCTAAAGAGATCATTGCCGTGGCCAGGTTTCAGTTAAGGTTACTGGCTGTATCATACTGCAGTTTGGCTAACGCAGCGGGTAAACCCGGTTTGTTCCGGGGGGATGATATCATATGATTCACAGTGTTTACGGAATAAGTTTCTCATATATTTTTGAGATATGGTTGAGGAGGCTGATGGGCCGGTATTCTTCCGGTACCGCTCCTCGTTTTCGGGGTATGAGAAGTGGAACGACGATAGCATGTTTCCACTCGGTAGGATAGTATCTGAGGCGTGAGCACGAGTTGAAGATGTTGAGGAGAAACATATGGGCTTTTCTGGGGAGTTGTTTGAGCAGGACATAAGAGATATTGTCCTCTCCTGTTGACTTGTTTCCCCTCGTCTTTCTCATGGTTGCAGTCAGTTCTTTATAAGTGGAAAAGATGCTGTTATGTGCAATATCAGTCAGTGGGATATAATGATATGCTGTGACTGTACGTGTACGTGCTTTGTCACGTTCTACATAGTAATCGGCAAGTATGTTTGCCTGATCTGTGGGAGTGAGAAGCTCATCGCCACGCTGTATTTTCACCGATTTGGATTTGGTGTTGTGGTTCTGACTAATTACCAGAAGTTTTTGGGATCGCTGTGGGTACGGCGGAGTTGTTCATGCCATAAGGATGTTTTCCACTGTGACATTAGGAAAGTGATTTGTCTAGTGAGACTGTTTATGATTGGTCTGTATATGGGGTCTTTGGTCCTGTACCAGTAGTTTTTCATGTTGTTTCGTTGTTTGATGAGTGTAAGTATGTGTGCTATTGGTTTGCGCAGGTGTATAGGGGTGGGGGTGAATGTGGGTATCGTGGTGGTGGCTGCCTCATTTATGATGTTTTGTAGCGTGTTTATGGCAGTGTCTATGTCTTGGATTTTTGTGAGTGGTGTTATATTGGGTATGTTGGTGTATACTGTATGTTTGTATTGTTTCCAGTCTGCTTGTTGGAAGTTGTATTTGTGGGGAGTGGGTGGGGTTCTTGTTGTGTCCCGGCCAAGTTGATATAGTACGGGTATGTGGTCATTATCACTGAATTCCAATGTTGTGCAGTGCGTCTGTGTGATTATTGTGTGAGTAGGAGATCCAGTGTGGATGTGTATGCATGCAGATGATTTCCTAATGCATTTGGCCTACTGCAGTTCCAGGTGTGATGTTTAGCATTGAGGTCTCCTACAATGATATGTTGTCTGTCGGTTTCAGTTTCTTGTAGCAGTGTGTTAGTGATGACGAGTGTTCCTCCTGGACGCCTGTATATGCATGTGATTTTGTATGTGTTTTTGAGTTTGACTTGTAAGGTGATTGCTGTATGTTGTATGTATGTCATTGAGTGTATTGTTGTTTACCAGTCTTGATGGGACGTCATAACGCACCAGGAGTGCGACGCCACCATGTCCGGGGGTTTGCGAGTCAAGTCTGTATGTGTGGTAACCGCGAAAGTGTATGTGTGTTTGTCTGTTGAGTTTTGTGTCTGTCAGTGCGACAATTGATGGCCTGTGAGAGGCCAGGAGGGATTCGAGCTTACGCTTTACGAGCCCTGTTATGTTATAATTTATGATAGAATGTATTATTTCTACCATTCCTTGTTCCTGAGAAAACTTGTTGAAGCACAATGTTCAACGTGCTCATCAGGGTGTGCACATGGTCTTCATGTCGCTGAACATGGAGACTAGGCTATCAATCCATGGGGGTTGACCCGTGGACGATTGGGAGGGTGGAGGTGAGGCCGGTGGTCCGTTAAAAACAACCCCTGCATAGGAGCGTGGGTCAGAGGTGGTGGTAGCAGCGCTAGATGCAGTCTGCTGGGTTAGGTTAGGTCTGATGACCTTTGTTTGGACCTTAGTCTTGATAAGGTTAGCCCTAGTTGGGCATTCGCGATAAGAGGCCACATGTGGGCCACCGCAGTTTGCACATTTTGGGGGAATGTTTCTGGGACACTCTTTTGTTTCGTGGTTGTCACCACAACGTATGCAGTTGATGATGCGCCCGCAAAAGTTTTTGGTATGGCCGAATTCCTGGCAGTTATGGTACTGCCTGGGGTCAGCAATGTTCCTCAGTTTCTCAACTGAGTAAATCATGTGGTCTATTGCACCCCCTTTATCTATGTCTTTAAGTGTGACATTAGTTTCTGTTGTCAGTATTAGATAAGATAATTCGGTTTAACACCGTTTTAATTTGTCTTTCGCATTCTCCAGATCGATTTAAACCCGGGAAGACGGGTCTGAAATTCGTTATGTAGTGATGTCAGAGAGTGATCTAAGTCAAACCCTTTTACGATAAATTTTTTAAGTGGCTTTGTGCCCCAAGGAGCATATGAGTGGTAATCAATATTCCTGTTCTCGTTTAGGAGTTCAATAGTGTTGTCATAGTCGGTCTTGGTTGAGACGAAAATTTTTGTTTCAACCTTAGTGGATCTAATTGAAAAATTCTCAATTCCGTCATTAATGAATGAGTTTTTTAGCTCAATCGCTGAAATGGCTGGCCTAATTATAATGGGGGGGAGGAGGTTTGTAGGTTTTGATGTTTGTAGTGCTGGCCGTTGTTGGTGGTGTAGTGTTAGCGATGCTTGTTGATGGTTGAGTGTTGATAAGTGGGGTGTAAGTGTTGTAAGTTTGAGTGGGTGTGATGGTGGCGTGTGTCGGCCAAGGTTTGACAGTAATTTTTCTCTTGGGTGTAATAAAACCCTCAGCATCAACATTGTTATGTCTCTTAGGAGGCTTTGGTTTATTTATTTGTGTAATGTTTGTTTGTGTGTTGTTTCCTTGGGTAGTTAGTGTTTAGAGGGGGTCAGTGGTTTGAGGTCCGTCGTCGTGATCCATTGTTTCAGGGGTCATGGTTATTTAAATAGATAATTACAAATAAAACAATAAAATAACAAATTAAATACAATTACTTAAAATATAATACTCACAGAATCCTTACATCCTGAGGATGTAAGGATAAACACAAAAGATAGCACCTGCTAAAAACCGTTAAATCACAAGCCACTAGAACTGTCACTGAAAAGGGGCGGACCGTAACGGATACACTTATAAGTTATCATTTTGGCTGCTAGCTGACGACTCACTATTGTCTGTTGGTTTTATGTAGTGCCAAAATTACAAACAAGAACGTAAAACTAAACAGGTATTATTATCAGTTGAAGTACGCATGGTATAGATTGATCACTCTAATTAGGGATCGACAAATGATTTGGCACTCCTATTATATAGAAGTGGCAATCAAATATCAATCCCTAATTAGGTATTCCTCATTAGCAGTCATGTAATGAATAGTTTTATGGAATGAATCGGGAGATTAAATTGTCTAGCAAATGTTCAAGCAGAAAAGATATCGCCCAGTCTTTAGGATATGAAGTTAGTCGCTTATCTATATGAAGTCCTAGAGATTAAAAATATAAAATAAAAAGATACTGTAGGATAGGACGTCGTTTGCATCGGAAATGCTTACAAATTATAAATAAAAACATTAAATTAGAAGTACTCATTCAAATATTTTTATGTTACGTTAATAATTTACTTCTTAGAGTTGTTCACAGAAGGTCATCATGTTCGAGGGTCTATGATGACTGGCTGAATAAAGCAGGGGTTCGACAGTGCACACAGCTGAGTACTGAAATACTCACGACATTCGCATTATTCGTTTCGTGACTGTGGAGGCTCATTCACGGATCAGGCCTAGTCGCGGGATTCGCAACTGTAATTTCACTGACAACAATAATTTTCTTTTTAATGATACGGTATCCGTTACTAATGTAAAATGAGAAGGAAATCGCCATACCATTTTTATCTAACAATAACGTATCGTTTTCAAAGGCATCAATCAGTTCGATATCACCTCACCGATTCCAAGCAAGATCGATTTTTTTTTTTTAGGATAATCAAACTCAGACGAACGATTAAGTTTATTACCACTAGCTCTCCGGATATTTTAATTATGTCCTAATAAAGGTTGCTTATTAGCCGACTAACATACATACATCAAGTAACTGAATGCACGAGCATGTGACTTTGTAATAATTGTTTAAACACGTTCCTTATATCAAGAGATATAATTTAGCGACACCTATAATTACAATGGCTATATTAGAGAGAATATAAGCAGCGCGGGGCCTAATGGCGAAGAGCTATTGATCAAATGGGGCAATTACTGGGCTGTCACTTGGCAACTCCCGAACGGCTCCGAATTCCCACCTAGAAAGCGACGGGGGAAAACAATCTGCGCTTCTGAGAAGCACCTGTTCCACTCATTCAACAGAGTTACAAGTGATGGTTCCGAGATCCATGTGAGAATTTTCTCTTAACCGTACCATAATCTGTTGTACTTGATTATCAAAACTTACAACTATAACATTGAGAAAAAAAAAAGAAGACAAATGATGTTTAGCCATGTACCATTCATATAGAATGCATATATTTTCGGGGTCGAAAAATTTTCATGCAAGTTTGAACAGGAACGATTTATCATAATGTAAAAGCTTCTATTTCATAAAACCTATTATGAACTGTCACTATTGAATTGACATTTGATCCTTGATGAACTCAATAGCATCTTCCGAACTTCAAAAAACAAGCACTTTATGCAAATTATACACCCACTAAGCGGGCTCAACCTATTTATATAGAGCTTTGTTTCGTTTCGTTGTATGTACAGTAAAATCTCGATAATCCGACTCTAGGATATCCGAGTTTTCGTATTTAGGAATTCCCAGAATTGACCGAGGTTAATTTAAAAGAAATAAAGGTGAACTAGAAATCGGAAATCTAAATAAATTTCGGAGGGCGAAAATGACCCTAAGCAAAAATTTTCCCACTCTGATGGATTTAGTTCTACTGCACATAAAACAAGAGGAAGATGCGGGGACCAGTGATGATATTGACAATGCAACGATTTTGTAACACTGCAACGAAAATGTGCGGTGCCTGTGTAAAGCAAAATACAATATAAAACTTTTTAAAAAGTGTGTTAACGGTTAATAAATATAAATGTTTACGGCCATAAATATAAATGTTTGCTATTTAAGTATATACATTTGTGCAACTGTATTTCTGAATGTAATATCATCTGCAATACATTATCTATGCAATACAGATGTCGATGTGTAGTTCATAAAATTCATGTAAATTATGCTAATAAGAATTTTTTGTTATTTTAATTTTGTACATAAAAATCAACAATTTATTGATTGTTATATATTTATATAATGTAAATGTATAATATATTTATATAATGTAAATGTATAATATATTTATATTATATAAGTATATTTAAATAAATAAAATGTTATCTATGCAATATATGTATACGTGTAGTTCATAAAATTCATGCAAATTCTAAGGGAATAAGAATTTTTTGAAAAACATCATATTTTTTTAAATTATTTTAATAAGTATATTTATTTAGTTTAATTTTTTACATAAAATTAACAATTAATTGATTGTTATATATTTATATTAAAATTAGAAGAGAAATTTGCTAACCCGGAGGAACAGTTTGGTTTCACTGCAGTCTTGTACGGACAGCATATTTGTCCTAAGGCAGCTCATAGAAAAACTAATGGAAAAAGGAAGAGCTGTACACATAGCTTTTATAGACCTAGAACAAGCCTATGACAGTGCACCAAGGCAAAAGGTGTGGAAATCGCTTAAGATTGCGGGTATTAGTGATGGCTTAATAAATGCACAGTGAGGATGAGTATAGGTTGAAGTTCAGCTCCCGCTTGTCTGAACCTTTTTCGGCGACCAAGGGATGCAGGACGGTCTTAAGCAGGGATGCAGTATATCCCCAATCCTGTTTAAAATTTAAGTACAACAGGCAGTAAAGGAGTAGAGTGCGCGTTGGGAAGGAAAAGGCATAGACATCAGCGGACATATACTATTCTCGCTTTTCTTTGCCGACGACCAAGCAGGGATGGCCTGGAAGAAGCACTGAAGGCTCTGGAAAAATAATACAGCCTGTGGGGTCTACAAATAAATTTTGATAAGACCGAATACCTGGTAGTAAACTGCAATGAGGCCACGGACCTTCAGGTCAACGGGAAGATATGCAAGCAGGTAGATTCCTTCAAATACTTGGGTGAACAATAGATGGGAATGGCACGTCAAAACCCGATGTTAGGAGTAGAGTTGGCCTGGCAAGAAGGGTGACTAGAATGTTACACCTAGTTCTTTGGAACACGGTCATCTCAGCTGACAATAAAAGGCGGATTTTTAGAAGTATTGTTGAGCTCTCCCTCAGCTATGCCACAAAGAGCTGGACACTTAACCCAGGACTCTATTCCAAATTGCAGACGGCAGAAATGAATTTCTGGAGAAGAAGCCTGAGGATTACCCGGCTGGATAGAGTCAGGAATGAAGAGATTAGAGGTAGGCTAGGAGTGACCGAGGGAGTTCGGGAGAGGGTTGGAAGGAACAGGCTGCGATGGTATGGGCACTGCCAGCGGATGCCAGAACGTAGGTGTAAGTAAAAGTAAACAGTCTGTTTTCAAATTGTAAAATTTCCCTGTCTATCTTAGAATTACCTTACTTCATTTCCAGACCCTCGTTCATAGGAACTTTTAGATAAGCGTTGTATTACCTATAAAACCTCCAAGGATTTTCATTTTTCTATAGGATATCCTGCATATATATATATATATATATATATATATATATATATATATATATATATATATATATATATATATATATATATATATATATATAGGGGGCCGGGGTGGCCGAGCGGGCTAAGGCGCTTGCAATAGGTAATCAAAGTTAAGCAACGTCGAGCGTGTTTACTACTTGGATGGGTGACCGCCCAGATTTGGGTGACCGCCTACCAGGGAAAAATTCACGTGGCCTGCCACTATCCCCCTCCCCCGGGTATGTGAGGCCCGTCAGCCTACTGGAGGCCACTCACACAGACCGGGCGTAGGAGTGATGACCCTACCCCGTGTATCTTAATTGTGAATCGCGTTGTGGTTTTCCAGGACATAAAATAGCCGCCCGGAGGTTTGGTCCATGGACGGTCTGTCTCGGGGAAAGAAATATAGGTCCTCGTGCGCCTGCTGACTCCGAACAGCCATAATCCGTGGATCTAGACCGATTTGTCACTGTCCTTGAACCCGAGTGAGTCGGTGGGAAGGACACTGCCGAATTGGCCCCAAAGGGACCGGTTGTGGAGCAATGGCCAGCCTGCCGCTGCACCATGGAAACCATGGTTCGCAGCAACGTGAGGTTGGGTGACCCCCTCCAGGCTGTCTGTGCTCCCGCAAGCAATAAATGTCTGTAAGAACACCACATCGCGCGGTCAAAGATCTACAAGGTCTATAGAGCCAACCGAAAAAAAAAAAAAAAAAAAAAAAAAAAATATATATATATATATATATATATATATATATATATATATATATATATATATATATATATATATATATATATATATATATATATATATATATATGTCGCGAATAAAACAATCATGAGCGAGGAAGATAACTCCCTCCGATGTTTATTTTATTTATATTAAGCCCAGTATATCAGAATATAGAAACTCCAAATGGTCATTCTCTGTTCGCTCTCTGAACATACAGCAATTTCAAACAGCGTGGGAAGACAAACAAACAAGTAGGCGAAACTTTTAATGCTCTATGTTTCAAGAACCGAAGTAGGGCTAAAATGGCTTTATACCGCATATAGCAAATTAATGCCCGTCGGTTGGAAATACCACATCTAGTGTATCGTACCGTAAATCGAATAAATTAGAAATATTAACGAAGAAAGATATTAAAACTAGATATTGTTCCTATATAATTAGTTCAACAGCAGTCATAAGTGACTTCTGAGTTTGTTTTATAATGCAATAACAACCTTCCGCTTGTGTTGAAACAATTTCGATTTTAACTCGAAATAAAAGAACTTAGTGGAATTGAAATTATTAAAAATATATTTATAGAAATAGAAAATTATTTTACAATAAAAAATAATATAATAATAATTTACATAGTCATTATTATTTCTTAGTAATATTATAAACCTAAACAATAGAAAAATAATTGTAAGTATGACAAAGTTCAAATATGACAGTTATACAAATACCTGCATAAAATAATTTATAGGCCATTTTAACAGTGCCTATTCAAGAAAAAGTAAAATGGATGGACAAGTGAAACAAATTAGTAGCAAAAGTAACAAAAAAAAATTACATATAATCATAAAAAATAGTATGTAAAAATATTATGTTTGTTGATTAACAAATACTGTTAACTTATTGCAAACTGTAATTGTATTTCTGAAGAAAAGACGTAACACCCGAAATGCCAAAATTAAATTAAAAAACAAAATTAATCAATAGTTTTACTATCAATTATTTACCTAAACATACCTATTATTATTGCTAAACATATCTATTAATGCTAAAAATACCTAATAATCTATAAGCTGATATCTCATCAAAATCAATTATACCAGGCCAATTATCGGCAACCTTTTGGTGACAAAGAGCCAAATCTATATTGAAAAAAAAAACATGGAAAAACATAGAAGTGCCTATTTTATCTTATTCTGTGGCGCTTTAAATATTATGTGTAGAGGGATCAAATGCCTTTAAAAAATCGTATCTAAAATTTGGAATGTTTTTTTACTGAAATATTTAATATTCAGAGAGTCACAAAATTTTCTAAAAGAGCCGCATGCGGCTCCGGAGCCGCATGTTCCCGACTCCTGAATTAGACTATAAAATAGGAAATATTCGGTAAGGAAAAGAGTAAGAACTGTAAGATATTTATTTTTGAAGCTAGATTTTCCTTTTTTTTTTTAAACTTCCCTTAGACGATTATGTTTAGATACTATATCCAAGCCCACGCTTCAACCTCGTCCATTTTGATAAGATTCATAATTCAACTTAGTACTACTTAGTACGAACTTGCCCCTGCCTTAAGGGGTAAGTGCACACAAGGCTCATTATTCGGAAAACTCATTATTCAAGCAGTAACTGTTGTGGTGTAGGTATGTTCCGAGAACAAAGGATTACTATACTGATGAAATAATCAGACAGTTAAAAATATTCTGAGATTCAAATTTTAAATGTTCAGTGACAGTAATGGAAGTGGAATGTGGAACATAAGTGAATAAATGTATTGGAAAAAAATAAATTTGATTTCAATAGGCTAGTCCGTAAATGCCCCGGCGAAGCATGATTGTAGGGATAAGTTTACCACGCATACGTGTCCAACAGAGATATACCCAACTATAATGTTTTGCCGGAGCAACTGCGGACTAGCACTTAAAAAACAGAGACTGTCAGGAAGAAATGTAAATAACAAAGTATTTTGAAGAACAGCTTCTGAAGATTCCATTACCGCAAAAAAAAAAATAATAATAATAAAGCCTAGTGGTGGATAAACACCGAAAAATCTTAATACCAGAAGTTGAAAGATCCAACATAATCAACAGGTTTGAATTGATATCTTAACAACTCATTATATTTCATTTTAGAAAACTCTCGTTGCTGATTTGTGATACAGGGTAGAGACAAAGCGTTCTCAAAGAGTTCTCACAAGTTCAGGATTTGGATATAACGAAAGGATTACGCAAGTATTCCGAAAATGTACTTATTCCATATTACCTTACCTAAGTCGAGATGTAGTTCTGGAGAGTATCCAAATCTTTTATTTTTGATTTTTTCTTCTTATATTTCGACCGTGAATGCCTTATTAGCTACTCTCAACTTCATTTTAATATAGGAAATGACATTGATGAGTTTTTAGAACTACAAACAACAGTAGAACTTTCGCTGAAATTCATAACCCAAAAAGAAATTCTAAAACCGATAAGCAGACTTAAAACAAGAAAAAGTTGCCACACATTAATAGTTATCGTGAAGCGTGTTAAAATAATTATTATTATTATTATTACGTTCGAAAATTTGTAAACATTACATAACCAGGGCCTAACGCTTGCAGAATATTCCAAGTAGATACTGAGGAGTGCGAAATTCTGAAAATATAATAATAAGCGTGAAATAAAATGTAAGTTGAACGAAGAGAGAACAAGAGTCGCTAGGTGGGAAAGGCGCGATTCGGTCGCATCGGTCACAGCCGGACACACTCGACATTCCATCGAGTTTCGGGCTCTAAGCTGTTGTAGTTCAATACGCTGCATCTTTGCAAATACTAGTTTAGATTTTTTTTTTAGATAACTTAATGACCTTTCACATGCTAATCTACATGATTCACCATAAAATACATACCTTTTGAGTCATGCGCAATTAAAATTTTCTTTTCGTCATAACTCATCTCCCTGCCATTTTTTCAGTGATGTGTTACATGTATGAAAATTTGAAGAGGTTTAAGAAAAAGGCTATAGGCAAGTTTAATCCACAATAGTTAAAGCCATTCTCGAGAAAATTGTAAACAAGAGTACAATCGATAACATAAAGTGTCCAGTAAGTCGATTTTCGCGAAAAAGTTTTGGTAATACCTAAGGGATAAATTAACATTAAAAATTTTGGTCTATAGTTATAGATAACACTACATATAATTGTGAGCCCCTAAATTGACATGTCCAATAGGCAATGATATAGTGTGGGCTTAGCAACAAACGGAAGTAGCGAAGACTTTACCCTAATAAAGGAGGTGGTTGCAATAAAACAAAGGTCCGGAAGTACTTCTGACAACAACGCGGGACTTTTTACGCTGAACTTCTTCACCGCTAGAACTTTGTAAAGCCTATAGTACCTGGGCTGTTGTACAACCCCTTTACTTTAACCTCGAGGAAAACTCTTATCGGGCGAGTTAGTTATTAACCTTGTTACGTAGGTACCCAACTCAATTTGGAAACTAATATGCTAAAACAAGAATTTTTTTTTTTACTATAAAATTTAACAAGTACGCAGTCCATATATAAATACAATAAAAATAAAAACGCGTTTTGAGACAAAGGCTGTATAAACATATTTTTTAAATAAAATTAGAGTGAAATCAAATATTTAGATTTATAATGAGTTTACGATCCATTTCTTTTCAAAGGTAAGATTGGAAGTTTATCGAATGATTATAACTTTTCATTGGAGGTTCATGTAATACTGATAATGAAGCAATGAATTTTAAATATAATATATTTACTCAAAATTCCTAAATTGAAACCGATTATTTCTTACTTTGTGTTAAAAATTTACAAATATACGAATATGATTCCTAAGATAATCTAACTAAGAGTCTGCTGATACCATCATTTACAATATTTTTTTAAAAATGCATCAAACAATCCATCAATATAATAACATCAGTATGTTCAGAGATTATTTAAATTAATAATTAATTTCGCGAATCAAATAGATGGTCACATCGTTTGTAATATTTTTTAAAAGTAGTAATATCTATACACTTTACGAATTTCTGAAATAAACATATAATATTATACAGGTTTCATAGATGTAGTTTATATTAAATAATAATAGGTGTTTTAAGAATTATATAAAAAGGCAAAATATGTATTAATAAAATAATCATAATTAGATAAAAGAGGTCTTCCCTAACTAATACAAACAAATTAAAATACAACAACTAGAAAAAAATAAAATTCAGCACCTCAGAAATATGTAAAACATTTTACAGAAAATATACATTTGTTTTTTTGTGCAGAGACATAACTATCAAAATATGAGGCTTCACATTCCAAACCTAATTAAATCCCTAAACATGTAACAATAATCAAACCAAATCAATATATTTTATAATTAATTTATAAAATCATCACATAAATTTATCAACACAACACAACATAAATTTATCATCACATAATTTGGAGAAAAAAAAAATTCACATTTCTCAAAAATACATGAATATAACTAGATTTTGAAAGATACGCCTCATCATTCAATGATCATTTACTTCAATATTACCATCAACCAATCAGTCAGAATTAATACTAATATATATTAACAGATAATAATTAATATTTAGTAGATAGAACGATAATAGATAATAAAAGTAATAATAATTAAGAGATAGATATTAAAATAAAATAATATATTTTCGCGAAATACTGAATTATAAATTAAGGGAAAGCATAATCTTAAAATAAATTCTGTCATTGACAAACTAGATATAATTTGTCAGTATAATATATATGCCATCAATACTGAAAACTAAAGTAACATGAAACTTACGGTACCTATATTCAGCATCGTATTCCTAACTTAGAAAAAATGAGATGGAATTAATAAATTTAATAAAAATCAGAAACATAAAAGAATTATATTTTATATTATATATTAAAAGATTAATATTTTAAGAATAATATCATATAAACAAATAAATATGTTCCAATAAGTCTATTTTAGCTGGGAGTTTTTCACTGTATTTCAAACAGAAGTTAAAAAATAAGGTTATCAGTTTGACTTTAGGTTCTATGTATTTCTACGCATAACTTCACCATTTTTGAACCGATAACTGTGATTATTATTTAATCAAAAGGATGCACCTCCAGTGTGGCCACATATAAATTTTATCAGAATCTGATGAAAACATTTTATTATGTATGTTCACTTATCACTTCCTCATTCGTGAATCTATTTCCGTTATTCTTTGTTTATTCAAAAGGGTACACCTAGGGGGTGGTTCTATAAAAAGTTGACCAGGACCGATAAATACTTTTAGAGATAGAGTTTTTTATTTTTTCAAGAATTGGCGATTCACATTTTATTGCATATGATCATAAACTTTCACATTAAAGAAAAATAAAAAGTTGAGAATACTTAAAATAATATAATATATTTTTTCAGTTCAAATTAATTCCAATAATTCACGGAGTCGGGAGTAATTTGAGGCGTCAAACAAAAATCTCTTTAGCCTTTTGCTCAAAAAATCTTACATACCCACGAAGGTAAAGATTAAAACACATTTAATACTATATTTTTTCAGTATCTACTTTGAGCTTAAATAGTTAAGAAAAATTCAGGAAATCTCGCTAAATAATTTGAGCAATCAAACCTAAAAATCGGTTCAGCCGTTCGTTCAAAAAATACCTATATACTATTATCAGGAACATAAATTGAATCAAGTTTTTATTTTATAAAAAATAAATAAATAAGCTAATTTTTTTTCTCAGACGAGCGATATATATATATATATATATATATATATATATATATATATATATATATATATAGATACATAAAAGATATATAAAATATATATATATATATATATATATATAAAATATATAATTTATATATGATATAATATATATTTAACAGTTCCTAGTCAAATTCAACCATTTCCATTTCAAATTAAACCTTTACATTTAAAGTCAGACTTTTTTGATTTTAATAAATTAATATAAATCGTTTTTTCATAATGATATTGTTTACGATTATTTTAATTACCTATTGTATTTTTACTTCCTCGTACGAAGTAAAGAAAGTATTGTAATCGTGAAAATTTTCAGTTTTCAGATTTTGATGGAAATATCCACATTGGCAATCCCTGAATCTATTTTGACTAGTTTCGTCATGACGTCTGTACTTACGTTCTCGTGGTCGTTCGTATTTCAAATAACTCAAAACCGGTTAGCCATAAAAAGTAAAAAATTTGCATTTGGGATTGTTGAAAAATCTAGTTGTGAACTTCTCTTTTTGGTTACTACATCATCAATAGAAGTGGTACTTTGCTTGAACGTCACAATAGACTTTCATCAAAAAATATATTAAAATATTATATAAAACATCTCAAATTTGGTATAGTACAGCTTTAATATCAATTAGCAAACCGGAAGTGCTACTTTACTTGAAGGTCATAATAAACTTCCATTAAAAATTACATTAAAATATAATTCAAAACATCTCAAATTTGGTATATATGACTTTCGTATCAACATAAATCATATTCAAGATTTTGGTTAAAATTTGATGACCGAATGTGGTACTTTATTTGAAGGTCATAATAAACTTTCATAAAAAATTATGTTAAATTATGATGTAAATCTTATCAAAAGACTTATATACTAATATATAGTAAATAGTATACTAGATTTTGGTTAAAATTTGATGGCCGAATGTGGTTCTTTACTTGAAGGTCATATTATACTTTCATAAAAAATTTCATATTACTATAGTTACAGCCTAAGGCTGTGGTCTGAGTGGAGAGCGGCAGCGGGGACTGGCGTGCAGCGTTTTCAATTAAAATTGATATAAATGCACCTGTTCTGGGTCAGAAAGGCAGAGAGCGTGCTGTTTACAATATGATGTAGCAAGCAGCGTCATCTCAAACCAGTTTGTCCTATTGAGCGTTTTTAGGCCGTGTAAATTTAATTGAAGAGATTATTATCGAAATACGGAACAAATCTGTATTGTTATGTATTTTATGAATAATTTAATTCAGATTATTCAGAATAATTTAATTCAGTCATGCAGACTTGTTCAACTCACAAATGGGTAGGAAAACAAGTATTTTACATTCAATTTTAACAATTTTAACACTTAAAACAAGTAATAAAAATGTTTAATTTGAATGGGAAAAACGCTGAAAATTATTGCACAATGGTTTATTATTTCCACTTAGTAATATTTCAAAAATATCTATTCTGTCCAAGTAATTAAACATATGCAATTATATTTACCTCTCTATCTGTACGTTTATCTATTGATTAGCATTAGTAAATTACAGCGATATATTCCATATCGAATTTACAACACAGCCACTAGAGAGCATCCTGATAGAATATTATTAGGACTAGCTTTGAAGTCACAAAGATAAATTGAATAGTATAAATCAAAGCTTTAAGAATAATTACAGATAGTGGCATCAAAGTCAAGCTAGAGTGCATAATATTGTAAATACGCAGGCAGCATTGGATTTAAAGTGAGCGGACTAAGGACCTCGGATAGCACAGAGAAATTATATTTTAATGAAATGTGTTAATTCCAGATTTTGGAAATAATCGAACAAATCTAAAATATTACATTTATGGTCTTTGACTGTTTCAAATGTTTGGCCATTTTCAATCTATATATTATTGTGTCATCTTCGTCTGATTATATTATTATAAATAAGATAAATTTTGGTTCACATTGGCAGACCGGAAGTTGAACTTTACTTGAAGGTCAGATTAGACTCATCAAAAATTATATTAAAATATAATGTAAAACATCTCAAATTTGGTAAATAGAACTTTTATATCAATATGAATATATGTACTAGATTTTGGTTAAGATTGGTGAGTTAAAATTTAAATTATATTACAATTAAATACAGAAATCATATGATTCGGTAATAAAGGTAACAAACGCGATTTTTTTCCCATTCAAATTAAATATTTTTATTATTTGCTTTAAGTGTTAAAATTGAATGTAAAATACTTGTTTTCTTACCCATTTGTGAGATGAACAAGTCTGCATCATAAGATATAAGCTAAGTGGGTTATTCTGCTTAAAATGTCGAAACCGTCGATTTCCAATACTTTATCTAGTGACATTGACAGTTCTAATGTTGCCACGGAACATGAAGAAATCTCTTGGGAACTTATTCCTACTGAAAGAAAACGGCATTTAATAACGGAATGAAACCTCAAGAAACAAGAGCATGTGTGTTTCAATAGATGGATGTCCCGTCGCCGAGTGTCGTTTTTACTACAATCTTGGGAAACTAGAAACCAAATTCTGAATCACTTTTTTGAACCAACAATTTATAGTATAATTGGCGTACAAGGAAATCGTGTTGTCCAAATCAGATATTTTTGATTTTAAGAAATTAATATAAATCATTTTTATATTATGATATTTTTTACGATTATTTTAATTACCTATTGCGTTTTTACTTCCTTGCACGAAGTAAAAGAACTATTGTGATCGTGAAAATTTTCGGGTTTCAGATTTCGATGGAAATATCCACATTGGCGATCCCTGAATCCATTTTGACTAGTTTCGTCATGGCGTCTGTACGTACAGACGTGATGACGAAACTTACGAACGTACGTACGTTCTCACGGCCGTTCATATCTCAAATAACTCAAAAACGGTTAACCGTAAAAAGTTATATTTTTGTATTTGGAATTGTTGTAAACTCTAGTCGTGAACCTCTCTGTTTGATTACTTTACTTGAACGTCAGAATAAACTTTAATCAATAATTATATTAAAATATAATGAAAACATCTCAAATTTAGTATATAAGACTTTTATATCAATTAAAATAATATGTTAGATTTTGGTTGAAATTCGCTTACCGGAAGTGGTACATTACATAAAGATCATTATAAACTCATTAAAATTTTTTTTAAAACATTATGAAAAACATCTCAGATTTGGTGTATAAGATTTGTATGTCAATATAAATAACATACTAGTTTTCGGTTAAAATTGGCTTGCCGAAAGTCAATTACGTTCGGCAATTGACTTTCATTGCCATGTCAATTGACTTTCATGTCAATTGACTTTACTTGAAGGTCGTAATAAAATACCATAAAAAATTATATTAAAATATAATACAAAACATCTCAAATTTGGCATTTAAAACATTAATATCAATATAAATAATATACTAGATTTTGGTTAAAATTGGCTAGGCGGAAGTGGTACTTTATATAAAGGTTACTATAAACTCAACGAAAATTATATTAAAATATAATACAAAACATCTCAAATTTGGCATTTAAAACATTAATATCAATATAAATAATATACTAGATTTTGGTTAAAATTGGCTAGGCGGAAGTGGTACTTTATATAAAGGTTACTATAAACTCAACGAAAATTATATTAAAATATAATGAAGAACATCTCAGATTTGGTATATATGATTTTTATGTCAATATAAATAATATACTAGTTTTAGATTAACATTTGCTTGCAGGAAGTGGTACTTTACCAGAACCTGTTTTTATTTATTTTTTCTACTTTCCTCCTTTTTTTGAACCACGAAATTATAGTTCAACAGGTATAAAAGGAAGCCATGTGGTGTCACATCAAATATTTTTAAAAACGTGGCTTCGTTCAAGTGGTATTCGTATCGATTAATTTTAACTTTTCGGATATCCTAATAATTGAGGTTCAATCTTGGGCTATCGAGGCACCTTATTATAAAACACTATCTATTTTAAGATCGCACATCTAAGTATGGATTTATTTAAACTTTAAAATATCCTCGATATTGAAGTTCATTATTGGTTTATCACTAGCCTTTTTTATTGTTGCGCGCTTATGTATAATTTATTTTAGCTTTTTGGATCTTTTCGATGTTGGAATCGATTTTTTGATAATCGGAGTTGCAATTTCATCGAACAGCATAATGTGAGCGCGCAATAATTTTTTGAGGTACTAATTATAATTATGAATTATGAATTCATAATCACATATTCATAATTATGAATTTGCCTTCAATTCCATTTATTACTACTTTTATAGTAATATTTGAAACAGGATCATTTTTCACATTTTTAATGACGCAAATTAATAATCGATAATGCAAAATATATTTTTTTTATTTTTATGGGCATTTCCATTTGCAGTTATCACATAATTCAAAATCGATACGTGAGCGCACGATTTCAAAATCGATAGTATTTTCATAATAAGGACCCCGCGATAATCCAATAATATGCATAACAATATTGAGGATATCCGAGATGTTAGAATAAAATCTGTTATTCGATATTTATTAAAATATTTATTCGAGCATGGATAAATGAATAAAACGAAAGTTCATTATTTGCCAAAATAATAAATCTTTATTATTAAGGTTAAGAAACTTAAATCAAATAGTAAACCCTTGCAAATAATAACTGTATGGCATGACGTCATGGAGATCGTTCGAAGTACTGTCTCCAATCAGATATGGAGTACATCAACGAAAACTAGCAGACAAAACCGCAACGGATAAATGACGTGAGAAGCAACACAACGTAATATATTTCATCTGAAGAAGATAATGATAGCATTGTTTATGAAATAGTGCATTTAGTCACCATTTGCTAATTTTTTACAATTCGATAATTAAAAAAAATAATTACATATACATTAAAATAAAATTAGCATATACATATGTGGGTGGATTTCATCAAAAATGTTAACTTGCTTGAAATCAACTGCCAATAATGTGCTTAAAAAAATCTGAAGCTAT
Source organism: Rhaphigaster nebulosa (assembly GCA_948150685.1). Taxonomy (NCBI): domain Eukaryota; kingdom Metazoa; phylum Arthropoda; class Insecta; order Hemiptera; family Pentatomidae; genus Rhaphigaster; species Rhaphigaster nebulosa. The sequence goes on along the minus strand of OX411308.1, from coordinate 109,226,931 downwards.
AACTTCCGATAGTGCTTCTTTTTAGTCGTATTTTCTCCGAAAAAAATAGATTATTGCAGTGGGTCGAAGGTCGGCAATATTTAACGCTACATTTGAGCACCTCCAGCGGCCCCCTTTGGGTCAAATGAGCTGAAATTCGGTATGTAGGGCTTTCTTCCAGGCAGAATGACACCATTTAAGAATGAGTAAATTCCAGTCAATGAAATTTCAGCGTTTTTAAGTTTTGCGCATCTCTACAGCTCCACCATATTGAGTTATTCTGTTGGAAAGGAAATTCTGAAGTTCATCTGAAGAAGATAATGATAGCATTGTTTATGAAATAGTGCATTTAGTCACCATTTGCTAATTTTTTACAATTCGATAATTAAAAAAAAATAATTACATATACATTAAAATAAAATTAGCATATACATATGTGGGTGGATTTCATCAAAAATGTTAACTTGCTTGAAATCAACTGCCAATAATGTGCTTAAAAAAATCTGAAGCTATAACTTCCGATAGTGCTTCTTTTTAGTCGTATTTTCCCCGAAAAAAATAGATTATTGCAGTGGGTCAAAGGTCGGCAATATTTAACGCTACATTTGAGCACCTCCAGCGGCCCCCTTTGGGTCAAATGAGCTGAAATTCGGTATGTAGGGCTTTCTTCCAGGCAGAATGACACCATTTAAGAATGAGTAAATTCCAGTCAATGAAATTTCAGCTTTTTTTAAGTTTTGCGCATCTCTACAGCTCCACCATATTGAGTTATTCTGTTGGAAAGGAAATTAAATTACCTAGAAAAAAAACAGAAGTTTCATCGAAATCGGACCAGTATTAGCAAAGATATGGCTATTTCAACAGTTTCAATGCCTTTTTAGTCGTATTTTCCCTGAAAAAAATAGACTGTTGCAATGGGTCGAAGGTCGGCGGTGAGCTCCGCCATATTAGTTTAAAGGGCTGAAAATTGGTATGTGAATTGAGTTGGTGTTGGTGTTGGGGAAGTATCTTTTGGGGGTCTCAACTTGGTTTCCCTAACCCTCGGGTTTTTCGATTTTTTAAAATATATATATATATATTTTTTTTTGTATCGAAGGTTAGCGGAGATGCAGACCCTTATAACAAAAGTACGTGTAAATTTCGGTTTGTTAGGGAACTGTCTTTTGTGCGTCTCGAATTCTTTTTATTATTCCTCCGTTTTGTAATATATTTTTTAAAGTTAAAATACGACTTTAGTGACCGAGTTCCACTGCTCACGGATTTTTTTTTTCTTTTTTGTGGTAACAATAAGCCATTATACATAGCGAGGATGTTAAATTTTCCATTTTTTCAGTATTTTTTATATTTGCAAAATATGTATTCTGAATTTGCTGTCACAAGTGTTATCATAAAAAAGAAGGTAAGCGCTCAAAAACAAACAAACCAAAATAATAAGTTATTTTTAAAGGGTGGCACTTTTAACTATTTATTTCAAGCGATTAATCCAAAATAGTATTGTTAAATTATTCAGTAATACTAGGGGAAGTAACAATTGTGATACTTTTTAGAATTAAATCATTTTTAATTCACAATCTAAAAATGTCAGAATTAGTAGCTACTGTTAAAAGTGTTCCTTAAAATAAAATGTTCCTACGATATTTTTTTTCATTTCCTTAAAGTCAAAACATCGGTAAACGAATTTATTTTAATTCTGGGACATCCAAGGTATCATTTTTTATGGAATCCAGCTATTTATTCCGAACAAAAAGTATTTAAATAAAACTGTAACTTGGTTCTTTTTTAAAAATCAAAAAGATATTCATGAAATTGAAGTATTTAAGAAATTAATAAAAATAATTTTATTTGCTTGTAATGATCCTCTTCTGCCACCATTACTTTTATAACAGAAGTTTTTTCTGTAAATTAAACCTAAGAACAAATCCACAAAAACAATATGCATAAAAATAAAATAAAATCAGAGACTGGTAAGATATAAAAAGCAATCTACAATATAAACATGGCTATAATACAGCACCGGATGTAATTAAGTTTCACAAACAACGTATATGTGGGACTCAAAAATTAGTAAGATCAACATTCTGATAGAAAACAGAAAGCGAGGAGTTTTCAAAAATATTAAAAGGTGATTTTTCAAATATTTAAAATTTCAGAGAAAGTTTTTTTTCTTTTTTTTTAATAGTTTAATTTATTTTGTATCTTATAAAAATATATAATAGAAAAAAATATAAAGAAATTCATTCCGCTAACACAAAACATTATATGTACTTTATTAAAAATAGTTATCATACTTCTTGTAGAGGATGAATGTACTAATAAAAAAGCCTAGAAATACATTATATTAATAATTTTATTAATATATTTTATAATTATCCTGGACCGCGATAAAATTAAATAAATTCAATTTCTAAAATTGAAATTCATGTTGGATATAATACTCATCACACGTAAATAAAAGCAGTTAATATCCGATTATTAGTTAATATCCGATTAGTTTAGGCAAATAATTTATCAATCCGTAAATAAAAGCAGTATCGTTTTAGAAAGCACTGCTATGTTTATAGACTTGAAATGTAAAATTAGACTAATCTTACAAGCAAAATTATAAAGGCAAAATATTCCTCTTTAAAAAGAAGGAATGGATAAAACATTTATTTGCTCTTGTTATTTAAACAGAGAATATCAAAGAGCCTCGAAAAAAAAGAAAAAAAAAGAAACTGAAACAACGCGTATGAAGTGTTGATAATTCCTCAGCTTCATTTCAAGATTCTTTTAAATCACTCTACTTTAGTATTATTATCTATTTGTCTACTATAATCTCTCAGTTTGCTTTTAAGAGTAAAAAAAAAATTATATTATATTTATTATTGTTTGTGATTTACGTTATTAATTAATAATTTAAATATTTATAGAATATATTAACGGGGACATTCTTGTTATATTGGTTTATCATTTCATTAAATATCTTAATATTTTATTTTTAATTGATGCCACAGCAGACTGTTTGTTACAATTTCCTCGGGACGATATTCGTTTTTATATCCCGTTCCAGTTTAGGAATTATTGAGAAAATATATTGTATATACTTTTTTAGATATATTTCTTCAATGTATCCCTTTAAAGGAAACATTTCTAGAAAAAATAGAGAAAAATGTCTAGGTTGGTTAATGCATTTAAAAATAATACCGGAGCATGTTTCTATACTAATGGCATGATAGTGATATACATATAATTACTCTACATTAGGTAATAGATACTTAACCATGTTTCAATAACAATATTTTATTTTTATTTACAGCGTTTGACTTTTACAGAAACGTTTCGTTCGTTGAAATTAAGTTTTCATTCATTGAAGAATCGTCCTACAACCAGCAGAAATAATACGATCTCGAATAGCATTCAACAAAACCAAGTATGCATGCATTTATGCAGAAAAATAATGAATACATAAACAATAATATGAAACGGCAACATCTAATTTCGCGTTGACTCAATCTAATCAGTTAAATATCCGATATAATTTAACAAAAAACAATATACATGTTGCAAGGAAATCTTAAGAAAAAATTATAATCAAGATAAGACAAAGGTTTAAAAAATATTAAAAAAACAATAATAAAGCGAAAAACGGGACTTTTAACGAAGTAGAAGTTGGGACCGGTTCCGTCATAAAGAGGGATAATGATCGGCACTTGGAAGGTCTCAGGATAAGAAGAGGAAAAAAAAAAAAGACCTTCTCTTTAATGATCTTCTTTCATGCATTTACGCGGTGGCCTTACATCTGCGAGCAAAATAATAAAAACGCTTTGGAGCTAAACATCAGTTATAAGGAGTAAAACGAATGGTTGAAGTTCGGACAAGATTGTATACCTATACGTTTATCGATTCAAAACATTATGTCAACTATTCTCGATCAAAATTTTGAATGTTTAAAGCTCTGAATTTAATATATTTTTGTTTATAACTAAATATCTAGACATAGATAAAAAATTCAATAAACTTAAATTTTGTTTATGACGTCATCTTAAAAAAATTGCAAGCTGTATTTTACAGATTAAAATAATTACTCAACAATAGAAGTACAACATGCAATTATTGGAGATGTCATAAACAAATTTTAAGTAAATCAATAAAATATAATAAATTTCATGAAAATAAGATACATAGTAATAGCTAGAAAAGACCATCAATTCTTTAAAAATTCAATGTGAAAGAAAGTCATTGTTGTCAAAAAGAAAACGAATCAACATAAATCAAATTCTCCGAAACTCGTAGGAATCAAGACAATGCCTATTGTCTGGTGAATAAAGTAACATATTTGAATCGACTTCAGTGCCACATCTGTGTATTAGCTAAAAATATTCTTCCTCAGAATTGTTCCTGGAAATACAATACTTTTGACAAACATACAAAATATCGCTGAATATAAATCATTTTTAAATTATAATTGGTATACCTATTGATAAATAAGTATTTAGTCTAGAAATTTATGGTTAGTTGTATATGTGTTTTTTGAATATAAACATAATTTTGTCATAATTATAATAAAAATAAGACATAGCAAATCAAAAAGTTCCATGCTGATAATGCATTTCTCCATTACAAAACTACAACAAAATAAAGTCGCATATTGCAAGCTGTCACAACTACTGACAGAACACAATCTAAATCCGACCAGAAAATATTTCATTCCATACAAATACAGATGTCTATTATATCTGGCGACAGAGAAACTCCACAATCATTCATCCACAATTATTTTTCGACTTTAACCTGTAGGAACAACGAAGTAAATTCGATTAAAAGCAGTGTTAGGTAAGGAGAAACATGGCAAGACAATATATTCATTAAACACCATAAACAGCTACAATGATTCATCTCTAAATCAGACAAATAATAAATTAAAAAAATCCGAATTTCTTAATTGTGTAAAGAATGTTATGGTGCACGATAAAAATATTTGACATAAAAAATGTTAATTTTCATTTATTATTTATTGAACTGACTGAAGTTATTTTGTATTGTTAAAAGTTTCATTAGTATTTATTGCCCTATTATCTATTTGTGTATTAACTCATTTTATTTGTAGAGATCTTTCTCTCTTTAATATCAAAATTTTATACTAAGCTCATATTCGTAAAACTATATTATTTATTAGTAAGTTAAAAATATTTTCTTTTATCTGTACGTAAGAGTTAACTGTCTTAAGTCCAATTTTGCTAATGATGATTTTATAATCGTATTTGCATTATTCCGGCCATATTTTCAGAGATAAAATATCGTGAATAAGCTAAAAGGGTAATACTTTAAATATAAAGATTGAAGATCCTCAACAAGCTATATGGCGCGATCTGAAACTTGTTTTTGCTCTCCTGTAAAACTTTGAAAATGATACGACAGTTTACTTATGACCAGATATGTATTACTGATTTATTTTCTTTTTTCGTTTTTTTTAATTTTCTACAAATATACGATAGGGAGCGGCATAGTGAGTAAGGCACTCATCTCCTATCTCACGGACCTCGGTTCTAGGCAGATAATTATTATTATAATTATTATATCCACAGAACATAGAGTAGGATTAGAAGCGGTACTAAGCTCCAGGCATTAGCGGACTGGCTGTCTTCATCCGCTGGGGTAATACCCCACCCTAATGTACGTTTGTCTGCCAGTTCTCAACCTATATATATATATATATATGTGTATCACCAATGTGTTATGTGGAACAAATATCGTGGAAACTGCTCTTCCAGGATCATTATTAACTACTTTGGTACATTTAACAAGCTCAAATTTGAATGGTAATAAACATCTGTACGTCTTATATTCCCCAAAATAAATCTTTTTTAAAAGACCAATTTTTTTTCTCCAAAAAATCACTATTTTGTGAATGTATTTTGACAAACATCATGGAAACTGCTTTTTCTACACAGATATCATTATAAACTACATTATGGTGCATTTAGGTAGCTCCAATTTGAGTGGTAATAGACATCTGTACTTCAAATAGTTCCCGAGATAGAGTTTTTCGAAAAAAACTTTTTTTTCCCAAAAAAGAAGAAATCGGTGAATTTATTTTGGCAAATATCATGGAAACGGTTTTTCCTCCGCAGATAATCATCATGAATTACTCCATGATGTATTTAACTACCTCTAATGTGAGTGGTAATAGACATCTAAACGTCTAATAGTTCCCGAAATAAAGTTTTTCAGAAAACCCATTGTACACGAACATCACCAATATGATACAATGTCGCAAGTAAAAATTAAAACTATGTTATGTGGGTCATTCTCACGAGACTTATCAAATTCGCATCTTGCTTTTGACTTTGAAGTTGTTTTTATATGCCTCTAATTATTATGGAGTTGGCTTCCATTTTTCTGTATATTATTCTGTATATTAGATTAGAGCTACCATTTTAAAATTCAAAATTCACAAGTATGTTACTTTCCACATTCCTATTGACTAAAACATTCATTGGTATATATTGATGAAAAAAAAATGCAAGCTCAAATTGAAAGTAGTAATTAGAAGGTACAGGTTTGCCTTCTTGAAAAAAAATAATGGTATATAAATTTTAAAAATTTCCAATTGTTAGGAGATCATCAAGAAATTGTGTCTCCGGTGCATGGTGAAAACGAGTGGTCAATTATGTTACAACTATTATTTCAGAAAATATTCGTTTCCTTAAGTTTAGGAATATATATTTATATATATATATATATATATATATATATATATATATATATATATATATATATATATATATATATATACATACATATATATTACATATTACATATTATAATATGTAGTAATATATATTACATATTACATATACATATATATATGTATACATACATACATATACTTGACAGAACATTCCATGAACTTTTAAAAAAAACATTACGAAAAAATGTCGAAAATTTAGTCGTTTTAAAAAAAAAAATCATTTAAAAAATATATATCCCTAAACTTATATCCATATACACCCAATAATAATATAAATTGGTATACACCCAAGATAATATTTAGTCAGAAAATAATATATTTAATGTCAAAAGAAATACATGAATAATTAAGGCATCACAACAAACTCAAGGTAATATTACCCGGAAAAGAATAAATAAAATTACAATGTTTGTTCACCAAATGTAATCACAATATGAATAAGTTTACAAAGTATAACCTTCCTCTCGTACGTTTTTAAATAATACTCTTTCAGCTGTACGAGTTCTCGATGTATGAGATATCGATGTAATTTACATCTCCTCAAGTCACCTTTTGCGGAGTAAAAGATGATAGTTTGGTGCTGTGATAAAGATTAGATTCCTTCTTTTCTTTCCACAATCGACTTCATACATTAATGACGAAATCCGATTTAGAATTTTAAAAGGTCCTGTTCTAACTTTATGGGTTTTAGTTCTGTTTAATTTACTTCCACTTTCCACCTAAACTAGATCTCCAACTGCATAAACGTGTGAAATGCGATTTTTGTCAATTTTCTTTTTATTTGCGTTGAAGCTTTTCGTAGAATTTAAAAAAGCGTTCTATCTATCTTGTTCAAGATTCTGGTTCTTTGACGTGTCGACTGGACAAACAGTTGACTGTTGTCCATACAACAAATATCCTGATTCGACTTTTGTTGCGCTGTGAATAGTTCTATTGTATTCCGACACCCATTTCTCTGCTATAACAGTCCAAGCACGCTTATCACCTCAGTTATTTTTACATATAATTCTATTTACTAACGTTTGATTGAGACGTTCATTAAGTCCATTTGAAGATGGACAATCTATACTTGTAAACACTAATTGTATTCCCAAATGTTGTAGGTATTCGTTTAGTTCTTCTGAGTCGATTCATGTGTATTGGTTAGCGAGAATCATTTTTATATTGTTCTTTCTTGCTATTGAGTTTATCAGCTTGGTAAAATCGTTTGCACACTGGCTTTTTGTTGTAGAAACCCATGCATACCTAGTGAAGTGATCGAAAAGGATATACATTCATTTCTTTGAAGATTTATTTCCAGTAAATCCACCTACCGTGTCAATTGACATGATTTCGTAGTAAGGTTCGTGTGCAGCGCCTAATCTTGACATCTGTACAATAACTTCCTCGACGTAACTCTTTCTCACTACATGTTGTACAACCTTTACAAAATTCAACAATTAGTTTGTAAAAGTTTTTAAAATAATAGTAAGATCGTATTTTCTCTCTCATTTGGGCAACCCCTATATGGGCCATAATAATCATACACTTTTTTAATTATTTCTACTCCGAATTTTGTAGATTATGGCGCTGCTCGATGCTCTTTGCAGATTGGAGTTCAGTTTTATTTTCTTTTTCTCGAAAACGTCTCAAACGATTTTGATGAAACTTGCCTAAATTATTCTTAATAAAGGCCTTTAACTTTTCATTTATGTAGTATATTAACGAAAAAGTGCAGGGAAAAAAGTTATGACGAAAAGAATATTTTATTTGCACATAGCTTAAAAAGTATGCATTTTATGGTAAATTAAGTATGGAATTGTATGAAAGGTAATTAAATTATCTAAAAAAAAAAAAGAAATTATCAAAATCGGACCAGTTTTAGCAAAGATACAGTGTATTTTATGTGGAGCATAAAATAGATGGATAACCGAGCGCATCCGAAAGGAGATAGATGCGACCGAACCTCCTCCCACCAATCCGCCAACCTGTTGTAAACAATACGCTCTGTAACAAAGTAATTTAAGAATACAAAAGCGGAAATTAACTTAATAATTTCTACTTTCACCTTATTTAATGGAAAGAACATGTTTCCATGGAAACTAAACCAGAAACTTTTAAAATATATTTGTAACTTGGCAAAGTTAAAATATATAGGAAGTGTACAGAATTGTTTTACTAAAATTATTTAAAAGACTGTTTTACTGTACTTAAGTGGGAGAAGAAGTGAATGCTGCTGAGTTTATTAGAAGCAGTGTTTATGCGAACTCTTTAAAATTATATTATAAAGATAATTATTATAGGACGGTAAGAGAAAGTTGTGTGATGCGCGCACCGCACCAGATTTTTTTTAGATGGTTTAGAATTTAAACCTACAGTTTTCTCTTTTTCCTTCTTACAACCACTAAAGATATAATTTCTATTATGCACACTATCTAGTTTTCTAAGCCGGGTATATAGTTCCTCTATTGTATTAATTTCTTCACGGTCAACAAGGTCTTGTATGTCCATAGGCAGTCCCATTACGATCATATTGATTCTTGTGATAACCGTGCTATTCGTTTCTACCTATAAGCGCAGTTTCTTCTTGGCCCAAGCATGATCAATTAATGAACCTCCTATGAGTTAATATGTATTGATATTGGACAATATTATCGTTATATAATTTAACCAGACCAGGAGCGAACAAAAGAAATAAGGGACGAGCAGGTAGAAAGAAGGGTAACTGACAGGCGATGACAGATGTCACCACATAATCCCTTATCTCAAGGAATAAGTTAATTTAAAAACCCTACCGAGAAGTTAACACTGTAACAAAGCCAAAAGCTGAGATACCTAATCAATTTTAAGAACTGTTCCCCTTAGGCTTCGGCTGATCTCGAGGAAAAAGTGGAGACCGCCTGGAAAAGGTATGATTAAATTATACTAGTTGGATAATGGTTCGCAGATACCGGCTGTCAGGACAAGGGGTGGAGCCATCCGATGAAATCCCAGAATTTCCTCCCTCTATAAAACTAGTCGGCCAATGAACAACGTTTTCGACCCCCTCTTAGGCAGAACAAGAGAGAAAGGGGAAGAGAAGCAAGGAGGTGAAAAGAAGTCCAGCTAGACTGATCTCGGCTGATGCAGGATCTCCTCTGAACTCTGACCTCTCCTGATGCAAGCCTTCAACCATCGCCTTCAAGCCTTCGCCTGAGGAACCATCAACACCAATTAGTACAGATAAGAGATTTATGTTAAAACAATTAATGGCTAAGTCTAGGCTGAATCATTCCATGGTTAACTTTTTATTGTAATAGTTTGTTGTTTTAATTTTGAGGAATAAAGATAAATGTTAAACTTTGATTAACATTAGTATTAAAACTAAAAGTAGGAACATTAGCTTGGTTAATTATTAAATAATGGTAACCACAAACCAGGCTCTTGGAAAGGTATCCAATTTAGAGGACAAGGTAAGAAATTCAAAAGTATTCATAAGCTTACTTAATTTTGGGATAATCATCCTCAATGATTGCCCAATGGCATCCCTATATAAATAAACTAATGTATTAGCAGCTAAATAGATATCAAGCTCAACTCAACCTAGATAAAACATAGCATAGTTTAAAACTATAAGCGTTCCTTCCTTTTTCAACAAAACATGCACAAAATGAACTTTTCCACTCAGGCCAAGTCTTTTTCAAATTAGAATCATACCAATTTCTTGGTGATTCGATAACAAAAAGACCTTAATATCTCAATCATATTGGATGCACTATTAACGTTATGTCTAATACATTCACTTTCAAATTGTTTGATCCAATCAGTAGGATTCCGAGTTTTATCAAACTTATCAAGAATAAACAGCGAAGAGATTTTTCCTTATCAATGGGTAAAAAAAGTATTATCTATAATATACACAAGCAAAAATAATAAAAAAAATCCAAATTTAATCTTTTTTTAAATATTAACGTTGCGAAATCGCAAAAATGATATTGATCCTAATAGCAGATATGTTAGAGAGCATACACAAAAAAATTGAGAAAGATATGTCACTTTTTATTTTTCTAAAAATCGCCTGGTTAGAAGGGCCAATTTTACAAGTCTGATAAGAACGACACATATACATATTGGGTTACTAAACAAAGGAAAAAAAATTAAAACACCTCCCTCCACTGAGTCCCGTTAAAACCCAAGCCTACAAGGTCAGACCAAGCACAATCATCCCATCAACGCCTTGGTAGATGTAAAATATATTTTTTTTATTTTCAAAATTTGTTTTGAAAGTGGAGCCAAAAATCCATATTTCCAAACTTCTAATATAATTTTCAAATGCTACCGTCGTATATTTATATATATAATTTATATAGATATAAGCCCAACCTCTATTAAGTTGCAGCCAGACAAAACCAATAAGCGCAGCATTTACAAGTGATAATGTAACCGCACATGGCCAAAGACAAAACTCCAGGAAAGTTATTTAGCCTGTTGGAAAATTGGACAATTTAGAGAAATCTGTGGAAAATAGTGGCTAAACCGGTGTAATTTGGTGGAGGCAGGTCTTGATGGCCTGCTCTTCTATTCGAGATAAGAGGAGCCATTAAGTGCCCGCCATAAGGAACGCTTTAGGAGAACCCTGGGGCTTAGTCCGGTTGTGCTGTTCTAAACCCACTATCGCTGCATATGGGGAAATAAAAATGTGATGGAGTTAATATAATAACCTCATTACCCCTACATAAAATTTCATTCATTTAAATTTTATCTTCAATATCTTATCCTGAGAGATTTTACAATCTGCCATTTGTGGCCATAGATAACAGTGCAAAAAGATTTACATCCTTAACGTACATGAAACAGAAATACATTTTTAAAAATGAATAAATAAACAAGCTTTGAGTAAGTAAAAAAAAAAAATTAAAATTCTAAAAACATCTCAGTGCCCCTTCCTCGTCGTGCCCACTGGTATTGAAAGCTAATGAATGAGCCACACGATTAGAATGGCATAAAGACAAAACCAAATTCCCCACCCTAACAAAAAAAAAAATCGAATGCATAACTTTGATCTTGGAGGAGTATATCGCTACTCTCTCCTTCAGTGTTCCGTGGAAGTGTGCTGGAATTGAAGAATTATTAGCTCAAGATTAAAAATTCACGGCTTACAACCGAGTGAATCAGAAACAATATAATAAAGATTATGAACAAAAATATTAATAATATCAGTACAATGAGTTTAAGGTCACAGCGGGGTCTCCGGCAACGAAAGAGCTGACAGTTTGGCTAAATCAGCTGCCAACGATAATCACCTACTAATCGAATACTCCTTGGTGCCTTTGTCCTTTGTTAAAAAATCTATTAGAACGGGCATAAATCGATATTGGCTGATATTGATCGGGCTGGGCAGATATTGGCAACTTTCGACTAAAGGAAGAACCCTGCACAAATACATACCTCATATTACCTCTCAAAACTATAACAAAATAAAAAGTACACATCACAAACTGACAGAGCAAACAGACAACAATTTCTGACAACACTACTTTGACAAAAATTTCACTTGACAAACTCAGAATCACTGCGACGGTGAAACTCCACTTTCACATACTTTTTGACTTACCTTGTACAAAATCCATACGTACGATTTAATAAAAATCTGTATGATGCAAGGAGAGACATGGCTTTCATCACAAGACAAAATCTTTAAAAAATTCAAAAGGGCGTTGTGTTCTTCATCTCTAAGATCGACAAGGGAATCATCCAAACTGAAACCCTAATCATCTGGTAATAGTAATGAGTGTTAAAACCTTAATGAGCAATATGCTCACTTTTATTTCTTTACTTACTGAACTGACTGAAGTTATCTTTTTGTTATATGTTTTTATATATAATGTATTTAAAAAACAAAACAAACAAAAATAATTGTATGATTGTATTTATATATTTCCGTTTAGTTAAATGATTATTTATTTTCTAATTTTTTTTTATTAATTTGTTTATTTTTATTTATTTTTATTTTTAAGTTATATTCTTTCTAACTAATTGTATGGATCTACTTATTTATCTGTTTTCGGCTCTCTTTCTTTAATTCTTGATTTTATTTATGTACATATCTATAAAAAACCTAGCAATAAACCTCCTTGAATGTTTGAAATATATTTTTTATTCTTGTTTCATTACGTTTTTATTTTTATTTTTGTTTATTTCTTTTATCCTGATAAAAACACACACACACACACGTACGCACGCACGCACGCACGCACGCACACACACACACAGACAGACACACACACACACACACACACACACACACACACACACACACACACACACACACACACACACACACACACACAGACACAGACACACACACACACAAAAGCAAATGCATGTAAATAAATTAATAAATAGATAAAATATATATATATATATATATATATATATATATATATATATATATATATATATATATATATATATATATATATATAATCACTTTTATTTGTAAATCCGCAACTATCAATTATAATTATCAAAAACTAGCTAACGGGCTGGCATAATAATCAGATAAAAAAAAAAGAAGAGGAAAAATATTTAAAAAGTTTAATTGAGTTGTTTATCTATCAACTGGCATAAGCGTTAGCAATAAATCAGGTTTTTGAGCTAAATTGTACTGGAAACCATATTTATTTATTTTTTAATTTGTTACGAAACCCTTTTTTTATTACTATATATTTTGTGAATATCTTTTTATGCGGTCCTCATCCACCATTTGTGCTATTTGATGGTACTACTCGTATACTGTATAAACATTCTTTTAAAAAAATTCAATATACTCATCGTTCGATCTAATACAAAAATATATTAGATATAAAAAGTATATTTATTGAAAATGATATGGGTGAATAGTTACAGAGCATAACGCTAATGCAAAATATCAAGGTTGAGGGAAAAATATTTTATAGACATACAGCACCATGATAATAAAGGCCTTTTCGTAATCGCAAACCCAAAATAAGTAAACATGTATAGTAAAATATGTAAAAAAGGAACAGAAGAAAACGAAAATTTTCTATGACAGACTGAACGTGCCAATAATACATTTCGACGAACAAAACCACCCTTCAGAGAATACAAGCAGAGAACAGGCAAATTTAGATATTATTGAAGGGCCGAGAAACATCCAAATAGGGACAGTCCCAATGGACGGGGTCTCTACGGACTCGAGGAATTATATATGGAAATAAGGATTTTCATACTGTCTGTCAGGGGCCAGATCTCTTTCCTCTATCCTCTTTCCCTTGTAAATTCTTTTTTTGTTGACGGTCGGATCTATTTCCATAGGAAGTAGGACTAAGAAGAAGCCGTTGCTTCATTCAGCTTCTCCCAAAAGATAGCATTACCTGATCAAATCTAGGATGGGATTTCCCTCGTCTATTCTAAGATCTTATATGAAATAAACGTCTAAAATTAAAGGCAATTTATAATTATTCCAATATATTTAAAAGAATACTATAAGCGTTGAAAAAAAACAAAAAAAAACTGTGTATGCTTATTCTAAAAACAAAATACCGAATTATTTTGCAAAACAAAGATGAGTTTAATTTTATATAAGTACATTAATTCAGGAAGCTGCTTTATTTTTTTTATTTAAACAAACTAAATATGGATTGAGCTTTTTCTTATTTTAGTTAATGTTACGAACAAACATCCCATTCAAATCAATATATAAAAACTTAAAAAAATATTTTCGTATTATTATTTAATTTTGGCTATTGACTATACACAATAACCTGTCTGAAATAGTCGGGACAGGCCTACTAATACTAGTCTATTCCTCATAATGGCCTTCGAACTCAAACCGAAGCATTGGCTGGCATAATGAATAAACAACTCGATTATTTTTATTTTTTTTAAATCATTATATATGCTAACCCTGACTGTTCAGAAAAATAATTATTTTGAATAAAAATAATATTATAATTGTCTTCAAAATGCTAATACCTAAGTAATCATAAACATTTTGACTTAACTACCACACTATGGCAAAGCGTTTTAAGGTCTATGAGATCATTTAAGGGACTCCTATCCTAATGCTGGCGTAGTCAATCTCAACATTTATTGCTCGTTTGCTGATAACTGTGTCATAATTCAAAATACATGATTTTGCAGATGGTACATTTAAATTTTTAAATTTTGTTTTAATTTTAGTGAAATTATTTCTGAAGCCTCAGAAATGACACAAGTTAAAAGCACATCATTGCAATTTTCACAGTGGTACTTACTAAAAAATTATGATTTTCAAATTATGACGTTGTAGCAGCAACTGAGTGATATTTTAACTACTAACGATAGCTCTAAATAGCTCCCACTATCTTCTGCATACATGATAGAATTTTATAGGTAGATCCAATCCTTAACGCTTTTTACAATATAATCCAAAATGAAGTCTAGAAGCATCATAGGCAAACTATATCGATGGTTAAAACATTTTTTAATATTGCCTTAACATAAATCCTGATCATTTCCTTTGGCATGCAATATTCCAAAACATAAAATTCGCTATTTTACAAATAATCCTTTCCTGCCAACTAATAAAGACCAGCTGGAATGCGCTGTCAACCTGATTCGGTGATAGCTTCTCCATCTATAAGGAGTAAATAGGTACTCGTTACTGAATGGCCAGAAAAAATCTTTCGGTTTCAAGATACTAAGTTGTCCTTCATTTGCACTAACTCGGCCAAGTAATAATCATTTAAACAGGAATGGCCTAACCACGGTATACACCAAAATAGGACTAGCCATAAAAGTAAAACTAGAGTAATCAGAAGAGGGAGCTGGCCATTGCCCAAGAAAAAGAGGATGCGAGGTTCCTGCCACAACTTCCTTGCACGCAGGATCGCATACCAGCTGACTTTACGGTTATTTTACCAAACGTGCTCCAGGGCAGACTATCCTAACCGTCGTTAAACCGAGAATAATCCAAAAAGTGTTCTGAATTCGTTGAGTGAAACCCATTTTTTCGCGAAAAAAATATTATTTAATGTACTTATGATTAGGATAGTTTGATAAAGAAAATCCTAACCTACTTAAGTTTTAAAAAATTGAAATAAGTGAGTGGATGCTTTTTGTAAGATTTTGTAGCAAAAATAATCTCAATATAACTGTTATTTCATTTCCCAGAACTGAATTTAATCAAAATATGATGAAGATACTTAAACTTTTAGACAAATGAGAATATGGAAAATCGTCAAAAAAAAAAAAAAAATGAAGGTACAAGAAAAAAAATATAAATATTGTAGATTTATAAATGCTTAATAAAAACCTTGTAATAATAATTATTTTGATCAAAACTCATTAGGGTTTGATGAGGATTTCCAGCCATTGTGGTGTAAATTGAAATCAAGAGGCTTACAGATGTGCCTGCATAATTTGGAGTCTTTTACCACCATCTGTGCAGCGGTATTTTCTTAAAAAGCTGTGAAGCGGCTTCTTTTTAAAGACTGGATGCAGAAGCGGAGAGAATTGCAGTACTAACAGCGAGCGTTTCTCCATACAGATACTTCCAAGGATCCAAGCGTATTTACAGCTCCGTTGGCTTCCTTTGTGACAAGAAGCATGGTGGATATCGTCACTGGCAAATATCTCCACCGTTTCCGTCCAGAAGACAATCCTTTATGTGGCTCTGGAACACATTAATTTGAGCTCTGTAAGGAAACAAACCAAGGAACCCCTGTGACCTACAACTATAAAACAAAAGCTTGCCAACCATGGTAAGAGGCAACCTATATAGTCAATGGTATTTCACCTAATATCAACCATTGCATTGCAAATAAAAAAATAAGAATAAACTCTTTATTCATTATGCATGAACGACAAATTGATAAAATAAAACCTATGTATTTCCTAATTTAAAAAAAGTCTCTAAGCATTCAATGCCATGTTTAAACATTGTCTGAACGTCATTTTGCTATTACCTAAATCGAAAATTATTAAACAAATACTATGCAATAATTATCATACTATACGTTATTCACAATAAAAGAACACTATTAAAATAATATAAAGGAGTGGGGTGTCTTAGTGGTTTACGCCCTGAACTTATAACTTAAACTAAACTAGGACCCGGCTTCGATTCTTATTTTATCTTACAGTTAAGAAATAATATATCTATGTATCGAATTAAGAATTAATTAACTATTCGTTAATGAATACATTTATAACAAATAAACTGAATGCAATGCAGTTTTTACAATACTAAATGTTTGAATAATAAAAAAAAAAAAGAATTATTAATGCTTCATGCTTGAGACTTTAACTAAGAGTGACGGGAATAGGATTTTATATTAAACACTAATAAATTTCGACTTTATCAAGTCTCGAAAGTATAACACCGTAAAACGATGCCAATATAGCTGAAAGAATGGCTGCAGAAAGAATATTAAAGAGGTAAGGGAGGAATAAATAAAAGGGAAGAAATTTATTGTTTTCTAGAATATTAAACTCTAAGGAAATATTTCGGGTTCCCTGATACTTGGAACTCCAATGGAAGGGGTGCTCGCAGGGGCTGGGGCATTTTAAGAGCTTGTATCTCGGAATTCAAAGAGAAGGGGGGAAATATTTGGCGTTAAAAGGAGTTCTTTGTAACTGGATCGCGCTCCCAACATCTTGAAATGGAACTGACGTCCATCAAATCAGCCCCACACTTTTAAATATAGTACACATTTAGAAGAGAAAACAATCTTTGATATATTCCTTAAGGCACATTCTTACAGAAAAAAGTAACTTCTGAAGTGTTTCTAACAGCAAAATCTTAATTATAACAATAAATAATAAAAAGAAAGATACTTTGAATTTATTTGACTAACATTATAACAATATAGATGAGCTGAATGGTATAAGCAAAAGAAAATACGTCAACGTAATCGAACCTTTCACAGAATATGGAATTTGAAAAACAGACTAACAAACCACTTCATTTTTGGAAGAAAAATAAAAATCTAGAGCTATTCGCGTATTACACAACTTTCACTTACCACCCTATAAATAATTAATCGTTTTTAAAAATAATTTTGAAGAATTCATATAAATATCACATGCAATATTTTCATCAGCATACACTTCAAAAGTACATCAAAATAGCTTTTTAAGCTATTGCAGCACCACCATTCTGTGCACTATATATACTTGATTTGTCAAGTTGAAAATAAGTTTTTAAATTCTCTGTTTAGTTTCCATGGAAACAAGTAGTTTCCATTAAATAATATAAAATTAGAAATTATTAACTACAACAATCACTTAAGTTTAGGCGTTTTTGTTACTCTCAATTACCCTTTATGGCTTTATATGTTAGATATTAATTGTTCACAGGTTATTAAAGAATTAAATTCAGGTTATATGTATTAGGCTGTATGTTAGGTATTAAATTCAGAACCGAAGGCAGCTACTTATATGCTTCATTCATAGACTTTAGAAAAGCCTTTGACTCCATCAATAACAACCTTCTATGGGAAAAACTCTTTTCACTCGGACTTGGATGAAAACTCATAAGGATAATGAAGGTTTGTACGACAATGGTACAACTCAAATAACCATCAAAAGACAACTTTCGAAAAATATAGATATAACGTCAGGCCTGTTACAAGGAGAGGGAATAGAAAAGATTGCCGAAGATGCAGAAAATGCAGCACAACATGGGGATGCAAAGGAATTGTAAAGAATCACTAGGATGCTATCCAGGAAAAAACATTTCAAAAACAGACCAGTAAGGGCAGAAGATAAGCAGTTCGGCCGACGGGAAGAGTATTTCCAGGCTGTGCTGTACCGTGGAAGTGATGATTCCATTATTAGTAATATTTCTCTGGGAAGCTTCGAAGGAAATGAACATCTGCAACTGGACGCGGATATCTGTTTGGATCCTCCGAGCAAGATGGAACTGATAGCTGCAATAAATGGAATATAGAGTGGCAAATCTCCTGGTTTGGACAATATAGCACCGGAGCTACTTAAGACTGATCCGGATGCAACTGCCGGTTATCACAGGGATCTGGGAGCAGGAAAAGCTTCCTGAAGACTGGAGAAAGTGCCTCATCGTGAAGCTCTCGAAGAAAGAGGACACTACGAACTGTTGCGAAAAGGACACTACGTGGGGAATCACGCTTATTTCTGAGCCAAGCAAGGTTCTGTCCAGAGTTATACTCAACAAGATCAAGAAAGCGATCGAGTCATGACACAGAAAGGAGCAGGCTGGTTTCAGGAGGCACTGAAGCACAGTTGATCTCATCAAAACTCAGGATACGAGATCATCATAGAGCAGAGTGGTGAGTGGCAGTCCTCATACTAAGCATTCATAGACTTCGAGAGAACCTTCGAATCGGTAAACAGAGACTACATGTGGCTTACTAGGAGAAGTACGGAGTTCCCATGAAGATCATTAGGATTATAGGATAAGATATATTCGGATGTACAGAGACTTCGACTGCAGGGTTCTGCATGAGAGGAAGCTGTCAGGCCCGATCAAGACAGATTCAGGTGTTCCCAACTCTATTTATCATCGTGCTCGAGTCGAATGAGAAGAGTACTGGGTCGAAGCGGAGAATCCACTGGACACTAAGCTAAAGGCTGGAGAACTTGGAGTTTGCGGATGATGTCTGCATTATGGCCCAAAACTTCTCGGAAATCAAAGCTAAATTCCAAAAACTCCTGGAGGAAGCAGGAGAGGCTGGCATCTCAATAGACATCAGGAAGACGAAGGAGATGCGGGTAAACCTGAGTGTCAAGGACAGTCTCCCGATAGGTGAGAAAACTATTGAAGGAATGCAAGTCTTCCCTTACCTTGGTAGAGAAAGGAGTCAGAGAAAGGAGGGACCGATGAAGATGTCAGAGAACGTATTCGGATGCTAGTAAGAGCATGAGCCAATCATGCTCTTACTGGCAGATGACATAATTCCTCTAAGTAATACTTGGTAAGAAGTGCAAATACAACAGTACTGCGAGAAGAATTTCCTGACTGTAAATGTGGAATAATTCCCTGGGCTGAAGCAATTTAAGCCCCTTCACTGGCAGGAGGAAAAGTTTGAATATACCAAGGTCTGTACTGATTTGGAAGTACTTTTCGTTTCGTAAAGCATCTGAGTATTTTATTCAGAAGTCTTGTGTTGCAATGGCAAGAAAATCGGAGATTTTGCGAAAGGGTGGAAGTGATTCATGGGAAACAGAAATAGCTCTTTTTGGCTCTATGGTATCTTCAATCCTTCTGTACGCTTCTGAAATATGGAGCTTAAGATATCTAGAAGCTATTGAAGTGGTACAGCTAAAAATCCTGAAGAAACTATTTAGATGGCCAAGAAAAACTACCAACTTCATGGTAATTCAATAGGGATTCAATAAAAACAAAACTATAGAAGTGGCAAATAATTTATCAATCCCTAATTAGATTGATCTTATATAGATGTCATCTTATATGTCATATATAGATTGAATTTTCTATAACCCGATGGTGCCTCTCGAAACTGGTTGAAACCTCTTGATCGTCAGGATTATGAAGGTCATAAACTACTGGCCCAAATTGTCACTCATGCCTGAAGAGAGGTTGCCAAGACTTTGCTTCAACAGACTAATTTCGTTGGATACCAAGAATCCCGATACAAACTTTAATTAATTAACTTTAATAACACAAGTTAGATCAATAGCTGCTGATTATGGTTGTAGAGAAGAGTTCGATAAAATATATACAACTGGATTATTAAAATATAGACATGAAATATTGGAAAAGAAAAAAAACCACAACCTATCTACTGACATCCAACGATCTATAAATTCCAACAACTCCACGTACAGAAATATCTCCAGCTTCAGTATTTCCAGCCCAGAGACCTAATTGGCATATAGAGCCAACATAAAAAAGCTAAGATCAGTTAGTCAGTTAAGAGTTTCAAATCAAAACGCTGCAAATTATTACACAATGGTTTATTATTTCCACTTATTTATTCCACTTGTTTCTTATTACACAAAAATATCTATCCTGTCAAAGTAAAAAATATGAAGCAGTAGGTACCAAAGGAAAAGAAATTTGAAGCTTGTCACAAGATGTTCGCCGTGAGAGTGCCGAACTGTGTTAATTAAAAAAAATGCGTCAATGCAAGTAGGCTGTGATGTAAAATGATACAGAAGAAATATTTGATGTGCACTTCACTAGGAAAAAGTAAAAACGAAGTTCATTAAGCTATATCTCAGCTAATAATGGTCCGATTTAGGTGATTTCTCGTTCGTATTGTAGCGATTTTCGTTAGCTTTCGTTTTGCGGACGGATTTTTTTTTTATTCGATATTTGGATTCTACGTATCTTGAAACGTAAAACCTCAAATTTTGAGGGGGGGGGGGGTTACAAAAAAATTTTCTTTGGTCGATTCCAAAGGTCTATTATTGAAAATAATAAACCAAAAGCATTTACAGATAGAGAATTTTTTATTTTTCGTTTTTTTTCTTTTTTGTTATTTTAATGCCTTGTTATGCTGATTCTAAAACACCTTACATTTTCTCTCTATCTTTATAAATGGCTGAGTTATGGGCTTATGAGATCTCTAATCGGCCGCCATTTTGAAACAAACTGACGGATTGTAATGTCGAGTTCCGAGGATCATTCCGGGGTGACCTGTGACTTTGGTACCGAATCTCAAGAAAATCGGTCCAGTAGTCTCGGAGAAAAGCCGCGGACGGCGTACGGCGGACGGACGGATTTTTTTTTTATTCGATATTTGGATTCTACGTATCTTGAAACGTAAAACCTCAAATTTTGAGGGGGGGTTACAAAAAAATTTTCTTTGGTTGATTCCAAAGGTCTATTATTGAAAATAATAAACCAAAAGCATTTACAGATAGAGATTTTTTTCTTTTTCGTTTTTTTTCTTTTTTGTTATTTTAATGCCTTGTTATGCTGATTCTAAAACACCTTACATTTTCTCTCTATCTTTATAAATGGCCGAGTTATGGGCTTATGAGATCTCTAATCGGCCGCCATTTTGAAACAAACTGACGGATTGTAATGTCGAGTTCCGAGGATCATTCCGGGGTGACCAGTGACTTTGGTACCGAATCTCAAGAAAATCGGTCGAGTAGTCTCGGAGAAAAGCCGCGGACGGCGTACGGCGGACGGACGGATTTTTTTTTAATTCGATATTTGGATTCTACGTATCTTGAAACATAAAACCTCAAATTTTGAGCGGGGTTACAAAAAAAATTTCTTTGATCGATTCCAAAGGTCTATTATTGAAAATAATAAACCAAAAATCAAGCTTTACATAAAAAACAAAATTTTCTACTTCAAAACCCAGGAAACCTGGACTATCTGTAACCAATTCAGTTTTAACACCCTGTTCCACATCCTTCTGTGCTGTGAAAAGTTAACAGAGGACATAGATAAATATTTACGAGCATTTCTCTCAGCACCCAGTGATGCTCATAAAATAAAAGATATACTTGAAATCGGCAGAATAGAAAAACTAAATATGATTTACTGGTTTATGTCAGCCTGTGATACCCTGGATTCCTTAAACTGTAATCCACATAACAATTGAGTGTTATAATTAAGAATAATTATTGGTCAGTTCAGTTAATTGTATTTCTTTTATCATGGTTGCATTGATCTTGTAGATACACATTAACTAAATTATAAAATGTATTCAAAGTATTAATATTTTACAATTATTGTTTTTCTGATCAGTCGAGTAAATGGACAGTTATGATCAACTAGACTCATGTGGGTGAAATAAAATTATTTATACATGATTTATACCGAAGATCGTAAATCTTAAGCAAATAAATCATATGCGATTCTATTAATTTATCTGAAATCTTTAGCTTTCTAATCAATATTATACATATATACTACTATTCTTATTTAGCAAAAAAGATCCTCCATTATATCTTTTTTTTATTTATTTTATTATATTACGTTTTATATATTAGTAAAACTTAATGGATTCTCTGATTTTTAGAGATACGATTTGAGGATAGGGACACAACCCCGAAACATCAATATATTGTAAAAGAAGATAAAGAAGAATATAATGGAAGATATGTTTGATCACCAAGGTAATTAAAATATCACTAATTACTTACCTATTTGACAAGTTTCATACATATAACGAATTTATTTTCTATAATTTACATTTAAAAGACTTAAAATTACTTTAATATAACAATTTCGAGACTTTTTTTTTTCGAGAAGGAATTAACAACAGCATATTTGGGATCCTCCAATCCACATTTTAACATTATTAGCAGCAATTTTTTTTTAATGCATATTTTAGTGAACTTTACTAAATGAAAATTCAGTCTGTAGTTTTGTGTTATATTGTACTGAATGTAAAGTAACCGACCTACAACCATTGCATAAAACAGAAACCTCGAGAAAATCTGATTCGAGAAAAAGTGATATGGAGTTTCATTCATTCGGGGAAAGAATAAATTACTTCGGATTAAATCAGAAATAATCTAATATAGATTCATCACTTTTTAATTTGCTTCGCTTTCATTGTACAACTAATAATGCCGGATTTATTCAAGAGTGTTTGTAACTTGTATTTATCCAAGCATTGATGTTAATTTTCACAGTTGACGACAATGTCTTCTGCAATGGAATAATTTAGTGACTACCATTTAAATATATTTGTTATATGTGATGTGTATTCATGAAATTGCGAAATGAAAAATATAAATGAATACATACAGGAATTAATAACATTTCTAATTTAATTTAATTTTATATGATTTCATTATTTGTACTCGGAATAATCAGACTAAGCTAATAAAGAATAATCAGATGTCTATTACCATTCAAATTTGAGCTTGTTAAATGTACTATAAAGTAGTTTAGAATGATCTTCTACGTAGTAAAAGCAGTTTCCACGATAGTTGTTCCACATAACACCTTATATATATATATATATATATATATATATATATATATATATATATATATATATATATATATATATATATATTACCCAATTTATTTAATTCCCAAATGTTTCTAATTCGGGCTGTTTAAGAGTACTTTAAAAACATCATTTCTTCGTTATCAGCAAAATAATTCAACCAAACTTCGACACTCGTGCCACAGTAACTATCCCCTTCAAAACGAATATCAAAGGAACATTAGCTAACGTTCAATAATACCCAGAGTTAATCGGAATACTATTATAAAAATTGCTGTTCAAAATGATCGACATTATTGTAAATAGCCAACAACTCGATACTTCCAATTAACATAAATATTTAAAAAACCTTTTTTGAGAATACATAGAAATTTCAAACAGCTAATTTTATAACTATTGTAGCATGAAAAGAGCCAAAATTATATTCAGTTTATTATATCGATGATACATTGAAAAATGTTATGCATAAAGAGTCCATGGAAGAAAGAGGGATGTCACAAGCAATGAATTTCGAGAAAAATCAAGTTTCAAAGTTTGGAGCTCCTACTTTCTCCAGTCTATGGGTATTTTCAAATCGTTTCTAACAAACCAACCATCCACAGTTATATTTTTTTTTACCATCTTATTCTACTCAACGATATGAACACATATAGATGTGTATTTCTAGCAACAAAAATAAAATAACAAAATACATTCGTACTTTCAGTTACAGCTGATAGGGGCAATCATTGAGGTATGTCACTCCTTAGTGTGTCCAGTAAGATATACTCAAAAATTCTAGAGGCGAGAATCGGAATAATCATCGAAAGACAGACAGGAGCAAAGTGAATTTTTTAAATACTCAGGTGCTCATCTCAAAGAAAGTCCCGTCCGGAGAGGCTTCCTCAACCGAAGAGAGGTTTAATAAGAGAAAGAAGGTGGCAGTCAACGGGTCGGTGCCCCTTCCTATTCTCTCGTACTCTTCCGAATCCTGGACCCTTACTTCAAAGCAGAGAAGCCAGATTCAGTCCCTGGAGATGTGGAAGGTACCTACCTGCGGAAGGTAGAAGGAAAAAACAGACGATACAAGATTCGCAATCCGAGCCAATCGCGACGTCAAACCGGTGGAATCCACACTGGAGGAACACAAGCTAAGATGGTTTGGACACTTTCTCCTAATGGACCGGAACAGAGTCGCACGAAAGACATTTGGGACTCGTGAGCAGGGAAAGATCGAGAGGAAGATCCCGAATCTTCAAAGAAGACGGCGTGCGATATGTGTTCCAGAAGCGAGGATTAGATTAGGGTAGGAGACGAGAGCTGGTGCAGGAGAGTCCTACCTAGTCCAAGCTCTATAAAGAAATACCTCACACTGTGTGGTACTTACAGTCACCAAAATACACAATTATTATTCACTGATGGGTCAAAGATTGAAAAAGAGTATCGGTTGTTCGGTAATAATCGGCTCAGAAATCACTGTGATATTCTTTACCAAATATTTTTACGTTACACTCTGGAGAGTTGATAGCTATAAAATTAGCATTAGAATCAATAAAATTACTTAGTAAACTACAAAGAATTTTTAATATTCTCGAAAATAAAATACAATATGAACAGGAAGGTTTTCGTCCTGGAAAGCAAACACAGGCCCACATTTTTTTTCCTAAGAAGCATAGCAGAGAAGGCATGGGACAGAGACAAGCACATATTCTTGGCATTTTTAGACTTAAAGGCAGCATTCGACTCGGTGCCCAGAAAAGAAATATGGGAAGCATTGGCGGCCAAAGATATTCCAGGCGATCTAATTTCAGCCATTAAATCGGCATACCAGGATGCAAAAGGAGTTGTGCGGATCAATGGAAGAGAATCTGAGGCATTCCTTGTAGAAAGGGGTATGGAGGCAGGGAGATAGTCTAAGCCCCCTCCTGTTCATTGTTTTTATGGACGAGATCCATAAAATATGTAAGAGGCGAACTGCTTGGACCGCTATAGGAAAATGGAACTTAAGAACCATTCTTGCACAAAGTCTTTTGTATGCTAATGACATTGTCCTAATTGCTGATTCCCAAGAAAAGATGCAGGAAGCCCTAATACAATGGCAAGAAGAGCTACTCCGTAAAGGAATGGTCATTAACACCTCTAAGAGCAAGGCCCTAGTACTGTCCCGAGAAGATCAAGAAGACGTTCATCTTATCTGCAATAGGGAGGTATTAGAAGTTGCGCCAGAGTTTACCTACTTAGGGACCGTAATAAGTTCCTCTGGTAAGATTGACCCAGAGATATCTCACAGAATTTCTAAAGCCAATTAGGATTTTTACTAGATTTACAATAGTATAATTGGTCACCGAGAAGTAGGTATGGAGACAAAAAGGCACATATATAAATCTGTTTATCTCCGGACCCTTACATATGGAAGCGAAATTTGGGTAATGCTTGATAAGCAAGCCAGCCGCATTACTGCAGCAGAAATGAAGTTTCTGAGGACAGCGGTTGGGAAGACAAGAAGGAATTGCGTCAGAAATGTACGAATAGGAGAACAGTTTGAGGTGGCAGAACTAATGACCACACTCCAATCCCGACAGCTTAAGTGGTTTGGCTATGGACGATAAAAGCGAACCAAAGACAATTCTAGAAGCTCGACCCTCAGGGAAAAGACCGCGAGGACGTCCCAGAATTTCTACCAAGAGAATATTCAGAGAATTGGAGAGAAAAGAGGCAAAACCCTCCAGCAGATGAAGCAGCTATGTAGGAACCGGGAGGAATGGCTGCAATTTATTGAGGCTCCTTGCTTGCGCCCTCTTTTCAGTACCCCGACTTTCTATCCTTTTGCCGTATTTCAAATCTTTAATAAAAAAAAAAAAAATAAAAACAACTAAAACCATATGCAACGAAAATTGACTCCAGGCAGATAAAGCTAACAAACTAAACGCAATTAGGAACACAGCAAAGCAATGAAACGTTGTCACAAGAACAAGATAAGAAGAAGTTACAATCACAAGGTCGAGAATCGGGCAATCGAAACTTAGGTATGGCTACTTAATGGAAGTAAATCCACAACCAAAATGTAACCATTAACAGTAACAGCTTACAATGAAACGCATATTAGTTGATTGAGAACTGCCCAAGAAAAGCATGAAGAAAAGAAGGAATCAACAGCCAAGACTTAGCGGAGTAAATCAGAAAACACGCCAAATTCCATTACAAAATTATTCAATATTTAAATGACGTTAGAACCTTAGAACGTTAGAAAAAAATGTAATTCCCTCCCCTTTCTTCCGTGGACTCTTTGTACTTAATTTATTCTAAATCATCCAACAGCATTGTCATAAGTCTGAGGAAAAAAAAAATATAATCGTATAAAAAATAAATACTTCTCCATAAATAAATACTAAAAAAAAAGTAATCGAATAATTTTATTTTATTTACTTGGGTAGAAATTAAGTATAATATTTTAAAACTGTAAAGACTATTAGATGACGAATATTCGGCCGAATTGACAAAACTAAAATCGTACTTTCTTCCAACACCAACTTCAATTTTTTTAAAAATAATGCAGTAATTTGGGTAATTAAATTATTAAAACTTTGCAAGGTGACTTTCCTCAAAGAAAAATCATCAAATTAATAAATATTTAAAGTATGTAGCAAAAAAGTGATGTAAAAATAAAATAAAATTCTTCAGTTTCAGTTGTTTATATGTAAAAAATATAAAGCGTAGGTATTGGTATATACATATATTTATATATATATATATATATATATATATATATATATATATATATATATATACAATAAAAATCCCATGAATGGCTCAAATGGTAGTCTTGTTCATTTATATATTTTTTCTTTAATTGTATTTTATTAGTTATTCTTAAATCAATTAATCACATAAAAATGCATTTATAATATTTTTATTTTATCTATAATTGTGTTTTTTTTCACAATAAATGAATATAAATCTAAGCGAATTATAAATTAACAATAAGAAAATTAATTTAACATATTTTGATTTAATAATTATGAAATAACAAATTCATTACAATTACTCAATGCTTAAGGCCTTTTTTATTTAAATATTGGAGTCGTTATGCGGATAAGAATTAATGCCCAAATGTTTTAAAATGCTAGCATAAAATTAGATCTTCACGTGACCAGGATAACTTGACGTATTGACCCAGAGTGGTGGGAGGGGACTTGAAATGGACGTTAAATGTATTCCTGATGATAAATCTCACAGGATAAATGGTTGAATTCTTTCGATAGCCAATGTAAGATTTTGTGACATAACTCTAAAAGATATGTGCCTATGTTATGTTTTATAAAAATCTACCTATATGAAAAATGATTTAAACCAATAATTTAAAAATGATATTATAATTTAATCTAATAAATTACTAACAAATACATATATTTTCTAAAGCGAAAGAAAGTTCATGTACAATTAAAAAACTCAGAATTACAAAAAATCCATTAACATAATGAAAACAGCACGAACTCTCTTAATGAAAAGGAGAAAGACTAGGACAAAGCAGTTCGGCCGGCTGGTTCTAACTTCAAGCCCTCAAAGATTTTTTACAGCTCACCTCGATATCCTTAATTCCTTCCATTGTTATTCTTTCCTTGCTCCTCCCATATTTTTTCCTTAAATTACTAATTTTTAATTATTAACTTATAAGTAATAACGTTTATTAATTGCCATTGAATTACTAGGTAAAATTAGCAAGTTGGGCGCGCCGAGTAGGGTGAAGGATGAGGAGTAGGGTTGGAACATCGAAAGTAAAACATCGATGTTTGATATTTTGGGATATCGCGAAACCATATATGGATCTTCACCGATAATCGCTAGAAAAATATCGATACATCGAAAGTAAATGGATGAACAAGCAAAGAAAAGTGCATCAAACAAGTATAATATAAAGTCTAAAGTATTTTAGACTCAATTTTAACACTTAAACAAGTAATAAAAATGTCTAATTGGATTGGAAACCAAATTGCGTTTGTAATCTTTATTACCGAAAAATATGATTCATGTATTTAATTTAAATATAATTTTTGATGTAAGCTTATTATGACCTTCAAGTAAAGTACCCTTTTCGGCTCACCAATTTTAACCAAAATATAGTAAATTCATTCATATCGATATAAAAGTCCTATTTACCAAATTTGAGATGTTTTACATTATATTTTAATATAATTTTTGATGAAAGTCTAATATGACCTTCAAGTAAAGTACCGCTTCCGGTTTTCCAATTTAGACCAAAATCTAGTATGTTATTTATATCAATATTTAAGTTATAAATACTAAATTTGAGAAGTTTTGCATAGTATTTTAATATAATTTTTGATGGAAATCAATTATGACCTGCAAGTAAAGTACCACTTCAGTGATTAAGCAGTGACCAAAAAGGGAGGTTCACAACTAGATTTTATAACAATCCTAAATACAAAATTTCAACTTTCTACGGCTAACCGTTTTTGAGTTATGCGAAATACGAACGTACGTCCGTACGACGAAACTAGTCAAAATGGATTCAGGGATGGCCAAAATGGATATTTCCGTTGAAATCTGAAAATCGAAAATTTTCGCGATTACAATACTTCCTTTACTTCGTACAAGGAAGTAAAAAAGATAAGAAAGAGTTATACTTTGGCAAAAAAAATGTTATAACACATTTTTGTCTTGAAAACTTTTCATCTAAGTAAAAATATAATCTAAATAAAAGCAGGTAATTCATTTGATGTAGATCTCAATACAATCACCATTTATATTATTATCTATTTGTCTTTAGAGAGGAATAATTAGAAATAATTAATATTTATATATAAATCTCATCTACTAATTATTGTTTGATTATTAAATATTGTTTATTCTTATATTTTACGAGTAAAATTCCAGTATCGTAACCATAACGGTCTAGATTTTCAAGACCTTACTGTAGGTACCTCCAAACGCAAATACTTCTTCTTCATTATCTTCCTCTTAATGCCATTAGCTAGCGTCGAGGAGCCTCAATCCAGCGTAACCACTCCTCTTGGTCCCTGCTTAGCCGCTTCATCTCATTGAGCGATTTGCCTCTTTTACTTCCAATTCTTTGGATATATTCTTGGTACGTAATTCTAGGGCGTCCGCGTGGTCTCTTTCCTGTGGGTCGAGCCTCTAATACCTAAATAGGATTCGTGTCCTCGTTCATCCGGCAGACATGACCAAACCACTGGAGTTGCCGTCTGCAAATACCCAAAACAAATACTCAAACCAAAGGATCCTTATTAGTTGAGGTCGGAGTGTTACCGTAATTTAAATAAATACTGCTTTAATTAGATTACAGCTGTAGACTCACTACGCTCGCTCAAGATATAAACAAACCCCCAATGAAAGTGAAGTCACAAATACTAAAAGAATTACAAAAAGATATACCATATTAAGATATAATAATAATTATAATAAATATAACCATGCTGAATTATAGAAAAAGATCTATAACAAAAATCGCGAATTTCGATTTATTAAGTAAATATTTATTTGAGTATTTGTTGTGGGTCTGCGCAGCTCGAAGTATAGACAGGTCTTAAAAATCTAGATCTCCGCCATAAAGAAAATAGTTAATTAAAATTAAATAAGTCAAGGGTCCGAGAGTATAATATGAATTATCGAAATATTCAAATTGTCGAGATAACAAATACGAAATAACAAAATTAACACAAAATTGTAGTACAAAATGTACATACAAATGATATAGTTAGATCAACAAAATCTTAAAATATCTCATTTTAAGAATTCGGTTATTTTCTAATGGTGCAATCCTTGAATAATGGTCCAATTTATGGCTTCGTTAAGCATGCTCCGAGCAGAAAATACGTTTACACCAACATCCGATTTCGCTAAGAAATGCCATACGTTGTAGATGTATTATTTCGCCAGTTAAGAACTAATCACCGGCACATCAATTTCTTTATCTCCTTTTCAAACGGAGTCAAAATTTCCTTGTCAGTTTAGCTACCGCTAAATCTTGGTCAAATAGGCGATAT
This sequence comes from Rhaphigaster nebulosa, assembly GCA_948150685.1. Classification (NCBI taxonomy): domain Eukaryota; kingdom Metazoa; phylum Arthropoda; class Insecta; order Hemiptera; family Pentatomidae; genus Rhaphigaster; species Rhaphigaster nebulosa. The sequence continues at coordinate 109,196,329 of OX411308.1, read as the reverse complement.
ATTGGAAAGTCATGAGAGTTTCTTTATTTTGAGGTAGATGATTCCCATCATCGATGCTGCCTAAGAGTTGTATCACTACTTCCTTGCATTAAATGTCATGAATAGTTTAATTACGGCCAAGTCAAGAGACTGCAGCATGTAGATTGTGTTGCGAGGAAAAAGCAGAACATTAACGTCGCTGAGTGATGTGGCATATACGATTATCAGTAAACAGTTGAAAATTTTGCTGTTTTTTATTCCATATCTGATGTACCCATTCCTTGAATATTTCGAATGCGATCCAATCTTTTGTGTTTGCACGATAGGCTATCAGTAACATTTTTGTTTTTAAAACATCTTGGCTTCGCGGATTTGCCAGTCCTGAGCGAACTTAATTTTTCAGATCAATCCAAGTTGGAGGCTAACAAAATGGTTACAGGTTTTTTACAATTTTTTTTTAAAGAGAGGTGAATAGAAAGAAAAAGAGTAAACCGACCGAAATCCATAGAAACGATACCCTTATTCTTTCCTCTTAAAAAGATTGAGAGTTGACCAGATTTTTTCATTGGAAATTCGAATTATAAAATATTTACATTAGTTGGAAGACGAAAATAAATATGAATTATCGAGGGAACCGGTTGCATTGTTTTTAAACCAATTAACGGGGGATATTCATGGGACCAGGGAATATACACGAATTATCGGGATATCCAAACATTGTTTCGAAGAACAAGACAGAGTTCCGAGCATCGTTCCGTGCGAATTGGATATGGGAAGGCGATCGGCAATCGAGCGTTCTTCTGAAGTTTTGGTTAAGTTCTCGCTCCAGAATTAATCATGGCAGCAGCCGCGTACATTTTTATTGATAAGGTTTTGAAAAAGAGGAAGAAAAAACCGCATTGGTGGAGGACTTCATATTTTTCCCACTTCGTGCTTGATTAGCCTTTTCTATCACGGAGAAGTAACCAACCATGCCGAAACACAAACTGATAAGATAATGAAAATTCACAGAACATACAAGAGAAAGGGGGCGACGGGCGGGGGAAGGGATTTCGAAGAACGGAGGAACGGAACGGCAATTTGTTACAAGTGTGAACCCAGCTTTAAGATATTGATAGAAAAATATATTTTTCTAAATCGATATATCGCGTTTCGATATTCCAACCTTAATGAGAAGTGCAAGTATAAGAGTAAGAAAATAAGGTAGACGATATTAAACCACGATGGTTAATGGTCCAAAATCGTTAATATTGGATTATGTTGGTGGAAATATGTAAGTTCCTTCTAGCTATGTATCTTATGGACATACATCCCAGAAATAGGTTTTCTTACAAACTTATATCTGAATGCTTCGTCAGAAAAAAAGCGTCAACTAGTATCCCAAATCATGGGTCTTTCTGTTGATGGTTTACTACCAGAAATAAACTGCTCGGATCTCTGGTTATACTTCGCGAGAATTCAAAATTCTTGCTAGATTACAAAGGTTCTTAATTGAAAAAAAACTTCACGATCGCAATACTTCCCCTTACTATATACTGCGTATATAGGTAAGGGAAAGTAATAATAAATCGAAAACTTTTATATAGATAGATATCAGTTCTTTTGGTTCGTCAAACAATTCCCAAAGTCAAAACCAATTATCCCAACGTATTCTCAATCTCTCTAGCACCACCTTATCGGAAACTGAAAACAACCTTCTTAATAAAGGCTTAAAACACTCCATAAATTCACCTGTAAACTCAAAAATGTTTGAAAATTTTGCGGTTCCCAATGAAATCGGTCAAGTAAAATATAATAACGACTCTATTTCCAAATCCGTATGCGCCAATGTACTAAAAACCGGAATAGAAAAAATCAAAAGGTCCAATAAAAAGTTATCAGCAGAACATAAAACAGCACGTTATACGTCAGAAAAAGTACGCGAAAATAATCTCGTAATCATAAAAGCAGATAAAGGAAATACGACAGTAATTCTATAGAAAGAAAGTTTATGATTTCATAAACAAAAACGGTTTTCCTAATGTCAAAAATCCCGAGAATAAATTTGACACCGAAGTCCGCGAGTTAATAAAAACAGTATATTGAAACCGGATGATAAAAAATACACTCTCATTGAGATGAATCCGCTACCTCTCCGACTATATGGCCTACCAAAAATACAGCAGCCGGATTTCCCCATAAGATCAGTCGTTGCTTACATCAATAGCCCGATCTATAAACTTGCCTATTACTTGAACAATTTATTCAAAACCAGAATCTCATTTTCCCCAAAACACACGGTAAAAAACTTTATATCGTTAGTCAACAAAATTAAGAACATAGTAATTCCGGATAACGCGAAATTAATATCATTCGACGTCACAAATCTTTTCACAAGTATCCCACCACTAGAAACAATAGAAATTTTAGAACAGGTAATCTTCCGATCGAACCAAGTACCGCTAGAAAAACTAGATCTTTACAATTTGTACAATTTGATGTTTATTTGTATAAAACATAATTATTTTCAATTTGATGGAAAAATTTTCAAACAGAAAGAAGGCTTATCGATGGGCTCCTGGCAGATTTATTTATGGACAAATTAGAACAAAAAATTCTTGACTCAAACAATTCTCAACTAGCTCAACATATCATATACTGGTATCGGTATGTAGATGACATTATATGCCTATGGTGTGGTACGACAAGGCAAATAAATATTTTTTTAAAGGAAATAAACGAAATTCATCCCTCGATTAAATTCACAGTAGAACTAGAAAAATACAAAACCATAAAATTTTTAGATTTAGAAATCTCAGTAAAAAAGAAACATCATGAATTTGAAATTTACCGGAAACCCACCCACACGGATGTCGTCATAAACAATGGTGCTAGGAGACCGATAGCACACAAACTCGCAGCCTTTAATAGCATGATTTACCGTCTTTCGAATATACCATTAAATAAAAAGAGCTATAATAAAGAAATTGAAATAATATATTCCATAGCAAAAAATAACGGGTATAATAAAACCACTATCAATCATATTTTAAAAAAAGAAATACAAAAAAAGACAATTAACGATATCTATTCAACAACCCCCGAAGATAGGCCCATCCCGAAACATTATGTTTTGATTCCATATTACGGCCCTATATCCAGCAAAGTCGGAAATGAATTGAAAAAACTAGGATTGAACCCTGCATTTAAAATAGAAAAACCCTATCCTCATATTTCTCTTCTCCTAAAGACAAAATAGACCCTTTCCAAAAAAGCGGAGTATGCGAACTAAATTGTAATGATTGTGCAGCCAAATTCACGGGAAAAACTGGAAGATCGCTAAATCAGAGATTAAAGGAACATATACGTGCATATAATAATAATACAGATAATTCCAACTTTGTAATTCATTTAAATGAAAATAATCATAAATTCATCAAAGACTCAGGAGTTAAATTAATACATCACGTTGAAAACAGTCTCAAATTAAATATATAAGAAGAACTTGAAATTTAAATTTTAAATTTTAATTTTTTAAATCTATTGTATTAATATTATATAATTTATTGATACATACAATATAAACGCTAATTCATATATTCATATTTCGAATTTTAGAGAAGGATTTAAAGAAAAGTAGATACCCGAAAATTCAGCAAAGAAACTGTTGGTATGTCGGCAATAGTTAAATCGTCGGTTTCGCCTGTCCTTATCACATCCAAGTATCTCTTATCTTCAGCCTTCCTTCAGTTTAAAAACGTTTGCCTGTTTCTTTCAAGAGAGATGTGGTACAGTCGCCCGTAAATACTTTCCTAAAAAACTAAAGTCACGAGAAGATAACTTATCTAAAGGAGGCATTACACAAGCACATAGAGCACAAACTTACCAGCGTGTAAGCTCGTTTAAGTGGAGGTGTTTAAGCCGCTTAATAATACAGAAATGATTAGCTCACGTTGATGTGTACCATGGTTTCAATATAGCAGTAGCACATTGTCAACTCATAGCTCAATCAATAACTGAGACGAATCGGAAGAACCGTTCTCTTCGCTACACAAACCTATTATGTTATATTATTTATATAAATACATAATATAATAGGGAATAATGTAATGTAATTATAATGATTTATAATGTAAATTAAATATAATTTGTATTTATATTATATTATAGTATTATATAAACATAAAATTAAATTAAAAGTGATAATCAACTGTATTGATATATAAATACAAGAATATATTAGTCTGGGGATCAGTGAACGTCGCAAAAAAAAAAAAAAAAAATAATACATTTTTTTTAAATTTTTTTTATTAAAAGTTTGCAAAATGAGTTTATGGATATTGCTCTATAGTAGAGTTAACAAAAGAATTGGCATTAGTGGTGGGGGAGATAGCTCACCCCATCTCGATTCCTCTCGAATCCTGCCAGTGTTTGAAATCGGGCACGTTGAAGAATTGTCGTCATGTAATAAATAAAACTTGTATTAGTTAATTCTTTCAATATTATACTACTAATCATTTCACTATATTTATACCTATCTTTGTAACAATTTTAAATGTTTAACCTCATAAAAAATATTAATTTGAACCCAAAAGTAAAAACCTAAGTGGAAAAAAAACATTCATTTCATCATTTTTATAATTAAAGATATTTCTTTTAGCAACAACAGATAATTCATCTCATTTAATGCAGAAGCGTTAAGAATTTTGCTATGTTAAAAATTTGTTTATTGCAATGTAGGTATTAAAAAAAAATAAAAATAACCTTAAATAATTATATATATCATTCTTATTATTTCAGGTCCTCCAACTGTGTCACATTCCTATTCTCAGTATTCCTTCCCTTCAATAACCTCCATCCGAGCATAACTGTCAAACCTCTAGCCGTCATACGAGTATCTTCGCTAACCTCCTCTATCCATCTATATATTGAATAGATATATCATCAAATGACGTTAAATTCAAATATATTATAAGGTTTTTTTCACATTATATTCATTTTCAGTCCACCACGTGTGTTTACTTTGAATATTCAATGTAATGAGCATCTTTTTATTTAAAATCTAAAAAATGTACACATCCAAATTATGTCTGTTTATGCTCACAATGTTAGAAATAAATAAATAAAACGCCTGAAAATATTGAACCTCAACAAATATATTAATTTACACCTTGAATTTGTAATTCTAATAAATAAATAAAAAACGTTATGTCAATCATTCTAATAATTCTTAATATTTTACAATGTTAAGTTTAAAGCAATTAAATTAAGCGAATTAAACGGCAGTTAACACTGGAGTGGGTGGTTTAAAGGATATACATTTACGTTAACTCCAAAGGTAACTTCTCCAATCTTATCGTAAGAAAAGTAAATTTAATCCTATACAGGGTTGTAAAAATCAACCAAAATAATCTTATTGAATGACCAGAAACAAAAGTAGTAGGAAGGTAACAGGGAATGACAAGCCTATTCATCAAAGGTCCGATTTTTGCAATGTAATTAAACTATGAAAATTCTGCCTCCAAAATATAATTTGTTGACATATCAGGTATAAAAAATAAATATAACGAATAAATAACACTATGCAGTTAGTTATTTTTGGAATAATTACAGATTGGAACCACAAATAGACGCGTATTATATCCGAAACTGTTCCGTGTGCCGTGTAATAATGTGAGTCCAGTGCAACAAGATTTCAAGTGCATTGAAGTATCTAATTATTTGCTATGCTCAACTCCCTTATCTCGACAGATATAAAAATTATAATTCTAGTTGGCATTTATTTATAAACTAAAGTAATTGTAATATTGAAGTATAATAAGAAAAAATCTTTTAGAATTTCGACACCTCTAGTATTGTTATAGAAAACGATACTTAGAAATAAACAATAGAAATAGAAAAAAAAAAATAGAAGGAAACAATATTTTTCTTGAAGAGTAAAAAATTGTGATTTTTAAATATTCTCACATACATATTGTCGACGTTTGGTCCAGTATAAGACATTTTCAGATGTGATTTAAAATTTTGCATATTATAAAATCCTCGTCATTCGGCAAGTCATTGGTAAAATAATTATTACTGTTATGGACAGTATGTCATTATAAAAATCAGCTTTTATAGACCATGTATAATGATTACCATTAAATTTTAGTTGCTGGAGGCACAGATTAGTTGAATTGATGAACCAACATTGCTTGTTTGTAGTAGTTTTTTGGATTCAGTATGCTTTTTATTGAGATAAAAGATATATTTTAGAATGTTCTATTCTCGTAATGCATAATAAAATGTTTAACCAATAGCCTACAGCATCAGGAAATTTATAATAACTAAATTATTGTCAAATCGCATTTGAAAATTATCTCAGTCGGAACTTCAATAAAATGTAAGTGACAATGTTTACGCATTTATAATATAAACCTGGAGACCTGCAAGCTAAAAACAAACAACAAAAAACATTTATTTTTCTTCAAATAGTAATAGTAATATAATTGAAATATACTTAAAACATATAAAATAATTTCATTAATCCTCAGGGAAGAGAGATCTATAAGATTCTACAAGTAAAGCAACGGAATCTTTTTTGTTCCTTTTTTGAGCCAAGAGGAACGAAGAAAAGAAAGGAGGTAAATAGCAGGATGAAGCTCGGAGGAAAAAGAAGCAAATGAATGTGAGATAAGATAAAACCTGAAAAGCTAGGTGAGGAAATTTCATAACCACGGGAGAAATTCTAGGATAAGGGAAGAAAATGGTTTCTTAACAAAAAAAATATATATATAATATAAAATAAAATAATATATATATATATATATATATATATATATATATATATAATTACATATATACAATATATACATATATATATATATTATATATATATATATATATATATATATATATATATATATATATATATATATATATATATATATATATATAATGATAATAAAATGCTTAGAAAACACACAATTGAAAGGTAAAGTGAATGAAGGTGATAAGTAACATTATTTGAGTTCTGATAAAACTAAATCAACTTTATCCACAATGAGGTAATATGTATCGTCACTAAGCTCCTTTATCATCTCAATATTGAGTATATGTGAATGGAAGGATAAAATATTAATAATATATCACTATATTATTCAATAGCAATAAATCAGTTTTTTTTTTTAAATATCACTTATCACCTTTATTCACATGACCCTTCAATTACTCATAAACCTTTGGTGTTATTTGGTAGTGATCAGGTTCAAAAATAAGTGATTTATACCAATTTTAGCTGGAGATTTAATAAATGTTTTCAATTTTTTTTTTAATTGTTTATGTTTAAGTATTTATTCATTATTGCAGTCTGACTGTTTAGGCATTACTCAGAGTTATATTAGACACCTTTATACACTTATAACATCAAAAGTAACGAACAACTGACAGCTTAATTGGATTAGCACGACAGAAAACAAACTTAAAGAGCTAAAACACTGTACTCCCTTGGAAATCGTAAATTCAGAGTACCAGGAGACAAGAAGTAGTACTAACAAGACTCCGAATAGTACACACACCAATACTTAACTAGAATACCTAACCCAATCTGTATGTACACAGTGCAACGTACCGACGACTGTTAAACACTTACTGACAAACTGCAGACAATCTACCATAACATCTAACAACGTTATTAAATGACAGTAGCTCATATATTTTGGAAATATTTGATTTTCTACAACAAATTATTGAGCTTTAATTTACTTCTTTTTTTTCCTGATACATTTGGGTGTATGTTTGTGTGTGCGCGCATGTGTGTGTATATATTTTTTTCTTATTTTGAGTATTTATTTTTGTTAAATGTATTTTCACTTGCATTAACAATAAATCATAAACTGTTAGTAATAGTATTGTATTAGCATCAATAGCATTATATATCGGCAAACATCACCAGTGATGTGGATTGCCTATAACAATCTAATAAATAAATAAATAATATTACAGGTAATCCATGTTGATAATAATGTTTCTAATTTATAATAATGTTAATATTTAATATATTACTTTTCCAGTTGTATGCGTGATTCATAGTCTATTTTTGGATGAAGTTGGAAGGATGAAAGAAGGTGGAAATGAGTATTATAGGAATAGACATGGTGGATTACGATATTTAAAAAAATAAATATAATACAAACTTATAACAGTACATACACATCGACAGTAGAACGAGAAAACATCGTGATTCCGAAAAACTCTTAAGGCAGTTAATAAAACAATTAAGACAGCGGGCTCCTCTCAATCTCTGTTTAAAACAAATTCCCAGACTACTACTGGTCCCTGCGTGTAACACTTGTACTTTTAAAATAACTGGGCGTATCACTACCTGATCTTATGATATTAGTATTAAAGATTCGTCTTAACAAAAGACCACAAATTGATATACAAAAGTATATTTAACGAAAAATAAAACGATGTGTATATCACAGTAAATGTGCTTAAGAAAATAATAAATTGAAAATTAAGTTCAAAATCAAATAAAATTTGCAAAAGGAGGACAACATGGACATCGTTGGCAAAGTGGAATCTCAGGACAAACCTCACAAAATGTTACCTGTTCGCTGATGACATTGTCCTTCCTGCCGATATTAAAGAAAAGTTGCAACATGCAATAGTTGAGTGGCAAGAGGAGCTGCTGCGTAAAGGAATGAAAATTAGCTCTACCACGAGTAAAGTACTTGTAGTCTCTAGAGAGGAAGAAACAGACGTGCATTTCTACTGCAATGGAGAAGAATTAGAAAGCACTAATGACTTTACTTACCTGGGGATAATTATTTGTAAGTCGGGAAGGATAAACCAAGAAATTTCCAACAGAATAATAAAAGCTAACCAGGTCTATTATCAGATTTGCAACACAATTGTGGGCAAACGAGAGGTAAGTCTAAAAGTAAAACTCCATATCTATAAAGCGGTATTTCTCCCTACCTTGATGTACGGATGTGAGAGTGAGGGTCACAATGGAGAGGCATGTAAGCCGAATTATCACAATAGAAATGAAATACCTCCGTAGAGTCGCTGGCAAAACAAGAAGAGACCGTGTGAGAAATGTAAGAGTAAGGGAAGAATTGGGAATCCCGGCATTAAAAGATTCCTTGCAGAAACGGCAGCTGAGGTGGTTTGGACACATTTGCCGAATGAGTCACGACCGAGAACCAAGGAAGGTGTTTGAAGCTAGACCTACAGGAACAAGACCACGAGGAAGACCATGAACTTCGTATAGAGATAATGTTCGCAAGTTGGGAGAGGAAAAAGGTAAAACCTTGGAGCAGATGATGATGTTAGCAGGACTGGCACAGTTGGGTAGAGGCTCCTCTACACTGAAAGGAAGGGAAAGAAGAAGAAGAAGAAGTTCAAAATCCAAAGTATAATTGATATCACATAAAAACAGCAACAGCAAGATTAACAATTCCAAAAAATCTACCGATAAAAGCATATCCTTCTCAAATATGAAATTTGAATAATATTTTTCCGATGGAAGCATATTGTTTTAGACTTAAGAGTATATTTAGAATGAGACATAGGGGTAAATAACTCCAACGCAACCTAGGCAATGGGTAGGAGCATCGGACGGCGGGGGGGAGGGAAGGGAGAGGGAGGGCGTCGTAGGACATGAATGGAAAAAAAAATATATATTTTTATTTTCATTCATGGTCTTTTTCTTCGTAATCGTAATTCATACAGACTACAAAAGTGTCATCAGTTTCAAAACTTAATAATAAAAAATTACTTGAGAACTACTATGGGTTCTCCTAGACTAATAAATCTGAATATTTAAGAATTGAAAATGAAAGAGCCCGAAAATTAAAATTAGAAAAACATAGTGGAAATATTTTTGGATATCAATACCTGAAGAAGGGGGAAATGATAGTATAATTTAAATAATACCATGTAATAATTTATAGTCTTCCATAAAGTTTTTCTTAATAAAAATTGTATTATTATTATACATATATTTATTTTGTGTTTGCCGAACTTTATAATTAACATGAATAATGTAATGTAAAATATCCCGAAGCTGACGGGAAAACAATACTTACGAACTGGGTAGGGACGTCTTTTGGATGTTCGCCTCGGGATATATTCCACCTTATCAGGATCAATTAATAAATCATTATTATTAATTTATATCGTTTTTATCCATCTTATAATTGATACATTGAACGTGTTAAAAAAAGATAATTTTATTCATGACTCTTGTTCGCGTACCACTTGGAACGTCCTTCCGTATCATGAGTGGTACACGTATCACCACTATCTGGGAAACCCTGGTTTAAAAGATTACGTCATTTGGTCATCTCATTTTCCTCCTAGCTCACGTGAGTCTACAATAGCTCGTATGTCTGTATGCAACTTTCCTTATGAGTGGACAGGCATCTTCAGAGAAAGCCTATCTTCCCCTCTCTCTGTCTAGCACCCCTAGAAATGTTTGAAAAAGAAATTCTAAGAAGTAAAAAATAACAAAATAAATTATGCCTGCGGTGTCAACCTCTAAGCACTTTGGCGTAGATAAGTACGTATTTCCGGGAGGATACAGACTGACCCTCCCATGCACCCGCTGGAGCCCCCCTCCGTATGGACCTACCGGGCCTCACGTAGAAAATCTGATTAGGTATGCCGATGCTTATAAGCAGCCTATTTACTTGTGGCTTATGTGAAATAGACAATATGTGAAATAGATAAACAAATAAGAAAAGACAAACAAATCTAAATAATTGGAAGGAAATAATATTAAAGGGTGAATACAAAGTACCTAAAATTATTTCTTGTTAAATCAGTTCATATATGCTGATGTTTATAAAATTAAATAATATTAGGACTATTGTCGTTGACTAAAGTTTGTACATAAATGGTACGGACGATCAACTTTTATCAACTGCTTGCAGTTATTCAGTAAACCTTTAAAAGTCAATTACTGCTCCCCATTTTAAAAAACGTATAAATATCATAAAAGAAAAACAACTATTATGTAGGTTGGTGATTACACAAGGTATTTATAATCTTCAATTACTTCATATTTTTATTGCTTGACTAGTGAATTTCTTGAAATTAACACAAAACGTTTATTCAGTTGAATGTAGACGACTTCTTTCTAATTCATATGTGATGAATACGAACTACATACTAAGATTGAATTCCTTCCAGTAGCAGACCTTCGCTTCTTTGAAATATCAGAGGGGAGTAGAAATGAAGTTTCTCATCTCTGTCTTGGTTGATTACTTAGCCTGAGCGCTTCGAATGTTTGCCGAGGAGGCTGTTATGAGATACCTTCTCCACTGAATAACTTAGCTCACCGTTAGCGAACACTCATTATTGAACAGTTCGACAAAGGGAGTCCATTGTCGATCCTCCATTACATCCTCGGGGGGGTTATTGAAAGGGCTTCCATTGTCAAAACCTGCGTCGTCCAAGTTGTTTAAGGCTCCTTGTTTGTTCTTGCCATGGTCTGTCAGCCTAGCGGGTCCAACAATTCGAAAGGCGGTTTGTGATTACATCTTAACTTTCGGCATGCTTACCTGACAGCCGATGAAATTTCCACTGTAAAAATTGATTTAAAAAAAAAATACAAAAATGTTTGACAGCTTTGTGTTCTATTCGTGCATGGCGTGCATCCTACTACAACGTTAGTCCGTGTCAGGTGCGTGCTTCCTCGACGACTAGTTAAAATAGTAATACTAGACCGAAAAATGGATGGTGAGATTACGTTATATTTTGAAAAAGTTCAGGGAAGGGTATATAGGCAGAAATGGTTGCTGTTATAGGCATTGAATATCTGGATCCGCTAATAGCCCAGTCAATAGAGGGGCAAACCAGGGGTATGCGATGCAAAGGCTTTAAGTTTTTTAAGCAGTATACGGGTGCAAACATGTAAAAAACAAAAATGGAAATACGGGTGACCTCGAGGAAATCTTTAGCAGCCAAAAAAGATAAAAACAATTTTAGGACTTTTTTTTTCGTTGTTCGCCTATAATTCCTAAAAGGTAGTTCGAAAAAGTTATATTGTAATAAATTAAAGAACATTAAATTATACATAGAATGAGTAATTCGGTTAAGAGCTGTGGTCGAAAACCACGGCAATAAAATGACGATTTTTTCAACTTAGTCAAAAACTGTACTATATATGGGACAATACATACTGCATATCTGAAAACCAAAATTACTACACTGTTAGCAATCCAAAATGATATCTCTACTGAGCTAATACACCAATCCCGGAGATCGAGAGATTGCAAATTACAGGAGTACTTGACCGAACAGAATTTGAGACAGATACTTTCTACAGCTAGCAGCCTTGGCAGAAGGACCTATCCTGAAGACCTCTCTTGCAAGCTGAAGACTAACTCTTCTCAAGACCTCTCTCAACTCTTGCTTAACTTAGCGCCTGATATTTACTGAGGTCCATGCTTATCCCTTGGACCTAACCTCAGTAAATCACCCTGTTGGGTAAAGGGCGGCGTTGCGCTGGCAAGCAGCCCTTAATGGTGCCCAGAGACAACTGGTGCTCTCGACACGGCCTGTGATTGGTGCTCCTTGTGGTGCCTTCATGACGGTCCGTCTGGTGCTCCCGGAGTCACGTGAGTACACTTTTATTTAATAAGTGAAAGTGCTAGTTTTTAGTTTAGTTCAGATTTTTAATTTTTAAAGATGATACAGCCCCAACCTATGGTTCAAGATGAAGTTGCTTCAACTTCATCAGCACCAACCAGGCCCCCCCCCCCTTTTTTTTTTTTTTTTTTCCGGATCCCTCAAACAAAAGAAAAAACATAAAATTAGTAACATTATAACATCATGCAAATGAAAACTATGATTCAGATTACATACATTATCTTATTCTACCTGTGAGTATTTGAAGGTGGATCATCTATATACATACCAGGGATTATCTTTTCCTATTAGGATTTCTCTAATGAATCGGAGGTGAGGGGCCTCCTCGTGACTCGTAGTGCAAAAAGAAATTAATAAAATTAATAATAATAATAATAATAATAACTAAGTGGTGGGATATAGGAGAGGATGGGATGTGGGAGGGGAGATTGTGGGAGTTGGGGGTAGGTGAGAGAAAAGGGAGGGGGGGAAGACTATTTAAGTGGGTTGTTGGATGATGTTGATCGGGTTGATGATTGGGCCCTTACGACCCTGCCATCTGGCAGGAAGGGGGATGGTGTGATGGCTCGGAAGAGTGGATTGAAGGAAGCGGGGAGATTGTCAAAGAATTTGACGTGTCGCCTTGTGATGTGTTGTATAGTATCCAATTGTAGTTCGTTATGTATGAGTTTCATGTTTCGTCTTTCGAGTGACGTACGTTTTGTGATCTTCTGTAGCATGCTGTTTTGAAATGTTTGGAGGGACTTCAGGGCTGTGGGGTATAGGTGATGAAGGAGGGGTGCACCGTGTAATAATGTGGGTCTGAGTATGGCCTTGTATATTAGGATTTTGAGTCTGAGTGACAGCCCTGGTGAGTAGAGTAGGTGTTTGAGTTGGTGTGCTGTGGCTCTGGCTATATGTGTTCTGTGTTTTATGTGAGCTGTGAATGATAAGTGGGTTTCGAGTTTCATACCGAGGTATGTGAGGTGTCTTTTGTTCTGTATTGTTTGACCGTTTAGTTTAGGTTGTTTAGTGAGTGTTTTCTTGTAAGAGAATACAATGGCGTCAGTTTTTTGCGTGTTGATGTGTATGTTTATGTTTTGTAGTTGTTCTGTAATCAGTTGGGCTACAGTTTGGGCCTTGCGCATAGCGTGGTCTGCATTCATGCTTGCTGTGTATATTGCATTATATTGCATCAGCATACGCAGCGATTTGAACATCGTCAATCTTTTGCCCTACTATCTGGGCTGTATATATGTTAAATAGGACAGGCGCAAGGACCGAGCCCTGTGGAACACCGCAGGTGACTGGGCGGGGGGCAGAGATATCAGAATTGACACGTACAAAGAAAGTCCGGCCACTGTTATAGGATCCAATAATGTCGACCAGCTGGTCCGGGAAGTGGTGAAGCCTGAGTATATCAATTAGGGTGGAGTGAGATACAGAGTCAAAAGCCTGCGTGCAATCTAGAGAGATCAATGCCGTGGCCAGGTTTCGATTAAGGTTATTGGCTGCATCATACTGTAGTTTGGCTACATGGTGATAGCAGCTAACGCCGCGGGTAAACCCGGTTTGTTCCGGGGGGATGATATCATGTGATTCACAGTGTTTGCGGATGTGGGTAAGAATAAGTTTCTCATATATTTTTGAGATATGGTTGAGGAGACTGATGGGCCGGTATTCTTCCGGTACCGCTCCTCGTTTTCGGGGTTTGAGGAGAGGAACGACAATAGCATGTTTCCACTCAGTGGGGTAGTATCTGAGTTGTTTGAGTAGGACATAAGAGATATTGTCCTCTCCTGTTGACTTGTTTCCCCTCGTTTTTCTCATGGTTGCAGTCAGTTCTTTATATGTGGAGAAGATACTGTTATGTGCAGTATCAGCCAGTGGGATATGATGATATGTTGTGACTGTTCGTGCTTTGTCACGTTCTACATAGTAGTCGGCAAGTATGTCGGCCTGATCTGCGGGAGTGAGAAGCTCATCGCCACGCTGTATTTTCACCGATTTGGATTTGGTGTTATGGCTTCTGACTAATTTCCAGAAGTTTTTGGGATCGCTGTGGGTACGGCGGAGTTGTTCATGCCATAAGGATGTTTTCCACTGTGACATTAGGGAAGTGATTTGTCTAGTGAGATTGTTTATGATCGGTCGGTATGTGGAGTCTTTGGTCCTGTACCAAACAGTTTTTAATGTTATTTCGTTGTTTGATGAGTGTAAATATGTGTGCCGGTGGTTTGCGCAGGTGTATAGGAGTGGGGGTGAATGTTGGTATGGCTGTAGTGGCTGCCTCGTTTATGATGTTTTGTAGTGTGCCTATGGCAGTGTCTATGTCTTGGATTTTTGTGAGTGGTGTTATGTTGGGTATGTTAGTGTATACCGTATTTTTGTATTGTTTCCAGTCTGCTTGTTGGAAATTGTATTTGTGGTGAGTGGGTGGGGTACTTGTTGTGTCCCTGCCGAGTTTGTATAATACGGGAATGTGGTCGTTGTCACTGAATTCCAATGTTGTACAGTGTGTGAATCTGTGTGATTGTTGCGTGAGTAGAAGATCCAGTGTGGATGTGTATGCCGGGTTTGAGTGATGTCTGAATGTGTATGCATTAGGATGAATAATAGTGTACTTTGTTTTTGTCAGATGATTTCCTAATGCATTTGGTCGACTACAGTTCCAGGTGTGATGTTTGGCATTGAGGTCTCCTACAATGATATGTTGTCTGTCGGTTTCAGTTTCTTGTAGCAGTGTCTTGGTGGTGTCAAGTGTTCCTCCTGGGCGCCTGTATATGCATGTAATTTTGTATGTGTGTTTGAGTTTGACTTGTATGGTAATTGCTGTATGTTTTTCGTCATTGAGTGTGTTGTTGTTTACCAGTCGTGATGGGACGTCACAACGCACCAGGAGTGCGACGCCACCGTGTCCGGGGGTTTGTGAGTCAAGTCTGTATGTGTGATAACCGCGAAAGTGTAAGTGTGTTCACGGGCATATACCGTCGTCCAAGGGGATCACTGAGAGAGCTGCGGCAATTCATCGACACCTGCGGGGCAAAAACAAATCACTGGCTGGTGGGAGACCTGAATGCCAGACACAGCCTATGGCACAACACAACGGCGAACCCGGCGGGAAGGCAGCTGGTAAAAACAGCTTTTACAGTAGTTCACCCAGCCACACACACCTTTCGCCACTTTAGAGATGGCTCTACGTCGACCATCGACCTCCTATTAACAAGGCAACCACACCGTATCACGGAGTGCACTGTCTCAGACTTCATCTCGTCGGATCATCGGCCTGTGATCTATGAAGTTCAAGGAAGAAGACCCGAACCGACGGTGAAGAAATTTAAATACCAGGAGGCCGATTGGAGACGTTACAAAGCCGAGGTCTGCCATAGGCTGCAACAAGTTCCGACCCTGCGAACCGTGGAGGAAGTAAATGACTACATTGAGGACTTCACGGCAGCACTAGTCGAGTCTGCGCAGACAGCCATCCCCACCTACTATCCACAGCCTCCCCACCTACAGAAACCCCCACCCCACATCATGGCGCTCATAAAAAGTAGGCGGACACTGAAAAATCGTCATTCCCGCACCAGAGACCCGGACACCCAGAGGGCCCTGAACGCAGTAACTACCCAGATTAAAAATCTCATGCGCCAATGGAAGACTGCGACCTGGCACGAACGGCTACGGGCCACGCATGGTGATTACAGGAAATTCTGGAAACTCACAAAAGCGGCAACCAAGAAGACCTCTAATGTCCGCCTACATGATGGAGACCGCCTTCTAAATCATGCTGAGCAAGCCGAGCTACTAGTTGGGCACTATCAGCAGGATATAGATACGCGGACAGGGGCCCAGCTCTCAATACCGGAGATGGCTAAGGAGAACAATTACATGTTCGTCACTCCGAAGAAACTGAAGGCCATCCTCAGAAGAGCCCACGGAAACAGGGCCCCTGGCCATGAGGGGGTACAGACAATACTCCTGAAACAACTACCGAGAAAAGGGATTGCTCATCTCACAAACCTGTACAATTTGAGGCTGAGACACTTCCCCGAAAAATGGAAGCATGCCATCCTGTTTCCACTCCTCAAGCCGAATAAGTCAGGGAACGAGGCAGATCACTATAGACCAATCAGCCTGTTGCCGCACCTCGGTAAGGTATACGAAAAGATCATCCTGAATTACCTTAGAGAATTCTGTGATGAAAACTCCGTAATTCCTTACGAACAGACCGGTTTTCAAGCACACCTCAGTACGGAACATCATCTTATGAAGCTACAAACTGAGGTGAACACCAGCTTCAATCGGAACACGGCAACGGCTATGATCTCCATCGACTGTACAAAGGCATTCGACTCAGTGTCTCACGGTATTCTATGCCGTAAACTCTTAGACCTCGAGTGCCCGGAACAGCTCTACAATGTCATTGTCTCCTTTCTCGGCAACAGGACCATCTCTGTGCGAGTTTGTGATGAGCAATCCCGGACCATCTCACTGAAGTGCGGAGTGCCGCAAGGAGCAGTCCTCTCTCCGGTGCTGTTTTCAATCTATACTGCTGAGGTAGTTGGCAAAAACTACAGAATAGCGAAGGTCGCTGCATATGCAGATGATATAGCCATCTACAGCACCAGTATGAGCGCCAAACATGCACTGAAACAGGCCGAGGAAACCTGTAAAGAGATAGTTCAACAGCTGAAAAACCTCAACATACAGGTCAATCCAGCAAAAACGGACTGTGTAGTGTTCTCGCACCAACAGGGCAAGAAATCAACACTGCCGAGGACTCTCCAGGTGGCTGACACCGTCATCTCGCCTTCTAACTCCATAGTATACTTGGGTATGAAGCTTGATCGGCATCTCAAGCTTAGTACCCATCTATATCAAAAGACCAGGACGGTCAGGAGAAGATCTTACCGTCTTCACCACCTACTGACTTCGCCAACCCTTTCACTCCGCCTCAAATTGCAAGTGTACAAGAGCATACTCAGGCCAGCACTGCTATACGGGGCTCCATTGTTCACACATCTCACCGGTGGCACGCAGCGGCTCCTCAAGAGGTTTCAAGACTCGATGCTCCGGAAGATGGTAAGGACAACGGCGTGGAAGAGGAAAAAGGCTCATGAACTCCACACCCTGCTAGATTTACCAAGGGTCCCGGAATTTATCAGGAGGAGGCATATCAAATTCTTGGATTCGCTGGGATATCTAGCAAACCCACTATTTAGGACGCTAACACCAGCACCACCCCCACTTAGATGGCAGAAAGTAGTGGAGGGAAACTCAGTGCAGAATGTGAAATAGACACGAATTTTAGTTTAAAGTTTTTAGTTAAGTTGTTAGATTAGGTTTAAGTTAGGTGTATAAAGAAAAACAAACAGAAAAATAAAGTGTGCCCCAACACTTTTGTTATAATATAAATGAAATAAGAAATAACAAAATAAAAAATCAATACCACAAAAATTCCTTAAAATGAAGCTCAGCTTCAGCAAAAGGAAAAATTGTCAAACAATGTAAATAACTGTAAATATAAGTATTCAGGGGCTTGGAAAAAAAAAAAAAAAAAAGTAAGTGTGTTTGTCTGTTGAGTTTTGTGTCTGTGAGTGCAACAACTGATGGCCTGTGAGAGGTCAGAAGGGATTCTAGCTCTAGCTTACGCTTTGCGAGCCCTGTTATGTTATAATTAATGATAGAATGTCTATCCATTTTTTGTTCCTGAGAAAACTTGTTGAAGCACAATGTTCAACGTGCTCATCAGGGTATGCATCATCGTCTTCATGTCGCTGAACATGGAGACCAGGCCATCAACCCATGGGGGTTGTTCCGTGGACGATTGGGTGGGTTGGGGTGGGGCCGATGGGGCCGGTGGTCCGTTAAAAACAATCCCTGCATAAGAGCGTGGGTCAGAGGTGGTGGTAGCAGCGCTAGATACGGTCTGCTGAGTTATGTTAGGTCTGATGACCTTTGTTTGCGCCTTGGTCTTAATAAGTTTGAACCTAGCAGGGCATTCGCGATAAGAGGCCACATTTGGGCCACCGCAGTTTGCACACTTTGGGGGAATGTTTCGGGGACACTCTTCTGTTTCGTGGTTATCACCACAGCGTACGCATTTGATGATGCGCTCGCAGAAATTTTTGGTATGGCCGAATTCCTGGCAGTTATGGCACTGCCTGGGGTCAGCAATGTTCTTCATTTTTTCTACTGAATAGATCATGTGGTCTATAGCACCCACTTTCTCTATGTCTTTGAGCGTGACATTATGTTCCGTTGTTAGGATAAGAAAAGATAACTCGGTTTTAACACCGGTTGGGCTCGTCTTTCGCATTCTCCATATGGACTTAAACCCAGGAAGACGGATCTGGAATGCGTTTTGTAATGATGTTAGGGAGTGATCTAAATCAAACTCTTTAATTATAAATTTTTTCAGTGGTTTTGTGCCCCGAGGAGCATATGAGTGATAGTCAATGTCCTGGTTATCATTTAGCAATTCTATAATATTGTCATATTCAGTCTTGGTTGAGACGAATATTTTTGTCTCAACCTTGGTGGACCGTATGGAAAAATTCTCAATTCCGTTATTAAGGAATGAGTTTTTAAGCTCAACCGCTGAAATGGCTGGCCTGATTATAATGGGGGGGAGGGGTTGTATGTTTTGTTGTTTGTGGCGTTGGCCGTTGTTAGTGGTATATTATTGGTCATGCTAGTAGAGGGTTGGGTGTTTAATGCTGCGAAGGGGTTGGGTGTTTCAATGGGTGTGATCGCGGCGTGTGTTGGCCTGGGTTTTACTGTAATTTTACGCTTTGGTGTGATAAAACCTTCCGCTTCGTGAGTGTTGTGTCTCTTAAGAGATTTTGATTTCTGTATTTGTGTGGTGTTTGTTTTCGTGTTGTTATCTGTAGCAGCTTGTGTAGTAGAGTCCGTTGTTTGAGGTCCGTTGTCGTGTTCCATGTTTTCAATGTTCATGATAATTAAAATATATACTTACAATATAATACAATAATAGCAATTAAGTAATAACTTAAAACTAGTACTCACGGAATCCTTACATCCTGAGGATGTAAGGATGGACACAAAAAGATCGCAACAGCCAAAACCGTTAAAAACCGTTAAAGCCGTTAAAGCACAGGAACTAGCACTGTCACTATAAAGAGACGGACCGTAACGAAGACACTATGTGATCCCTTTGGCTGCTGGCTGTCGACTGACCAGGCCCCCCCAGAAACTAAAACGGATATATATTCCACTCACCGATAGTGAAGGCTTTTCCAATCTCAAAAGGAAACTGACGTTTGTCCCCAGACCGACCAATGACGAACCAGCTACAACCACCTCTAACAGCTTTGCTGTACTTAGCGGCCCATCCACCTCTCAGCCAGAAACACTCATCCCAGCTACCCCCACCCCAACTACCCCACCAACCAATCAAAAGCCGTACAAACCGGCCCCTTATGATTGTTATTAGTCCACCGATGTCATCGGTGGAACTAAAAAAGAACCTATTAGAGGCGAATATCACCATATTTATTATTCGTTCTAAAAAGAACGAAAATAAAATTTTTACCTCAACTAAGGCAGATTATGACGCCACCATGGCCCTTCTCGACCAGTCGGTTGATATCGACTTTCACTCGTACGCACCAAGAGGCACCAAACCCTTAAGGAAATACATACTAAAAGGGTCCGATATCAACCATTGAGTGGCCTCTATTGAGTGTGCACTAAAAGCCTGCCTACCCGGATTCAAAAGCATCTGGCGGATGCAAAAGACTGACGAGAGTGGGAATAAGAGGAATCTCCCACTCATCATCGTTACCACCGACGAAAAAACGACCCTCCAGGATATGGAAAACGTTGGTCCAATCGACCACATGGGTTATTCAGTTGAAAAACTGAAAAATATTAGCGGCCCCAGGCAGTGTCACAACTGTCAGGAGTTTGGCCACACAAAAAACTTTTGTGGGCGTATCATTAAATGCGTTCGATGTGGTGAAAACCACGAGACGCATGAATGTCCACGCAACACCCCACCCAAATGTGCAAACTGCGGTGGACCTCATGTGGCCTCATACCATGACTGCCCAAATAGACAAATCCTTCTTATAAAGAAGGAAACAAAGGTCACTACATCAAGACCAACAACCAATACCCAGGAGACTGCATCTCCTGCTCCCACCACCACCTCTGCCCCGAACTCTTACGCCGGAGTCCTATTCAACGGACTACCCACCCCCACACCAACCCCCGCACCCGCACCCACACCCCCACCCCTAATCCTCCAGCCGTCCACGGATACACCCGCATGGGTTGAGGGCTTACTCACCATGATTAGTGACATGAAGGCCATGTTCCATACTGTCATGACCACGCTTAACATCGTGCTCCAACAAGCCTTCGCAGCTAAAGTTAATGGATAGACACTCTATCCTTAACTATAACATAACAGGGCTCGTAAAGCTTAAGCTCGAGCTGGAATCCCTCCTAGCCTCTCATAGGCCATCAGTTGTCGCACTCACAGACACAAAACTTAACAAGCAAACGCGAATACACTTTCACGGTTATCACACTTACAGACTAGACTCACAAACCCCCGCACAAGGAGGCGTCGCACTTCTGGTGTGTTATGACGTCCCCTCTAAACTTATAAACAATAACACACTCAATGACGAAAAACACAGCCGTCACTGTACATGTAAAACTTAAACACACATACAAAATCACATGTATATACAGAAGACCGGGAGCACAACTCGACACCTTCAAAACACTCTTACGGGAAACCGAAACAGACAGAAAAAATATCATCGTAGGGGGCCTAAACGCTAAACACCACACTTGGAACTGCACTAAGCCAAATGAATAAGGTACTCACCTCACTAAAACAAAATACACAGTCATACACCCCAACGCCTACACATACAGACATCACTCAAACCCAGCGTACACATCTACACTAGACCTGTTACTCACACAACAATCACACAGATTCACAGATTGCATAACAACAGAATTCAGTGACAACGACCACATCCCCGTTATCTATCACCTCGGCCGTGACACAACAAGAATCCCACCAACAGAACACAAAAAAAACTTTACATAGGCAAACTGGAAACTATACAAGAACACAGTCTACACTAACACACCCAACACCACACCTCTCACAAACACTCAAGACATAAACAATGCCATAAACACCCTCCAAAACATCATACGCGATGCCGCCTACACCTCGATACCCACTCCCATTCACCTACGCCAGCCACCAAAACACAGACTCGCACTAATTAAAAAGAGAAACAACATAAAAAAAACTGCTGGTATAGGACTAAAGACCCAACATACAGCCCTATAATAAACAGTCTCACCAGACATCACCTCTCTAATGTCGCAGTGGAAAACATCCTCTGGCACGAACAATTACGCCGTACCCATTATGACCCCAAAAACTTCTGGAAACTAGTCAGAAGCCACAACACCAAATCAAAATCGGTGAGAATACAACAAGGCGATGAGCTTCTCACTCCCGCAGATCAGGCTACGATACTTGCTGGCTACTACGTCGATAGAGACTCAGCACGTACCACCACCATCTACAACCACAGTCCACCGACTGGTATAACACAAACTATATTCTCATCCCATAAAGGACTGACTACAACCCTGAGAAATGCGAAGGGGAACAAATCAACAGGCGAGGACAATATACCCCCTACAGAGGACAACTCCCCAGGAAAGCCCGTATGTTTCTCCTGAGATGTATCTCCTAACAGATCTAGTGTAGATGTGTACGCTGGATTTGAGTGATGTCTGTATGTGTAGGCGTTGGGGTGTATGACTGTGTATTTTGTTTTAGTGAGGTGAGTACCTTATTCATTTGGCTTTGTGCAGTTCCAAGTGTGATGTTTAGCGTTTAGGTCCCCTACGATGATGTGTTGTCTGTCTGTTTCGGTTTCCCGTAAGAGTGTTTTGAACGTGTCGAGTTGTGCTCCCGGTCTTCTGTATATACATGTGATTTTGTATGTGTGTTTAAGTTTTACATGTACAGTGACGGCTGTGTTTTTCGTCATTGAGTGTGTTATTGTTTATAAGTTTAGAGGGGACGTCATAACACACCAGAAGTGCGACGCCTCCTTGTGCGGGGGTTTGTGAGTCTAGTCTGTAAGTGTGATAACCGTGAAAGTGTATTCGAGTTTGCTTGTTAAGTTTTGTGTCTTTGAGTGCGACAACTGATGGCCTATGAGAGGCTAGGAGGGATTCCAGCTCGAGCTTAAGCTTTACGAGCCCTGTTATGTTATAGTTAAGGATAGAGTGTCTATCCATTAACTTTAGCTGCGAAGGCTTGTTGGAGCACGATGTTAAGCGTGGTCATGACAGTATGGAACATGGCCTTCATGTCACTAATCATGGTGAGTAAGCCCTCAACCCATGCGGGTGTATCCGTGGACGGCTGGAGGATTAGGGGTGGGGGTGTGGGTGCGGGTGCGGGGGTTGGTGTGGGGGTGGGTAGTCCGTTGAATAGGACTCCGGCGTAAGAGTTCGGGGCAGAGGTGGTGGTGGGAAAGGAATGAGGCAGGGGGATGCACTGGCATGGCTCCTATTCGATCTAGCTCTGGAGAAGGCCATTAGAGAGTCTGGTATTCAAGTGGGCGGAACATTATTCAGCCGAACAGTACAACTTCTGGCTTATGCTGATGATATTGATATCGCAGTACGATCCTTCCAGGCTGTCTCTGTTGGATTCCTTAAACTAGCAGAAGCAGCAAGAAAAATGGGACTTACAGTAAACGCAGCAAAGGCCAAAAACATGGCCACAGAGGAAATCCGCAGGCCTGGCGAAGAAATCACTATCGGAGAGTATACTATTGGAAAAGTTTTCGAGTTTATCTATCTCGGGTCCCTCATAACCCAAGACAATGTTGTGGATTCAGAAATTAAACGAAGAGTGCTAAGCGCCAACCGTTATCATGGCCTCAGTCCATGTTTTAGGAGCCGTGCATTGACTAAGGACACAAAAGTTCTATTATACAAAACAATTATCCGGCCAATTCTCCTTTATGCCGCAGAAACGTGGACTATCTCCAAAACTGGTGAGCAGAATTTGATGGTCTTTGAGAGAAAGATTCTGCGTAAAATCTTTAGAGCTGTGAAGGTTGACCGGGTATGGAGACGTCGAACAAACCAGGAGCTCAAAGATTTATTCTAATAGTAATAAAGAAGTGCTCAATTTCAAAATCGATATGAAATTGAAAATCATTACATAGACATAATAAATAAAATAGATATATAATGAAAGAACTAATAATTGTAATGAAAATTGTAAATGTAAAATAAAAATAAGATCTAGAAGAATTACAAAAAGGAAAGAGAACACTACCATAAGTATTGCTAGATAGTGAAGACACAGGCCAGAATATTCGAGAACAGGAATCGAGGCACATTAGGTAGATGCTATCAACTAGTTTTAAATTTTATTGTGTTTCAACATTTCACAGTGTGTCATATGCATAATAAATCATAGGTCTACTCGCAATTGTACTTTATTATGAAATAGGGTTCAGGTTTTTCCTCCTTATCCTTCAAATAAACTTAAGAGTTTAAGATTACCAAAACAAAAAATAATATGGATCAACGATCCACCAGATTGAAATAAAATATACAATACTATAAATGTAAATAAATTGTTGCATATAATCATTGGTATATATAGCACCTAGGTATGTGCTATATAGCACATGTTAATTTATAAATGTAATGGGGTAAATATGAGAATAAACAATATTTAGTTGCCAAACCATAATTAGTAGATAAGATTGAAACACATATACTATTAATTAATCCTATGTAAAGACAAACAGGTAATAATATAAATGGTGATTGTACTGAAATATATATCAGATGAATTACATGTTTTTAGATAAATGTTTTGAGAATGCTCAATGCATGCATGGAAACTTTATAAAATACAATTATTTTGTAGAAAAATAAAACAAGGTTTTATTTTTGAAAAATTTGTAGAATTATATAATATGATATATGAAATATGGCAAAAAAGCCTCCAAGATATAAATGTATTATAATACTTATTGCAAAAAAGCCTCCAAGATATAAATGTATTATCATACTTATTTTTTTTACCAAAATATTATTCTTTCTATCTTTTTTTATAATGATTCATGAATAATAAAAAATATTGTTCTATAAATAATATTTATATTATTTCATAACCTTCTCATAAATTTCATAACGTTATACTCATTTAATGCACGGCTTCTTTGCTTTTTCATCCATTTCCTTTCGATATATCGATATATCGATATTTTTCTACCGATTATCGCTGAATATCGATATTTGGTTTTGCGATATATCGAAATATCGAATATCGATATTTTTCTTTCGATATTCCAATCCTAACTCGAACCTATAGAAAAATCTATGGTTGGAGGTACTACGGAAAATTAAAGTTAATAGGTAGGAAAATAAAATTAAGTAAAAAGGTCGGAAAATTAAGTACTACATCTACCGATCTCCGCTTTCATCATAACTAGTTTATATATTAACTATATAGACACCAATGGATTGATACAACATATGCCTCTGGTCAGTACGCAAATTTTTTTTTTTCGGGGCATTTAAATTTTTTTGGAGAAGGAGGAGGATTTAATAAGAACAAGGCAAGTTATCACCTAAATATGTATAATAAGTTTCAAGCATGAAAATTGGATCAAACATTATTATATTACTAATTAAATAAATATTAAATATTACTTAAAATACCAACTTTATTTATATACATTTCGAGGAGATAAATCTCCCAATACCGCATCCCCTCTCTGCTTACGCAACTATATGACAACAACTCACATGCCCTTCAAAACGACGAGTGCAAAAAGAAGCAGTATGAAAGATCTCCTCCCGTGAATTATCGTACGTACTCCAATCAATCCAGGGAAGAGTGCTGCTGAGTATTTTCCTTCCTCATACCTGTCATCAAATTTGATGATTGACATAATTCTTCTGTGACAGATGCAAATTAATATTTAAAATAAAATAATAAGTCAATAATAGTCCATTTTAGTATTATATATACCTGCACGTATACGTTTTAAAAAAGAAAGGTGCTACATACCAATGGTTTGGAATCAGAGAAAATCGTCAAAGGTAAAAATCAGTACTGTTGAACATTAATCAGCTATATTATTACATAAACTCATTTAAAACATTTAAATGGTGATAAATTTGTTTGTTCTTACAATGTCTTTAAAAAATTATAACTATTTTTAATCCCGTAGATGCTTTTAAGAGATGGGAAAGAATAAATGGGACCATTTTCCAGTTTTCCTCGATTAGCACTAAAATCATTAAGCTTCAAAGAAAACGTCTTATCCTAAAGCAAAAATAAAATAATGACACAATGCACGATAGATCTAATATAATATTGTATAAATTATATACAATGTGGCGCATTAATGATTGTGAACAATAGCTAATAGTACAATCAATGAGCAATTTTGAATAATTCAAGTCTAAGTTTCGAACCAAACATATGGGCCATCTTCAGGGTATGTGATTTCGACGTGATTTTCTAGGAGTCTGATTGAATTTTCTGTCTCTGAGAAAATCTCGTCAAAATCGCTTGCTCCGACATGTTTGATTCGAAATGTCGTATTATAAAAAATTTCAGACTGATTTCCTGATTATCTATTATGCATGTTATAATTGGTACAATCAATCATCTATCATCTACCTTTAATGATTGAGTGAATGTTCATTTTATTTTATAATTGATGGTATAAATGTGATTACTGCCATACATGAAGCTTATATGGCAGTAATTTCACTAATTATCTAACAATAATTATTAAAAAATTAAACAAATGGAGTGGGTTTTTGCAATTTTGCCTGTAAAAAAAAAATCCATACTTCGGGAGAAAAATTCAATCTAAGACACAAAATATCACACTTGCCCGTAACATCCGCATACCGAGTTTTAATAATAATAGTAAATATGAAGAACAGTTAACAAATTACAACAAAAAATGAAACTGATCTTAAGTAGCTAATGGTGTAATTAGTTTGGTCGTGAGCTGTGGACGAATCATCAGAGGATAAAAACCAAGCGCCGTTAACCGTACTCTCATATAACTGACTTTATATTACTCTCATATTACTGAGTTTTTCTCCTTAATTATCTATTGTTGTTTTTTTCAAAACTAAACTAGATCAAAACTAAACTAGATCAAAACTAAAGTATTTAAGTGGTAATTTATACATGAAAGATAAGCAGATAACACAGGCCAACAAATTTTTTTTTTATATTAGATTTTTATGTGCTGAATCTAAATCTGACCTTAGTTTTTTTGTTTCACCCATATTTTTCCAGCAATATGCTTTGTATTATATAGTATAAACCCCTATACAGTATACGGGGGAATTAATGAAACACTGTGATACATCATAAGCATGGTTTGTATTTACAGGATCTACGAGGTTTTTGCGTAGAATGTTCTTCTCACCAGGTTTTAAAGACTTCCTCACATGCCAGTTCTTTCTGCACCAATGTTGAACCCTAGCCCTACTGTCCCATTCACACAAGAAACATGGAAATTTGGTAAAACCACCTTGCTGACCAAGGAGGTTATTTTTAAATCACCACATATCATCCAACCATGAGCAGAATAGCCTATTCGATTTAACACTGTTTCTAGGTTTTCATAGTTTTCTTTATAATCACAATTCTTAAATTGTGGGTGATACAGTTTTATTAATATCATATTTGGATTCAGCACCCTAAAAACTATAGGAATAAGTTGAATAAAATAGGAATAAGTTGGAGGAAAAGTTGACTCGTTTCAATAGAAAATGAACACGCTAAATAAATAAACACTTTCCTAAGCTCATTGATATTTTTTCACAGAATATTTTTTTGAAAAAGTCATTTAAGTCAATGAAAAATAGTTTCTTTGGATAATTGGTAATTTTGGTTGATAGTGAAATGAATTCATAAATCAAATATCTTACTGTTATATTAAAAACAAATTTATAAAGCGTATGTGGTAGGCATGCAGAAAAATGTGTCTTTATTTATTTGCATACTTGATACGGGGCCCCTAAATGTCTACGCACTTGCTTCAAACGTTATCAAACAACAGTACAAGAAAAGACAAGTAGTTGATTTTACTATAACGTATCCTTTCAATTATAATTATATTTTAATGTATATATTTATATTTTATCAATTTTCATGCAGACCAGTATTTTTTTCCATTAAAAGAGTCAAATTTTCAAAATTCGAAATGGGCGAAATGAATTGGACATATTGATATCAGTATTACAAAGTCCGGAAAACAATTTTTTTGATCACCCATTTTTCTAGCATTTAGCGTTAGAAAATTTGAGAAGATTCGAATATTTAAAAAAAAAATATGTAAATTAAAATTAAATAGGTAACGTATATATATATATATATATATATATATATATATATATATATATATATATATATATATATTTATATCTTTCATATCAAACTCTTAATAAACAAGAACTAACCTCCACTGACCTAGTTCATCCACTGCTAGCAGGATCCGCTAATCTACTTCCGGCAACAGAGATGGCCCGGATGCTACCGCTAATTGAACGGCTTACTTACTTCCTACAGAAAAGTTCTTACAGTCCTACCAACCTACTCGAAATTAAACCAATTAGAGAGACCGAGTCCAAGGCCTAACAAGGGCGATGTCTATCTAGCAGAGTAGCTTTTCCGGTAACGAGATCTACAATCCGCAAAGAGGATCTCCATGATCATCAATGACTTGATGAGCTTATGTTTCAAATACAAAATTATGATAGCATCACCAAAAGCGGTTTTAAATAATATGACATTCGTAAACGAAAGGCAGACATTCGATATCACATCAAGAGAATATAGGATGAACAATAATATAACGATTAAGAAAAAGAAAATAAAAGAAAAAGTAATATATAACAAGATGAAAAATTCCACGAGAAATTAACGACCGAGTTCAAAATGGCCGCTTGCACCATTTCTCTTGAAAAAATACCACCATTAGTCATATTTTCTACTCTACCATCAATTAAAGCTGTTTTGTTTCCTTACACCAGGGTCACCTTGAAAAAAAAATTTGGTATTTGCGTTCAAATTTATTTATAAATTCAAACTTGTTAACTGTGATTAGTGGGAAAAGTGTTTAAGGCTCAGCGAAAATAATGAAAAGCGCGCGCGTGAACGTAACTTTTCTGTTTCATTGTGACGTATAAAAGAATGTTTTAATGTGACATACTCTTAATCATCAGTAATGAAATATGTTGTATTATAAATTGTTTGCTATACCAATATTATAAGTCACGAAAGTAATAAAAAAATATATTTTTAACAAAATACAAACTAGACTACTAACTAACTTGCCATCTGCTAGTCTAAAACGCACCAATAAAAGATTATTTATGAAGTTTCAGGGAGTTGAAAAGAATATTTTATTTGCTCATATCTTAAAATGTATGTATTTTACGGTAAATTATGAAAGGTAATTAAATTATCTAAAAAACAATAAAAGAATCATCAAAATCGGACCAGTATTAGCAAAGATACAGCGCATCGGATTAAGCGGAAGTAGCTATTATATTATGGATTTTACAAATTTCTCGTAAACGGCTCCAACCATTTTGATGAAGCTTGCCTAATGTTTTCTCCTTAAAGACCATTAACTTTTCATGTATGTAGTATATCAAAGAAAAAATGCAGAGAAAAAGGTTATGAATTGAGCATGCAATTGCATGCTCAATTCATAACCTTTTTCTCTTATATTATAAATTATATTATAAATTACTATAAATTTATAGTAAATTATGTGTAGAATTGGAAGGTTATTAAATTATTTAAAAAAAACAAAAAATGAATTATCAAAATGGGGCCAGTATTAGCAAAGATACAGAGTATTTTATGAGTACAAGACCCTAGACGGATAACGGAGCGCATCAGAAAGGAGACGAATGCGACCAAACCTGCTCCCAGCAATCCGCCAATCTGTTGTCAACAATACCGTCTGTAATAATGAAATTTAAGAATACAAAAGCGGAAATTAACTTAATAAATTCTACTTTTATATTATTTAATGGAAAGAAAATGTTTCCGTGGAAACTAAACCGGAACTTTTAAAATATATTTTCAACTTGACGAAGTTAAAATAGTATATAGGTAGTGTACAGAATTGTTGTACTAAAATTATTTAAAATACTATTTTATTGTACTGAAGTGGGAAAAGATGTGAAGAAGTGAATGCTGTTGAGTTTATTTCCAGCATTGTTTATGTGAACTTTTTAAAATTACATTAAAAAGGTAATTATTATAGGACGGTAAGGGAAAGTTGTGTGATGCGCGCACCGCACCAGATTTTTTTAATCCAAAGTATTGAAGGCTACTGAACCGTTCCCTCAATTTTAAGGGAAAAGGAATATTGAGGTTACGGTGGGGGAAGATTTTATCTACAAAGTAGTGATCGTAAGAGTCGCGACCCAAGCCACAATGTATAAATTACCTGTTTGCAACTGTTGCGTTCTTGGCACCAAAAGTTATTCATATTTCTATCCTATATTTCTAAATAAATAAATACCACATACCAGTATTTATTTTTCGGTGCCCTAATTTTATAATTTAAAAAAACAATTATATTTTTCACAAAATATAATCAATCATAATGCGTTAGATCCCAGGAAATCAAGAGATTTCGGTATAGAGTATTATGTTGGATCATAATTATTTTTAATCTAATTTGAACGCTGCCTAAGATAGTTTCGGGTTTGGGAGTATAAAGTAAAGTTAATGATTTTTTGGAGGTTTATAATACCATAGATTTAGAAAAAAAATCCAGGTTAAGAAGAATTAAAAATTGCAAACGTCAAATTAATCAGGGCAACTTTTAACTGCGCAGAAATCATTCTGTAGTGCGTTTAAATAAATTGACACATGGAGTGTAAGCGGAGTATCATTTCTGACGTTCTCAAGATCTTTATTAAGTGCTTCTCAAGATATAACACTTCTTACACACCTCTCAATTTCTTAATTTGATTTCTAATATTACGATTAAAAAGAATTAATTTTCAAGTGCTGCTTCAAATAATCTTGATATAATTGGCTATTTTTAAAATAATAGATTTAAGTAAACTTCGTAATATTGCTATTCCTTTAAAAAAAATACGATAAACTATAACCTACCACTGCAATGATATGGTATAATAATATACCACTATATAATATTATATAGTGCTAAAGTCTTACTACCAGGTCTAGCTTAGTTTTTGGATTCAGTTGAAAATGAAACTAATTTTATATAAACTAATTACAACAACAAAAAATGTGTTCTACAAAAATATATGTACACAATATTACTAGTCATAAAAATATACGCAAAATTAGAATAAAAAAAATAAATCAAATTGAAAGGCAAACAAAGCCCGACAACATTGCTGTCCTTCATTTTTCGAATAAGATTAAGAAATGCTAACATTTTTTACCACAATTTACCACTTTTTATGCTATGCGCAAATAAAATATTCTTTTCATCATAACTTTTTTCCCTACATTTCCTCGGTGATGTATCACATATATGAAAAGTTAAAGGTCTTTATGAAGAATAATTTAGGCAAGTTTCATCAAAATCACTGGAGCTGTTTTCGAGAAAATTGTAAAAAAAAAGTCTAAAATCGATTATATAAAGTGGCACTTCCGGTTAGTCGATTTTGACGAAAATGTTGCTGTAACCTTGTATGTTGCCAACCTTAAATACATAATTTCAGTATCGTACAACTTTTCGTTTTTGAACTAGACTGTTAACATACACACAGACACACACACAGGCCATTTTGCGAGACTTGATCATTTGGACTCAGAGGACCTTGAATTATTGAACTATAAAGCGTGTATTTTCGTCGAAAACTCGAGAATACTTCGTATATAAGTAAGGGAAAGTAAAAATTGGCCTGCAGGATAAGAAAAATAATAACCCTCTTCAGGTCCGCTCGGATCTCATGCCTAGTTTATTTGTACGCCATGCTCGTAAAATCAGAGATAAATTTATGAAATTACGTGGGAATTTTCATCTAATAATAGGTGATGAATTCGTGTTGTTGATTTGAGAATATTTGATGTAAAGGATTTAAGGCGAATTTTTTTTCAGAAAAAGTATTATAAAAAACTATTATAAAATGAAAAACTATTATATAATTGGGGTATCTGGAAATCTCGATCCCAATTAGAATTTTACATCTGTAAAACTTTAGACTTTAAATAGATTTCATTTATTTATTATTTTAATTTCCTTTACAATGTTAGCAGCAATTAAAGCAGAAAAAAAATACAAAAATCGAGAACAAGTTAGGAAGAGTGCGTAAGAACCCCACCTCGTACTTAATCTAATTTTCTTTACCCTGTATTAAGAGGTTGAACCTTAATTTTGCGCATATTCCCTGGTATAGTTCGTACCTACATCTATTGTTAGATAACATTCCTTAAGCACTAATTGATATATTGCGTTGAAAAGTATATTGTAAACGATTCCATGGATATAAGGATCGTTAGTAGCATAATACTTTCTTATATTTTAACGTCAAAAGTTAAATAAAATTAAAGTTTTACCCAACATATTACAAACTAATCAAAATATATTGAAAATAGTTTGTTTTAGGATGATTGTTTAATAATCGCAACATTTGTGGCGTCGGTCATAAAGGAAGAAATTATCTTCTGTGGCCAGAAAGCGCTGTTGCGAGAAAAAAAATAATACAAACATTTTTGTATTACTTTTTCGGTGTTTTGGTTACTTTTACAAAAATGTAATTCAGTTTAAAAAAAAAAACTTTACTGGCCACAGGGTAAAGAAATATGAAATAAGCCTTAAAACTGAAAGATTCTGAATTATGAAAACATAATTGTTCATAATAACAACTTATAATATAATTTACCCAAAACTGTTATTTTCCAATCGATGTAGGTCCCCCGATGCTGTATCGCATATAGATGTTTTTGTGATTCTCTTGTCTTTTATAGGAGGGAAACCGTTTATCAAACATATTTTCTATTTTCCTTTTTAAAATAAAATAAAAACATTGGTACCAGTTCCACATGAAGTGACCTTTAATGGTTTTATGTATTTCTACAGGACAGATCAAAATCGACAATTGTGATATGAACAATCTAGATTAAAATGTCAAAACCGTTTTAATTACAATTGAGGATCATTTTAGAGCTTCAGATAGATCAGAACCAATAACAGTTGACAGTTTTCATTATTGACGAGTTAATTACACCATCTGGATCACACTGTCTCGAACTTTAATTTCCAAAATAATTCGGCAATATAAACACATATTTGGTTACAGTTCCGTTATATTATTATCAGAATTAAGTATTCTAAGCAATTAAGAAATAAAAATAATTTTAAAAAATCAAATTACATATATTAGCTTTGCTTTTAAGGGCAATAAAGGCAATTAAACATTCATGAGAATTATTTTGTAATAAACAATTACCAGAACCCGGCGCAGAAGTGTTATCGCCGCTTCCGTTTCTTCTAGATCCAGCTGTCTCATGAATATTCTCAACGCTAACAAGGAAACTTTGTTGAACGATTTCAACCAAGCCCTACCAAAATTTTTGAGATGTAAGTTACCTTTTTTTGTGCAATTAAAAAAATGTGAAAGTTACAACGAATATTTTCCTGAGAGAATAGTTAGTGTTTTTAAAAATGTTCACTGAAAAGGCCAATATTTTTAATATTTACCAATTCTCTTGTCTGTAATCCCACAAGATGCCTATGCTTTAAGCATGACGTGAAACAATACATTACTATACTACTGACTGAAATAAAGACTCGACAACAAAATCAAGGGGTTTTATATAAATTCATTCAGAAAAAAAAATTGCATAGAATCTGTATAATACACATCAATGAACACCTAAAAAAGAATGAAAGAAAACGAACACTTTTACAATAAATAATAAATGTTTTGTCATTTTATGTACACCTATCTTTGTTAAGTTATCTTACTAATTCAATAAACAGCATATGTACGGCGTTACTGGCGTGCAAAAGCTTTTTAAAATTTCTGTCTTCTTTTTTCACCCCCTCCTTAGTGCCATCAGCTTGGAGGAACGGCCTCAACCCATCTCGCCCACTGATCTCTGTCGATGGCCCTTCTTCTCATATCCACCATCGTGCTGCCTCTGGCTCGCCCAAGTCTCTCCAGATATTGTGATATATCATCCTTGGTCTGAATCTAGGTCGCCTTCCCTCTGGTTTTGCTTCCAAGAGCCATTTAGCCTTTTGGTTATTGCCCATCCTGTAAACACGGCCAAACCATTTCAGTTGGCGTTCTTCTATAATTTCTTTTATTGGCCTTACATAGTTCCTCTCTTATCCTCTCATTTCTCTAGCAGTCTCTTCTTGTTTTGCTAAGGACAGTCCATCTCTCGGTACCATATAGAAGGACAGGCAGAAATACTATTTTAAATAAAGGTATTTTCGTTTCTTTCTTTATCTGCTGTTTGCCCAATATTGTAGTGCAGATGGAGTAGAACACACCATTAGCCTTCTTGACTCTATGTAGAACCTCTTGGTCTATTCTCCCATCTCTGATAGTATGAAGGTGCAGCTACTGATGAGGAAGAAGGACCTCGTGCAGTTCCACACTTTCGCACCGCGAGGGACAAAAAGATCCAAGAAGTGGGTCTTATACGGCTTCGACCTTGATCAAAAGATAGAGGACGTAGCGGAGGAGCTCAAATAAAAACTCCCAGACATCAGGATGGCGAGGAGACTTACGAAGGTCATTGGCTGTCGGCGGCAAAATATTGAGATTATCCAGCTCATCACTGACCACAATGCCCGGCAAGAGATCATTGCAAAGCTCCGTCCTGTCGACTACACCCAGTTTACCATCATCCCATTCAGAGAAAACGGTGGACCAGTGCAATGCCGTAACTGTTTTATGTACGGCCATACAATGAAGTATTGTGGCCGAAATGTCCAGTGCGCCTGGTGTGGACAAGAGCATGAAAAAGACCTCCCCGGTGAAATGCGCTAACTGTGCGGATGACCACCCTGCGTCCTCTAAGGGACTGCCCCAGACGGCAAGAACTTATAAAAACAGAAGGGAGAAGTCAGAATCCGCTCATACTGCAGCTGCCCCTTCAAGAAAGCCGAGTAGGCTAGTACAGCAGGGCATATCGTACTTGTCTCTGATTAGCGGGTCCCCTCCAGCCAACAGCCAATCGCAGCAAGGCTCTCAACCCCACCACTCGGCTCACCCCCACCGCTCGGCTCATCCCCACCGCTCGACTCATCCCCACCACTCGGCACAACCCCAGGAGCCAGCAGTACCACTGCAGCACCATCATTCTACTGCTAGACCTCTTTAGGAGAAGAACGACCTGCCTAACGAGATAGGTCAAATGATGACCATGATGGTCCAGCATATGCAACTTGTGATGAGGCTGTTGGAGAAGCAGGATCAACTGAGCACCTGGTGATCATCATGAATATCAGAGGTCTAGCATCGAAGCTGACCGAAGTATTGGCGTTGACAGATACCCTGTTTCCCGCCTCGGCTCGCCTATATTTTCAGGGGTATACTATATACAGAGAGGTGTGCACACCCAGGTGTGCCCAGTACCTCCGAAGGCGTCGCCATCCTAATCAGACCTGGACACGCCCAGGCGAGGAGTCGGTATGTCGTCCTTGGGGACTTCAATGCCCGACACTCCGCCTGGCTGCGTAGTAGTAATAATCCACTGGGTACTTAGACTAGGATGTCCGTCTTGCACCCGGGGGTGCACACCTTCAGGCAGGCATCCCGACCTGGGTGTACTTCAACGCTGGACCTGCTCCTGACCAGAGATCTGCACACAGTCACGGACTGCCTAGCGCTCCCGTACGGACCTTCAGATCACCGGCCAGTGCTCTACGCCTTTGAGGGTACGCCCGCCGGCAAGCAAGAACCTCTTTCACAAAGCTGACTGGAAAGGCTACAGGTTCAGTAGTAAAGAAAGACTACCAACGATTCAGCCTCTTCGAACTGAAGCCGAGGTGAATACAGCGGTAGAAGTCATCACCACTACTATCCAGGACTCAGCCAATGGGAACATCCCCAGGTTCAGCCCAACGCGATGAGGAAACCTCCACGGCACATCTTTGCTCTGATTGGCCAGAGGAACATCTTCCAGCGTATTAGTGACTACAGTTTGAAACCGGCCATCAACGCAATGACCCGGCAGCTGGCTATCTGCTCATGCGTGTCTGGAAGACCTCACTGGCATGATCAGTTACGGCGGACTCATGACGACCATCGCCGTCATGGAGACTTAGTTCTGGACACTCGTCAGGACCCACGTAACTAAGAGAAGGACATCTGACATCAGTGAGTGACCTACTGACACCAGGGAAAAAGGTTGAACTACTGGCAAAGAACTATGAGAAGAGTGAAGAAGCTCGGATGGCAGATGCTCCTGGACTTCATGAAGGACCACTACCGTGCCCTAATGAGGTATCCATCTTCTCCACCTTAGGTCGACTTGAGTCAGTACTATACTATACAGTAGTACTATTCAGTCCTACGTCGAACTAAGGGGAACAAAGCATCGAGCAATAATGATATCCCGTATGTGTTACTGAAGATGCTCCCTAGGAGGGGTAAAGGCTTCCTATTGAACATCTTCAACTCATGCATGCGGATTTCATACTTTCCTGATGCCTGGAAATAAGCAATCCTAGTGCCGCTACTCAAGCCGGGGAAGACTGGAAATCTACCCGAACAACGTCGGCCGATCAGTCTCCTCTCGCAAATGAGGAACATCTTCGAACATTCCCGCCACCATATGTCGTCTGATCCGAAGCTGTATTAGCGGAAGATCGTTCGTACCGGAGCCAATACTGTCTGCGGCTGAAACTGCAGGTTTCATAAGCATATGCACAATGCTCTATGGTGCACTCCTGCGGCACCTCTTGCATTGAAAACCACAATCAGAAATCTACAGGGTTACCAGAACTTCGGCCTTCGGCGGATCGTCCTTGGTACCACGCTCCAGCGAGCCAAGAGTAGTGCCATTCACGAAGAGTTCCAGCTCCCAGCGGTGCCAGAGTACATCGGCCGGAGGCACATCAAATTCTTTGATGGGCTGAAAGCCTGTGTAAATCCACTCTTCAGAGACATCGATCCACCACCCAGGCCTGGAAGGTACTAAATTCCCTTTGAAGACACTAAATTCCCCTTGGTCGACGTGGCAGCCGAGGGATGGGATTTGGGCTATGTACCCTAAACCCAAAACTTAAAATAAAATACTAGCAGAATGGTCCCTCCCCATTCCGTCAAACTAATACGGCAATAATGCCGTAAAAACATAAAATAACCGCACACAGAGGACAAGAAAAATATTACCTTAGAATACCACTAGGTAACATAAGGTCTTAAAAGGAAGTGGACATATATTTATATTTTTTATGTTATGTATTTTATAGTTAATAAATAAAATTGGAGGGAGAGAAAAAAAAAAATAAAAAAACATTCAACATCGATCTTTATAGAAGCATACGTTTCCGAAACAAAATTAAAATGTTCTATCGAATTTGATTTTATTTTTTAAAATTGTAACTTGAAACTTAAATGTGGTATTTTCGGAGGTTTCGCAATCGAGTTAATTATGGTTTATTTGGATAAGAATATATAGCGTTGTAGTTTAAATAACTTTGATACCGATGACTCTGGAAAAGAAGACAGTGTAGAAGAGATTGAAAAGTAACCGAGAAATATTTTACAAGCACTCAACACCCAACAGAGTTTTTTAAAGAATACTGGCGGTCTATGTAGATTTGAAATTTGATCGTCATTTCGATATTACGTGTATATAAATGTATGTATTAATCGTGGGATTATTTTTTTAAAAAAATGAATACAGGAAAACAAATATATAAAGAGAAACTTTCAGTCAATCGTAAAACACAAACTTGTTCGTCTTAAATAAAATTTCGGTTAACATGAATTTTTTTAACACGAACTGGAAAATTTTGTTTCCCACCGAATTCCTGTTAGCGAGGGGATACTGCATTCGACTTGTCTAGTTTGTGAAATCCTCTCGCTCACTACCCTCCCCCTCCTCCACTCCATTCAATATTAAACTACCTTTCTCAATATTGTATTATGTGCAAAAAAAAAATAAAACTGATATTTAACATTAAGAAAAATAAAATTAATATTGAAATAAATACCTCAAAATACCCATCACTAAGAAGAAACCAACTCACCTGGGAAAAAAAAATTATCAGTAATTGAGTGACGAAATTGTAATACCTGTGTTTCTTTTATCTTTATCATTAAATATACCTTCTTACAAACATACATATTATATTTGAATAAAATAGCAATGTTCATTGGGATGAAAGTAAATATTAAAACCATGTTACGTTTAATTTTGGTTAATAGTTAATACGTTAGTAAAAAAACTATATTAATATATTTATACATCATATTTAATGTAATAAAATGAAGATTAGGATTGTAAAGAACAAACCTAAAACGATTATCTTTAATTTTTTAATGAAAAATAATAAAAGCTGCCATACTCAAGGACGATAGTTGTAAAACGTGAAATAGCTGATTATTTCGGTCGTATATAAAAGGGAATGTAAGACAATAAAATATCTGTTAATATAAACGGTTACTGAATTCATAAAGTAAAAAAAAATAAAAAAGTAATAGATCCCAAAATGTTTCGATATGGAATCCAGGCAAGTGACATTCAAAGGACAGACTTCACAAAGGGCTTTCAAATGGGGTCAGCCTCAAGGGCAGTAGCTGTAACACGGAAAAATGAAACTACCCAGTATCTTTTTTCTTATTTTAGTGTTTCTTTCATAAGGCCAAAATTATAAAGTCTTTTACACATTGAATTATCTAAGCATAAACGATTTAGAAGGAACAAAAATTATTATTACAGTTGACATTTCTTTGCTACACAAATCGTTAATTAGGTTTTCGCGGATTCTGATTCCTTTTTCCAAATTTTATTTTTTATTGAGTATGTGCATTTCAAATACAATTATTTTTGAAATTTTTTGAGCTTGCAGTCATATAAAACCTAGTAAACAATAACTTAAACGAAAAAAAGATCAATGGTAACGGTTATTCGAAATGAGCATGTTCGATGGCACATCCAATTCCAAAAAATAAATCAGAATCTTTGAAAATCAAATAAACGACCCTTATAAACGAAGAAAAGTTCAATAAGAACAATAAATCGAAATGCGCTGGCGGGATCAAAAATCCGATTGTAAATTCGAAAATATGATGACTGATAACTTCATAAACGATATTTGTACCAAAGAGATATCAACATTAATAGTAATTCGAAATGCGCATGTGCGATATATACTTAAAAAATCTAATTAACGATAACCTATAAATGGCTTTATCATAGAAATTTTCAACAGTAACGGAAAAGCGAAATGCACATGCGTGATTCTAGATGAAATTAAAAATATGGAATCAGAACCCTCGAAAATCTAATAAACGATCCCTTTATCATAGAAGTCTTCAATAGCAACGGAAAAACGGAATGCGCATGCGCGATCGGAGATCAGATAGTGAATTCGGAAATAGCTCCCTTGAAAACCTAGTAAACGATACCTATACCGAAGAATTTTGAAAACTAATAATTAAGAAGATATACTCATGGCCGAACAAAATTTCGGTAGTAAATTTGACATTAACAACTTCGAAAACCTAATGAACGATCACCAAATCGATGAAATCCACCCTCTCCTCACTAAATAAATAACAAATAATAAATATTTAAAAATAAATAAGCATCAATTTTATTAAATAAATTTAAAATTTATTTACTTGAAATTAGCACTTAATTTAAATTATCTAATAAACGAAAAAAATGTCGAAAGAATATGCCGAAATTATTTCAAGTCATTAATGTAATTAAAATAATTATTTTTCAATAATAAAATAAATAATATTGAATTAATTCTTGTCCTGTTGGGTTACAATTGAAATGGAAAAAGTTACTTTTGAAATGGAAAAGATTAAAATTGAATTGGAAAAGTTGACAATTGATTTGGAAAGGGCTACAATTGAAATGGAAAAGGTTACATTAGAAATGGAAAAAGTTCGATTAAAATGGAAATGGTGACAACTGATTTGGAAAAGGTTACAATTGACTTGAAAATGCTATAAATACCAAATGCAGAACCATTCCTTTCATCAAAGAACTTCGTTGTTTGCTACTTTTATTTTAAATAGATATATTACGTATTTATTTTACTTTATTTATTTAAATAGGAGCTCTTCATAAAGTTAAATCAACTCCAAAGGTATAAATTATATCTACAGCAATAACATAAAACATTAATTTTTTTTTTGCTTTCAATTATAAAATTCGTTTTTCAAATATTAACGAATTTCGAATCGAAAGATATCTAATATAGTGCATTTAGTTGTTCAGAGAGTTAAATGAAAGGAAGTATTTAGTCAACTGATGTTGATGGTATCGGCATCGAACCTTAAGGCCAGTTGTTAATATTATTATTTTTACTTGAGCCTTTTATTTTCTTAATTTATTGGTTATTTAGTTGTGTGATGTGCATTATTTGCTTGATAAAAATTGTTTTTACTCAATGAATCAGATTTTTTTATGTCATTGAATTTAATTTGTCCTAATTTGTCTTTTGACTAAACTCCTCTAGTAGAGAGAGGAATTTAAATTTACTAGAAATTTTTTTTCTACATGAGTTGTTAAAAACATGAAAATAAGATACAACAATTCTCGCTTCCCACTTTACTTTATGATTTCGTCTTCTACTCTAGAAAAATTCTAACTTATTGGTAGGTTGTATAAATATAACAGACAAATAAATTAACAAAATATTAACAAAACCTGAGATACATATATCATTGGAAAATAAGGTATAGTGGATTATTCGTAATTTAAAAATACGAAATAAGGAGGTATGGGCTAAATAACGGGCATAAATAAGCATTTTTAACAATATTCCGGAACACATATTCCGATCACCATTCGATATACCATTCAGACTTGTAGTGATTTTTAGTTGTATTTTTTCCGAAAATAATAGACTTTTGCACCGTATGGAAGGTCAACTTCCGTGGGAATGTCTGACATATATATATTTAGTATATCCATTCATACTAAAACTACGACTAAAACTCATAGGGATCGCTTAGCGGCTAGTGGAGGTGATATGAAAAAAAAAATCTTGATAATACATCTACAAATAGATATACATTATCAAGCATTGTCAAACAGCTTTATTTAAGGTTTTAAAGATTTTTTTTCTCTATTGAGCGTATCAAACATATATAACTTTGCTATTCATAATTCATATAGTCAACCCAAGAGTAGTTAGCTAATCACCTTCATACTTCAAACTTGGTAATTCGGTTATCTGCGGCAAAGCGAACACTTAAACTCGCTTCTAAGGAACGAACTTCACCAACTACAACCCGTAGATGAAGTATCCACAGAAGTTTTTAAGTGCCCTGTTTCGAGAACTTTCCTCATTGAAATAATTTATTCCAATTTACAAACTTTAAATCAAATACCAGCGAGAGGTACGATAGTGAGGACAGAGTTTCGCCTTGAAATAAAACTTACGCTTGTCAAAATCATGTAAATGTAAATACATACGATTGCTCTATACTTAAGATTGTTCTATCTCGTGTGTTAAACATGAAGAAAAAAAAAATCAATTTACGAAGAAAATAGAAACTATTTTTGTTTCTCAGCGTCATAATTTAAACATGTATTATAGAACTCAGTTAATCTACCTTATTGTTAATAACAATAAAATTTCCAAAATAAAAATCTTTTTAGAAAAAAAAAAGTTTTCAAAACTCTACACAAGAACCACTAAAGAAATAGAAATAATTTTTATTACAAAAGTAAATTATTAATTACCATTATACCATACCTCAACGGTACAATAAGTGCCAAGCCACCAAGAGTGGAGCACAACTCGTTCGATTCTACTATTAAGTTGTTTTACGCTCTTCTCTTCAAAATTCTCAAGTTGTGAAGTGGCTTGGCACCGACATCAAAACATATTAACTTATTGTACTGTTCAGGTTGATTTGGAATAGTTACTAATGCTACTTAACAATTTAATTTTGTAAGAAGAATTATTTTTATCTTTTAAGCGGTTCTTGCGGTCTAGTACTGAAGTCGTTTATTTTTTTTTGTTTCTAAAAAGTTTTTATTAATTTATTTTTAGTGATTATTGTGTAAATGATTATTTATATGAAATGAAAAAAACAAATAGATTTAGAAATGTACCTGTAAACTAAACTATAATTATCGCAATTATCGCGATTAGGCATACAGAAGTTCGTCTCTCTATCTCAAGCAATATTGAATAAATATTTTATAATGTTTTAAGTATTCTCGACTTTTTGTTGCTGTTTCATATTATATCACGAGTAACTTCATGATTATATGCAGTAAAATATTAATTGCTAGCAGTAAAAAATACTCAATCTCTAAAATTGTTCATCGGATCCGGGTCAAAAGTATACAGAACCACCCCAAGAGGTACCCTTTTGATTAAAAAAAGAATCATATAAAGTGGTTCAAGAATGACGAAGTAATGAGAGAATAGGTATACATAAAAACAGTTTTCATCGGATTCTGATGAGACAATCCTGAAGGTGACAATCGGTTCAAGACTGGCGAAATTATGCCTTACATACACAAAACATGTCAAAGTGATGATCCCCTTTTTTAAAATCGGATAAAATTCATCTGCAGTTGGAATTTTTAAAACTATTTTTCATTTGTTCCAAATTCAAAAATTTCATATAATTATTTTTATTCAAAGAAAAAAGGGTTATAGCCACGACCAAGGAGAAAAAATAATGCAATGGTACTTATTCTTTTGACAAAAAATTCAAGAGCTCAGTATCATTTCGTAAAAATAACTAAGTTTTATATGACTACAAATATGCTCAAGATTTTTTTATTATTGATGTAATTGTAATTTGAGCTGCGTGCAAACGAAAAATAAAATAAAATTTCATCTGATTGGAATCAATGAAAATGGATAACTTTTGCTAGGTATTCATAAAAATAAACATAAAATAAAAAAAAAAAATAAACATAAAAATCAAAGGATGCAACAACTAATAAACAAAATAATCATCAAAATAAAAATGAAATAATAAATACTTTGGAAAAAATTACAATTGTAATTTAGATCATCGCTCCCATTTTACTGCTCATTTATCTATTACTTTGGAAGAACATAAAATAGTTTATGTTTTAACAAAATCGTTTCTAATCTGATTAAGAATAAAGTTGATAAAACTAACTAACAAGGTGAGAAAATAAAAATGTATTTTCCTTTTATTATGCTGATAAAGAAAACCTCAAGATCTGTAAGCAGGACGCAATAAATGTTTTAAAAAAAAAATCGAAAGTATATTACTTC
Source organism: Rhaphigaster nebulosa (assembly GCA_948150685.1). Taxonomy (NCBI): domain Eukaryota; kingdom Metazoa; phylum Arthropoda; class Insecta; order Hemiptera; family Pentatomidae; genus Rhaphigaster; species Rhaphigaster nebulosa. Next base: position 109,153,241 of record OX411308.1, on the reverse strand, counting down.
AAAGTAGCTACTTATAGGTGAGTAGCTAAAAAAATATAGAGACAAACTCTATAATAGTGTGAAGAGAAATTCTACAAGCTGTCCACTTTATACCTCTTTCAATCTGCCAACATGACAGCAAGCTGTACTGCCATAGCCCATCCATTAATGATTTAAAGTAATCAATAAAAATTAAAAGAAAATTATTTTAAGGATATAAATATTCAAAATATAAATATTAATCAAAAACATTTTACTGTAATCTTCCTTTTTCTTTCCGACTCCTTTTTTCATCTACTCTATCAAGGAAAAGCACCAAGGAAGTGAAAACCTAAAAGATCTACAAATACTAAGAATAAATAAAAGTGACAGAAGAGAAAAACCTTCCCTAATTGGGGTAATAGATCTCTGGAGTATCCCTGAACCTGAACAACTATTTTCCTCCTTGGTGTTTCTCTAAGAATTCTTTTTATAAAAGATAGAACAGTCCACTTTAACAAGGGTCATTATAAAAGCAGTATCAATAAGTACGAAATCACAGAAAATATTTTATTTTTTTATCTTTTGTTTAGGTAAAGAAAATTTGAATGGTAAACTAATAAAAATAGGATATAAATTTACCAAAAAGTATTTAAGAAAAAATAAACAAAAATGTGTTGGCTAAATACCTGGACTGCTAACACTATTGCATCGGTCACCGCATTTATTTCATTTATTCCTGATTTTTATGAACCTTCATTACGGTCTTCGAAAATAAAATATTTGGCCCGAAGAAGGACAAGTCCACTTTAGAGTTTTAGGCTACACAATGCGGGATTGCATCCTGTTAATATGATTGAAGTAACAGCGGTTAGTATGGCCGTATAAAATTGGACTAACATTTTTTTGATAAGCACTTAAAAGAACTCTGTATTCATAAATTTCTAAAATAAAAAAAAATGTTGACCAAAAGTTTAGCCCATCCAGATCCTTTAATTTTTATAAAAGATTCAAAATTTAACATAAAATTTTACGAGTTAACCGACCGTTTGGAATTTTGTTTGTCCGTCTGTTTTTTGCGCCATTACGACCAAACGCGTTGTTCGAATTTCTTTAAATTTGACAAAAATATTCCTTGAACTCAGGAAAAAAGACGAATGTGTAGGAATTTTTAGTTTTTTAATCCGATCCAAGGAAGGAATTAATTGATGCGAAAATAATGCAGGTTTCAATCTTTGCAACTTTTTAAAACCAATCGTGTACACAAAACAATGTTAATGTCATATATTCCATAATAAACCTCATTCTATTTCCTCTATTTCATCCAAAATTCAAACAATAAAATCATTTTGTTCAGTCTGATTAAAGCCTTTGAAAAGAAAATTTTTCCTCGAGGTCTAAAGTTCAAAGAATTACTAGTAAATAATAACAAGTAAATATGCATGTAAATAAATAAATCTAACCAAAATTTACCTCCCTATTTGTTTCTAGAAACAGTTAATATGATTGAGTTCGGGGTGTGTTGACACTCAAGGGTGCGTCCTTGGTAAGTCATTCGGTAATCATGTTGGATTTATTGGTAGCCCATATCCCATATCCACTGTCAAGATGAGAGGGAAATTTTAGCCGATATAAGTTGTATTTAACTTTTCAACAAATTCTTTATCTCAAAAGCTGTTTCTACAATATTTTTTTAAATTTATTCTCCATTCACTTGTGCCCCTAAAATCCATTGAGAATCTTGAGATCGGTACCTAGACAAGAATGTATTGTTTCTTTTTAGGACGAGAGGGAATCAGACAAAGATCACGTTCAACCACCAGGTTTTTCCTCCAACCCATTAAAGGACGGAAATCTCCTTTATAGAGAAACTGGAGCTGATTTTAAGAAGAGAGTTGAAGGAAAGGGAAGAAGTGAAATACTAAATTTAACTCTATATTTTGTGAAATATATAAATTTACACCGAAATAAAAAAAAAGTCAGAATATTGTCTAATTTAGGCTTTCAGGCTTCAATTAAATAATAATAAGAGAACATCCTCTGGCCAATTTGGGCCTAAAAACTGGAATTGTGGTGTGCAGAAGAATACTCGGAACATAGAACGTGTTTCATCTATTAATGTCCCGAATTATGTTTCCAACATCGCTCTCTGCATGAACCTAATATTTCTCATATACTAGACTTTATGCGGTCCATTTTTTTTTTTAATTTATCAAGACAATAATTAGTGAGAAAAAAAATATTAGTAACAAAAATTTAAAAAAATAAATTTATGATTGGTAAAGAAGTTGGTAGATTCTATAGCAGTATATAGACAGTATAACTGTAAAACCTCGTAAATGACACTGAAATAAATAGAAAATTATAAGGTTTTGCGGATATACTTTCGATAGGTTGAATTGTTTACGAGTTATCACCTGTAGTATACAGGATATTTAATATAAAATAAAAGACAGTAAATTGTAATTAATCTATTCTCAGTCTGCATCAGGATGTTGAGGTACAATGCGTTATCCCTGCTCTGCAATTGTGTGATTTTGTGATGTTGAATCCTCATGGCGTCTATATTGAAAAAATGTAGACTGATAACTTATAAACTTCTATTTGATAGACTCAGTGCTGTGTTTAAGAATCTTCCAAAAATACTATGATCAAATTTAAATGGATATCGTAAATTGATATCATTTATATTAAATATGCATTTAATGTAAAAAAAAGTATATATATGGTAATAATGGGATATATCGTGTTATAGATTAAAAATATTCTTAGAAACAAGAATGATTCATTCAATATAACTCAAGATTGACAACTATTTTATACTCCTCTTTAGACATTTCATAGAGATGGTCTGAAAGAGAAGCGCCAAGACACAATCAACTGTACAGAAATAGAAAATCCATTAGGAAAACAGAGAAGGATTCTCGCATAGGAGGAAATATAGAATAAGAAGCGTACCGTAAAAGAAATATTCCTGGAAACCGTGGTGAAGAAATTCACACTAGAGGACAAGGGCATAGCCAGCTAAAACAGAATGGGGAAGCAATTTTCTAAATTTAATTTTCTTCATGTAGAGCAGGAGAGGGTATGGTGCCATTCAATAATTTACAGTAACATAATTATTGAACATAATTCATTTAAAACACTAAATAAAAAATAATTCTTAAACAATAGTTAGTGAGTATTAGCAGCTAAATTTTAAATTTATTTATTAAATTTATCGGATATTTTTTATCGTAAATTTATCAAAATTCGTCTTTCTTTTTTTTCATAAATTTATATTTAACCTCATGCCTTTGAACATATGTATTAATTTTACAATTTAATATATTAATAGAAACAATTCATGGAAAGACAAATATCGAATATTTTAAAGTGCGGCAATATTTTCTTAGAATATCTATTGCTAGAAAATTATAAGTTATTTAAATTTTCTTTGTAAATTACCGTCTTAAAACGAAAATGTAAGAAAATTCTCGAATTCCCTTTAGATGTTAGAAACGCAGCTCCAAAGCTTTTCTGTAGGAATTTTTCATGAAGTGGTTGGCATACGTCGGTTATAACCTCTCGGGAAGGGTGGAGGCAGACCTTAGGTATTCATTTCTAGGGGCTGTTTGATATTCGTTTGGAATGTGCTCTACGCTAGGAACTGTATTTTCTTGCAAATAGCACTTGCTTCCTCCTCTTAAGGCAATATTAGAACTGCTAAGGTAGCATTAAATAAAAAAATGTGTATTTTTACAAGCATGTCTTGACACATTTCTTGTCGAATCTTTTCGAATGAAAATATTTATTATTTTTTTTTTAAATATATTTATTTCTTTAAGATTTACAAAACAGTGATCTCAAGTCAATAGCTTCCGCTCTGGACATTTTCAAGAGCAGCCTTCTACATATTTTTAAAAATCCTTACGGCAAATTTTTAAAAATTATCATCATTAATAACATTAGCTTCCAAATTTTTTACTCCTTTAAGTAAATCCATTTGGGATACATAATAATGTTCTAAGGCAGAAGCTGATTTACGGAGCAAACTACTTTTTCTTCTTTTTGAACGTTTACTTTTACATAACAAAAATCAAGCTTGGGTATTCTGAAACAATATGTATCTCTTGGCGCTAGTTGTATAAATATTGGCGTAGTTAAACCACAGTTATTCACATTCACAATAAATGCATTGTATACAATAAAAAATATTAAATAGAATAAAAACGTAATATCTTCAATTTTATTTGAGAAAACCCAAAATCAGCCTTGTAATCATTAACATAATAAAGCAAATTTCACGACTTTAATCCGTCGGATCGCTTCCTAAAGTAAGATACAATAAGAGCTTGGTTATTGTATAATTGAGACGTTGAATTACAAAACCAGACAAGTCCATAATCTTCCATTCTGATAGTATAATATACCATTCTGAGAACCTGTAGTAACTTACCTGTATGATGTTATAACTTCCAATTGTATTGTAAATAAAGAGTACTGAGTTGAAACTGTAATCATTAAATATTTTTAGAAAGGTCTCTTTCATGTTTTAAATAATAAAAAAAAAATTGATTTTATGATAATTGATTGATTTATAATGTTTTGATAGAAAGCTTCCACAAAATATAATGAAAAAAATAATTACGATAAATATATGCAAATAAAAATATAAAATTACAAAATTACATACATGTTTTTTTAATGGTCTTCCGAAAGCAGCCACTCCAAAAAGTGTTTAGGAGCCAGATACATACAAACTTATTATTACTATGTATGGACAGGTATATAAGGAAGTAGGAGTAAGAGAAGTAGGAGTAGAGAAGTGGGAGTGACAAAAAATAAAATAAAATAGCATTAGCTGTATATTGATAACACCGATCCATGACTTTTATCGGGCAGCAGTGAAAAATTTACAAAAATGGACCTAGACGGTTTTGGAATTTAATGCCTCAATTATTTTTACTAGATTTTGATTTAAAAAAAATAAAATTATAATTTTGTTGATAATAATTAAAATTTTATTTTAATATTTTATAGAATAAAAAAATCTATGCATTAAAAGTGTTTCAGCATAGTATTTATTAGTCAAATATTCACACTTGGTGTATTAATACACAATGTTAACACAAATTGAAAATATTAATTTAATTAGTAAATAATAGAACAGATAAGTACAAATTGATAACAGATGAATAAAAAAAAAAAAAGAAAAAGATACACATTAGATATATAATTGCCAGTTCCAATTAATTTGCTACCTCAGTTTCAGAGGTGTAAGCCCAAGAGAAAGGAAACAAAAAAACCCAACAGTTGAGCGGTTACTGGACCGTGTAACAACCCATGCCACCTGATAAGTCAATTAATAGTGCTTCTCAAACAGAGCTCCCTGCCCTTAATTACTTTCCTTCTGTTTCGCCCTTTTCTTTATTATCTATTCTGCTCTTTTTAATTAACAATTGTTGATAAACTCCGCTAAAGGAGATTTTTTAATTTATAATAATAGTTGTTTACAGTTGTTAATTGGCTCTTGTCTGTAAATATTTAAAGAATCAGACCCAATTCACTTCGAGGCTAATTGCTAGCTTATGAACGATTTTCTTATAATAGAAAGAGATCCAACTGGACCTCTTTTTGTTTTGCCTATAAACAAATTTTTGATTCATACCAGAGTCTAAATTATATTTTATTTAATAATTAAAGACATTTTTTTTTAAGACTGGTTTCTTCATTTTATTCTTCAGCACGTTTAATTTATTAAAATGATGTCGTGAATGGTTGCCTAGCATTAATAACAATTCATTAAATGGAGTTACAGCCATTAACAGACTGCCTAGTACTCCATTACAAATTCAAGGAAATGCTATCCGGAAAAGACAAAATGCAAGCGTCAGTTTATCTACTAAGAAAACTGAATTCGAATATTTTGGTAGAAGAAATTCCTCTCAGCTACCAGAACTCCTACTTAACATCCTAATCATAAGTAAATTGCTGTATATTGTTAAGGCCTCAGATTTCGGAGATAAGCACTCCAAGAGTTGTAATGTCACGTAACAGCAGATGTAAAATTCCCATCCTCCTCTCGGAGAATAGTTTCAATCATTCAAAACAGATTCGAATTTCCTGAGAGTACTCTCCGAGAGGAGGAGGAAACGTTTACACCTAATGTGACGTGACATTATGATTTTTGTAGAGCTCATCATCGAACTCTCAGTGGCCTTAACACCTGTGAGTTTTACTTTCGAGAGAAAAAAATTCGCTCGTTTGACCATTTGACCATAGGCTTGTATGGAAAAAACAGCCAAAGGAAAAAAGTCACGTAGAACTCAAATTATTCACTGTCCTTGTGGAACTAATAACCGCTTTGCTCAAGAAACACCAAGCATCCATATTTTCCAAGATGAATAATTAAGGCAGTTTCATTTATAGCTTTGCCAGGAGTGATACGTTACTAAACTTGATGCAGTCCAGCACGCAAGAATACATTGTATTGCAACTGGTACTTTTAGACCAAATCCATTGTTGTGTGGCACCGACCTCACCGTCATTATTTTCCATCACTAATTGCTATGCAGTGGCAAATTAACGCACAGGCAGACTAGGCACTTATCTGGGGCGGCAATTTTTCGGAAGCGGCAAAATTTGAATAAAATTACATTTTTAGATTCAAACGAATTTTAAGTATAAAAAAAAAGTATCAATTAAGCACACATAAATAGAAAATTTATCTCCATAGTTATTCAAGATAACTCTAAATATATATATATATATATATATATATATATATATATAAATTTTTTTTTCGGTTTTGTTTGATTTGGAATGATGATTAAATATGTTTATAACTATATTTTTCAGGTGCTTTAATGACTCCTGAATATTATGTTCTCAAAAATATAAATTTTTAACTTTTTTCTTTTAGTGATATTTGCTTGTCGTGTCATACATTTTTTCGCTGCCTCTCGGTAAAAATTATTTCTTTATGTCGGATCTAATCTTTATTTTTTAAGGGGTTTCTTATTTCTTTAATCAGCTAAAAAATAAATGTCATTTCTTAAAGGCCGATTTTGTTTTAGTGACAATTTAAAGAAAAAAAAAAATTGGAATATATATTTGTCGGAAGGTCTGGAGTCAGTAATGAGTCATTTAACCGCATGTATATGTATTTTTTCTACGTTTTCTTAGGTTTTATGGTAAGAATAGGAAATTCCAAAAATCGTATAATCTTTTTGAAATTTTTAATCACTACACCTTCATACTTCTAATGCCTTTATTTCATTTTGTGACGTCTCGCAATAACATTGTTCCTTATCAAACACTTATATTTTTTATACATTATCTTCTTGTATTTCTTACTTGGAGAGTTATAGTATCCTAAACTATGGAGGTTTATTTGTCCCTCCAAGTTTATTTGAATTCATTTTATGCCCTTTTATATACAAATTATATATTTTTATATTTTATTATATATATATAATAAAGTAAATATATGTCTCCCCTTCTATCTTGGTATAGTTTAGGATATAGTAATAACGCTACAAATAGGAAATAAAACAAAAGATAATCCATAAAAACTATGGATTTTTGATAATGGTCAATGCACTCATAAAATAATTTAAAAAATGTATAAATATGATCTTAAAATATTTACGTATTCATTTTAAAAAAAAAAATATTGAAAAACTTTAAAATTTTGTTTTTGTTATTATTGAAAGATGTATTTTTGGAAATCTAAATAAAGTTCTTTCAAAAAAATAAATAAATAAAAATTAATAATCCACGTATAGATTTGCCAAATAGTGAAAGAAACAAGCAACGTTTTTTTTTTTAATTTCACTGTAAGACAAAAATTTGTACATTTTTACGACAGTAATTTTAAAGCTCTTAAATATCGATTCTGAGTTATAATTTTTGTGATGAATAATGAATGAGTTATGAAGTAATGAATAATTTTTGTTTTGTCATTTTATTGAATTCATGAAATTGTAATGTTCTGTTTGGCATTTGGCTTGTACACAGACAAAACATCTCATACTTTGACTTGTAATCTGTGATTTAATTTAATGACCACGCCGTTATTAATTAACCTTCTATGTATCTTAAGTATATCTGTGGTGCAGGTGTAAGGACCTCATTACATATTGTTTAAATTAATGTATTCTATGTACTAATAAATAAATATATAATTCAGAACAGCGTATTTTTTTAAAAATTTATTTATTTATATATTTAATGTTATTATAAGATCAAATAAAATAAAAAAAAAATAAAAAAAAAGTGGAATCGTATATTACACATTCAAATTACACTCATCCGTATCATATCATCCGCTACCTGCAAACTGAATCTGGCTCTCATGTTACCGATTAGGTTAGCGATCGGGTGGAGCGGAAATGGTTTCACTACCCCCTTCCTAAGAGATGAATTTACTCCCGCGATTCCATCCGTGGAATTGAACCAGCCGAAGATACATCTTCCATGATCCTCAGTGATCCTCTGTCACAATGCCCCTTTTGTCATACACTCGACTGTTCCGTCCTTGCTCCCCGACGGACAGTGCCACACTCATCAATATTATGTCTGTTAATAGAGGAGCAGCGGGGTGCAGTGGCGGCTCTCGTCTTAACTAGAGACGGAAACCGGTTTTCGGAACCTCTGCCCGCTACTTCGGTCGGACCATTTCTAACCGTATCCGCCGATATTCATGGGAATCCTATTCGCATCAAGATGAGATTCGTTTCCTCATGCTGAGTTGATTTCTATGATGAGCTCCTCTGAGATCTGATACGGTCCAGAATCTGGTACTATTACATTAACATATTTTTGTTATTAAAGAAGGTTCGATGAACTAACCAAAACTTTCAAACAATAAAAATGTTGGCAGTTGAGAAGCACCGAAGTTCCTTCATATGCGTTCCACTCAAAGTGGGATGAGACGGCCTTTTCCTGAGTATCGCAAACAAAAAAAAATTGTAATGAAACTTTTCTACTCAAGTTAGTATACATTAGGCTACACAAAAATGCAAACTGAATTTTTTTCGTATTTTGTTGGCAACACCGGATTCCTTCCAACTGAATTCATAGGATATTGAATTCATTGAATTCATATATTGAATTCATAGGAAATTTGTTTTTTAAAGTATAATGTTGGTATTAAGTTATGGTAAGTGACTGCTGGTTGAAAGTAAAATATTGTAACTAACAAACATTCAAGCAATTCAGATGTTTTCATTTTGTCAGTTATGTTTTACAACCGAGTACCTCATACTCATAACTATCACAATCGAGAGAAATAATTAATAGTGATGTTAGTAACTTTTCGTAACATATCATCACTAAATATATAAGTTTATGTTATATAGATGTTTACAAGATTCTTTTTCTTATTAATTTATTTTATTTTTTGAGATGTTATTTTCTGAATACGTCATTTATTGATGTATTACGTCAATACGTCAAACAGGTGAATGGGATCTGGTATCAACAGTTAAGGCTTCTGATTGTGCTATTATGCACTGTTTGTGTATAAAATTTAAAAATTCTGAAAAGACAAGTTCTTCCCCACCTATTTCAGATTCAAATTTTTCCCGGGTTTTGGCGTCCAATAACTTTAGAGCGTAAGATATGAGAATAAAGCCGGCTGGATCTTCTAAGCCCAGATTTTTAAAGGCCAGAGAACTTTCCAATACCGTGTTAGAAAATTGCTCAAGTGCAGAAAGCGTACTATTAGATATCGGTTTGTAAGAAAAATATTATTGAGATAATTAGCCACCTGTACGCGTTTATTGTCATACTTCTTGCATAAAACGTCCCATGCTTATTGATATGAATCAGTTGTGATTGGTATTGCTGCCAATGACTGAAGAGCTGAGCCTTTAAGAGAACCTTTTAAATAATGAAATTTTTGTATCGGTGATAAGTTATTATTACCATGAATTAATGACATAAAAATATCCTTATAAGATACCCAATAGGAAATGTCACTATTAAAGGTTGGTAGCGAGATTGGTGGTAATTTAAAAACAGCATTATTGCTTGCCTCGGCTACTGAATTATCAATTAAAGATGCGTTTGCTCCTTCATCAAAAGAAATTTCGGAGGCTAGTGCCTTATAAAATGCATCCCGTGTTTTAGAAATCAGGTCTGCAATATGGTCTAATTCTGTCGTTTTCTCTAACTCAGCTGCTGCGCGTTTTGCTTTCATGGCTATAGATAAAAATTTGTTCCAGGTTGCGTCAATTCTGGAGAGCTTAGCTTTAAAAAATTTTAAACTACTGGGGTTCAATACGAGTGATTGGCCTATTGTTTGGGTAGCCATGATGTCTGACGAAAAGTCTTCGATTTCTTCGATTTGTTCTTCGAGCGCGTCTGCTTTGCTATCTACTTTAGGAGCCATAGTAATGACAATTCAAAATAACAATTTAAGAAAAGGGAAACCACAAAGGATATGTAATGACTACTAATTAATTCAGGATAATTCGTGTCCCACTTACAAAAAAAACAATTAAATATTGAAACTCTTAATGCTGAAGGAAACTTATGATAATGTGATAAATGCTAATAATAATAATAATATAATAATATAATAAAAAAATCTCAAAAAAGGCATCCGGTCCGGAGGACCAAATTTGTTAGGGCGCCGTAAGGATTACAATAACACCCTTGAACAGCCTTTCCCTGCAGCACCAACTTTGTCGTATGCATTTTTTTTCTATTTTTTTTTATTTGAAAGTTAAAATTATAAATGTGAAAAGGAAAATCACAACAAAAAAAACCGAATGCCTTTTTTTTAAACTTATTTATTAATAAATTCATTTAATTTAATTTATCAAAATAATTTAATTTCTTTACTCAAATATTGATTATAAAAAAATTCTTCTATATTGATTTAAAGACAAATAAAAGGAAACAAATCAAAATATAAATCTTATAAGTAACTATTAATATAAAAATAACTATAATATTAAAATAAATATTATTCTTTTGACAAATTACCAACCAAATTTATAATCTAAATAAAATAATCAAATAACATAATCCTCTAATATAACAAACTAAAATAAAAATTAATTGCGCAATTAATGCATGTCTAAATAACCTGGGTGATTCGGTAAAGTATTCAAAATAAAGTTGGTTGTATGTTGTGTTGGTCGGCCGGTGGTTCAGCTTACGATTTTCTTAACATTCGAGCGTCGATGGACGTTGTACCTGAGATTTTCTTGATGGTAGTCGGATGTGCTATAATTAAAAGAAAAAGGGGGATAAAAACGGCCTCCCAATTGCCGATAACCGAAAGTTCGTTCGACTTTTCGGAAAATTAATCGTAATTAATGAGATTAATGATTGTTAGCATTGCATAAAAATATTCGGAACACGATAGTATCGACTCACAACTCTAAAAATAGGTGTGTTCCCGACGACGATATATGGCCAACTGACTTCTTAATCCCCTTTGTTCGCTTTGTAGACAGAATATAAACATTGATATGCCCGCTTTCGTGAACAATAGCAATTTTATCGCTCTTATCCCTTATAATCTTATACCGACCACCCATTGTCAATGAAACTTAGAAATAAGTCACATATTTTTCATTTTCAATTAAACAATTAGCGGCTGAAACAGAAGTCTCATGTGAACGTAATGTAAATGTTCTCATAGCCCACGTTTCTTTTTCAAATATATTCGAAGCAATTTTTTTCAAGAAGAAGCAGTCTAGCTTTAGGTACATATTTATGAATTTGTTTTAATAAAAAAAGTAATTGAAGAACTTACTTTTAAAAGGGTACTAACTAAACAAACATATCCCTTTCTCTTCCAAGGCTACGTTTTGTAATTTTTTAACAAGTACTCTCATCTCATCATTTTTTCACCTTACCGAAAAAATTTTCAGATTGCCAAATTGGATATGTGCCCTTTTGAAAATAAGCTCTTCAACTAGCATAAAACAGTTTTATTATATATATATACATATATATATATATATATATATATATATATATATATATATATATATATATATATATATATTTATTTATTTTTATGCTTTGTAACGTTCTATACAGATTTGATTTCATTAGCTATATTGCTGTCCTATGTAGGCTTTGAAGTGTTGACACTTTTTCATAGGTCAATCTAAATCTTTGACCTTGCTGGTCTGCAAGACAAACTTTTATTTATTAGTCCTATAATGGAATTTATTAGTCATAAAATGGAATAATGAATTTTTCATATAGGTCTAACTTTCTGAAAAATCCATTTTACAACGAAAAATGGCTGACATTAATAATAAACTGAAAATTGCTTGTTATTTCACGTTTGTTATTGAGGCCAAAATTATTTTCTTTCTTCATTCTTGGAGGTTTGCTATGTGAGTCTGTGCACAGAGTTCCACTAATTCTTAGCGTAGCTCTTATTTGAAGGCGGATGTTATACCATAACTGCCATGTTCCTTTTACTACTGAGATAATTTCTATGGTTAATGCATTAATTACAGGGAATCCTAGAATAGCTCTTCCAGTCGTTAGTTCGTTACCTCCACAATGAACAGGTGACACTCAGTACTCTGTTTAAATATTTTTAAATTATTTAAAGTATCGTTACTGATTTTAGGTAAAGGGATTTTTAAGAAGTTTAATAGCAGACTCTGAACCTGATATCATAAACGTTTGTTTAATGGTTGCTTTGATATTTTTTTTAAATAACACCTTCGATCAATAAATTTATCTTTTATAATATCTCATAATATTCCTTCGATTTTAATAACTTATTTTTAAATAAGTTATAAATCAAATGACAGTTGTATATTAGTAAGGTGGAAGAATAATTTGTTTTTTAGTAAGTCCTTGTTTGAGATGCGATCGAATAAATGTCACTATCCCACAAATTATTTACCGTAATAGAGGTATAGATAATTCTAGTTTTGGCACAATCTTCGTAAATGAAACTCTTTAACAATTCTAATTCTTTGTTATTTTTGAATTAATTAATTCATTATATAATCTTGTAACTTATCATCTACAACAGTATGGGATTAAATATTTTTTTATATTTCTTTTTTATAAAAAAAATCACATTTTTAGTCATTAAAAAAAATATCAGATGATCTACTCACACAACTTTCCTTAACGGATTGCTAAGCTACATAAGCCCATTGATGGGTGGTTAATAGAATTTACGTCTATGAAAATTGAAACTTAGTCTGGTGTCTTTCACTACACGATACGGTCCTTGCAAATAAATTCCATCCCACGCACCTGTGCATGCCAACATACATTAAAGCTTCTTGCTTCTGTAAGTGTAAATATGCGGAAAAGCAATTACTTTTTTACCGGAAGAATCTTGAGTTTCGTTCGGATGTGGAAGACACCCAATTACTATACCAAGTTTCAATATTCATAGACGTCAATTTCACCAATCCAAAAATGTGCTTTTGTAGATTTGGAAGTACATTCCGTCCCTTAGGACGGATAGGATTACACGATACGGTTATTTTCGTAGTCGGTTTTTTGTCTTTAATTAAATTCTTTTTTTTTTGCATTGCATTTATTTTGAGTTTAAAACTCGAATTTTCATTGTATTCGGAACCTAAATTCGATGGAGTATCACATATTTAACCCAAAATAAACTGTCAACACTCCATCTTCCCTAAAAAATCACAACATAGTTTTTATGAAGGCAGTTTATCAAAGTGAGAAATTATTTAAGTTTTTCCTTTCCTGAATAGATCTCGAAATTTCATCCAATATATCAATGATAAAAACTTTTATTAGTGTACATCCCAATGCAAATTTCATTGTGAATAATGAGATCACATCAAAATCATTTTTCTGTACATTTTCAACCATTTTGCGCCCGTTCAAACCCGGCCAAGGTGGGTAACTTTTCTATTTCGTGGATTCACGGAATAAATTTCGGCCTATTTACTTTGGCTAGAGAAGGTAGATTATCATTAGGATAATACACAGATAGGAGCGTCAAACCCAATAAACAAAGTTTTAAATTTGAATAATCCAATATCTTTCAACAACGAATCAAGCGAACGTTTTCTTAAATATTCTGTAGTTATTTTTAATTATTAATACAAAAAAATAATTGATTGAAAAATCTGTTGAGGAAGATAAATTTATATAAACTAGAGTTTCTGATTAAAGGGCTCAAAATGTGAATAGAATGAATCCCAAACCTAGTTTTCTGATTCCCTCTGCAATATTTTTCAATCTGCATTCCAAGCATTTAAATTTTTAAAAATCTCTCAATTTTTTCAAATTTATTTTCAAAAATAATTAAAATTAATTAAAAAATAAACTGATTCATTAATTTTGTATATGTATTCATTGTAATCTTGGGAATTTCATTTTAAAATTAATTACAATTCATTTACATTCTAGTGGGATATAGTAGAACATATACATTCAAAAAAATTAATTAAAAAATAACTAAGAATTAGATTTGTTAATGAGTTTCATTTATGATGGTTGTGCCAATGAACTCTTTATAATTCTGAATTCTTTATAATTCCATTACGCTACCTAATTTATGGGATATGTCCAACAGGGACATACTAAAAATAAATTTTTCTTCCACCTCACAACAAAACAACTGACATTTGATTTATAAAATATTTAAAAATTGAAATTAAATTATTTTTTGATCTTAACGTTTTTACTTTTTCAGCAGTTCATATAGCATATAAATATATATGAGGGCTCCATTGGTCCAGCCGTTCCCTCAAAATATCATCACATACCTCCAAAAGGACAGATTAAACACATTTAACTCAACATTTTATGAGTATTTTGAGCTCAAATTGTTTCAAAAGATTCACAAGATATCAGCGAGTAATTTGAGCCATCAAACTTGAAAATTGGATCACTTTTACACTAATCGTGGCCCAAAGTTGGCCAAATCAGACGAGCCGTTGTGTGTCAAGGAAACTGTGATGCATATGTGAAAGTAGTGGTTGGAATTTGATAAAATTGATGCTGGACAATATACGTACCAAAATGTACAATAACTGAAAATTTCATCAAACATCAATATATTTTTATTTTATAGCATCCGAAATTTGAAATAACTGTATTTTGACCAATTATAAAATTTGTTTAGATTTGCCTGATAGCGAATTCGATGTGAGATACCATAGGAACATTATAATATATAAGTTTATTTAAAAATTTACATTTTATTTGTCCTTTATTTGAAATGATTAAATTAGTAATGATTTAAAAACCTTCCTTCCTTCAGTTGCCTACCTATATTTGCTTCGAATTACTAGTTATTTTGGATAGATTAACCCTGTTATGCTCTACTGTTAATCGTTTACTTGGGGAAATCTCTGAACAGTTTTCAAATCACCATAGCTTTAGGAAATCGTTAGAAAAATATTTGACCACAGGAGGAAACGTTGAATGTTTTCCTAAACCGGCTGGCAGTTTGTAAACGGGTTGGGTGTTGATAAGGTCGCTGGTGAGGGGATGGTCTGTGTTAGACAAAGCCTGACGTGACAGCTCTCAGATAACGAGTTCACAAGTTAAACAGCGCCACGGCTAATTCAGACTGTTTTTTTTTTTTTTTTTTTTTTTTGACTTGATAAGCTCTCCTTTACTGGAAAAATCCAGGATAAAAAAATGCTTAAGAAACAAGATGAACAAAATTATGAAGACGCTGTATTTGTAGAAAATGCTAATTCTCATTTATTTGATAGATAAACATTTATTTCTGAAGTAACTTTTATTTTAAGACCTAGTTCTTTTCCAGCTTTCATCGAAGTTGTTATATTTAATTAAATAGTTTCCGAATCTTCGCTAAACAGTACCAAATCATAAGCATACCCAAACACAGATATTTTGCAACCCAGACTTAAACTTTTCTCTGTGCGAATTACCTGTATAATGACGTATTGCAGTGCTAAATTAAACAAAACTGGAAAAAGTGAGTCTCCCTGTTATAAAACTGAACCTACTTTAAACTTATTAAATGTTAAATGTATCAGACAAACACATCCTAAATAATTAGAATTAGCTAAATTATTTGATATTTCCTGTTCTATCAAAATTTTATACAACTTCTGGCTGTCAACAGAATTGAAGGCCTTTTTGAAATCTAAGCCGATGAACTACATCATTTTGTATTTATTATCAATTTATTCTTTAGTAATTGCGTAAAGAATTATTCGGGTATTGGATATTTATTCCTAAAGAAATCCGCTAAATTTTAAGTGAAGCTTTAAATATCTGCCTGTAAGAACGGTCATAATTTTAATTTTTACGTTAAAATTCTTGCCTTTATCTGCGGCAGTGAATTCTTCAAATGAGCTATCCCCATTGGCATAATATTTCTATGGTCTTTCTTCATTTTTATTTTTTTTTCGTTGCTTATTGTAAGAAACGGAAGAAGAAAGATAAAATGTCGAAAAAATAATTTTGATTCTCTCTAATTATTTTTTCATTTTAATAGTGTTTCACCAATAATGTAAAATACATTTTCTAATATACACATAACCTAAATAAAATAAAAATAGCAGTATCTCGGAATCAACAATTTCATTACAAAAAGAGATGACTTAAAAAGAAGGCTGATGCTAGCAACAGTCAGAAAAGTGTCTCATCTGCCCCAGCTGTAGCCGGCAAAAACCGTTGGGACCCCCACCCGCTAAGGCGTTCATAACACAGAATGCAACTGTGGGTAAATGGGTGTATTAAACAAAATTGACTGTTTTATCAAATTTAATCAAGAAATGTAAATACGCACTTTAAACCTATTCAATGTTTACTAACAACTCTCGTGTGAAAAATTAAATAAGCTTGTTTTTAAACATTAAACCCGTTCAATAAAACCCTAATTCATGAGATACAGTCGAATTAGAAAGATGACGGTTTCTTAAGAAATACACATATTAAAAAAAAGAATAAAAAAAATTTACAGCCGAAGAAGCACCATCTGAAATTATTCCTATTTAAGGTGAAGATGTCCTTGACCATCGTACAGCGCGGCGTTGGTTGAAAAAATTCAGCAGAGATACGTCTTTGGAACGGAAGATGGGCTCAGGCCTACCGTAACTGGATATTTATGAGATTCCATGAACTCTAAACTTTACTACGAACAGTTGCATACGAAATTATTACACTGTTACCTAGCTTTGGTTAACCGTGAAGGTGTTTTAAGTACCACCAGGATAATGCCCTCACACACACTTCTAGTTTAAGCAAGAAAATGTTGAAAAATCTTTTAAGTTGTAAAAACGATCGAACTGCAGCCACAGCTTCCATAAAGTCCAGACATCGCTCCATCACATTATCACTTATTTCGTGCCATGGCCCCCTTTCTTCATGAGAAAAACATAAATAATTTTGCAGAGGTTGAAATTGCGATGCATGATTTTTTCGACAGCTGTCCCAAGGAGTGGTATTGGCTGAAAGGTGGTTGAAAACAGTGGATCGCAATCGGTTATTTTTTAATATTGATTTTGCATTATATTAAAGAAATAAAAATATATACTTCTATTGAAAAACACTTTTTTTTTTAATACACCCTATCACATGATTAATATTCTTGCTTTCCTAGCTAAAAAAGATGTTTCTATACAGTATCAGAAACAAATATAAAAGTTCAATGAATTTTATTATTAACTTCTGGATATTTAAGCAGTTTTATAAACGTTTAATAAAGAGCATTGTTAATATTACAAATTATCTTCATATATGGCTGAGGTATGGGTCTATGAAATCTGTAATCGGTCGCCATTTTGAAGCCAAATGTGTGGAGTTCCGAGGATCATTCTGGATAGACCTGTGACTTTGGTGCCAAATCTCAAAAAAATCGGCCCAGTAGTCTTGTAGAAAACCCGCGTGCGGCCAAAGGCCTACGGTGTATGGATCGGACAAATTTTTTTTATCTGATTTTTGGATTATACGTTTCTTGAAATGTAAAACCACAAATTTTGAGAGGGAGGGAGTACATTTTTTTTTCTTGGTTGATTAATTAATGGATTGTTCATCATACTATACTTCCCGAATCCTTTACTCCTGAAATAAGTCCAAAAAATACAATCATTTTATTCTTATTTTGGTCAATGCAGTTATCATAACAGATGGCAATTTTTCTTTTCCTCGCAAATTAAGGACTAATACATTTCAGGAATCATATGAGTTTCATCAAAAGCCTAAAATTCATCTGAGATCTCTAAGATTATAAACACTAATAATTCAAGAGAAAACATGGTATGAAAAATTTTCTTTTTAGTTCTGCGTTATTTCCGTATCAAAGGGATATTCAGATATGGATTAAATTGACTCCGTTGGCTAAGGAATTTCGAATATTTAAGAGTTTGATTTATCTCAAGTGTTTCAGATTTTCATTATCGCTTACTCATCTCATCATAAAAATAGAACTTGATAATTATCAAACCGGAGGATTTTCTTTTTAAATTAAAATTTTATCCGTCTTTGTTTGATATGGCACATTTATTTATTTATTAATAAATAAATGATATAGTTAATGAATAATTACACGCAAAACCTAATTATAGGAAGCACAAAAAACATATTTCTCATACACAATATATATATCTTGAGGAATCGCGATTTCTCTACAAGAAAAATATTTACAGTTCCTCAAGATAACATTTATAATTAAACGCGTTTCTTGAGTTCAGTTATGACTCCTTTTCAACCTTTCTGAATTCTTATCGTGCAGTGAAAACCAGAAAATAAATTAAATACCTAGCATTTGTTTTATCTTGGACGATAGGTACGTGTTAAAAAAAAAAATACGATCGTTTTCTACATTGTGTTGGAAACAATACAAATTAGTCCAACGTCTATTTTAGTATCGCATGGGGCAGGTCATATATTTTGGCTGACCTAATTTGATGTAGCTTTATAATTTTCAAACAAAACTAGTCCTTTGGTTAAAATAATTTATGAAATTAATCTAACTAATTACGTAATTGTAATTTACAATTGCAAAGATTTGCCAATTTTTCTATTTAAGAAGACTGCGTCATTTTTTTTAAATTTCATTTTAATTTTCAAACAAAACTAGTCCTTTGGTTAAAATAATTTATGAAATTAATCTAACTAATTACGTAATTGTAATTTACAATTGCAAAGATTTGCAAATTTTTCTATTTAAGAAGACTGCGTCATTTTTTTTAAATTTCATTTTCTTCCCCTTAGAAGGAATATATTTAAAATAATAGCTTAACAATGTTTTTCGTTTATGAATTGCTTTATTTTTAATGAAAAAGAAAAAACTTTTATTAAAACGTAATTACAGTACAAATTTTTTTTTACTGAATTCCTCGCGAAAAACGAATTAGTTTATTTTTAGTATTTATTTAGAGTGAGCGAATTAGGGTACTTTTCGAATGCTGCAGCGCGCTGGCTTCCTAATGGTAGACTTTCGCTGGTGCTGCCCACGGTTGCGGCGGGTAGCGCTTGGCAACCGTAACTGCTAACTGTTACTGCTTGTATATATCGTTAAAACTGCTCACTGTAGCGGCCAATTCCTGTACTAAACATCCTAGTTTAAAATATTGGTAAATACAAATATAGAGCTACATATATATGTGAATACATGTATATAAAGGGCTTAAATGTGATGGTTTTCATTCATCGCAGGGGCAAAATGCATGCGGTGGCGGAATAGTGTCTTATTTAATCAACACACGCCATTTTTCAACGTTCAATAATAAGGCTAGGTTAAGTCTGTATAAAATTTTAACCATTATGTACCAATAAAATAATTATTAAACCAATAAAATAATTATTAATGCCCAACTTGTGCAGAGTGATGGCTTCTTGTAATATTGCGAATAGAAAATAGAAGATTGAAAGAAGTATTTCTAATTTTAAATTCATCACTATGGACAGTAATGGCTGTTCGATCGTTCGATTATTTCAGTTGGTCATAAATATCCATATAATACATAAACATACATATATATGTAATTTTGATATAGGCACCGAACGTTTCTCATCAAAAGTAGGTACCGTATACTATATTATCACAGATCAATATACTATGCGAATTATTCGCACGGGCCAACTAGTTTTTTTTTTTTGCGGGAAAAACAGTACTATAATGCAATGTTAGAACATGATCTAATAATTCCAACTGAATTCATGCGGTTCATGACTTGTAGAATTTTAGAAATCTGGCGTATAGAGCTAGTAAAAAAAAATAAGAAAAAATGATAACAAAATTACAGCGTTTCAAGATATTTGGGCTAATTTGGAGCACACGAGGGCACTAGGGATCTGAAACTTCGGTAATAACAATTTCTTGTGAGGGTGTACATATGTGTTGTCGGCAGGCATTTACCGCTCTGTGCCACTTTTAACTAACATACCCGGGACAGAGCAATTGATATGTAACGTAAAATTATAAAACGGACACTAGATCACTTATAAGTGATCCGAATTTATAATTTTATGTAACTGAATGAAATTTTTTAAATTTTCAAGCCTTTATAAACACATAAGTTACTTCAAATATATAATAGAAGTGAGAGTTGGGTGACATTTTGAAACTGACGCAACGTATTCTACTTGCGCCAATGTTTTGTAATAATTCAGTTTTGTCAAAGTTTCTGTTGAACATTCATGTGCAGGATCTGTTTGATGGTTATATTTAGATTGCTTTTTAGTTAATTACGGAAATCGTGAATTTTAGAACAAATCATTATACTAGAGATACTTTAGATTTAAATAAATTTGTAAACTGATAAGGTCTGAATATTTCCTATACTATTGATATATTTCAATGATAAAAAATATGTTGGTTAGGTTGTAAAGTGGATTTAAACGACATGTTACAAAAAAAAAAAATCAGCGCTATACTATTAATTTTCTCTGTATTCAATTATTTCTAGCTGGGTGTCTTCTTTCAAGGAATTCGATAATTATTACAGAGGATGTAATGCCGTATGATATTATTGTAATATGGATTTTCACCAATAAATGACCATAACATTAATTTTAAATCATCTACTTATGTCAGTCGCCATTACTGCATTTTTATTTTGACAGGAAATCTACTGATATAATTTAGATCAGACAGGTGCGAATGTATGAAGAAAGTTATGAAAAATAAATTTTAAAAAATCCAAATCTCAAATCAATTATGAGATTTTAACTCATTCATTAAAACTAGAGGATTATTAGATTAAAGCTAAACGAGTACAATATTGTGATATAAAAAAGTTTAAAAAAAAAGAAGTTCAGGAGGTATAGAACGTTTTATATTTTTTATTACAATAACATAATTGACTTGAATCCATCCGTTTTAAGTAATCATCTATAATAATAATTATCAATAATAATGATATATAAAGTAGATGAAAGCATGGCCGGACACGGAAGAGGAGGAAGATATGGAGAAAGAGGCTTAAGCAAAAATTTGGTTGAGGAAAACTTCCTTTGTGAAAAAATCCTAAATAAATAAATATAGCCAAAAAAAACAACCTAATCCTGAACTACAGTTGTCATAAACATTTTTTTTCTCTGTTTTTTAGCCGTTTGTTCTCAGTTCAAGTTGTAACATAGACTGCTTAAAATAAAGGCTATAATCTAAAAAAATATTAAAATTACAATAAAATAAATATAAATTTAATCAGTAAAATGCAGTCATGGAAGATAGCGTGGCTGCAGTAGGCGTCAATGTGACCCTTAGCTGGAGTGCTTGCAGCCTATTCATGTGAACACGTGTTGCTCTGACGTGCATTTTTTTATATCTCCGTTCCAGAGCTCTGCAAGCAAAAAATAAATCCAACCTGCCTCTGTTTGTTTTATTAGCCGTCACATAGAGGCATTAAACTCATTCATTAAAACTAGAGGGTTATTAGATTAAAGCAAAACGAGTACAATATTGTGATAGAAAAAAGTTTAAAAAAAAAGAAGTTCAGGAGGTATAGAACGTTTTATATTTTTTTATTACAATCACATAATTCAATTTCGGTATTCGACTTGAGATATTTACAGCAGATATTTACAATCGGTGATAGCTTACAAATCCGTTGTTTTTGAATTGTAAGAATGTTTATCATCATTCGGTAAGAAAATGTGTTGAGGGGTACCTACACAAATACAATAGGTGTTTGACCAAGAGAATTTGTATGCGTCGTTGAGCGGTTCGAGTTGATAGGTGAAGTGAATAAAACTGAGCACGTGATTATTCCTCAAAAAACTGAGCAGATGCTTCGGTTAGATGTGAATAAAGAGGCGTTAACAATGAAATATTTGCTAATCATATGGAGCAGGTGCTCCAAATATGGGCTGCTTATTATTACCAGTTCACCTTTCTAAGCGAAAAAAACTGTGAGCATGCTCCTTCGTGTGAGTAGGTACTCAGTGAAATGCTGTATATGAAAGAGTAGATCGGCATTTCACTGAGTGCCTACTCACACGTTTTTTTTTTTTTTTTTTTTTTTTTTTTTTTTTTTTTTTTTTTTTTTTTTTTTTTTTTTTCCAATCCCTCAAACAAAACAGAACATTAATAAAACAAATAATTAGATAAATTATAAACTTGATGTACTTTACCTTTTACTACCTGTTGGTATTTGAAGGTCTGATGGCTATTTACAATTGGAATGATATTTCCCAGTCAGGGAATTTTCTCATTATTTAGAGGTGAGGGTCCTCTTCTAGTTGTTTGTTAAATAAAAATACCTACTACTAAAAGCTATATACAAGATTAATAATGATAATATTTACAATATTTACATGGTTATATTTACAAAGGATGGATATAAGAGAGTGGTGCTGGGGTGGGACTAGGAAATAGGCAGGACGGGGCGATGGGATAGGATATTGGGAGTGGGGGGTGCTTTAGAAGCGGCTTAAAGTATGGTGTTGACCGGGTTGAGTGGTCCCTTTCGGCCCTGCCATCTGGCAGGAAGGGGGGATGGGGTGACGGCCCGGAAGAGTGGGTTGAATGAGGCAGGGATGTTGTCAAAGAACTTTATGTGTCTCCTTGTGATGTGCTGTTGAACAGTGTCGAGTTGTAATTCACTATGAATGTGTGCCATGTTCCGTCTTTCGAGAGATGTTCGTTTTGTGATTTTTTGTAGGACGCTGTTTTGGTATGTTTGGAGAGACTTCAGGGCTGAGGGGTATAGGTAGTGCAGGATGGGGGCACCGTGAAGCAGTGTAGGCCTAAGGATGGCTTTGTAGATCAGGATCTTGAGTCTGAGTGACAGCCCTGGTGAGTAGAGTAAGTGATTTAGTTGGTGTGTAGTGGCTTTGGCTATCTGTATCCTGTGTTTTGTGTGAGCTGTAAATGATAGGTGTGATTCTAATTTCATACCGAGGTATGTTACCTGTCTTTTATTCTGTATGATTTGCCCATTCAGTTTTGGCTGTTTTTTGAGTGTTTTCTTGTATGAAAATGTGATTGCATCAGTTTTTTGTGTGTTTATGTGGATATTAATGTTTTTAAGTTGGTCTGTGATTTTTTGGGCTACTCTTTCGGCCTTGCGCATGGCGTGATCTGCATTCATGCTTGCTGTATATATAGCAATGTCATCCGCATATGCAGCGATTTGTACATCGTCAATCTTTTGCCCTACTATATGGGCTGTGTATATGTTAAAAAGGACTGGCGCAAGGACCGAGCCCTGGGGAACACCACAGGTAACTGGGCGCGGGGTGGAGATCTCAGTTTTGACACGGACAGAAAAAGTCCGGCCACTGAGGTATGAGCCAATAATGTCGACCAGTTGGTCCGGAAATCGGTGAAGCCGGAGTTGATCAATTAAGGTGGAGTGGGATACAGAATCAAATGCCTGTGTGCAATCTAATGAGATCATTGCTGTAGCAAGATTTTTATTGAGATTTTTAGCTGTATCATACTGTAGTTTTGCTACGTGATGATAGCAGCTAACGCCGCGAGAGAACCCGGTTTGTTCCGGGGGGATGATGTCATGTGTGTCGCAGTGTTTTCGGATGTGGATAAGGATAAGTTTCTCATATATTTTTGAGATGTGGTTGAGGAGACTGATGGGCCGGTAATCTTCCGGTGCCGCTCCTCGTTTTTTGGGTTTGAGAAGTGGAACAACTATAGCATGTTTCCACTGAGTAGGGTAGTATCTCAGGCGTGAGCATGAGTTGAAAATGTTGAGGAGAAACATATGGGCTTTCCTGGGGAGTTGTTTGAGTAGGACATAGGGTATACTGTCCTCTCCTGTTGATTTGTTTCCCCTCGTGTTTCTCAGAGTTGCAGTCAGTTCTTTATAGGAGGAAAAAATAGTTTGGGTTGTATCAGTCAGTGGACTGTGGTTGTAAATGGTAGTGGTACGTGCTGAGTCTCTATCGACGTAGTAATCAGCAAGTATGGTAGCCTGATCTGCGGGAGTGAGAAGCTCATCGCCTCGTTGTATTCTCACCGATTTTGATTTGGTGTTATGGCTTCTGACTAGTTTCCAGAAGTTTTTGGGGTCGTAATGGGTCCGGCGTAATTGATCGTGCCAAAGGGATGTTTTCCACTGCGACATTAGGGAGGTGATTTGTCTAGTGAGACTGTTTATGATAGGTCTGTATGTTGGGTCTTTAGTCCTATACCAGCAGTTTTTTATGTTGTTTCTCTGTTTGATTAGTGCGAGTATGTGTTTAGGTGGCTGGCGTAGGTGAATGGGAGTGGGGTTAAACGTGGGTATCGAGGTGTATGCGGCATCGCGTATGATGTTTTGGAAGGTGTTTATGGCATTGTTTATGTCATGAGTGTTTGAGAGAGGTGTGATGTTGGGCGTGTTACTGTAGACTGTGTTCTTGTATAGTTTCCAGTCTGCCTGTGTAAAGTTGTATTTGTGTTCTGTTGGTGGGATTCTTGTTGTGTCACGGCCGAGGTGATAGATAACGGGGATGTGGTCGTTGTCACTGAATTCTATTGTTGTGCAATCTGTGAATCTGTGTGATTGTTGTGTGAGTAACAGATCTAGTGTAGATGTGTACGCTGGATTTGAGTGATGTCTGTATGTGTAGGCGTTGGGGTGTATGACTGTGTATTTCGTTTTAGTGAGGTGAGTACCTAGCGCATTTGGCTTTGTGCAGTTCCAAGTGTGATGTTTAGCGTTTAGGTCCCCTACGATGATGTGTTGTCTGTCTGTTTCGGTTTCCCGTAGGAGTGTTTTGAAAGTGTCAAGTTGTGCTCCCGGTCTTCTGTATATACATGTGATTTTGTATGTGTGTTTAAGTTTTACTTGTACAGTGACGGCTGTGTGTTTTTCGTCATTGAGTGTGCTGTTGTTTATAAGTTTAGAGGGGACGTCAGAACGCACCAGAAGTGCGACGCCTCCTTGCGCGGGGGTTTGTGAGTCTAGTCTGTAGGTGTGATAACCGTGAAAGTGTATTCGCGTTTGCTTGTTAAATTTTGTGTCTGTGAGTGCGACAACTGATGGCCTATGAGATGCCAGGAGGGATTCCAGCTCGAGCTTACGCTTTACGAGCCCTGTTATGTTATAGTTAAGGATAGAATGTCTATCCATTAACTTTAGCTGCGAAAGCTTGTTGGAGCACGATGTTAAGCGTGCTCATGACGGTATGGAACATGGCCTTCATGTCACTAATCATAGCGAGTAGACCCTCTACCCATGCGGGTGTATCCGTGGACGGCTGGGGGGTTGTGGGTGGGGGTGTGGGTGCGAGTGCGGGGGTTGGTGTGGGGGTGGGTGGTCCGTGGAATAGGACTCCGGCGTAAGAGTTCGGGGCAGAGGTGGTGGTGGGAGCAGGAGATGCAGTCTCCTGGGTGTTGTTTGTAGGTCTTATAGTGACCTTTGTTTCCTTCTTTTTCAGAAGGATTTGCCTGTTGGGACAGTCGCGGTATGAGGCCACATGAGGGCCACCGCAGTTTGCACATTTGGGTGGGCTGTTTCGTGGGCATTCCTGCGTCTCGTGGTTTTCGCCACATCTGACGCATTTTATGATGCGCCCGCAGAAGTTTTTGGTGTGGCCGAACTCCTGGCAGTTGTGACACTGCCTAGGACCGCTAATGTTTTTTAGTTTTTCAACAGTGTAGCCCATGTGGTCGATTGGGCCAACTTTTTCCATATCCTGGATAGATGTTTTTTCGTCGGTGGTGACGATGATGAGTGGGAGGTTCCTCTTATTCCCACTCTCGTCTGTTTTTTGCATCCGCCAGATGCTTTTGAACCCGGGTAAGCGGGCCTTTAGTGCAACCTCAATAGAGGCCACTGAGTGGTTAATATCAAACCCTTTTAGGATGTATTTCTTTAGGGGTTTGGTACCTCGGGGTGCATATGAGTGAAAGTCGATATCAACCGACTGGTGGAGAAGGGCCCAGGTGGCGTCATAATCAGCCTTTGTAGTGGTGAAAATTTTATTTTCGTTCTTATTTGAACGAATAATAAATGAGGTGATGTTGGCCTCTAAGAGGGTCTTTCTTAGTTCCACCGATGACATCGGTGGACTAATCACAATCGGGGCCGGTTTGTACGGCTTTTGATTGGTTGGTGGGGTAGCTGGGGTGGGGGTAGCTGGGGTGGGGGTAGCTGGGCTGGGTGTCTCTGACTGAGAGGCTGATGAGCCGTTAAATGCACCATATCTGTTGTAGGTGGTAGTGGCTGGTTCCTCATTGGTCGGCCTTGGGACGAACGTTAATTTTCTTTTAAGGTTTTTAAAGCCTTCGTGGTCGGTGAATGGAATATACTTCCGTTTTAGTTTCTTGGGGGGCATGATTTGTGCTGATGAAGTTGAAGCAACTTCATCTTGGACCATAGGTGTGGGCTGGGGCTGAGTCATTATAAAAACAAAGGCCTAACTAAACTAAATACTGACACTTCACTTATAAGAAAAGGGTACTCACGTGACTCCAGGAGCACCAGAACGGACAGGCCGCGTCGAGAGCACCAGTAGTCACCAAGGGCTGCTTGCCAGCGCAACGCTGCCCTTTACCCAATAGGGTGATTTACTGAGGTTAGGTCCAAGGGATAAGCATGGACCTCAGTAAATATCGGGCGCTAAGCTAAGCAAGGGTTGAGAGTCTTGAGAACAGTAAGTCTTCAGCTTGCAATAGAGTCTTCAGGATAGGTCCTTCTGCCAAGGCTGCTAGCTGTAGAATGCTCGCTCGCTGCTCGTCTGTGGTGACTCACACGGTGGAGCATGCTCAGAGTTTTATTCGCTTAGAAAGGTGAACTGGTAATAATAAGCAACCCATATTTGGAGCACCTGCTCCATATGATAATCTAATCACGGAGCATTTTCAGTTTTATTCACTGAGGTGAGCAGGCACTCCGAATCGATAATCAATCCATATTTGGAGAACCTGTTCCATATACTTAGCAAGTATTCCGTTGTATAACTTCTGTATAAATTCCGCTGTATAAATTCACATCCAATCGGAGTATCTGCTCAGTTTTTAGAGGGATGAGCACGTGTCCAGATTTATTCACTACACATACTGACTGCAACTAGAACATTGTAGTATCGAATCCAGAGCCATAGCTGAAATTTTACTTATTCACAAAGATATTCTGGAATTTCACTTTTTTATTGTACTTTTTGTATTAGAATCCTTTTGTAGAAAGTCGAAAAAAAAAAAACCCAATGATAAATGGAATAGAAGGAAAAAGCGCGTAACGCCTTTTATAACGTTTCCTAAAATACCGTGTAACGCACTTTTCAATATTTTTATTGCACGTTTTTCACGTATTTCAATATATTTTTTTGTAAGAACTTAACTATAATATTGATTTTTTTTTGCAAATGCAATATAGAGCAAGATCTAAGGAATCCACATCTGGGAAAGGACTGAGGCAGGGGGATGCACTGGCATGCCTCCTATTCGATCTAGCTCTGGAGAAGGCCATTAGAGAGTCTGGTATTCAAGTGGGCGGAAAAGTATTCAGCCGAACAGTACAACTTCTGGCTTATGCTGATGATATTGATATCCTTCCAGGCTGCCTCTGATGGATTCCTTAAACTATCAGAAGCAGCGAGGAAAATGGGACTTACAGTAAACGCAGCAAAGACCAAATACATGGTCACAGAGGGAAATCCCCAGGCCTGGCGAAGAAATCACTATCGGAGAGTATACTATTGGAAAAGTTTCCGAGTTTATCTATCTCGGGTCCCTCATAACCCAAGACAATGTTGTGGATTCAGAAATTAAACGAAGAGTGCTAAGCGCCAACCGTTGTTATTATGGCCTCAGTATATATTTTAGGAGCCGTGCATTGACTAAGGACACAAAAGTTCTATTATACAAAACAATTATCCGGCCAATTCTCCTTTATGCCTCAGAAACGTGGACTATTTCCAAAACTGGTGAGCAGAATTTGATGGTCTTTGAGAGAAAGATTCTGCGCATAATCTTTGGAGCTGTGGAAGTTGACAAGGTATGGAGACGTCCAACAAAACAGGAGCTCAAAGATTTATTTAAGGAACCAAACGTGGTGCAGTGTTTGAGGTTCAGTAGATTTAGATGGGCCGGACACGTTGCTCGGATGGCTGAGAATGATCTGCCAAGGAAAATAATGACGGAGGTGATACATGGAACAAGGCGAAGAGGAAGACCTCGTTTTCGATAGAGTGATGGAGTAGCTGGAGATGCTAGGTCCATGTTGGATGTGAGGAGCTGGATGGCAGCAGCGCAGGATCGGAACAATTAGTGGAGGCTGGTGCAGGAGGCCAAGACACGACATCGAGTTGTAGCACCGATTGAATGAATGAATGTATAAAATTAAAAAAAGCTTTTAAGAATGATGAACATGGTCATTCGAAATGGTTGTAATACAATAACAATAAGCTGAAAATATATAACAAAAACTAAGGAGAAAATTAAAACAATAAATAGAAAGAATGTAATTTACAAAATGAAATGGAAATAATACTATGAAAAGTATTATAGAGAGGAAATGTCCCAAAATTTGAAAACAAGCAGCATAAGACAAATTCCAAATATCCTAATAGTAATAAAGAAGTGCTCAATTTCAAAATCGATATGAAATTGAAAATCATTACATAGACATAATAAATAAAATAGATATATAATGAAAGAACTAATAATTGTAATGAAAATAGTAAATTTAAAATAAAAATAAGATCTAGAAGAATTACAAAAAGGAAAGAGAACACTAACACCCGCCAATTTTTGTCAAATACAGTCAGTATTTGTGGAAAAATAGTAAAGAAACGAATCAAGACGATTTTTGCGACGAAACGTCAAAAATCGTTGATTACGAAATTTTTGTGATCAGTTAAAGAAATCCAAACCAATGTAAATAGTATTTAGCGTCTATTTATTCATACTGTATTCAGCTTCTACTATATATAAAGGTTTTTCCACAATAACTATTATCTTAATCAGCAACATTTCAGCGGTAATTCGACCTTAACTCCACCGAAAATACGCTGTTAATTTGCACAAAAAAATAAAATACAATAACTCGTATACAGAGTGTTCATTTTAAGACAGCTCAGAAGCATTTTACGAGTAAAAGGTTAGTCTGGAAAGAAAAATGGCAGAGGAAAAAATTGAAGAGTGCAACGTTTTCTTCCAGTATATGGCCCATTGTTGAGACGCTGCGAATGTGACTGACGCGCGTTCAAACTCTGAGGTCCGCAGATGGCTCTTATGCTTATGCATATCATTTTAAAGGGTAATTTAAGATAAAACACATGGAGCAAACCGAATTTTTATATCTTCAATTATTTTTAATTAATTAATTCCTATTTATACACAGTAATATAGTTTCTACCTGCTTGATCATATTTTTATAAAAAGGGTTTAAAAAAAATCTTCAGAATCTTGTATCACCTAATTGAAACCCACCTCAATTTGGACGCGTGCCAGGCGCGTACGCGGCGTCGAAGTGCCAGATAATAAACCTTATGCTCTACATTTTTCTCCTTAAGCTTTTTTTCTCAGAATAACCGTTTTTCCATAAAATGCGTTAGAGCCGTCTTAAAATGAACACATACTAGACTTAAACTCTTACTCCTTTTTCTTAAAAATCGCCTTTTCTTATGAACCTTTGCGTTCCCCAAAACTCAGAAATATCAGTATCATATCCTTACGGTTTCACCTAAAACGGTCAGTATTTTAGAACAAAAGGGGTAATACTAAATACCAAAGGAGTAATAAATAAATAACGATTCTAAAAAATAAAATAAAAAGATAATTGATAGTTTTTCTTGCGTACTCTATGTTAAGTGGCCTAGAAATTAGAACTAAAAACTTTATTGTCCCACGGATTGAATGAATAAAAGAGCTTTTACAAATATTTATATTGAACATACACACAAGAGATTCCAAACCATCCCTTATTCACACTCCATACATTCGCGGTTAAATAATTAGTCAGAGGGGTGGAACAAAGGAATAAAAAAATAAATAAAAAAATACGGCTAAAAAAAAATAACACTGTGGATGGACCCAATGGATTCTCATACTGCCATTTCTCATGGATAAGAAATAATTCAGCGAAATGAATGTTTCTGTCCTGATGACTCACTCTCAGTTTCAGGAAATATAAATATATATATAAATATATAAAACTTCACTTGCTTATTTGAATTTTTTTTTCCCAATTTTCAATGTTTCTAGTGAAACACTACTTGATAATTAAATCCTAAGGGATAAACGAAAAAATAAAATAAATAAAGCATTAATACCATACATTAGATTTGTTATTTGCTTTCTTTATCAACAGAAGAACTAAAAAAAAGAGCATTGTAAAAAATATTCCGTGGACATAAACAAAATTACTTAGAAGATTAAAATCACTGTTAATTTTAATTTATATTAATTTATTAATCCACTCAACTTAACAGTCATTCCCTAGTTATTGCTCGAGAGAAAAGACAGATCTGGTGGCCTCAAAGACAGACCTAAAAAAGATAGAGCAGGCTAAACAATAAATTATAAAATAAATAAAAATAAACAATTTAGGGGAGATATGAATAATTATCCCTTCATTTAATAATTCTTAGCCATGAGTTTTAAAAATGAATGAGTTTTAAATTTGGGTCATTCTCAGGAGACTTGTCAAATTCGTATCTTTTGACTTTGAGGTTGTTTTTGTATGCCTCTGATTATTTTGAAGTTGGCTCCAATTTTAGTGCGTACACCTATAATTAGTAAATAACGAATGGCTCAAATAAAGACATTTAAAGTAAATCTAAAATTTTAAAATTCAAAATTCTCAAGTATGTTACTGTCCATATATTGATGAAAAAACAATATTAGTTGAAACTGAAACTAGTACTTATAAGGCACAAATGTGCTAATTTCAAAAAAATAATAGAATCCAATATTTGAACATTTCCAATGGATGGTAGGTCAACAAGAACTTACGTCTCCAGAGTATGGTGAAAACGAGTGCTCAAGCTACCACTATGATTTCATTACTAGATTCAGTTTGCCACAAATTCTCAGTATTCCAGGGTAAAACTGCTACTATATGAGATACTCTATCGTCCGAGGAGTACAGAGTTACCACCTCAGAAAAGGAATATTCTTTGAAATAATAGTGGTAGAATAGTTGAATATTCTTTTCCACCAATCTCTGGAAACTAGAGTTCTTTGGCTGTGATAAATGATCATTTAATTCACCCACTCTGCTCTATTAGCCTCAAGTACACAATTTTTTGTTTGTTTTTTCAGCCAAAAAATGCCTTTGCGGTGATGATATTCTCGTTTATACAGCTCAGTGAAGAGAGAATTTTATGGTTCATTATCAATCTGCTAGTAGATTCGAAAAGATAATTACTTCAAGTACTTCAACAGTATGAAATCGTGCCAATGATCTCCCATATTTTTATAACTCCAAGCAAATGCATTAACCACCTATTGGAAATTTAAAACGATTATGGAAGTGATACTCAAAGAATATTTTTACAATTTTCTTATATTTATTTCAATAATTTTGTTTTAGAGTAACTGCAGGACTAAATTCAGTACCACATTAAATTACTAAACAGATTGGACTCTGGTAAGACAAGAACCAGGAACTGGAGACTTTAAGGGATCCTTTCGCCTGAAAGTAATTGTTTGTTTATTTATTTTTAATCCATCCATTTCTGTCATTTTTTAAATTTTGTTTATTTGTTATTTTATTATTTGTCTTTTAAATTTATAGATTTAACATTTGTAAGGAACATTTTACTTAATCGATATATTTCATGATAAAAGGGTTTTAGAGCAAATATTCGCGAAAAAATAACAATTTGAAAATAGCCCTATTACACGATTTTTAATTATTTTTTTTAGGAAAAGTTGTGATCGATTTCAATAATCCAAATCAATCTTCATTTTTTTCTTATTTTCAAGCGCAATTTTGTTCTTTTTCTCACATTTTCGCTATCATGAGCTTGTTAGATTGATAAGGCTAACCATGGAGGAGTTGATTTGTGCCATGAAAATTCGGAACAGCACCTCGGAAGAATTCTTATAAAAAAAAAAGAGTGAGAGAGGGTGATGCTTTAGGATGCCTCCTTTTCCTTCAAGCTCTGGAAAGAGCGGTACGAGATACCAAAATTCAAACTTCTGGAACAACATTTAAACGGATGGTGCAGCTGCTCGCTTTTTCAGACGACATGGATATAATTGGATGCTTTCGGAAGGTGGTTGTCCAATCCTTTCTGGAACTAGATCCTGGGTTTGGTTATCAGTGAGGAAAAGACAAAATATATGGTAGCCCAGGAGATCCCAAGACAAGATGATGTCAAGGTAGATTTTGGACCCTACAAGTTTGAACAGGTCTCGGAATTTGCATATCTGGATTCACAGATAATCAGTGATAAGCGATTGGATGTAGAAATAAGCAAGAGGATTTTGGCTGCCAACCGTTGCTACTATGGATTAAGACAGCACTTGAGAAGCAACTTAGTGACCCAACACAATAAAATCATCCTCTAAAAAACGCCTGTCCGACCGGTTTTGACCTATTGACCCGAGACATGGACAACAACTACACCAGTACAGTGAGACCTCTTGATACTAGAACGAAAGATACAAAGAAGAATTTATGGTCCGGTACTTGTTGCGCAGAAAATATCAAGAGGTCTACGATAGTATTAACGAGCCCGATGCTGTTTAGTTCATAAAAGCGGGGTTTTTTTTAGGCTTTGTTTTAAAAGCGGGGCGACTCAGATGTACTGGCCAAGTAGTCAGGATGACAGATGATATAGTCCCAAAAAAGCTCCTGACTGAGATTCTGCAGTGAGGGCGACGTGTCGGAAGACCTAAGCTGCGATGGAAGGACTGTGTTGACAATGATGCCAAAAGGCTTGAAATGAGAAATTGGATGGCGGCAGCACGACATGGACGCCTGACGGTTGATGTTGACGGAGGCCAAGACTCGCTAGCGGGTTGTAGCGCCAAATTAGAAAAATAGAAGCATGAAAAAAAATTGTCGGCACTTTTCTTATTTTTTTCACCGGGTTCTGATATTAGCTAATTTATACTAAGAGCTTATTCGTATCCATTGATGATTGCTTATTATTTTTATTAATTAACTTTTTCCATTATTAATATATTTGAACATATTTTTTCTTATATTTATTTTATTTCATGCCATTGAATTTTTGATTTGAAGAATACACGGCATATCGAAATTTTATAAATAAATTAATTTAATTATAATTATCATTATAGGTTGTTTTTTATTTCTTTTGTTTAATAATGTATTTGTTATTCGGCTGTAGATTGCATTTAATTAATTATTTTTAATTAAGGTAAGATACCAAAGACAGAATGTACTCTTTTCCCACAAAGGTGAGTCATCTGATGAAATAAAAATTGTGTTAGCAGCAATAAAATAAGTAACCAGTAAAATGTTGTAAAGCATAACTCTCCTTATGATGGAATAGTCAATTGAAAGGTATGACATTTTTTCATTATTATGCATGACAAACATATATATGTAACAAAATATAATTATGAAAACATATATATATATATATATATATATATATATATATATATATATATATATATATATATATATATATATATATATATATTCTATATCTATAGACATAATATATTTATTCTTAATTTTAATGTCAATATTTTAATAGAGATGAATACGGTGCTGGACACCGAAAGCTTATCCTGTTACTCAAAATAAATAAGATGACTTGAGACTGTCTATGGTATCTCATCTTAATTAAACATTATTTATTTATTTTTTAAATACCTTCTTTATTTTAATATATTTTACTGATCTATTTACTCTGTTAATAATTATTCTGTTAATGGACATAAACTAACTTTAATAAGTATATCACTTCCACGATATTTTTTAGAACTTAATAAAACGTCTATATGAGGTATTTTTCTTAGAATTACTATGAAATTGAAGAAAAAAAATGTATAAATAAAATTAATTATAAATTGCATGGTATCAGATAAATTAGTACTTACTGATAGAAGTTTCCATAATTAATTTTAATTTTTTTCATCATTTTTGTTTTGTTTTTGTTTTATTCACCGGTTATTTTATGCTAGTTACAACCTTGTTACATGACAAGGCCAGCGGTTAGACGAGAATGGCTCTTACAATTACTTAACGACCGGACTCTGCCACATCAGCTGAACGATTCATTCACATTTGTCAATAGAAGTGCCATTCACATCGCTTTGTACTACGAAAAATGATATTTTTTAATTTAATTTAATTTTTTATTATTAAATATAATAATATACATGTAACATATGTTTAGTTTTTAGTTATCGTGGCGTGGGCATGATTTATTTGAGATTATTCTGTTATCAGGTTGTAGTAATCTGGTTCGAGACCTTGTGTTTTCTGTTATATGTCATAAACCCGATAAAATACTCTAAACGGAGTCAGTATTTGAAATTGGTTATATCAAATATAACATAATAATTAATAATCATAATTATTAAAATTATGATTTCGTTCAGAAAACCGTTTATTAATTTGAAGTATCGCTTAATTGCCTATAAAATAAAAATCCCTATGTAATCCCTAGGTGTTAATCGTAACTACCAGAATAAAAAAAAATAGAAATTTTGATAAAAGTCGTGTCTACAAATGTAAACAGAAATTTATTACTAACAACCATCACCTATCGCTTAATTCAGCCTATTACCCCATGGGCAATAATGATAAGAACTTACTGAACCTACTATTACTTGTTTTCACGTCAGCATTATTACGATCCGATAATAGAGCAGTTTTATACTCTTGGCATAATTTTATAGTATTGGTTTATAAATAGTTTTATAGTATTAGTAATATTGATAGTAGGACATCAAAGATTTCATTTTTTTTTTCAAGTTTATAAATATAAAAAATATCAACCACCAAGGATCTTAGGTTCATTATTCGACAACAATGAATTGTTTTTTAGCTAAATGTTATTCAAAGAAGTGATATGGTCAGCATCCATAGTCGCCAGGATTCTGAATGCTAGTGAAGCTATCTGATGAATCCTAAAACATCTTTGTAATTTGTTCTTCCAACGAACCCAAATATTGAACCAGATGCAAACACATCAGCTTCTTCTAAGATATCCATGAGCCCAGAACAATCAATAAATTTTCCTAGAGCTTTGAAAGATGCCATCTCTATGTGAAAAGACCCTAGAAATATCAATATATTATCGGATTGTGGTTTGTCCTCAAATTGAATCTGCATAGCCATTCTGGCGACATTTAAATCATAGGAACAAATGATACTATCTTGGCCGCACTCTTCCGCGATCTGTTGTGCCATCTTCATTGTGCGAGCTACAACAGCATATGTTGTAGGACTTGCGTTGATTTGAGGCAAATACGCCACTTTTTGAGCAAAAACCCATTCCCATCGGAGTTTTATCTGGATTGTAAAAACAGTGAAGATCTCCTAAAATATCTACATGCCGAAAGTCCTGCTGTGTGCTGAAGAAATTGAATAGGATCTTGAGGATTTAATTGTGGTAACATTCTAGGCTTTTTCGTATAAGGTTCAATATGAGAAAATATTTCTTCAATAGTCCTTTTTCGTCTTTTACATTCTTCATTATTAGGCCCAGTTTAGCGTTAGAAGAGATGGAGCGAGAAGCGAACAATAGAGGTCTCCAGTTCAACGAGAAGACGAAATATATGAAAATAACCTTACACCGAATCAACCGCATATGATTAGTATCAATGGTCATAACTTCCCAGTTTGTAGGGCTTTCAAATATCTTGGAGCGCTGGTCACTGAAAACAATGAAATATATAAAGAGATGGAGGCCAGAATTGCATCAGGAAATCGTTGCTTTTTTGCAATTCATAAAGTTGTAAATTACAAAGACCTTACTCGGAGAGCCAAGGTTATCATCTACAAGACAATTATTCGCCCAACAGTCACATATGGCAGTGAGACATGTGTCCTAACAAAGGAGATGGAAAAAAGACTACGTGCCTGGGAAAGAAAAATGCCAATCTACTCTGAGGGACAGTGGAAAATTAGAAAGAATGAAGATTTGAGAGCATTATGTGATCAGCCGGATAAAGTAATTGTTATAAAAAAGAGCAGGCTAAGGTGGCTTGGGCATGTGGAGCGTATGGAAGAAAATCGTCTACCAAGGAAGCTGCTTTTTGGAAAGCCAGGCGGTAACCGAAGATGTGGACGTCCTAGAATGAGATATACGATGTTGAAGTGGACCTGCGACAACTTGGAGTGAGGGGGTGGAGAGCAGTTGCGGGTGATAGAACAGCCTGGCATGTCATCTGTGATGTGGCTCATACCCTTAGGGGCAGAAGCGCCAAATATAATAATAACTAGGCCCAGCTTCTCTAGTAGGGCTGGCAGAAGAGCTGCTCATTGCAGTGTTTTGATAAATGTATTTTTCCAGTCAAGATTTCTACAAAGCGATCGAAATTATTAAATGTCACTGTGATAAATAGATGAGGTCTTTTATTAACAGAATATGTGATTAACAATGCCTCTTCATAAGAAGAATATGACATTTCTGTCTCTATTTCTTCTATTGCAGTGTAGTTTTCAGAATGGCCAAATCTATTTAAAACATCAACAACTTTTTTACTGCCCGTTAGAGATTTTATGGCCATGCCCAAAACTAAATGTTTCGATGGCCGAATTTTTCCTCTTGATGTAGCGAAAATTAAATCTTCGGTGATTGACTTAACGAGAGTATTTACGTTTTCCGAACTGCTTGTTCTGGGTCCAACTATAATATTATTCACGAACTGCATAACTGATTGTGGCAATATTTCCAACAGTTATTTTTTGTGGCAGAAGAGTTGTATCCATTGTTTTAATTTCCTCCCTAATCGAATGGAAGTAACACATGATGAAGATAATAGAATTGAAGGATAACAATATTTAGTGTCGCACTCTGGAGGCACTGAATTTACTAAACGACTTTTTATGGATATGAAGTAGGAATAACAGGAGATATGATATGCTGTGTCGGTGTAAGAGGGATAGAAAAGTTGCTTAATTTGAATTTGTGATATTTCCATGATCACATTTTTAATATGTTGCAATTGAAGAATAAAAATTTTGACAACAAAAATTATTGTTAGCACTAAACAATGATTTTCCCTCACCTCTTTTCTTTCTTTTTTACATTCAAACGAAAATAATGGACAAAAATTATTAAAAGCATGAATAACATTTGAAAGGGTATTAAATAAGGGGAGCAGTTTTTGTGAAATTTTCAGATGTCTAGAAATTTTTATAACTGCGTGGTAAATTAAAAGATTTTACTTCATATTTCACCTAATTGTACACATTTTTTTTTTTCAAATCAGTGGAAAACACCTTTTATTCGTGAAAATTATACATTAGATATTTTTTTGTACGAAAAAGAGATTTGAGGGAAAAAATATAAGAAAATTCAGGCATGAACACCATTAATGTTTTTTAAGAAATTGAAAAAATGAGTTTTCATACCAATAATTATCCAAACATAAATTTAAAAATAAATTATTAGAATACAGCAATAAAAAAAAGAAGAAAAAGAAATATATATCATAATTAGAAACAACCTAAGAAGGAATAGTGTAGAATAATTTATAAGGGATGTTGTCAACTTACAAATAACTATAAATCTAAAATGGGAAAACAATTCAAAACTAAAAAAAAAAAAAAAATTTAAAGATTCAGAACGAATAAATTTTGATAAGAAGGGAAGAGAAAAATAAATTATTGCTTGCTTTCGTTAATTTCTTTACTCACAATATGTAACCACAGATTATAAATTGCAGTAATGATGAGAACATCCAAATAAACACTTCTTACTTTTAGTCAAATTAGTAACAGACTAATGAAAAACTGGAAGGTCGAGCTCCCTGCAACCCAACGAAGAAGGATATTCTATAAAAGTTGTGTAATACTACAATATGTATTATATTATATTTGTGTAGTTACTATTTCTAGTTATTTCCACCCATATTAATTTATCATTTCAAATTTATTTTAAAATATATCATAATAAAGCGAAAATGGGTACATATTACTATTTTTTGTCATTTTAATTGAAGTAATGCACATTCATTATTTATCATTTATAAATAGCAAATATAAATGGTCAACGTTTCAGTCGTCATAAAATAGGTCAAAATTTGAATACCCGGAAGTGGTACTTTGGGCTGCGTCTGCTCGGGCTACCCACCGGTCTTAAGGTGGCAGATTATGTTTTTCCGAATCAATATTTTATGCATTTTAGGGTGATCGATGTTTCAGTCTTCAAATAATATGTACGTTTTTCAGTACTTGTTCCGGATTTATTTGTCCGCCATTTTGTATCCCATCGGATTAGGAGTGGCAGACTTCCAATTCCTTATTCCTGAAGGAGGATATTTATAATATTGATAATTAAAAATTTTCATAAAATATGTAAGCTTATTTGCTCTGGACTCCCGGTCTATGATGGTCTCCCAGTCTTAAGGTCCCTTTCATAGGCTAAAAATTTTACCGAACGGAAAAAAGCCAAGCTAACATTTCAGTGGCGTGTTGAAATGAATAACAGCTTTCACACGCGAAGAATTTTACCGGCCGGTGAAGATTCGGATGGTTGCAGTCGTATCAACTACTAGAAAACCGGATGGAACGGTTTTCTTTCGTCCGGTAAAATTCTTAGCGTATGAAACGGGTCATGGTTTTTTCCACATGTCGTGTATGATGTACACGATTATTTAAGATTTTTTTTTTAAACCGTTACCTGCACAAAAATTTCAATTGATTTTTTTCAAAATATCCTAAATTTTATTATCATTTAAACTTTGTAATTTGTACTTATCTTCGTGTCGTCGTTATTTCAATTTATTTTTTAGTCTGGGAAAGTCAGGTTTTTAAAATATTACCTTATCACCTAAGTACTAAGTTGTTTTTTAACTAGAAATCTGCTGAAAAATAGGATTTAAAATTAAACTTTTATACAACAGTACAAGAACCACATGGCAATTACGCGTCTTCGATTTATGATGGAAACTTAAACTGAGCAAGTTAAACCGAAGGCACGGGAGCAAACCAACTGTAAAAAAATTCCTCTAATGAGAAAGCGTGCTTCTCACTGTAGAAAAACAGGCGGCTTTTCCGTCCAGTAAAATTCTTAGCGTGTGAGGAGCCACGGATGATTTAAGAGAAAATAGGATTTCTACCAGCAGCCGGACCAAGGTCCAGGATTTTTAAGTCTAGGTGCCTTACCTAGACCACTCATGTTTCTAAATATATTTATTAAAATAAAATTTAAATTAGAGACCGAGTAAAGTGACTTTAAAAGAAATAGCTTCTGCAAAACGAGATTCTGGGATGGTGAAAAATATTATTAAAATATTTCCTCTTACATCAAATAGTTTATTGACCTCTATTTATAATAATACATTTACAAAATTGTTCAAGAAAGTTTACTTTAAAACTTAAGAAATTATTTTTTGAAAACTTATGTTAAGTGGGATAATCTCATTAGTTTCATTTGTGGCACAATATCCGTTTCGAAAGAGATAAGACCAACTATTTTGTAGTTAGTGAACAAGGTGGTCAAGGAATGCGTTATTCTTTTAAACAATCATTTAATTTTCCTTTACAGTCGTCTACTTTTGAATTTCAATAGCTACTCATTTATTCCCACAAAGTTTGGGGTTTCCCGTTTTAGACCTTATCACTTCTAGAAAATAATACGGTCCCGGTAATCCTCCGATTACCTTCGTATCTTATTTTTCCCAGGTTTTTAGAGACCGCAGAGACCACTAAACCACAAAGTGATATAAACTCATAAGAAAGCAGTTGTTTCAAATCTAGTACTTTCTTAGAGGTGCAGAGTTTTGTCGATTTTAATTTAAATTACTTCTAATATTGTTTGCCGAGGGGTCCAGTAAAGAATGACTCTGCACCTGTTTTTATTCAATTTTTTTTTTTAAATTTGTCTTTCAATTAATGTCTATGTTCGCTGAACAGACCCGCTACACAGAATTTTATCTTGAAAAGCTTCTTGCACGTAATCCTCAAACAAGATTGAAAATACAAGTAATAGGTCATAGATTCCACAGATTCTACAACGCAGCTATATAAGAGACGAAATCCATTAATTAATGGGTTCCTCAAATTCATGAAATGGCTTCCCATTGTGCTTTAAATAACAATCTTGACTTTCTTCTTTTGGATAGGTTTTTAACAGGTATGAATAAGGACGCAATGAGGGATCGTCTGTTCAAAAAAATCGTACTAGTTTTTTGCTATTTAGGACTAGAGACATAGCTGCAGCAAAGAGGCTACATTCAATGAATATAATATAGATATGGAGGTTTGGAATAGACTTTGAGAATAGCGACAAGGACATCCCGTTTATTTCTAGGAGACAAGCTCATAGAAGGTATCTAAACAACTGTACCGTTTCT
The DNA here is from genome assembly GCA_948150685.1 of Rhaphigaster nebulosa. Taxonomy (NCBI): domain Eukaryota; kingdom Metazoa; phylum Arthropoda; class Insecta; order Hemiptera; family Pentatomidae; genus Rhaphigaster; species Rhaphigaster nebulosa. Next base: position 109,112,488 of record OX411308.1, on the reverse strand, counting down.
GGAGGTGGTGGGCATGAACCCGGTAAGTGCCGTTTTAGAGAATATACTTCTAGCTCGTGTATATATGCCATCTAGCTCGTGTTTATAGGTAACTGAATCGTAACCCAGCGTTGAAGGGATAGTCGCATTATTTAGAGCATGATATATATTCTGAACTCGAAGCTTGATTCAAAATTGACTGTTCTCTTAAGGAATCAGGATATCAACCTTAAAATTGAGCAAGTTAATGTGGTTTTTCAGGTGGGTACAGATTATTTCTGACTATTTCGTCATCTACTTGATAAACGTTCCCATTTACAATTCATTACAAAAATCATACAAATAACCAATATTAGGTCTCTTTAGGCGTATGCGAGCTCAAGATCAATTTGAATCCAATTCTTACGGTCCGAAATCATTCAAAAAATCCATAATTATTTTTATTGTTACAAAAAGAGTTATTCCTCAAGACCATTCTATCCCATATGTGGCAGATTTTCTCCGAAACAGATAAACTACCTCTATTTACTCCATATCCCCTAAAAATGCATGAACAGAAAATGAGACTGGAACCTGTTTACATAGAATCGTCATCATTAAAGTTCTGCTAATGGCTAGTTTCTCCACAAATCCCTTGGTTATGCCATAATAATCTGTAATTTATACTGACTTGTAACAATTTAAAAAAATTGTGAAGCACTATTTTGGTTTACCATAAAGGTAACTACTTCTTACATCATTACTTCTTTGCCTAAAAAGTCAGCTCAAATTAAATATCAGGGACAGATTCACATTTTCAGATGCTCTCAGAACACCTGTTTGTTGTTTGTCGACAGCTTCGAAACGGAACTCGATGAAAATAATAGGTAAAGTTAATAATAAAATATTTCATTTATGTGATCATGAAAAATCTACCACACATGGTGTGGTGCAGCCCATCTCTTGATCAAGGTAGAAAGCAACTGAGTGAGGCGGACCGGTTATTTGCAGGCCCAAGGTCCCACCAACTACCCAATAAGCGCCGTGGCTAGATCTAGTGGAGTCATACCGCACCTAATGTGCCAACATATGGTGTCATCTTTAACACATGGGGTGTTCCTTTTGAGGCTGTAGGAGATAAAACTTTTTTTAATTTTTCTTAACGAACCTCGTTTCAATCTTCTTGCCATATTTAAGTGAACTTATATAAAATAAAATAATTTATTTATTTTATATTGTTTATTTGTATTATATTACATTAATTCGCTTGCTACGTGTGTTGTGATGATTCAGATATTGAATTTCTCGTACTGTCGGCTACAATTCAGAATATAAATTATTACATTTAATTAGTTAATAATTTAATTTTTCACTAATCACTCAAATAATATATAATCCATGAAAAATAATAATTTTTGTTTCTGTAAATTTGTGAATAAAGACTTTATTATTATTATCATTATATATAATCGGCCAATATTTCGGCAATTCAGCCAACAAGAGCACTGTAAACCACTAAATTATAATATATATAAATAATGTTTAAAAAAAAATTGTATATATGATATATATATATATATATATATATATATATGATATATATATATATATATATATATATATATATATATATAATATAAATAATATAATATAAATAATATATATATATATATATATATATATATATATATATATATATATATATGTCCAACAGCTATTTTTTGTGGCAGAAGAGTTGTATCCATTGTTTTAATTTCCTCCCTAATCGAATGGAAGTAACACATGATGAAGATAATAGAATTGAAGGATAACAATATTTAATGTCGAACTCTGGAGGCACTGAATTTACAAAACGATTTTTTATGGATAATTTTTTATGCCCTTCTGGCATCTCGTCATTCATAGTTGTCCGATAACCAACAGAAACAGAAAAATTCTTCCGCTACGATACTCCGCTCTTCTCCCGGCACCTCTTCTTTCGGCACCACTTAACGAGTCCCGGTTAAATAACTTTAAAAAAAAGAAAAGGTTTTAAATAAGTACGCAACGAGAGATGGTTGATAACTGACTTTATTCAACAAATAATGCTACTTATATACTCTTAGGGAGTTGTTTATATTAATAGTAGGATTAAGTTCTATTCTTAATTAGGTCTGGCTCTAAACTTCCCCTTCCCAGTTTCGGACACGTCCGGAAACTCAACAAAACAAAAAAAAATCACCAACCCAGGTAAGTCATAGAACTCACTCCTGTACAATACTGATACTCCTTAAGAACAAATTGAGAAGTACATAATAATACAATCAACGAAATAGACTACATTAAATTATCTTAATACCAAAAACAAAAAAAATATTATCTGTAGCTTACTATTGGAACCTATATAGTACAGAAAAAAAAATACAAAATACAAACACAATACATTCTTTTTAATACACTAACAACATGACACGCAGTTGTCCCCCGCCCGCATAGGCGAAGGCGCTCCAGACCCCAATGCATCACCTAATGGAAATTTAAGTTGTTCTATATGAACAATTCGCCTCTTTTTGGGCTCATCCACGGTTTCGATGGTTACGACGTTATCCTCCCGCATAACGATTACGCGGAATAGATCCTCGTACCGCCGTGTCTCCTTTCCCCTATTAGACCCAATGCGGTGATAAACGATCGACCCGATTTTTATGTCCTCCAGACGGTCCCTACTCTTCACATTATCCCGCGCTACCCTGGTTCGTTTTTCCTTAACAATTCGCTCGCGCAACTTTTTCCATAACCCCCGAACTTTTATCTGGTTCGTAATGATATCCCGGTCCTCTGGTGAGTCCCTTCCGGGTCCGCGCAACCAAAACAAAACCTCAAATGGTGAAAATTCAGTGACCGAATGGATAGAGTGATTATAAGCCGCTACCGCTTTCCGCATCGCTATGTTTGGTTCCAATTCCTTCTCGACCTGGTAGACCCTGAGATGATTGCTGAGAGTGCTTTGTTAGCGCTCAATCCCTCCCCGACTCTTCGGATGACCCGGCGTGTTGAAATTCCACGTGACTTCTAAGGTTTTCATCTCGTCGATCACAGCCGTATTATCAAACTCCCTCCCTTTATCGGATGTGATTCGCTCCGGTACCCCGTAGAACATGAACCACGTGTCTAGAGCCTTCAAAATCGCGTCTGCCGCTTTCAACTGAATAGGATGCGCCATGGCTATTTTACTAAACACGTCGATGATCGTCATTCACCGATATCCTCTCTAGGTGGATGGCGGTCATGTTTAGTGGTCATGCAAACCTCGCAAGACCCAATAACATTCCGTATCGTTTGTTTCATGCCTGCCCAGAAATATTTCCGTTTCAAGGCCTCACTGACTTCCCGAAGATTCGTTTTGCCCTGGTGATACGCTGTGGTCTATTCGACTTGGCGGTCTGCTTACCTAACAGTTTCCACCAATATCCTACAGCGAACAAAGAAGCGATCCAGGATTTGCTCCGTTTTCCACACCTACTTCAACTTTTCCCAAATCGTAGCATTTCCCACATATAAGTGATGTGTGCAGCCTGGTGAAGAGGCGTCCTTCAAAGCCTGACAGACCCTATCGACGCGAACTCCCGGCGGCAATGAAATAACGTTGATGCGCGAAAGTCCATATCGGAGATATTCAATGGATAGCAAGCCCGCGGTTTTGGTTTTCCAAATTATCTGCCGTGGTTTATCATTGACGATCTCCTCCATTTCCGCCGGTCTCTCGCCCGAAGAACTCTCTGTTCCTGAAGATGCCCTTCCCTGATCTGTCTCCGTAGTAGCCGGTTCTCCCTCACCATCTGGCAACCAGTCTTGAAGAAATTGTCGAATGTCGCGGGATGGCCCAGCGGTGGCGTCCTCTATGGCATTGACCGTTAGGGCTCTCGACAGCCAATCCGCGACTACATTCTTACCGGGTTTACAGACGATGTCCATGGAATACTTATTTAGTAGCTCCTTCCATCGCGACACGCGTGCAGATGATTCCTTCAGTTTACCCACCAACTGCAGCGGACTGTGGTCTGTCTGGACCCGAAACGTTTCCCAAACAAATACGGTCGAAAAAGATCGATTGCCCAAACGATCCCGAGGAGTTCCCGTTCCAACGCGCCTCCGCGTCGGTCAACCTCCTGCTGGCGTACGCAACGGGACGATCCCCTCCGCCCTCCTGCGACAACACAGCACATATTCACTGGCATTTGTAGTAACGGTGAACTGTTTGGGAAATCGGGGAACGCTAGGACTGGTTCCTCCTGCAACCTCGCCATACACCTCCTAATATTGTCCTCCATATTGGGCGTGACGATCATACGCGCCCCTTTCTTTAACAAGCCGTTAATGGGTACCAAATATTGCGCCATATCTGGTACGAACAGCCTTTAGTAATTTAGTGCCCCTAAAAGCCTGCGGATCCATTTGATATCGCGAGGAATGACCATCTTAGTGATTGCATCTACTTTAGCGGCATCTGGTTTAACCCCTTCCTTCGATACAGCGTGGCCCAAGAAATTTGATCTCGCCCTTACCCAAAACCGCCTAGTAGCCCTAATTCGCGAACCCTCTCGAATACCTGCCGCAGATGCTGGACATTCTCTTCTGATGAATTCTGATGTGGTGATATCCGGCTTTCAAATCTAGTGTGCTGAAAATCGTTGCGTTTCTCTGAACATTTGAAGAATGTCCTCTTCCGGGGCCCACCGACCCCCTCCAAATGCCTTCTTCAGCCGAGCCTTCACGGTGTCCCACGGCGTGTCCTCATCCGCCTGGATCAGGTTCAATACGCTCCTTCGCACTCGACAAACTAAAGCCGCTCTTAATGCCGCAACTGCTCTAGCTTCAATTAAATCTTCCGCGGCCATTGAATCAATCTGGTATATGATTCCGTCCCCTCCTTTCAGAAAGTGGTTCAATTCTCCCACTTCCCCATTGAACTTATCCAACTCTCCTATCGCATACCTAATATCCTGGGCGTTGGCTCTCTTCAATTTCAATCGCTCTATGGCATTAGCCTCCGCCGCGGCAAGATTCGCGTGCGCCAGTACTAGTGTGGGTCTCGCGGCGAGTTCATTAGGTACCGTCAACGTAACTGCCCGAAGAATTCCTTGTTGTCCTGTTGGAGGTACCCCTTCTGGCATCTCGTCATTCATAGTTGTCCGGTAACCAACAAAAAAAGAAAAATTCTTCCGCTACGATACTCTGCTCTTCTCCCGGCACCTCTTCTTTCGGCACCACTTAACGAGTCCGGGTTCAATAACTTTTAAAAAGAGAAAAGGTTTTAAATAAGTATGCAACGAGAGATGGTTGATAACTGACTTATTACCTGACTTAAACAAACACAAAACTTAAATTTCCTGCTTTTCAGTGAGGAATCGAGGCATGGTCCATATGAACTTTTTTGTTGCTCTGAAAGTGAAGAATCGGTCTGCGAAGTTTCCTTTTCGCAAATTAAAATGAAAAATAAAATAAAACCAAGATACGAGCGAACAAAACCAGGCCAAATAATAATAGATAATCGTATAGTTGTAGGTATCTGACGTTTTTTGACCTCCCAACTTCAATATCTTTCAAAATCAGAATAGTATTTCTGAAAATTATTCGTTTTTACTTGTTTGCTCTGCTTTGATGTATTTTTCAACAAATTGGTTGTTTTTTATGTATTTTCCAACAAATTGGTTGCTTTTGATGTATTTTTCAACAAATTGGTTGCTTTTGATGTATTTTTCAACAAATTGGTCGGAAATTCATCGTAGATTCCAAAAATTGTGATTAAAGTTGTTCAGTTATAAAAGAGAAATTTGGACTTTTATTGGAAAACCCTTTAAAAAATCATATCTCGAAAACGGATTGAGATATGAATCTGCCGTTGGCAGCACTGAACTACATTTTTGATAGACTATCTCTCCCTTAATCACTAATATTTCCTCCCAGGACACTCTGAGTACTACGAGAAATATTTTTAATATTCCGTTTCCTTAAATTTATTAGTTGCTCCAATATTTCTGGTTACAATACTTCTCGTAGTACACACTACGAGAAATATTTTTAATATTCCGTTTCCTTAAATTTATTAGTTGCTCCAATATTTCTGGTTACTATAGCTTATTGTGCTGTATAAAATTTTATTTTCATTACATAAAATATTTGTATTTTCAAAATTAAACATAATTATAATTACGTACGTATACTATACAGTGTTATAATTCCATATATATGTCATAAAAACTTATGAACTTTTTTGTTGATCTTGAGGTGGAAAATCGGCTCCTGAAGTTTCTTAGTAATGATGTACATCCTGCATATACATATCTATGACACTATAACACTGAATAGTTATAATTATTATATTATTAGTTATTAATTAATTAAGTTAATAGTTATTATAATTATGCTTAATTTTGAAAATAAAAATATTTTATGCAATAAAAAATAAAATTTTGTACAGCAAAATAAACTCAAGTAACCATAAATTTGATAAGTACTCTACATTACAGAATCGACATAGGCAAAATTAGCCTAAATTATCTATTTTTAATTGAGTAATAAACATTTTAATTTAACAAAATAAGCTAGTTTCAGCGTAGTATTTCTAAAATTGCAAGTCTTCTTTCTCAGTGATTTTTCTCACACCGATAAATTACTGTTGTCACTTTTATTTTAAGATTTTGTTGTTATTTTAAAAACAAAACTTATCGCTTTGTTTTTATTTGTTTTTTATGAGTTAATTAACGCATTTAATCGTAATATGTATGATCCATCAATTCTAAAATATCTTTTGTGTAAAATAAGATTTATAACAGTCCCTTTTAAAATAATATATACTGAACATTACTGAAATCGCAAATGAATTTGTCCCGAAAATAAAAAAATCTAAGCATTTGAGATCACGATGAATATTGAGAGGATTTAATTCGAAGATGTGAAACTGGAAATTCCGTCCTTCATTAAATATCTATATTAATTATCAAAAAGTCAAAGGTGATACTGATGAGTTTTCAATCCGGTCGAAAGAAATTCTTGGACAAAATTAACTATTACCTTTTAACTTTTGTGTCAAAGAAAATTGTTCGGAGTTATTTAATTAAGTGGGTAGATTTAATTAGAAAATAAGTTATCTTGACGTGATGAATTTTGATATGAAAATTATTAACTTACATTTGTCTATTTTTTTTTTTAATCTACCAGAGATGATATGTATCTAATTTTATCTAATTATTTGCAATATTTATATTCATTATATATTATAATAATGAAATTTATTTATTATTTTCTTAATTCATTAGCATTTAACCTTACTTTTATTTCTATAGAATTAAGTTTCTTTTAGATATCGTAGACCTTATGTTCTTAACCTTTTTTACTTATTATCTTTTACATCTGTATTACCGATTTTACTGACATCACCGCATTTAGTTTTATTCGTATTTATTTAGAGGATACATTTTTTAACTATACCACCTAATACAAAACATCGTAGCCGAACATGTCTGTTACTGCCCAGAGTTAAACCTAATTAGTTACGAATTAACAAACTAATGACGAATTTCAGAATTAACTAAAAGTGGTGCGAGGGGATCGCCAAGTTCAGGATAAGAACGGACCTCAAGCCTATTGATGCATCAATAGGCATCATGCTTCATTAATGCATCATGATGTAAACACTACGAGTTTGATGCTATGGACTCCCTCCGATCAGTAACATTTTTAACAATTTTCTTTAACAGTTTTCACTTTTTATATATTATCAATACCTTCAAGAATTATTATTTGTAATCAATAATTAAATAAAAAACATCTTTACAAACATAATGAAGTAATACATAATGATATAAAGATTGGTGGTGCTCTTAGATGCTACAGCTCCCCAGAAATATATGCCAGGTTTTAGCAGTTGGGCGAAAGTAGGTAGCACTCTCCTCAACAGGGGTCACACATGGTGAACTGTTACGTCGGCTGCTATAGCCTCTTTTGTATAATAATGCTTCTATTTTTAAGTTTCAACACCTTATCAAGCTGATATTGTAGTTGGCGATTAATTTGAAACACGAGTATTTAGGAATCTGCAAACACGTTAGGCATTTAAATGAAATAAATTCAATAATATCAATAAAGATTAAATAAAATGTTGCTCAGAATCTGGTAAAAGAAACCTAAGTTATGGTAATTTTAAAACAGCGGATTTTTTCGTAAAGATTTTTTTAATTGTTGGAGTATTTATTAAAACTGCAATGACAATGATGAAAATAGATTAAATGGCCACTAGAACGGAAAACATTTCTAACAACATACCATCTTAATTTGATTTGACTTCTCTGTAATCAGTTGGTGTGAAAAAATACACAGCCATATGTATATTTCTAAGCCTTCTTAACCACTCCTAGACAAACCTTAATGAAAATGTTTAAAATGATTTAATTATAATTTTTTTGTTAAATTATATTAAAATTAAAATGTAGATGCATGCATATTTATTATAATAATATTTAACTATGCAGCAATAAAAAAATTATTTATCTATTTTTCTTAAAATAAAAGAAGGTTCATTGTTATTTTTTTTAAATAATTATTTGAAAATATTACAATATTTCACTTATAGACAACTAATTACAGTGAAAACTGGTTTACATTATTACGAATGCGGCAGCAGGCGTGAAAAATCCTTCAAAAAATAGTCTATAGCTGAAATAAGTATGCCAATTCTAAAAAAATATAAGATCTGTGATGATATTCAAAATGACATAAAAATCTTCGAACAGTCGTGCTACTTCACTTATTTAAGATCGAGAGTTGAGGCCAAAATACGTGTCTGATTTCAAGAAATTTTTTGATCGTGTAGGCCGAAAGTAATCTCAACATAGACTGAAATATGAACGTCTGTCACTCTAGATCGGTAGCTATCAAATTTTATAGGTAAACGAATTCGTCATTTACGTCAGTTTTTTCAGAATTACCACAATAACTCGCTTACAGTACATTTTAGGAAAAACTTGGGCATCATTAATTTTAATTTTGATGAGTAATAACTTTTAAAATTCGGAATAGCTACTGATTTACGGGACCGTAAACATATGCAAAATGTCAATAAAACGAAAAAAGTTAGATCATAGTGGTTTCGCCTTAATAACTATTTTTTAGTGCAATTTAGTGCAAAATGCATAATAACCAATCTTCTAGAAGATTAAATTGCCTACCATATTAATACAACATATTTATTTAAGTATTTTTATATTTAATTAATAAAATAATTTATGTTTAATTATTTAATGGTTATTTGAACAAGATTACTCTCGATTCGTATGAATCTTGTAGGAAATTTAATCCTCTATAAGATTGGTTATTAAACATTTGATCTAACTTTTTGCGTTTTACTGACATTTTGCAGATGCTTACGGTCCAGTATCTCAATAGCTGTTCCAAATTTTAGTATGTATTTCCTGTCAAACTAGTAGGAAATTTAACGTTCTTTAAAATTGGTAATGAAAAGGTTTTACCCAAAATGCACTGGAAGCGAATTGCTCAGGAAAATCTGAAAAAAGTGACGACAATGAGGAATTCGTTGACCTTTAAAATTTGATAGCAATTGACCTAGGATGGCAGACATATTTCATATTTCCAGCCTATGGTAAGAGTGCTTTCGGTCTACTCGATCAAAAAATTTCTAAAAATCAGAAACATTTTTTCAATATTCTTTGAAGATATCAAAAATTAACATCGTATTTCTGAATAAGTAAAATATTATTCAAAACTTTTAATTTTAAAATAATAACAGTGAGATTTTGTAAGATAACTATTTTTATTTTTGTTTTTTTTATATTACATATATTTTTACATTGTAATTATGCTATATATTTATTACAAGTTTTACAAATTACCTGTACAATGTTAACAGTATGCTGTATAGAAACCCAATACAGTTGGGCAGCATCTCTTTAATAATAAAGTATTTCTCCCTCTTTCATTAGCAGCAAAAGCTGGTATAAATTTCTTGTGGATCGTTCGCATCTACAGCAACAAAATCAACAATTTTATGTTTTGGAGCCGTTGAGTTAGATGAGTTAATCAAAAACCGATTCAATGGCTTCCAGTTGTTGATTGGAATCTGACCCACATTACACAAGGTTTGTTCCGTCAAGGAGAATGCTTAAAACATTGGCGTATATGAGTTGAGTTCAAAGAATAGAACATGAGTAAAGATTAATTATCTTTTGGACATCAAACATTTTAGACTCAGAGAACTCTACAACTTGAAAATTGCCCATATAATAAGTTAAAATTTTGGTTTGACTCTATAATATATAAATATATATATATATATATATATATATATATATATATATATATATATATATATATATATATATATATATATACAATAGTCTTTTATCTTAGTTAAGGAAATAATATCGGAAGAAATATAGCTATTCATTATATCATAAATATTTATAATAATACTAAGAGAAACTTAATTTTTATTGCGTACTACCTTAACGCATAAAGACTACTAAGGTCTACTAAAAGACTAAGTATAAAAACATGATTCCAGTCAATGAGGATTTAGAAGTATAAATGTATATAATATATTATTTATATTATATATGTATACCAGTATATATTTTTTCATGTTGTATACGTTTATATGATCATTGCGTTTGCTTTTTTACTTAACCCTACAGAAATCCTACAACTTGAGCCGAAACCTGGGCACACAATAAAAAATAAGTGTGTCTTATAATTAGTGTGTTTTTTTAATGGGGAGGAAAACCAGTATTTTACACTCAATTTTAACACTTAAAACAAGTAATAAAAATGTTTAATTGAATTTGAAACCAAATCGCGTTTGTAACCTTTATTACCGAAACATGATTTCTCTTTTAATTTAAATATAATATTTGATGTAAGCTTATTATGACCTTCAAGTAAAGTACCCTTTTCGGATCACTAATTTTAACCAAAATCTAGTAAATACATTTATATCGATATAAAAGTCCTATTTACCAAATTTGAGATGTTTTACATTATATTTTAATATAATTTTTGATGAAAGTCTAATATGACCTTCAAGTAAAGTACCAATTCCGGTTTTCCAATTTAGACCAAAATCTAATATGTTATTTAAATCAATATATAAATTATAAATATTAAATTTGAGAAGTTTTGTATAGTATTTTAATATCATTTTTGATAGAAATCAATTATGACCTTGAAATAAAGTACCACTTCAGGGATGGTCAAAATGGATATTTCCGTCGAAATCTGAAAATCGAAAATTTTCGCGATTACATTTCCTTTACTTCGTACAAGGAAGTAATAACGAATTAAATTTTAGATATAGTTGATAAAACGAAAGTGATACTTTACTCGAAACTGTAAACTGGTTTTTACCTCCCACCACACGGCAAATAAGGTACCTATATTTGAGGAATCGTACATATTATTTTTTATATATTTTACTGTATTCTGTTATAAGTGCTAATTTAATATTACTTTATGCAGTACGTGGACAATTTAATTTTCTAAAACTGTTATAAATTTCTAAAATCAAAACAAATAAACATCTGCTGGTAAAGTACCGGCTCCAACTGGCCAATTTTAACCAACACCTCGTATGTTATTTATATTAATATATAACTGTTATATACGAAGTTTTGCGTCAAATTTTTTATGCAAATCAATTATGATCTCACGTAAAGTACCGGTGATAATGTAGTGACCAAAAAGGAAGGTACACAACTAGATGATACAATAATCCCACATACAAAATTTCAATTTTCTACGGCAAACCGTTTTTGAGATATGCGAGATACGAACGTACATACAGACCTCACGTCAGGGATAGCCAAAATGGATATTTCCGTTGAAATTTCAAAAACCGAAAATTTTGGCGATTGCAATACTTACTTTATTACGTACAAGAAAGTAAAAATTAACACAAAATATAATAATATAATATGGTTAGGAAATAAATTACTTACCTTGAAAACTTCCGAAATTGCAGAACTGCGATAATCTAGAAAGAAAAAATAATTAAATATTAGAAATAAATTATTGCAAAAAGAATATTGTTACATCAATAGAACCATTACACCTACATCAATCATTAAAGTAATATAAGAAAGTAAGCAAATATTATTTTTGAGAGAATTTTGTACCAGACAGTTAGTTAAATATTGACAAAAATAGTACTGAACTCAAGTAAAAATTGAAGGGTTGGATGCAAGTACCAGGTGGCTCCATTTTGGATAATTATCCAGGAGCTAAAATAACTTGTAGTATTGAACTACAACGAGTTTTTTTTTTAATTGAAGGGCTCGTGTGGCCTTCGTGCAACCTGGTCTAAGGGCTATGGTATTACAAATCGCTCGTTAGAAGTAGCAATGGGATTTTATACAACAGCTAAATGGCTACCATCTAACATTTTATTTAGCATTTATAGGTGTGGTTTAATTCATTCAACACCGACATCATATAAATACTTAGACAACCTAACGCCATGATGAAAATGCACCGTGAGAATCTGTATGCAGGAAACAGTGAAAAAATCTATGAGGCTATTGTACTTAATAATTTAAACACATTTTTAAATGTATTGGACCAAAAATCAATATATATTTTTAAATGTATTTGACCAAAAATCAATTATTTTTTAATGTTTATATTTGTCCTATAATAATATTTGTCCTATAATTTACATTTAGTATACTCTAAAGAATAAACGTTTAGCTGGAAAAAATCCTGTCGATATCATTCTCCAAACACAAGCATAATAAATAATTAAATAAATAAATAAATAAAATAAAGCATTTTCAGCAAGTTTTATTTATTTTTCTCACCTCCTAAGGTCCATTGGATGAAACGGAAGGAAATGCGTAAACTTTTTTTCAATGTAGAATCACTCAAATAATTTTGATCAAAATCGGCGACGAACACGCCGTGCACTCCCCTTGTAAGACTGAAGTCGATTTGGCAACGAATGCGTGCCTCTGGCTAACTTTTGAGCCTCATAATCGTACCGGATACGATTATTATTATTGTTACATCTTTATGAGCAGGGCATGGCGGCAGGGAATTAACCACTCATCTCGGCCTCTGGAAACTACTTTAAGGTAAAATTGATGCATAAGTGAGTAGCCAATCAAGAAACATTTATGAGAAGAACTTTTAAGTCAGTGGAAACTGAAAATGCTACTCAACGCCCACTACATTATAGATTAAAAAGTATTAGTTTATCATAACAGAATTTCTACTTATACTGGAATAAGTGTAATAAAAAAAAGTGCTTAGAAACATAATAATAGTATTGCTTAGCTTCGAATCAAGCAAATGCCATTTCGATACCCTTAAAAAGCACTTATGGATTTTAACTACATTCATAAAAAAATAATTAGCCAATAAAAAAAAATAAAAAACGGTTAACTACGTTTTCAACAATTAATATCGTCTTTCCTAATCGCCTAAGGAAATAAAATTATACATTATTATAATATTATGTTATATCATAACTGTAACTTTTTATTGACTATTACCTTCAGCAACTAACAATTTGAATGTAATAAAACTATTACTGCCCCCACCAGAATGAAACATTAATATTTACTGAGAATGAAATAAGGACAATACATCACACACCAGTATAAAACATTACTCCTAATATTTTATTTTAAATATGTTATTAGTGAACTCTTTTATTGCTACCACTCATTATCCTTAATTGACGTAGATTGCAATCTTTTACGAACACTTTATATCTCAATATTTTATATAACTAAAATCATTATTTTTAAGAAAAACTATTAAATAATATATGAGATGACAAACAGTAGTACACTCAATGTAATGAAGTGCAAGCAATAAAAGAACAAGAAGGGAAATATCTTATACTATTGGGAATGTTGTCTAGAATGGTTTCATACTGTATTACATAAGAGAACAACTCCATGCAACCTTTGTTTTTTAATCTATTCGTGTTCTCTTACGCGAGAATAAACAATTTTAATTAAAAACGGGAAGAAAAAGTTATAATAAATCTGAGACAAAATAAATGTATTATAATATTAATATGTCTACAAATAACATATAGTATATGTATGTATATATCAGATACTGTGTGTGTATCAGTGTAAGTGTATTGTTGTGTGTGTCTGTGTCTTTGTGTGTGTGTGTGTATACACGTGTGTATATTATGACATATATGTATATATACATATATATAAAATATGTCTTTTGTTGGAGATATTATGTTCAACAAAAGAGATATATTATGTGAATATGAGTCATATATTAAATGAAATAACAAATTATAACATTAGTAGTAAGGAACTGTGATCAGATCTGTGGGACTAATTGTCAGATCCAAGTGACTTGTTTAAAGAGGAATGTATGTTTTGTGGTGGAGGAGAAGAGGATTATAAAATTAACATTAACAAAATATTTTTAAACAGTGAATGGCAGTTACTTTGTGAATGGAAGTTACTTTGTACCAATAAGTACGACAGAAATATTGAAAGAAGAGTAAGAATACAAATAAAAAAGATGAATAAATAAATAAACGTAAGGTAGATCTTCCATCCAAAAAATAAAAACAACTGTAAGGGAGACCGGGTCTAGTTGATACACTTTTTACACTGATTTATGTAATTTTTTTCTGTCATCATTTTGAAATAAAGTTGGTGTAATTCGTAACTATAACTATTTGGCTATAACTTGCGATATTTAAATTTTTTATAAAATTAAATTTGTCTTGTCAAAAAAAATCTTTAACAATTTTTGCAAGATGTATCAACTTAACCCGATCTGGGTCAAGTTGATACGCCTTTGAGGAAGCTAATACGGTTTCAGGGATTAATAAAATAATAAGCAAAACAGAAATATGAACAATTTTTATTGTAACTATAAAATATATTTTATAATCTACAACATTTTGGGAAAAACGAAAGCTATAACAACCATTTATTGTGACCGATTATTCCGACTCTCAAGAGAAATTTGGGTCTGATTGACAGTTAATACAAATGTAAAAGGGGTTGTTCTCTGCACAGGCGATGTGTACCCACTTCTTCCAGAGAATATACTGTATCCAGTCTTGGCCAGATTTGGATGAAAAATAACTCTTGAAACACATCAAACAAAAAGACTATCCGTTTTCATCAGTATCCGATACTTCTTTTTTGATTTTTCTTCATTTCTCTCTTTTTTTATCTTTAGCTTCTTTTCTTGGTTTGCCTATGTCTTTGCTTAGTTTACCCCTAAATGATTTAAATAACTTAACTTTTGTTTTTCTGTCTTTATAGATTTCTTTCTCTCTCTCTCTTTTGTTTCATGTTCAATTTTGTTTTTTACTAGAGTATCTGTAAGAATACAGGACTTCAAGGGTTGTCTGCCTTTTCTACTTGTTTTACGTTCTCCTGCTTTTGGTAGAGGACGAATCTCTTCTGGCAAAACAACTGGCGAAATAGCTCCAAGGCTAGTAGAGGCAAGTGGTGTCTGCTTCGGTGATTCATTTTTAGTGATACCAACTACTTTCGATGTAGAAGGCTGATCAAGTCCTGCTGATATAAAAGGCTGATAGACTTCTGCTGAGGTAGAAGGCTAATGAAGCTCTGCTGACGGAAGAGGCTGATGAACTTTTCGAAAAATGTTGCAATGTTGTTCCTGTTAAAGCTTGTAGCTCGACTAAGGCTAGTCGCCTCTGGCTCCGTCAAAGAAAGATTGGATTTCCTTTTTAAAAATTTAGAAAACCATTCTGAAGATGCAATTCTGGCATTTATCCAGGTATCTGGAACTTTTGCGTGATTTGCTGGTGCCAGTTCAAAGGCCAGCTCTCGAACATTTTTAGGAGTTAGTACATAGTAAATTTTAGAGCTTGTTAAAATATATTTACTAAGCTCCTCTTCTAATTCATCATTCAATATTTGTCAATTTTTAGCATACCCCATTCGCACATCCTTCTCAATTGCCGCTTGTGTCTCAACATTTTTTATTTTGTATCTATAAAGAGTCATTTTGTCAATATTAAAGGTTTTGGCCGCTTCCCTAATAGACATCCTGCCATTCCTAATTTCTTCGTACGCTCTTGCAGTTTTTTCTTGTAGTTCCTGGGCATCTAAAAATAAATATGACAGATGAAAATACTTGTGGGTTAAGTTGATACGCCGTATCAACTTGACGCAAATGAAGCGTATCAACTTAACCCAAACCTCATCATTTTACTAAACTCTAAAATACATGAAACCGGCAACAGTTTGAACAAAGTTAAAAAGGTGAAATTCTTACCTTTATAGCAGGTAACAATGTGATGTCATCGATAACACAATTCATGAACAAATAAACTTTCAATAATAATTGAAAAACAGTAGTAAAAATTTACTTTTGACGATGAAAAACAGTGTTTCGTTCACAACTTACAGAGCGAAGCAACCTCCTCCCAATAATCACGTGTAGTTAACAAGTATCAATCACTAGTCCAACCAAGCCAGTCACCACTTGTTTGCGTCTGCACATCAGGAAGAATTTCGGCGTGTATCAACTTGACCCTGTATCAACTAGACCCGGTCTCCCCTATCCAAAAAACCCAGCACCTGAGTGGATTATTGGCAGTGTTATTTGTTCGTAAAACTAGAATCAGCCTTTATATCATTCCATTTTATGTATTTATATTAATATATTCCATGTTATATCTGACATTTTAACATATCGTCCCTACCATGTCGAACTATCGAATATGCAAAAATTTGATATCCATATTTTTCTCATTGAAACGCACTAGTTGAGGTACGCATTATGGCAAAGCCTCGAATTTCAAAAACTCAAAGGGTGATACCTTTAGGCTTTCAAAACTTTGCCACAATGCATGCCTCAACTAGTGCGTTTTAAAGTGACGAATATGAAAATCGCATTTTTGCCTATTTGATAGTTGGACATGGTAGGGACTATATTATTGTTAAAATGTCAGATACGTAACCAAATAAGGTAATTAAAAACTGAGCTAAATCAGTTAATTTTCACTTAAAAAGAAAGATATTTTAAAATAATAACATAAGAGATTCTGAATAAGCATTGCAAAATAAAAAATAGAATAAGCTGTATTAAATTGCATTGTAAGAAAAAAACTTCACTAAGCATCATCTGGACAGAATAAAGTAAGCGCAAACTTTTCTGTGTGATATAATCCATTTAAACCTTGAACTGAGGATGAATGTATAACATTCGAAATTAGTTTTCAATAAAACAAATTTATATAAGTGGCAAACAATTTATCAATCCCTAATTAGAAAAAAGTAAAATCACATAATCGTAGATCAGAGACATAACATCTCATCAAGGGTCTAGAAACATATATGGCATAATATACAAATTATGTAAGATTTAATAAAATGTAAGATTTATATAATATTTTTAATTTATTAATTAATCTACAATCCTTTTGATTAAAATGATGTGGCATCCGAAATCATTTAAATAACCATTTGTAAACTCTATATTTGTATATAAAATCTTTATTATTATTAATAATAGTCTAACAATAATTTTTGTATTTTGTTTTAATTTTGCATTCTCATTAATTATGTGGAGAGTATGTTACTTTCAGTTACTTTATATGAAATATAAGAAAGGGGCATTTCGATCGCGAAAAATTCCGAATCCGAGTTTTTTAACGGAAATACACAGTTTAAAGTCTCCTGAGTCCAAATAATCAAGTCACGCAAAATGTTCCAGGTCCGTGTGTGTGTGTGTCAAGCCCAGCTCAAAAAAGAAGTGTTGTACGAAAATAGATATATTCCTCTCATGTAACGGCAAGTTTTTCTCCAAATGAGATTATAATAGCTTGTTAAAAAAGTACTCGTACATGAACCCTTAGTTCCAACTCTCATAATTAATCCTAAAAGAATGTTTTTGTTCCTATTATTGATGTGATTTATTGATGACATACGTTGGCTTTATGGGGTCATTTACATTTTTTTTAAATAATTAAAAAAGTATCACAAGTGATGAGAAGTGGGTATTTAAAAAAAAAACTAGAAAACATACGCAGTGGGTACGACCAGGTGAAGCTGCACAACTGGAGGTTCACTAAGATCGGTTTGGGAAAAAAGTGATGCTTTGTGTTTGGTGGAACATCGAAGGCGTTTTGCAGTTTGAGCCTGTTACTGATGTTCAGGCAGTGGACTCAAACCTTTACTGTGAACAGCTAGAATGAATTTATGAAGTTTTGAGTGCAAAGAACCCCCCTTTGCTCAATAGGAACCGAGCCATTTTGCAAAACGACAATGCCCTTGCACATCGTTCTCGTATGACCAAGGAAAAATTATCGGAACTGCAAGGAGTAAACGTACTGCCTTATCCTGCGCATAGTCCAGATATTGCACGATCAAATTATGGTTTGTTTAAATCAATGGCTCATTTTTTAAAAGGTGATAATTGAAGAGTTCTTTGTCTCAAAACCAAAGCAGTGGTAGCGGCATCAAATCCAATTACTTGTAGAAAGCTGGGTGAAAGTAATTAAAAACAATGGACTTTACTTTGAAGAGTAATATTCAATAATGTTTAAAATATGTAATTTGATATACAGCTATACAAATGCAGAAGGACTTTGTAGCAACCTAGTATATTATTGATGTGCATTTTTACCATTTTCTCGAAAACGGCTCCAACAATTTCGATTAAACTCGTTATATCAATATACAATTAAATGGTCTTTAATATCAGCTAGATCTTATCCTCATTGAAATAGTCTGACAGAGCTTAAATGCCGATTTTTCACAATTTCTTTTTCTAAAGTACCTTCAATTATGATAATTTGAAATAATTAACAGTCTCTCCTTGTTAGGAGGAATGAAAAACGGATAAATATAAACTATAAAATATTTTGATAATTAACTGAAGAAGAAAAAATTTTCCTAGGTTGAAAACAAATTTTGGAATATAAGAGTAGTAATATAGAAGTATAATATGCCATTGGAAAGCTAAAGATTTTAGAATAATTAATATCTAACCAATAAAATCGTAGAAGGTAATGGTGAGTAACGAAAAACGCAAAATTTCAGTAATTGTTGTATACAATAATTTTTATTGTCATATTATTTAATGAAAACTTAATGAAATTTCCTTGGAAACTAAATGTATACTTTTAAAATTGATTTCAAATAGAGAGGTAAGTGAAAGTTGTCTGATGCGCACATCAGATTTTTCTAATTATTTTCCCATTTTTATGACACGAACATCAGGGAAAACGAGTTTAAAATATTTCACAATTTTCACCTGTATACAAATGTATATTCTCAATATTCTGCCTTTGGTCAGTACTAGGGTTATAAATAATTCGCATCCTTTAGACCAGGGTGCCCAACCTTTTTATAGCGCGTGCCACAACCAATGGTTCCTCATGTAGAGGCGTGCCACAATTGTACCCCCACTCCATCACCCTTATACCCTACCACCTTTACAAGAATTATTTCTATATCTGTACGGCAGATGTGAACTGTCGTAAGTAGCATTTAAAGTTTTGTAGGAGAGCAAAACGAAGTTTCAGATTTCGCGCTGTATTGCATGTTGTGGATAGTGTTCAATCTTGATATTTGAACTGTTGTATATTTTATTTCCCTTTTAGCCTACTTACGATACTTGTACTCGAAAATATGGCCAGAATAATATAACTACAATAATAAATCAAAATCATCAAAATTGGAGTTACGACAGCTTACCTCTGTCGTACAAATACAGTACAGGCGCTTTTTTTTAAAATAGTGTTTCCCTAAATGTAGCCTAATGAAATCAGGTAATGGCTATTATTTATACAATAAAACTTTCATCACAGGAGAAGAACTTTAATTTTTTATTTTTAGCAGAATTGATAATAAAAAACCTACTGGCCGCGGCGTACCAATTCCGAACCCCCAACGTGCCACATTGCGGCATTCGTGCCTTGTGTTGGGCACTCCTGCTTCAGATCAATAGTCATATTCATACCATCCACATAGGACACGGCTAAATACTTTGAATAGCCAAAACAAACTCCCACCTTGCAAATTAATATTCGTCAGATTCCAATCAGCGCATCCAGAACAGGGACAGAGATACTTCTGAATCGCCATCATTTAACAGCCAACTTAATACCATATTCCATATAGGAAATAAGGTACAGGTAGAATAACGGAACACGCCCGATCGTTATAATTATATACATACATAGCTGCTAATATATATATATATATATATATATATATATATATATATATATATATATATATATATATATATATATATATATATATATATATATATATATATAATGATATGAGAAATAGATTTATATTACGTTATTTTTTTTTAACTATTATTACAGCGATTTGGAGGACAAAAATATGAGGCCTTCCTATAAATAATGTATCAATCCCTCCTTCCTGTATAAATCATATTAATAATACTATCTTATTTATTTTATATCAAATCACAAATGGTTATTATATTATTAAATTATATTACATGTATGATAAATTATTTGTATTTATATTATATTATCTTCTACATAATTCCTGACTACTTATAAGAACGATTCTGAAACCATAGACAAGCTACTGTCCGCGAAATATATCTTCAAAATATTGGCTTTCAGCTCATACATATTTTTTTAAATTCAATTAATAGTAATGTTCTGTATTAGACTAGAGTGGTTTTATTTTTTTCATAGAAAACTTTGAGAAAAATATCCATAAATATATTCCATATCAATTCTGGAATGGGAATTTATTTTAAAATTTAGTTGATAAAATCAACTAGTATATAGCGCTAATTCTATTTGTGGCATAAATAAATATTATAGTTGGCATATGACAATGCCTATATGATATGGCTTTGTCATGGATTTTAGGAGTTCATTTTAAAATCAAAAACTATACTATTGTGGCACGGAATAAAATTTAAATAACTCATAATTATAGTTTATATATGATGAAGTAATTTTTCATCAGTTACATAAAGGGACAGAGTAGTATGCTCAAACCGTGGTTTTGTCATGGATTTTACGAATTCATTTTAAAATCAAAAATTATACTATTGTGGCACGGAATTAAATTTAAATAACTCATAATTATAGTTTATATATGATGAAGTAATTTTTCATCAGTTACTTAAAGGGACAGAGTAGTATGTTCGAACCGTGGTTTTGTCATGGATTTTACGATTTCATTTTAAAATCAAAAATTATACTATTGTGGCACGGAATTAAATTTAAATAACTCATAATTATAGTTTATATATGATGAAGTAATTTTTCATCAGTTACTTAAAGGGACAGAGTAGTATGTTCGAACCGTGGTTTTGTCATGGATTTTACGATTTCATTTTAAAATCAAAAATTATACTATTGTGGCACGGAATAAAATTTAAATAACTCATAATTATAGTTTATATATGATGAAGTAATTTTTCATCAGTTACTTAAAGGGACAGAGTAGTATGTTCGAACCGTGGTTTTGTCATGGATTTTACGATTTCATTTTAAAATCAAAAATTATACTATTGTGGCACGGAATTAAATTTAAATAACTCATAATTATAGTTTATATATGATGAAGTAATTTTTCATCAGTTACTTAAAGGGACAGAGTAGTATGTTCGAACCGTGGTTTTGTCATGGATTTTACGATTTCATTTTAAAATCAAAAACTATACTATTGTGGCACGGAATTAAATTTAAATAACTCATAATTATAGTTTATAATTATATATATATATATATATATATATATATATATATATATATTTATTTTTTTTTTCGGTTGGCACTATAGACCATGGAGATCTTTGGCCGCGCGATTTGGTATTCATACAGACATGTATTGCTTGCAGACAGCCTGGAGGGGGTCCCCCCACCTCACGTTGCTACGAACCATGGTTTCCATGGTGCAGCGGCAGGCTATCCAAAGCTCCATAACCGGTCCCTTTGGAGCCGATTCGGCAGTGTCCTTCCCACCGACTCACTCGGGTTCAAGGACAGTGACAAATCGGTCAAGATCCACGGATTATGGCTGTTCGGAGTCAGCAGGCGCACGAGGGCCTATATTTCTTTCCCCGAAGCAGACCGTCCATGGACCAAACCTCCGGGTGACCATTTTACGTCCTGGGAAACCACACCGCGATTCGCAATTAAGGTACACAGGGTAGGGTCATCACTCCTACGCCCATGTATATATATATATATATATATATATATATATATATATATATATATATATATATATATATATATATATATATATATATGTGTTAGGGACTTGAATAAGTTCTCGCTGTTTTTTCGTGAAAATAAATGATTTATTTTAAAAAAATAGTAAAGAACATGTCATTGAAAGTATTGTCCATCGCTAGCCACTACTTTCTCCCATCTTTCTGGCAGCATACGAATACCATGTCGAAAGAACGACTCATCTTTTGAAGTTATCCACGAATCGATCCATTTTTTGGCATCTTCATAAGATTGGAAGTGCTGCTCAGCCAAGCCATGAGTCATCGATCGGAACAAGTGGTAATCGGAAGGAGCAATGTCCGTTGAATACGGCGGGTGGGGTAGGACTTCCCATTTGAGCGTTTCCAAGTAGGTTTTGACCAGTTTTGCAACATGTGGCCGAGCGTTGTCATGCTGCAAAATTACTTTGTCGTGTCTTTCCTCGTATTGAGGCCGTTTGCTCGGCTCAAACGCATTAATTGTAGTCGATAGCGATCTCCCGTGATGGTTTCGTTGGGTTTGAGGAGCTCATAATACTCTACACCCAGCTGATCCCACCAAATACAGAGCATGAGCTTCGAACCATGGATATTCGGCTTTGCCGTCGATGTTGATGCATGGCCGGGCTTACCCCACGATTTTTTACGCTTCGGGTTATCGTAGTGTATCCACTTTTCATCGCGTCACGATGCAAAAAACCTTTCCTTTTCTGCCGTTAGAAAAAACCGTCGCTCGACATCTCTCGGGTTTAATTAGTACGGCACCCAATTTCCTTGCTTTTAAACGTTTGGAAACTGTTGTGTGATCAACTCCTAATGATTCTGCAAGTTCATTTTGCGTCTGACTTGGGTCTTTGCGCCAGAGCGTCCTTTATCTTCAATATTCAAATCATTATTTTTAAAGCGTCTAAAGCAATCTCTGCATGTTGTTTCCGACAGAGCATGGTCGCCGTAAGTCTCCACAAGAAATCTATGTGCTTCAAATGCAGATTTTTTTTGAAAAAAGGAATGCAGTAAAATTCCCCGCAAATACTCTTTTTTTGGCACGAAATTCGATATGTTTAACGCTATGAAAAAGTATGTTGTTCACACTTGGGTGGAATAACATATACTATGATTTCGAGTCTAATGGTGGAGCTTCACGATAAAGTTGGCTATAGTATTGCCTGACGCAAAAAGACTAAGATAACACCATCTGTCGGGAAACAGCGAGAACTTATTCAAGTCCCTAATATATAATATTATATACTATAATTACGAGTTATTTAAATTTAATTCCGTGCCCACTGTGTTGGAATTTCCCTATTTCCCCTTATATATTTATATAAATGAAATTATAATTTATTAATCTTTATCAAATACTTAAATATCACAGGAAAAAATAAAAGTTTAAAACGATTTAGAGTAAAAACATTAGACTCGGTTTCAGGAGAGAAGGCATAGGACTCTTTTGCCTACAGGTGGCAAATCTGACTATCCTGGCAATAATCTGACTATCCTCGACTCAGTTAATTCAATGCGAATAGTACCTCAATCGTTTCCTCTGCTATACGGAAAATTGGAAAACTGAAAGCTCCATGTAAGAGGTTGTGAGGGATTGGACTTTCTGTGGCCAGAAGTTCCCAACTTTTACAAATTTAAGAAGAGATCAAAGGATTAAGGCATATGCAGGCCAGTAAATAATGGAAAGCATTGTTACAATGGCAGAAAATCTTCTACCTTGAACAACTCGTCTGCTTTTGCATATCCAAGGTGGCATCTTATTTTTTAAAAACTAAAAATTTCCTTTATTTTCATCAATATTTTTAATTATGATCGGTTGCAATTATAATTAAATGTGACATAAGAAAGTGTCTGGTGGTAGATTACAGCAAATAACACACAATCTTAATTTATATTTTCTAGACCAGCCGCTACACTACTTTTTTATTCAGAAATGTCGTCAGGTATCGTTACACCTCTTAGTGCCATGGTCCGTAAAATAATACTTTCGAAGATGCTCAGGAGTACCAGGAATAGAAACCGTAACTTCCTGATTCATAGGTCGATATAGTGCCCAGTACCAACAGAAAATAACCAAAAATGATACCATGCAAGAAAAAAATACACAGCTAAGAAAGGGGAATGTTTATAGACGACATTTATACTGTCTGCGGTTATTTATGGGTCCAAGACATGGTGGGTAATGCAAATAGAAGAACAGAACGTCTCAAGACCCTCTTGCATGAAATACAACTTAAATAATAATATTTTACTTGAAAGTCTTAAAATGAGTATCTGCAAGCATATAGCTGCTGTTCACCTCTCTAAATGTTTTTAGTTCGGAGATTGATACTTATTAATTTATAACAATATTTTTGTACACAGGAATATCTGTACAACAATTTATTGAAGTAGCAAAATCTAAAAGTTCCCAGCAATTTTGACTGGATTTCCCAACAATAATTTTATTTTCTATTCAAACACAACATTCTATGAATAAAATCCCAATTTATTAGCTAAAACATTATTGGAATGAAGAAAAACGGAGGGTGAGGAAAAAAATCTTCTTCTTCAATCGGCGCAACAACCCATTACTGGGTCCTGGCCTCCTTAAGCAGCTTCCGCCAGCTCAACCGGTCAGTGCAGGGTCCTTGCATCTTCTTCAACACTATCCACCATCACAGCTTAGGGCAGCCTCTCGGCCGTGTTCCGTGTAGGCGCTCATTAAGCAGTTTATTTGGGATCCCCTCAGTCCCCATCCTTGTTATATGGCCTTCCCAGCGCAGCCTACCAATCTTCACAATTTTTCCGACATTAGGCTCACCAATCAATGAGTATACTTCCCTGTTTGTGCGTCTTTTCCAAACTAACCATCCATTACTGGGCCGTAGATGCGTCTGAGTATCTTCCTCTCAAAACTTTGGAAATCCCTTTTATCAGACTTCGTAAGAGCCCAAATTTCTGAGGCGTATGTTAGGACTGGTCGAATTAGGATCTTATATAATCTTGTTTTTGTAGATCTTGAAAACGAGCTACTTTCTAATTGCCGACGCAGTCCAAAATAACACCTATTGGCCGATGCTATTCGCATCTTTATTTAATCGTATGAAAAAATTAAACTTTATTACCATTTATAAAAATTTATTGCCGTAAAATAAAAATATAAAACTTCGTTGCAATAATCGTAAAGCCAAACATATAAATAGGTTGGAGTAGATCTTCATAAGGAATGTTTCTCCCATAGCCAATAGTATGTAGGATTTCCAATAGTAAGTGGAAATCCTAACAATCAAATAATTTTGATATCAACCGAAGACTATAATTTATTGAATAACTTGAATATAACTTATTCAGAAGTCCTATTAATTTATTTTTTCTCTGTCAATAAAGATCCATCATTGTAAGTATGTCGATTGAATTTGGAGAATCCATGTTTTACATGTCCCAGTACATGTAATTAAGCCCATCAGCGTAACATGCTCAGCTTATAGATAGTTAAAATTAAAAATAAGGTGTGCAACCTCAAGACATTCGAATGTCACCTCAAACATTATAGTGAGAAGATTTTAGTCATACTGGCAACTATTAGTACGTCAGGCATATCAGATTGCTGAGAAAAAATTTCGCTACACCTAAGTATCCAGTCTAAGCAAAACTGGCAATATGCTTTGTTGTAAAATTATTCACTTTTTCCATTAAACTATGCAAGTTGTATTATTTTTTTTAAATAGATTAATCAAAAATAACCATTTTAAGAAAGTGGATAGAAGAAGGGTGACTGTGTGGTGATTGCGTAGTAACGTTTTACTACATATCATGACCATAGTCAATGCATTGCCAAGGCATGCCGCTGTTCTGGACTACAATCCGCTGCCGGAGGTCTAATAGCGGAAGGGGCTCCATGACCGGAATATAAAAAAAGTGTGTGTATGTGTGTGTGAGCACAACAATAAAGGCTTAGCGAACACTAAGGTTCGACCCCAATATCACTCTCAAAGACTACATAAATATATCCAATGAACTCCAGATCCATTTTAACTATCGCGATGTTAAAACTTCAATTATACTTAGTCTGTAAACGTCCAATAATTCCTGATTGTGAAACTTTTTAAATTCTCCAGTGATTTTTTTTTTCGGCCGAATATTCAAGACCTTAGTGCTTGCTTTGCTCTTCCTTCGACATAAGAAGTCATGTTTCAGTAGTAAAATTAATCATCTTAATAATACTATGAACACAGTCTAGTGGGCCTAGTGGGCCAAGTCGCACATATTTTATTTTCAAAGTTAATCAATGATTGTCAAACAAGGACTATTTAATAGAGCCCTATAAGCACATGACAAAAATAGAAAAATATAAGGATTATATTGCAACCGTCAGGTGCAACTAAAAGCAATTCGAATTAAAAAAAAAATATACATAATTTTATGTAAAATATTTATGTTTTCATCAATTAGTTTACTTAATTTATGTTCTGTTTTATTTTTAAAGTTTTTCTGAAATATTATTGTTTTGTGAAAGCATGTTTATATTGCATTTATGAAACCATGATGAACTTGGGGATCAAAATTAAAGGACATGGAAGGTTAACACATAATTTTGTAATAAATCTCTTTTCGCTTTTATTTCAAAGTTTCTCACCTCCACCTCTTTGTTTCTATGTGTTTCTATGCACATTAAAAAGTAATCCATTTAATCATACCAAAGTGGTTTCGCATCATTTTCGCAGGTAGAGAGCAGGATTTCTCTTCCACACTATCTCCTGCGATCAGATAGTGTATGCCAATCGAACCCAGCAGAGCTAATCAATAGAACCTATTCGTCGCGATCTTTAGATGTCGTTCGCTATTGTTTCAGGCTTAAAGGGAACCGCGGGACGCCTGCGAAAAGTGTGTCGTATAACAGTGAAAAGGGAAAAATAGTTTATCGCGCCAGAAAACCATTGCCTGCCAGATAAACAAGATAGCCTGACCTGATTGATATTTTCTATTGGCACACTACGTGAAAGTTTATTATTGTGCAACGGATATTTTTTCTAGGTCAAGCTTGGGACTCGGGACATATGAGAATATATCTTCTACTACCATATACGATCAATAGTGCGTTGAAATCAGTTTGAATTGGAATAGATTTCTAGATTTATAATTGTTGACATATTTGGTTTTTCTGTCTAAAAATAAATGTCACACACCATATGTCACATGCAGAAAAAAAAAATCCAGATCAATAGAAATTATTCAGTTGACGTCCGCATGATAGTATAGAAGGATCAATTCCTTCAAATTATTTCCATTTGGCAAGTAATTAATATTTATTTTTTTAAATTACAAACTTAAGCAGCATCTTTTAGAGGAAAACAAAGGAAATCAAAAATGATAAAGGCATGGAGAAGGACAGTACCTTACAATAACTATATCCAGGCTTGGGTGATTTTTATTTAATCACGGTAAGAGATCTCTCATCCAGCTCCTTTTAGTGTTGATTTTTGGTTTGGTGGGATATCCGTTTTGTTTTTAATCAAAGCGGAGGAAATGAGTTCTTATGAGTTAATCGGTGTAAGTCAGCAAGTAGGATTTTGTCACTATCAAAGTGTTTATGTTCTCAGTCTTTGTGTTTTGATTTGAAAAATAAGCATTTTTATAATGGGAATTATTGACCGTAAATTTTCCATGAGGATATCCATGAAGGTAAAATAGATATTTGTATGTAGTTACTTTATTAATTACTTTAGGTATGCGTATTTACTAGCTAAGAAACATATATAAATTTTTTATTTTATTTATATAATTATTTATTATTTGACTTTAAGTTAGCAATATAATTAATTTACAACAGTGAAGTAAGACAAATATTGCATAATTCGTACAGAACTAAATGTCCCAGAATAAAGACTATTTAAAAAAAAAAAAAGACATTATTCACACAGAGTATTCAATTTTTCCTTTTGACGATTTGGGAAGAAAAAAATAATTATCTTAGTAAACTCAATCAAGCCGGTAAGGTGGAAAAAGAAAAAAGTATTTTAGAAAATTGCATCCCATTTCTTAAAAAGTACGGCGAGAAATTTGGAGATAGAGATTTCACTGTAATGAGACAAAGAGAATCGAATCTCACAAAAATATGCCGAACAGAACTTGAAGCTTCACGGAAGACTTGGGTATAGACATCACGTGCCTAGCTATAGGTTGAGAACATAATTTTTGACTCCATGGGCATCTTTCATTATCACATAGCAACAGAACATTTATGTATTATTTAATCTCTTTATGCTTATGTTAAATAAATAGAATAGTTTATTTAGCAAAAAATAACCAGTGCAGTTCAACCAGATGGCAACATAAATCGGTCGGTGCCAAGAAGACCACATAAAATATTACACAATTTTTTTTTTAATATGTACTGTTAATTAGTTGGGAGTTGTGGAGGCTGCGACGTTAACAATAAGTATACAATCTGAAACTTATCTCCTACTGATTAAGCATTTGAATGGCGATACAAATAAATTGCAACCAATAATAATTTTACATAACTATTGCAGAACATAATTAATAAATTATAAGAAAATAATAAGAATTTAAAGTAGTATAGAAATAATAAGACGCTGCCAATGCATTATGAAATAAAATAAGTTGCATTTAAAAAAATGCAATAAAAAATAAAATAATAATGTAGAATTAAATTTATTAATTCTTACTAGAGTACTGTGTTTAGACGATTTTTTTAAATATTTAAATACGTATTAGAAATTGTAGATTTTACCAACTTAAAATTTTCTTATTTTAAAGCCTGTTTAAATTTATTACTTTCCGATATTACAAAATCATGGTACATTGGAACAGATGGGACAGAGGGAAGGAGGAATAACATGTATAACAAAAACAGAATTAATTTAAATTAAAAAATGTACTTATGTAAAATGTATAGAAAAGATTTATTAATTATAATTAATAAAGCTTTTCTATCACTCCCAGAATGTAATATAAAAGAAATATAACAGAATACATGGCATATATAAGGCAATTGTGTGGCACACCACTGTTTTCACTCGTTAAAACATCTACAGAAAGCTGTTTAAAATCATTTAACAATGTAGTATTCAAAACTATAGGAGGAATTAAAATGTCAAGACTTACGTATTTCCTAGCTGAGAGGAATAACAAATTTTTCAAATCAATAAAAAACATAACGAACTCCATGTTCAGTAAGCTCATACCTTCAGGAGTACTCCAAAAATTATTAGAAAATTAAATTTTGGATTTAGTTGTAGTTCGTAAGTTCGATACAAAATAAAATTCGAGTCCCATCTAATTCTTAATTAGGAATTATGAAAAATTAACAGAAATAATTATGAAGATGTAATATAGACCTTCTTTAAAATGCAAATCTGCAGAAATGGGAGAATTTCCAGACAATGAAGTTAGCTAAAGCGTAAATCAGAGCCTTTGAGAAAAAAAAATATATTACCAGTGTCATTTTTTTTAAGAGATAAAAAAATTACAGAAGAATAATTTGCTAACTAGTAAATAAATACTTTAAAAAAAATTAAGTCAATTCAAAGTACACTAAAATTATATTGTGTCAGACTATTACAATATTTCTTCTATTTAGAAATCTGAGAGAAATCTACATAAAAGTGCCGATAAACAATGAGATAAATATAATTAAATAACACGAAACGATTTTTTTTAACGAAGAAAAACAGAAAAAAACATAAATGTAGCTTCACACCAATAAATCATTTACACTATGGAGTCTTATTTAATCGAAAAAACAAAATCCAAAGAACAATGGTTGTGTAACTGTTAAATTGCGAGCCCGGGGCACATCCTAGGTGGAAATATTCATTATTCCATGCCACTAGGCCTTGTTAGTATTCCACTTGCATAAAACAGCACTTGCCGGCAGTGCGTGACTGCTACCTGAGAAGGCGATTTCTCCCTCTTCTTCTGAGGATATAAGTCAAACTATGAGAGGAAGCCGTTGCGAATTTCAAAAATACTAAAATAATGCTTATTGATCCTGAAACATTTATCGATTTATTTTTCAATAATGAGACATCAAATAACTGTGCAAGTATGGGTTTATTTATACAGAAATGGTATAAAAAATGTCAAAGCATTAAATAGTTGGTATTCGATAGTTAAAACGCAATGATAGTTATTAGTTGCAACCAATAAAAGATAAATAACTATTACTATAGTTTTTAATGCAGTTGCTTCCCGATCGGATTTTAAACGGGATAGATGTAAGCACTTGCGTTAGAAGTCTTCTTCTTCCGTGGCGCTACAGACCGGTGTGGTCCCTGGCCTCCTCAATGAGTCTTCGCCAGTTGGCTCGATCTTGTGCGGCTGTTTTCCAGTTTTGTACATTCAGTAGGGTCAAAGCGTCCTTAGCAACAGCGTCCTCCCATCTGAGTCTTGGTCTGCCTCAACCTCTGGAGCAGTCCAGCCTCCCCTCCAATAACTTCTTGGGAATCTGGACATCCCTCATTCTGGCGACAAGGCCGGCCCACCTCAATCTTGCTAACTTGATGGTCCGTAGTACGTTTGCTTCACCGTAGAGCTCGTATAATTCATTATTATGCCGTATTCTCCACTGGTCCCCTTGTCTAATAGGCCCAAAAATCCTCCGTAATATTTTTCTTTCGAAAATAAGGATTTCTTTTTCTTCTTTGGCTGTCAAAGTCCATGTTTCGGATCCATAAGTAAGGACCGGTCTGATGAGCGTTTTGTAAATTAGGCACTTGGTTCGTCGAGAGATTATGGGCTTACCGAGATGATTCCTTAAGCCAAAATAGCATCTTTTAGCCATCATCAGTCTCTGGCTTGTTTCCATCATAATCTTATTTGTATAGCAAACAACTGATCCTAAGTATTTGAACTGGTCTACGCTCTGGAAGCTGAACGAACCAATACTAAGGGTTCTTTTGACGCATTTTTGTCATTCTGGCCAACTCTCATGTACTTAGTCTTTTCTTCATTTATAGTCAGGCCCATGTCTGCAGCGGCTTCCATGAGATTCAGGAATGCGTCCTTAGGTGCGTTGAGCGAGCGAGCGACTATGTCTATATCATCCGCAAAGGCAAGCAGTTGGACGAGTCTGTCGTAGATGGTCCCTGTCGTTTGAATACCCGAGCTTCTTACTACTTTTTCAAGAGCAAAGTTAAATAACAAACACGCTAGGGCATCTCCTTGTCTCAATCCTCTTTTCGAGTCAAATTCTGGTGACAAGTTTGACTACACTTTGACTTAGCACCTCACATTTTCCATAGTCATTTTTAAGAGGCGTATCAATTTTAGTGGGATTCTGAACTCACGCAATGCTTCGTAGAGTTTGGGCCTCTTGATACTGTCGTACGCGCTCTTGAAATCAATGAAAAGATGATGGGTGTTCATTTTGAATTCAGTTGACTTCTGGAGTATCATCCTTATGCTGAATATTTGATCTATCTTCGACTTTCCTCTTTTGAATCCCATCTGATACTCTCCTATTTCTCTTTCTGCAAAAGGAAGTAACTTTGAGCACAATATATTCGAAATGACTTTATATGCACATTGGAGTAGGGTAATGCCCCGGTAATTTGAACATTCTAAGATATTTCCTTTCTTGTGAAGGGGACAAATTAATCCCTTCATCCACTGATCTGACATTTATTCCTCAACCCATATATCCAATATTATATCATAAATAGCCTTATGGAGTTGCTCACTTCCATGCTTTAAGAACTCTGCCGAGATTCAATCTTCACCCGGGGCTTTGTTATTCCTGAGTTTCAGGATAGCCTCTATGACGTCTTCGTATTCTGGAGGGTCAATTCCTTCTTCTTCTTCAGTACTTGCTGCAAAACTGTCCTGTACGATATCATCTTCTTCATTCAGCAAATTGTTAAAGTGTCGGGCCCATCTTGACAGGATTTCTGTCTTCTCTGTAGTAAGTGAGCCGTCCTCTCTTTTAGAAGCCTTCATCCTGGGTTTGAAAGGTGCCCTACTGCTGTTTAGTTTCTGGTAGAAGCTTCTAACCTCATTCAGGTTTCTGTGCTCCTCTATTTCCTCTAGTCGCTTTCCCATTCTTTCTTCTTCTGACGATGAAGTCTCTTTTCTTGTCTTCTTCTGTCCCTATATTCTTGTGACGCCAATCGTGTGTGTTTCTTCTGCACCATATTTTTATATGCCTTGTTCTTAGCATCCGTTACCCTGGCGCACTCATCGTCAAACCAACCTGGTCTTGTTGCCCGCTCTTTTTCCCCCAACGTATCCTCAGCAGCTATTGAGCATTTGTTCCATCGTTCCTGAACAGGACCTCCAGGTACGTAGCTTACAAGTAATTCATCCAAGCTTGGCTTGTATGCAAGACTTCTCTCCTCATCCTTCAGTTTGGATGTAGCAATCTTGCTCGGTATCGTGGCTGGTAGTTTTCTTACATTCGAAATTCTAGCTCTAATTCTGGAAACTACCAAGAAGTGATCTATGTTGGCCCCTCTGTAGGATCTTGTACTAATAAGATTAGACCTGTGCCTTCTACTGATGAAGACATGGTGTATTTGATTCACAGTGCTTCCATCCGATGATCTCCAAGTTCCTTTGTGAATCCTCTTTCCCTGGAACATAGTATTGCCCACTACCATATCCTTGGATACGGCAAAATTTATTAGCAACCGCCCGTTCTCATTGGTCTCATCATGCAGGCTGTGCTTTCCAATGGTTGGAGTGAAGATTTCTTCTTTACCAATCTTTGCGTTAAAATCCCCTAGAATGATTTTAATGTCGCTTCTAGGGCAGTTGTCAAAGGCTCTGTCAAGCGCATCATAAAAAGCCTCTTTTTAATCATCGGGCGTGACCTCCGTTGGGGCGTGGCAACTGACAACACTGTACTCGTAGAATTTTCCCTTTAGTCTCAGTACGCATATTCGGGGAGTTATTGGCGTGAATCTAATGACTAGATCTCTTCTACCTCTCACCACAAACCCAGTTCCAAATGCATGGTATTGTTCATGGCATCTATAATATATGGTGTGGAAACGCTTTTCAAGTAACCCACTTCTCTTCCATCTAATTTCCTGGATTGCAACTAGGTCTATATTATATTTGTCCAGTTCATTTAGGAGCAACCGAAGTGACCCCAGTCTGTATAATGACAAAACATTCCACTGTCCGAGTTTTAAGTCCTTTTTGCGAATTCCGGGTTATTTCCTTAAGTTCAGTCTGGCTTTATCTCGTTGAGGTCTCATAATAGTTTAATTTAAGGAGAGCGGATTATTAGTCCACTGCCCCCGAGTCAGATGGAGGGCTGCCTCCTCAGAGCTCCCTGACTCGCTCCTCCATCCGGGGCGGCTACCTAGGGAAGGTAGCCCTAGGGTGAGTACTGTAATTGACCTTGGTCTGTAGTGTAGGAGTGGGTGTAGTGTGCTGTAATTAGTGTAAATGTGCGAGTGTCAGAGTACTGTTCCCCCAACCTGGAGGACCAGTGGCTATCTGCAGTACTCTGACCGGGCGATGGGGCCGCCACCTCCCGACGCCGAATGCGTTAGAAGTAAACGCACGAAATACCTGTCCAACGTAGGTGCATCCTCGGCTGTGAACTGCCTGTAATATAAATATCTAACTTTTGTTTTTTTTAAGATTGGATATAACAGCTTTTAATTATTCCATTTTCTTAAGTTTGTATTCTTGACTTAATATCATAGAGTAGAAATTGTTTAAGCAAACAGTTTAACTGTTATTTCGTCAGGCACCTAACATTGACTTGGCACTTCTAGAAGCGGGCTTCCCGCAAGTTAACCATCTTTTATCTGTTGTTTTTGAACGATTTGCGAACAACACGAAATTATATCAGAGTTTCGCCTTGAATTTAATAGTATGAATAAAGTTACCTTCGAAAACATCAATTAAAAATTAACGCTTATTAAAAAGCGTTCCCAAAAGTGTTCCCTAACCTTACCACTAAAATAAAAATAATAAGGGAAATACCGTAACATTTTGTTAAATGTTACTATTAATGTCACTAGTAACAAAGTATTATCCAATACTATCCAAAATTGCGGTAGAAGGTTAAACTTATTCATCAGCAGCACAACTAAGTGAGTAAGGACCTTTTCCAGTAATTTTTGCCATCGCTCTCTATCCTGTGCGGCTGTAATCCAATTCCGCACACCAAGCATCTTTCTAGCATCACTTCCGACACCATCTAATCACCCGATGCTTTTCGATCCATAAAGCTGATCGGACATCACCTTTTTAGGAACACCCTGTTCGGTCATCCTGATAACAGGTCCATCCCATATAAGCCTTCCTATGCGGAGGACTCTCATGATGTCCGGCTCCTTAGCGCGTAGAGTAGTTTTTACTACACATATTAATTAAAAGTGTTATCCATTTCTTAATCAAATTATTATAATTTATAATACAGAGATACATCTATCACGAAAACTACAAACAAAAATAAATTAATTAATACAGTTGAAGCTAGATGATGTGCACTCTGGTACGTTATTAAGAAAAATCTACCGAAGAAACACTTCGGTATATAAAAATCTTTTATATACAATTTAAAAAAATAAAGTGCAGCAGCAGGACCATACAGCACCTACTATGTCTGCTAATACAAGGGGGAGACTAAAATTGGAGTGCATGATGGGTCCCTGTGTATCGTCCTGCCGCAGGCATATCAGGCTGAACTAATTATGCTAATTCACTGATTTGTTATGAAACTAGATACACAAAGATAAACAACTTAAATTGAAACTTTTTATCTTTAGCAAAATATATCAAATGTAATATTTTTATCAACGACTAATACCATAAACTTATACTGACTAGATATTGTCATTAGATTTCAAAGGCTTGTCCTCGACTAATTGGGACATATGAGCTAACATCATACAATTATAAAACTAAAATTATAAATTATAATAATCATCAAAATAGCCAATCTAAAGAAACATATGAACATTATATTATTATTATTATCATTATTTTATTAATAATTATTAATATTAAGTCCAGTAATATTTGTATTAATTAGAAATATTAACTCAGACTTTTCGAGAAAACATCAATCGTGTATAGTATGTTGAAATGAGATAAAATTTATGATTTGAATATTTAATTATTATTCAGTTGCAGCTTATATTTATTGGATATATGGTAGTGGCAAGAAAAATAAGATAAATATGTTATAAAAATTACTTGAATAACTCTTGCAAATATCCTTATGGTCATATGCTATGTTCAATAAGAGGATCCAGGGACTTTACAACAGCTTAAAAAACTTATTTTGTGATTGTTGGATATACGGAGTAGTTATCTGAAGAAATATGAAATCTAATATTTATTGCAACTTTTAGCCAATATTGTCATTGATTGAAAAGCCAACGTTGTTTCCAGAGATGGGGGATATCATAATTTGTTCAAATTAAAATCTCAATATTTATTTTTGAGTCTTAAATAATCAATAAATGTTACATCGTACTGATCCAGGGATTTTTATTTTATTTTGAATCTATTTATTCAAATCATAACGCAAATCTGCTGAATACGAAGGCGATTTTTCACAAACATCTTTCACCTCAGTTCACATTGTCCTCTTCTAACACCGACGACCTCAGTAATGTAATTAAAAATCTCAATATCAATAACTCGCCATAATTCAACAAGATTCGAGTTGGCTCCAACAAATATTTTTGTTGGGATTCGACAAAAGCGAGCCGCCACTGATTTGACTATCATTAAAGCTAATTTAAAATACGACCTTAGTGACGGTGTTGCACACACTTTTTTTTCATTAAAAATATAGTTTAATCTACAAACAATTATTGGAATTTTCTGAGTTCGTTTTTATTTCACCATCCGTGTCACTGAGTAAAAAGACAAATTAAAAAAAAATCCTACAAAATTCGTTTTAAATGACTTCAAGGAATATCCATGTCAAATTTTAAGAAAAAAGAACAACGCGTTTGGTCGTGATGGCGGAACAGGCAGTTTTGAACATAAACTCCCTTACGCTCGGTCAATTACCTCTATCATGGAAATGTCAACAATATGTGACCTTATAAGCAATACTGTTCCGAAATGTGACAAAAATTTTATTTCCTCAAATATACAAACAAATCCAAATTTTTTTTTTAGTCCCCAGAGTGCCAAAAGTAAAACAAATAAGAATAAACAACAGTAGATATTATTATTAAGTTAATCACTATTACACTAATAATACAACAACATGACCATCTTTAACTATTTAAAATTACTCGATTCGTCAAATTCTACTAATGTCATGATCATCAAGAGACAATTAGAGAAACTGCAAACGAATCTTGAAAAAAAACAGACAATAGGAAATTACGAGACAAAACAAAAGGAGCACAAGACAATTTAAGAGCAGCGCATTTCCTCTGAAAGTTTCATTAAACGTTTGTAAACTGCATTAGCAAGCGGTGAGCTCAACGGGAAAATCGTTCTAACTACAGATATATTAGAACTTTTCACAAATTAATCAAAAACGCGAATTTTTAAAGTAATATTAATAAAAATAAATAAAAGTAAAAGATAAATGCGTTGCATAACGTTCTTTGTACAGTACATCGTCTTTTATTTAGCTAAATATCAAAACTACTAAATTAGCAAAAAATAACGAAGAAACCAACAAAATGAAATGCATCCATTCAAAACAAACTCAAATTTAACAAATAAATAATTGTCCAACAATAACAAGTCTTTATATTGCCTATCTTTCATTAACTAAAATATTTTAACATTATTTTCCGTTCGTTTGGTATATAATACTCACAAAAACTTTCTTTTTTTTTTTTAAATTTATAAATGAGTAAAAATAATGCATTGGACAGGTCAGTACCTGTTCAGTAACAACGCCCAAAATAAAAAGACAGCATAGTAATTCGTCACCAGAACTAACAAAATTGGACAGCCCCAGTAAGAAAAATAAAATACCGTACATAACAATGGATCAAAAAGAAAATAAACAAGTATTGCTAGATGCTATAGCTCAATCGTAAGACCGAAAATTAGAAACTAAATTCTCAGTTCTGGCAACTAAAGCTGGACTAGAAAAGCAAATGAACGAATTTACTTTGGAAAACATTAATTTAAAACAAGAAATAAAAATACTTAGAAAAGAATACGGAGCTGTAACGCAGAGATTGGAACTTATAGAAAACAAGTTACGAAATAAAAATATGATTTTCCGAGGACTAAACTTGTCACAAAGTACAGATGCTGTAGAGATTGTAAAGGACCTGTGTGATAAGGTCCTCGAACTATGTGTGTATTTGAATATTATCTTAAATGAGAGAACTTTTAGTGATCAAAGCGGTGAATTGATCAATATATAGGTGCCAATGGCAGTTCAGTATAGATTTGTACTGTGTTGCTTTTGGGTTGATACCATTTATTAAAGAATTTAAGATTAAATCAGAAATATTTTCGGACAATATGCCGTCACATTTGTTGTTAGAATTAGGAATAAGTCAAAAAATGTTAATACTCTGCCAGTACTACCAAAATTGAAATGGACTGAACATATAAAGTAATCATTTAAAAAATAATATAAGCAACATTAATTTGAAAGTTTCGGAAGAGCCTCAAGAAGCTGTCAATTTATTTATTAATGTTATTAAAAAGGCTTCTTTCTTGGGAAAATGTAGTAAAATGGATAATAATTAACATCAATTTAATTCGATTATCAATATTTGACATTAAGAAAGAAAATATTTGCATTGTTAAATTTGTGATTTTTGATGATGTTAAAATGTAATTCAATTAGAGATCTTTGTATTAGTAACAATAAAGATTACAAAGAATTGTGTAAATTTAAAAAAACAGAATTTTATATGGATATCGTTGATAAATTTAAAATTGTAAAGGATTCGAAGGCCTTCTGGGACCTAGTAAATATAATAAAAAAGAGGAAGTTTTTCGGAAGCGCAGATGTTAGAGGTGAACAGTGGGTTGATTACTTTTGTAGCTTATTAAATCCATCCGTTTTAACACCACAGTTTCTGTATGATCCACCACATATTGTAAAGATGGCGATTTCGAATTTATAGAGTTAAAAAAAGGTATTGGTAAAGCAAAAAATTGGAAAGCTCCTGGGTATGATAGATTCCCTTACGAGTTCTTCAAAGGTTGTCCAGATGATTTTCTGCAACGTCTGCTAAATTTTTTCAACTCAATATATGAAAATTCAAACATTGCGCATAGCTTTGCCCAGTCTATAATCTTTCCGCTCTTTAAAAAGGGTGCTTTAAATGTTGTCAATAAATAAAGGGGGATATCATTTTCGGACTGCAGAGCTAAACTAATTAGTGGTTCTAAACCGTAGTTTTGAAGAAGTAGAAAAACTGAATATATTTTTTATAAAAAAATTGTTCTCCCTTCCTGTTAATTCACCACGCTACATCTGGAATCTAATTTGAATCCAATATTCTTTCATTGTTTATATTTACATTTACAAAATGTACAAAGGGTTCTTTCTTGACCAGATGCTGCCTAAAATTTTAGCTAAGAAAATCATTAAAAAGAAAATATTTTGGCATAAAGAAAACTCCGAACTTTGTAACAGAATAAATATTCCATTAGAATATACAAGAAATGAAATAATTTTACTTATTTTGGCTGAATTAAAAAATAATTTCAAGGCGGATATGATGGAGAAAGCCAGAGTTTCTAATTTCCTTGATCTTTATAAGGATTTAAACAGTGACTTAGGTGACAGGCATTACATGTTAGATGGGAATAAAATGAATTTGATTAAGGTTATTTTTAGGCTCCGAGGGCAATTATTGCAGTTCATCTTAAGGATAGTGTTATGAGGAGTGAACAACAAAGATTGTGTACTCTCTGTAATTTAAATGCAATTGAAGATTTATACCACTACGTCGCTGATTGTCCTCTTATACAAGAATATAAGGCCATGTATTTTAGGAAAAAATTACTAAGTCGTCATGAACTAATAGACTAATTAAATGGAACAGTTTGTACCAGTACCACATGTCAGGTTATGGCTACAGAATGTTATTGATTCGGCAATACAACAAATAATATTCTTCTCACATATGTAAATAAAAATCACAAAACCAAGTGGATTAAATATAAATTAGATGTTTTTTGTTATTAAATTGATGTATAATGTATTTAATCATACATTATATCCTTTTGTTAATTAAATTAACAAAAGGAGGAATGTGAGCTGTCTTTTATTTTTCTTTTTTGTTTCTTATTACATAATAATTGTATATATATAAGGCAACTGTTGGCAGACGGTATTATATCATGTCAACAAAGGCTTGTCAGAGAATCTGTTTGTTTGGATATAAATTTATTTTCAATAAAGCTTTTTATCTATCTAAATTATATCCACAAAAATATTACAAGCTTCATTATTAAGACTTGAATGATGTAGGATTCTTTTAACAAATCAGTTAAAGAGCTTACTATCAAACATTGACTATCATCTCCATTTCCAATTTCGTTTGCAAAGTTACAATAAAAACTAATTTTTCCACCATTCTGAGCTTCATTTTTGCTTGGAAAAACATACTTTCCATTCACATTTGATAGTAAGTACAGCTTTGGCATAACT
This sequence comes from Rhaphigaster nebulosa, assembly GCA_948150685.1. NCBI lineage: Eukaryota > Metazoa > Arthropoda > Insecta > Hemiptera > Pentatomidae > Rhaphigaster > Rhaphigaster nebulosa. Next base: position 109,072,725 of record OX411308.1, on the reverse strand, counting down.
ACCAGAACTCATCGAAATCTGTTTTGGTCGGAAGTGGAGATGTCCACTTTTGATATCAAGCTCCTCAATTATAAAAACGATAATAAATATTTCACAAAAACGGACTAGCAAATATTTATAACAACAATAAGAATGCTCAGATTAAGTGATTTTTGACTCCAGATACAACAGGATGCATATCGAAAATACTCGTACAACAGGGTCTTCTCTTACATCGACTCCTCACCGATGGCAAATCGTTTGTCACTGATGTGGATCGGAGTATTTGTGAATGTTTGTGCATTGGTGAAAGTACTGACCCGATGTTTGAGTTGGCCGTTCCCCAGCGGTGTTATTTCACACATCAAAGGGATTTGTCATTGCCATTGCGTACCATCCACACCAGTGACGAACAGTTTGTCCAAAGGGTTCCTCATTTTTGTTATGTTTATAATTCAACAAGTACAATTCAAACAGTTTTATTAAGGTTCATATACAATTAGCAATGTAAAAATATAGAATGAAATAATCTAATTTAATCTCCTAGAAAAACTAGGAGGTTATATATTGATATAACAATTTTTACCGAAATATTGGATTTTAAAATTGTTGTTACCTAAAAGCTGATATTGAAATGATCAAAGATTCATTTATTGTTTTAATTTGTACTTTTTTTTCTAAGTTATTAATTCAATATTTGTCAACCAAATCTTAAAAATTAGCACATTTTCGTAATTCAACCGCCGATCTTTGAAGTTCGCAAAATATTATTAATTAAAAAATAAAAAGCCTACTTACTCCTGGTGGCGGCAGGAAAGTAAAAAAACTAAATAAAAAAAACATAGAAGGATAATTAATCTATTTTATTCAATACAATGGAGAGGAGCAAGTTCTATTCTCTCAAAAAGCAAATAGTTATGGAATTAAAAAAATAAAAATGTTAATTCTCAGCTCTTAATAAAGTAATATTTTTGTATGAATATTTATAATATTCTAATAAAATAATATTTCCTCTAATTAAATAATATTTCGTAATATAATTTTTTTTTAAACCACATATTTTCAGAAACATTTGTCAAACAGGTTGTCATGTGTATGATTGCCCCATTTGTTCATTTGTAGTTTCACATTTTAAACTTCACAAACATTTGACAAGTTGTTTGACAAACGATTTGCCATTGGTGTGGTGGCGGAATTACAATACCAGTCATTTTCAACCCAGAACAATTTATACTACTTTAAATACCCAAGGGAAAGGAAATACAGAATGGACCGAAATAACTAATAGATTATGAATGGAAGAAAAACAAACTAATGTTTCTAGAAAAAAAAACTGATTTCATTTGCAAAAAGTGTATTGAAAATATTATTATTTCAGTGGTTAACACATCTCGACGTTCACTTGGAGTTTTGAGGAAAATGTTGGAGACCAGATTTGTCTCCATACCATTTTTTTCTCAGGAGATATCTCAAGGATAAGGTGTCTAAATACCGATCTTGTTCTCTTGATAACTTAAAGGATAGTATCAGGATAGAAGAAATCAATCCTATTCTCCTACAAATGGTTCCTGAATTAAAAATTTACAGGAACATCATCGGCAATGTGTAGTCAATAACAGCCTCAATTTGGAAGATGTAAATTATAAATCTCACTGAAATAAAACCATTTTCAATGAGCTTTTTGAAAATAAATCCCCTTCAAAAATTATTTCTGCACCACCCTGCATGATACCTAATGAGCAATTTTGTTTTCTTCATCTCACTTTTTGACAGGTTCAATGGAGTTCAATAAAATGATTTTTTTTAAATATCATTGTTGCTGTTCCCTATTTCTGAGAACCTCTTCGTACTCCAAAACTTATTGAACTAATTTCAAGAAAACTCTGGGAGTAAGTAGACATTAGTTCCGAGTTGAAAATAAAACAAAAAAGTTTTATGAAAAAATATAGGTAGTAAAAGTATAAGCCAGTGTAAAACTAAAAATTCAGTTAATCAAAACTGATCATTGCTTTGTAAACAATATAATTTTCGTCGGTCTGCAAAGGATAGGAAACAAGTTATAATGAAAATATGAATATGAATCTGGTACGATAATTTTATGAAAAAATGGCGGAAGAAAAATCTACAGATAAACTTTGATACTTTCACAAGAAAATATAAAAAAAAAAGTAATACGGATGTCTATTGTAATAAAATTTACAAAATAAAGATGAAATATGAGATGTTTAGAAAATGGACAATATAGCCTGAAACGTCAAATAAAATGATAAGATGAAGATTTGAGAAGTTTGAAGATTTTAATTATAAATATATTCTCGTAAGTATATTATAAGTGAAATGCAATTAAACGCAAGTCATTTCAATATAAATCAAATGAACATCTCATGAGAAGAAGAACAAGAAATTGGAAGAATGAGGTTGATACGCCACCAGAGAGGGGCAATCGAACAGCTGTCTCTCAGGAAGGACTTGGACGGCTAAAGTTAATAGATGAGGACATAACCCCGCTTCATCGAAAGAAATGAACCTCGGGAAATCAAAAGTTATATGAGTCAGCAGCGAAATTTTTTTTCCCTAGTTCTATTTATTGTGGTTATCAATGATCACGCACAAAAACACGCAAGAAAAAAGGATATTTAATTTGAAAAAATGTGCATATAACTCAAAACGGGCGTCACATGTTATGCTTGATATTTTATGACCTTCACACTCCTCATGACCTTGACCTTTTACCGGCCAAATTTTTAAAATTTTATTAAAACCTTTCCAATTATCAAAATCGTCCGGTCGATTCTTATCCAGTTTGTTTATCATTCCTCATCTTTCTTGCTGACTCATCCCCATAATCCTCCTCGAAGATTCTAACGGCAGGAGACCTACAGTGAAAAAAAATTGACTGTAGAAACAACATAAAGTATCTTAATTTTTAACGAAATTGAGATACGCATGCCATTTTATTCAATATTTCCAGCTGAATCTACCTGAGAATCCGTACTATATAGTACGAATTTAACAAATTGTAATATTGGCCAATAAGTAAAAAATAAATAAATTGGAGCCATCTTGTTTCATACTTCAACAATATCTTCTTAGTATCGTTTGTGTTTAGTCCTGACGAAGTTGTAAAACGTGAGAATCTTCGGCAAATAATAAACAACATGACGAAATTTATTTTATTCAACACCTAACCTCAATCCCAAGATACTCTATTAAATAAATAAATAAAAAACTACAGGTATATTTAAAAATATCGTATTTCCGTTTTACTTGTAATAAGAATAATATCATATACACAATATAAACTTGCTAAGGAAGAACGAGAGAGATTAAAAAATGACCAAAATATTTAATTATATTAAAAAATCATATTAATTTTTTTTAATGAATTTAACAATATGTTTTCCGTAATGAACTATGATTATTTAATGTAAAATGTATAAACTAATTTCCGGACATAAATAGGAAAGACATTAGGCTGGCTACAACTATAACAGAATATCTTACGTGTACACCTCTGAAGTTTAAATAATCTATACAATTCTCATGCTCGACCAAATCCAATGAAGCCTGAAAAGGAGCTGGATGAGGTATCTAAATTACTGACTAAAAACTAGTACATATTGACAGGAAGCGGTGCCGCTGGGCATTTCTCTCCTTCGAGCCTCTCAATCTACATAACAGGATTACTTCTTAGGCTATCAAACTCTCTGGTTGTCTGTATTAGTTTTTTACAGGAGTGAATTAAGAAATGACGTATTAAAAAAAAAATATAGGTAGAACTAACACCAATAAGTACGTTGAATGTCGAACGTTGTCGACCTAGTGCGATTATTAACATATCGTCCATTTGAGGGGTAAAAGTGATTTACCTTTGCCTGAGCTTGTGAATATTTACAAATTGTGAAATTCTCAATAATTAACTATTATTTATTGATAATTTCACAATTTTTTTTCAATAAGGAAGCTTAAATTTGGTTCAGGTACAGGTATATAGCAATTAACTTTTATCTTCATAAAAATGGAGGTGATCACTATTACTTCCAAACCGACAATATATAAATTTTCAATTTTAAATTATTCAATCTTGAATCAATCATCTTCAAGCAGTATTACTAGAATTATCGGATTAGTTTATTATTTGTTTTGGGATGACTTATGTTGGAACAAGATTGAATTCATTAAATTAATCAGAAAATAAGAGATAGACCAATATTTGAATAAAAGTCACTGGTCATTCCTGGTCAAATCTTTCCAATCTTAATTCGAGCACCTACCCTAAGCCGGATCGCTACTTCTTCATTCAAACAGCTATCCAGTAATAACTTTGAGACGTTACGAAATCCGTTACAAACTGATCTCATTTTGGAAGAATCTTAATCTTTGAATACACATGGAATCAAATCCGTGACCTTATTAATTTCTAATCACAGACGGACCGATATTCCGGACAGAAATTGATTTATATTACGTTCCTTATTATAACCCTCAATTGCTAAACATTACAGACATTTTACAATAAGAAATAATAAAAATGCTTTACCTGAGCATATAAAGAAAAAAAAATAACAAGCGGGGAAAACGACACGAAGACCTTTCCTAAAGTCTCAAAATAACTTATATTCTCACAGAAGCATCGGCGTGGATCGAAATCTAAAAAAAGGCACTACAAAAATAGAACCTTACCTGGAGACAAATGTTAGCCAATTCCACGTCAATATTTGTCTAACTGGCACTTCTGTTGAACTATCATTCAGTATTATTTGAATTGATCTATTCAGTTGTTCTTCGATATTAGACAATTTCATCAAACTAAATATACTGTAAATCGTACGAATAAACAAAGGCAAGATGGTGTTTACATGTTTAATAATAAAAATCTATAATTCATAGTAAAATCCCTTCGGTTCAACTATAATATTTTACTTCAATAGTAAATTAATACATAAAAGAATTTTTATTTTTCATATAAAAAAACAACCAATTAAAATTAAGTTGAATTAAACTATTAAAACTAAGTATTGTTCGCCAGATTTTTTTTTCTATCTTAGAAGGAAATAATTTATTCAAATTCCTATCATTAATATTTTTGCATTTTTAGTAAAATATGCTCTTAATTTTATAAGTGCATAATCAGTACATGATTACTTCATTAATATTATTTAAACCAATATTTTTTATTTCAGAAAGATATAAAAAATAAAATTTAAAAAAATGATTCATATACAGTAATTTCATTCATCATAACCAACGTTTGTTCTGGACCGGAACTAGGGAAGATGGCACTTATCCCGCGTGGCAAAATATATGAAGGATGTCAAATTTCGGGTACAATTTTAGGGGTAAAATAAAAAATATTTGTTTCTGCTTTTTGATTGTCTTGACTTTAATTCAATCTATAAAATGAGATGATGATATTTATCATGAAACATGTTACCTAAAATACTGTTATAAAACAGTATTTATCTGTTGACTTTTATTTGAGGGAGGGTGAAAGAAGAGAAGTTAAAATTAAATTTGCCTACCTCCTGAGAAAAATCATAGTTCCGGCCCAGCAGATAATTAATGTTAGAACAAGAAAGATAGATAAATGTTCAATTCACAGAATCCCTCAATGTTCAATGTTCAGTCCCTCAATTCACAGAAAAAAATGTTGTGACAACGGACTTTGCCACTATACTGGATTGACGTCTGATGAATAACTTATTTTACAAGAAGCGAAAGTCTCATGTATGGAAAAAGCATTTTTCCAATCCAATCGTGAAATGAGGCATTTACCTACTTTTCCACGAGTTTGGTTAAGCAACGCTCTGGTTTGCTTGGTTAGATAATAGTATAAATATCAGCAACAATCAGCCTAAACCAATCACTTCCTAAAAAGTAAATTATTAAAATAAATATATGAAGTTAAATCAAATTACGCATAAGCACAAAATCCCAAAATAGATAAGAAAAGATTTCGAAAAAAGTAGTTAACCTGTCAGCATAATTGTCATGCTTAGACATCAGACTTTCATGCTCACTGACTTCGGAAAAGGGCACGGCCAATTAACCACGAAATTAAGAAAGCTGCATTACACACTTTGTTACTGAACACGGTCTAAATTACAGGATGAAACTAATAAATATGAAGTATTGAAAATTTACAGATTTCGTTTGATATTAAAAAAAAAAAATTTTAACCACGTTTAGTAGTACGAGTAGAAGCTCTTTGAGGAGACCCAGTTTCGATGACGGATCGTCGCGCCACTTATGAATGAATGAGTAGTACTACAATTATGAGAGAAATAAGCAAAAGCTATAGAATTTTTATTTTTTATTGAATTTTACATTATATTGTATAAATTTACAACTGCGTATAATAAACATAAGTAAATGAGCTTTATAAATATGAAATAAATAATTAATTAATTTAAAAAAACAAATAGACAGGTTTAGCAAGCCCGAAGGTTCGATGCCAATACCACCAATCGTTCCCTACATATTACCCAGCACTAACGTCCGTCGAAACACAAGTCAGCAACATCTGATTTAACATAATCCTCCCATCTTCCGTCTTGGTTTACCCCTCGGACGGTTACCCGTTGGCTCAGCGGTAATTATCTTTTTAATGATTCCTTCCTTACTAAGCCCCACAACTTTGCATACCCATTTCAAATTCCCTGGTGCATTTCACACAATGTGACATTGTACAGACGTCCCAGTTTTCCGGTTGATTCATTCTTCTTCAGCCTAAATATTGTAAGCAAAAATTTACTTTCAAATACTATAAGGCGTTGTTCTACCCTCAATGCAAGCGCAATGTTTCGCACCGGAAAAGGATCAGTCGGAAGGATTATAGTTTAGTAAATTCTAATATTTAAACTGTGCGATTGAGAGAGAAGCGCTGGGATATCCAGCAGACCCGCCTTTCCATCCATTAGTGGAGGGACAAGTCTGGCTCGGGGTTTCCCAGGCTGATTGTAAAGAGGATATATAAATATGCCTGCGTTTAAGATGTTTATATTTTATTTTATTTTATATAGTTTACTTATTTTTCTTATTTATTATTTTGCTATTATTTAATTATTTAATTTTCTGTAAATATGGCGTGAATGAACCATAATCTATCACCATTGTTCTTTATTGAGACAGAATGTAATATAATTTCATAAAAGTATTTAAATTAAAAAAAATAATATTTAAGTTTATGAAAAGAAGGCAGGAACGAAATTATAAAAATCACTTAAACCGCCTTTTAGACAACAATTTTAAAAGTCAGAAAATTCGTTTTAAAACTTTTAACTCTCTTGTACGCACTGAAGAAAGTATCGTAATCGCGAAAATTTTCGGTTTTCAGATTTCAACGGAAATATCCATTTTGACCATCCCTGAATCCATTTTGACTAGTTTCGTCGTGAAATCTAAACGTACTTTTGTTCGTTCGTACGTACGTTCGTGCCTGTCTCACATGATTCAAAAACGGTTAGCCGTAGAAACTAAAGTTTGTATTAGGGATGGCTGTAAAATCTAGATATGAACCTCTCTTTTTGGTCAATACATGATCACCGGAAGTGGTACTTTACTTGAAGGTCATAATTGATTTCCATTCAATATTATTTTAAAAGATAATGCAAAACTTTTCAAATCTGGTATTTAGGAGTAATATATTGATTTCAATAGCATAATAGATTTTGGTTAAAATTGGTGATCCGGAAGGGATACTATACTTGATGATCATAATAAACTTTCATCAAAAATTATATTAAAATATAATGTAAAACATCTCAAATTTAGTAAATAAGACTTTTATATCAATATAAATAACATACAAGCTTTTGGTTAAAATTGGCCAGCCGAAAGCGGCACTTTATCTGAAACTGTTTTTTTTTTTCATTTCCCGCCTTTTTTTTTGAACTGCCGATTTATATTTAATAGACAAGAAAGTCCTGTGGTGTCTACAAATATTTTTCTAGATATTTTAGCACAATATAAACATCAAAAGTTTGCAAAAGCTAAAATCCATAAAAGAAAAAATTACAATTTCCGAGTGTTTACTTTATTGAACTTTTTCGACCTATCCTGTGGTGCTTTTTAAATTAAATACATTGCCGAAATACAAAGTAGCTGAAATAAATTTTATTTTAAATTTTATCATGAGATTCAATAGTCAGTTATGGAAGCTCGTCCGGACAAATTGTTTATTTAATTATAATAAAACCGAATTCAAATTACATTTTAAGGTGAAAAAAGTTTATATGCAATTATATACCTACCTAATTCATTTAAATTCAATCTGAGATTTTTTTTTTCTGACATGTTTTGTTCAGTTCAGTGTAAAATAATTTTTATAAATATGTGAATTTTTATGGCCTGAACTTGACAGGCAAGTTGAGTACTACGTAGGAAGTTGGATGTGAATGGAAATGTATAACTGACAATCGCACACGACCTTGCAGTAGCTCCACATGTAACGGCCTCGGCCAGTTCGTCTATTCTTTCATAACAGTAAGTTTTAGCACCATAAAACCGGTTCCGAGTGGCTAACTAAAGTATTCGAGCAGATACTAAAATATTATTAGTTTAAAAAAATATTCAGTAAGAAATGTAATTTTCTACAATTTTACTTGTTTTAGTAAATTGCCACGAAAGATGATTGTCACTCACTGATTCCCGAAACTAAAAAAATCGATTTTCACTTAAAGTTGAAAAGTGTTCTGTGAAAATAAATAGCGATAACAAGAAAAAGAAACAAAAATGTATTCTTTAAAATAACATTACAAAAATCAAGCGAAAGTCAAAAAAAATATATTTAAATCGACATTCTATGTTGAGCATTTATTATTAAAGTTAATAATTGAATTCTTTAACTAAGTCATACCTGTTGTTCCAGGCTTCTCTACAATAGCCAACAAGGCTATTCCAGTTTTTACCATATAAACTACTTTTAACCCTACCTCATCCAATGTAATTATATTAAAATGTTTTATTCTAAATTCAGCAAGAATGGGACAAATGGCTATAAAATGGTAATTATCTTCGTCTCTATTTGTAAGATTACATAGCGAATATAATTTATTCTGATTATGAAGCCTATACTTATTTAAGTATAACAGTTCACTCCTCACTTTGAAGATCCTACTGATCGAGGTAGAGTTCAATTTGGTATCACTAAGTAAATCTGGTTGAAACTTTAGTTGCTTATACAATAATGGATATTCTGTGTTATTGATTTATATTTGTTCATCAAAGCCATTTTTATTTTATCGGTAATCTAATTTATAATAAAATTGACACTATCAAAATTACCAAATGAAATGTATGAGCTACAAAAACTTTCCCAATCTTTTTTAAAAAAATATTTTTCTTTTAATTACTCCATTAACTAATATATTAGGATATCTTTGCTGTGGCAGTGAAAGACATTTCTGTATATATTTTAGGTGCAACTTTACAGTGTAAAGAAAGGTAGGCTTGTTTCTAAATACAAAACTAATTAGGAGTGTTGGGTTGAGACTGTGATTCCCAAATATTTGTAACTGTTAACAATTTCAATTCTCTCATTATTTAGGAAAAATGTTTCATTCCTAGATACCCTACATCCATTTCTAAAGACCTTTGATTTGTTGAAATTAATTTTTAAATTCCGTTTTAAACAGTAATCATGTAACGAGTTTATCATAGCGTCATAGCGTATGAGGACTTATCTGTTATATATATCAAAATGCGAAACGATGTAGTTTTGAGTTTTTAAAAGGAAGAAATCGAATTTGTGAATTGTTCTAGTGAGTTTCTAAAAGATGAAATTTCTGCATTTGTTGAAATAGTGGAGTTAATTAAAAAGTCTATTTTTCCTTCTAAACCCGTTTTACTCACTTCGTTCTGTTCTGCCATTACGAGGACTGTGACAAAGTGAATTAATATGTAAGAGCGAAATGAGTTAGTACGCACTGGACATTAAAAGGAATATTATCAATGAACTTGAACTTGTAGTTTTTTTATTGCCTAAATGATAATGTTAAGATTTTTAGATTTAAAGAAAAGCGATATTAAAAGGTGCATTAGAAATACTTTGTAATTATTTACAAAATTAGGAGTGATTATAATTTTAATACTTTTGTTTAAAAATTTTATAATCTAATTATTAAATGCAATCAATAATGATGCTACGAGATTCATATTCATACCTATATAAAAGATTTTGAATAAAAAAGTTAACAAATCTTCCTGAAAACTCGAAGATCTAAAAACCGGTATCCCAAAATCAAATTTATGTTCTAATGAAGTGCGAGAAACGGGAAGAAGAGAAACCAACGTAGATGAAAAAGCCCAGGAAAATAATGGAGCATACATTTCTAAATTTAAGTGAATTTTTCCTTAAAAGAGCAAGATATACTTTTATTAGAAAAAATGGTGATTTCGGGAGCAAATAAATAATTATAGAACATGGAACAGTGTCTGTTTTCCTCGAATACTCCTAGATTACAATTTCTTATCAACCACTAGAAAAATATCTGTAAGTGAAGTTGTATATCATTAATATTTAAAAAAAAAACTGGTGCGGTGCGCGCATCATACAACTTTCTCTTACCATCCTATAATAATTATCTTTTTAATATAATTTTAAAAAGTTCACATAAACAATGCTTGAAATAAACTCAGCAGCATTCACTTCTTCACATCTTCTCCCACTTCAGTACAATAAAACAGTTTTTTAAACAATTTTAGTACAATTCTGTACACTATCTATATATTTTAACTTCGTCAAGTTGCAAATATATTTTAAAAGTTTCGGTTTAGTTTTCACGAAAATATTTTCTTTCCATTAAATAATATGAAAGTAGAAATTATTAAGTTAATTTCCGCTTTTGTATTCTTAAATTACTTTATTACAGAGTATATTATTTATAACGGATTGGTGGGAGAAGGTTCGGTCGCATCCGTCTCCTTTCAGATGCACTCGGTTATCCATCTAGGGTCTTGTGCTCTTCATAAAATACACTTTATCTTTGCTACTACTGGTGCGATTTTGATGATCTTTTATTGTTTTTTAGATAATTTAATTACCTTTCATACAATTCTATACATAATTTACCATAAAATGCATACTATACTTTTTAAGCTATGCGCAAATAAAATATTCTTTTCATCATAACTTTTTTCGCTGCATTTTCTCGGTGATGTACTACATAAATGAAAAGTTAAAGGGCTGTAAGGACATTAGTTAGACATTAGGCAAGTTTCATCAAAATCGTTTGAGCCGTTTACGAGAAAATTGTAAAATCCAAGATATAATTGCCACTTCCTGTTAATCCAATGCGCTGTATCTTTGCTAATACCGGACCGATTTTGATGATTATATTTTTGTTTTCTAAAAACAAAGGTATTTAATGGATATATTTATACACCAAGATCATTAAAATAAAAAATTAACTTCGAAAATAAAAAAACTGCGATTGAATTACTATTGAACTGTTTTGAATTATTTACAAATAAATACTGAATAGTTAATAAAAAAAAAAACTGAAGGTAGATGATATATAAATAAATAGGAAAAGTAACTAATATAATCTGGTTTTCTTAAGTTAAAAACGTCAATTTAAGAAAGCATTAACATAACATAAATAAATTAAATCACATTTTATCAATTAATCAAGATAAGTTCAAAGTCTTTTATGCATTTTTTTAAATCTCTTATTATGAGTGGATAACCTGTCCGGAATTACGGCTCAGAAAAGTGATCATCATGAATACGCGACTAAGTGGTAGCACTTAGAGTTCCTAGCGCCAGAACATAATACGTTCGAAAAAATACAAAAAATCGATGGGCATTATAAAAGTATGTCCTAACAATAAGTAATATCCCTGACTGCGTAGGTCAATTCTCATATGATCGCTAACGGATGGTATTTCTGTTGAATATGATTAACAATAATACTATTGCCGTTAAATAGATTAATGTAATTAGTAAATAATTTTATTATTATTTAATTTTAACAAAAAATGGACGAACAAGTGGTTATTTCAGTTTGTTTAATAATTATTTTTTTTAATAAACAAGTCAACCAGAAAATACCACTTTGTAAAACTGTGTGTATGTGCGTGTGTTTCCCTTAATAGTGATGTTGCATAATCCGATTTAAAGACTCTTGCGCTTTTGTTATGGGAATAATGTAGATGAACCTCAAATTGTGGTGGTAATTATTATTGGGAAGATTCAAATCGAAATAATTTTCAACCGATACAACTTTTTTTTAAAACTAGTTGGTAATGTAATATTTTTTCCAAACAATTTTGAAATTATATTTACTAAATTAATATACTAAATCCGATGAAAATTTCAAGAATTATTTTTAATGAAACAGGAATAATACAATTATAAACAGTTTATATCGCAAAAAAAACCCACTAAAATACCGAAATTTCTAAATGTTAACTACAATGATTGAAATAATAGGTAATTGTTTTTTTATTTATTTTTTAATGACAAAAAAATAATAAAAACGAATGATAATTGGATTTAATAAAGTTAAGAGAAGAACCTAACAAACACTCAAATATTTTTATTTATTCTCGTGCATAATTGTATTATATGTAATTATGTTATATGTATTATAATGTAATTCTCATGCATCTTAATTGTAATAGAACAAATATATGAGTGGGTATATAATATAAACGACTTACATGCAAATGTCATGGTGTACAAAGAAAGCAATGTCACAGCGAAAAACGATAAATATCTCACGTAGCATTTCATTATGCTCAAAACCCTAGAACATGCTTTTCTTGCAGTCTATTGACTCTGGTCAGGAGTACAATTGTTTACAAAACAAACAGTTAAGTTTAAACGTTGGACCGCCAAGAATGTTCCATTAATTTAAACATCATTAATATTGAATAGCTCTTCTTCACAAAGCAGATTTTCAAATTCCATTATGAAAAATAAATAACAGAAACAAAAAAGGTATAAATAACAGAGCTCATACTGTAACAAAAAATGACTAAATAAATCGATTATTGTATTAAAATTGCAATGTTAAAGAAAAAAAAATTGTATGATAATTTATCAGTGTCAAATTTATATTACAAACAACGAATTGCTTAAATCATTCCAACAATAAATTTCATAAGAACAAGGAACTCATTACAAACCAGAGAACAAATTTTGGATAAATAAATTTTCTTTTCTATATAAAAACAGCAACGATTTTGCAGACTGCATTATTTTCATAATAAGTGTTTTTACCTGACATCTTTTTTAAAGGATAAAAAACAATTTGAACAAAGTAGTACTAATTAAATTTACTCATGTAAACAATAAATACTAATCGCATTTCCTATGTCCATTGTTTTTTATAAGCCTGCTATTATTCACTTCGGTCCACTCATCACAACTTATTTGAAACATTAAGATTCATGATAAACTACACGAAGCACGAAACAGTGGACGCTGAAACTACTAAGGTGAAAACGAGTTTCCTACCGGTGAAAATTAAGAGAACCACTTTCTTCTACAATGCTCATTTGTGGCGAGCAAAATTGGAGATGGATATCATAAACTAATTGGAAACACGTAATAATTTTTCTAACTTTTAAACAAAAGCTTACATATGCAGCCATATGATAAAAAATTAAAGCTAAAAAAATATTAATATAATATTAATTTGATCGAGAAATAAAATTGATTATTACTGAAATTAATCAATTATTTCTACCATTAATCTTTAGGATGGAAAACTAAAGAATTATTATATGGTAAAAAAAAAAATTATTAAAGCTCTAAATTTCCGAGTGACATTTACAATCTACTTGATTAACAATACTTGGATCTTGAAGGGTATAGGAAATATAAAATTTGAAATTTAAATAACTTCTTATTTCCAAAAAAAATATATAATAAATATATATCAATACCAACAATTTAATTCTAAGATAAATTTGGGATTTTTAATAGAGAAATAACATAAACATTAAGTAAGTCATACCCATGGATATAGTAGGATATTACAAATTGTAGGAAAAACATAAAAAAATTAGGTGAAACATTGAGGAACATATAAGAATCAGCAGATAATTTGACATCAGCATCAATAAACTTTTAGACACAAAATTTCTCTCCAACGAATTCGAAGAAGACCGAAAAATATCATAAACAGATAATATAAGACAACAACCTGATAAGAAAACACAGCAGTTGATAAGGGGAGGTTGCAGGGGTAAGGTTAGCATGGCTCACCATGTGATAAGAGAGCAGATATAATAACAGGCGTCCAGGCGGCCGTGAATAGAACTGGAACGGACTTGTGCAGAGATGACAGGAGCAACAGAACACACTGTATAGTAAAAGAACAGTAGAACAGGAGTGTAGAACACACCGTACCAGCGAGCACAACCGAACAGCACAGACTTCACGGTGGCACTGAAGCGGTCCGACTTCTACTGCTGCGCTCTGTTGGAGAGGTCGGAAACCAAACCGCCACGAGGGCTTCCAACACCAAAATCATTGAGTTGTGAGAGTTCGCATTATATTTCCGCTTAGGAAAAAAAACGCATTGAAAAAATAGTGAGCCTACGCATCTTATGGACAACACCGAGGCGAACGCCAGCGTTAGTTTTAAAAACTCAAACGCAAACGTTAGCTGCCTAATATTACAAGCATATTTATAATAAAATGCATTAGCTAGCCCAAAGGGTCGATACGGATACTACTAACAACTACGTAGTAGTTGTTTGACATCCTTCAACTTAACCTCGTCAAAACTATAATGTTCAATTTCAGCTATATTCATATAATCTCGGATATATACCCGCCAGACTAATGCATAAAACCATTTTAGGAATTCGTCCATTACTAAGTCTGACAATTTTACAGCATAAGGCTTTATAGAGCTTGCTTGCTATGTAAATCTTATTTTTCCGGATCTTCTTTTCTCTCCATTACCGAGTGCGACATACTATAAGCGTTAAAATTGAAGAGGTTCTCTATTTTTCATTGCGTAATAGCATATCAAAAGACAGATAATTTTATGCTAATAAATAATAATATTATTACATAAAAAATAATTATTCATCGTACTCCTTATATTAGCACTATAAAAGAAAAAAAATAACATAAAAGATTAAAGTCACAGTTAAAGATGGGTGATAACGTTTGTTATTTCTCAGTTGCAAAATTACTTAGACCCCACCTACTTTCAAACAATCTAAATGTTATAATTTACAAAACTATTATCCTTCCAATTGTTCTTTAAGGGTGGGAAAACTTGGCCGCTTACTCTTAAAGAACACCACCTCGTTATATAAGAAAATAAAGTATTACGTAGAATATTTAGCGATAGGTGGTATGAAGGATAATTCTACTGGGGAATACAGAGGGCTATGCAAGGCGGAATTACGGAGCATCCTGTTAGTATAATCCATGTATTTTAGTATTGAGGTGTTTTGAAGTGGGCACGTAATGTTGTGGAGTTATCTAACAAACAAATCCATAAAAAGTTAATTCACGCATTAGCACTGAGCCAACAGGTAAATGTTCAAGTGGTACACCGAAGCGTGGGTGGGAGGACTGACCTTGCAGAATTGGGTTTGGACAGGTTTCGGTGGAAGGAGGTATGTAGTCTGCAATTTCAGGTGGGTTTGGTACAGAACCTTCGGGTTAGCTGAGGTTTTTATTATTATTAAAATAATATTGTTTGTTCATTATAGTGATAAAAAAAAATTCTGCAATTAAAAAAATACCATACTCTTCTTTTCCGAGGACCCATTCTTATAGTCTTCAAACCTGAAACAACAAACAGAAATTTATTATTAATTTCTAAAAATTTAAAAAATAAACGAATACATGGATCAAGAATAAGTAAACCAAGGCTAAACACAATGTACCGTGTAGTTAGTTATTTTATTTGAACGAAACAAAATAAATTAAATAAGCTAAAATAATACGGCTTCTTAAGAGAGTGAAAAGAAAAGATCAGACAAAAAAGAAAGCACAGTGCACAACAGGAGGGTAATGAAATTCTGCTTTGAGAGGCATGAGAACTTACGAGATCCCCTTATTACACTTGAAACCACAAAAAAATCTTGCCTAAATAGGTTCTGATCCAGAATCAGAACAATCTATTTAGATTTATTAGTCTGGTATATGGCATGGGTGTAATACTAGAACGATGTTTCAATCGTAGAACCATCCAAAGACTATAATTAGTGAGTGGACACTACCGCATCGACCCGGAAAGACTTCGCTGGCCAGAGAACGTACCACAGTTGGAGATTAGTGATAATTCAAGCAATTTTTTAAGATAGTAATTTATGTCCCAAGACCGATTGGCAGGACAAACCAAACAAGAGTTGACTGGCACACACAGCTGAAGAAGCTACAAGAACCAGTGTTGTTGCGCTGCGGAGGATCTTGAACAACAAGAGATTAATAAGCCATATATTCAACTAGTTCAAAAGAAAAAGTCTCAAGAACAGGTGGCTTACCGTCAGCAAGAATTCAGATTATTCGCCAACATTTATTGTGTTAAGAAATAACAGAGTGTTGAGAAAAATTCTCAACAGCGATATTAAATTAGACAGAGTACTTATGCTTGACCTTCACAGGAAGAGTAAGCTGACCTAGGTAAGAACAAAATATTACAAGCTACAATTGCAATACCTAATTTGAATATTGGATCTGAAATACTAATTCATAAAATTATTATTATAAAGAGCATCTTAATAATATCTTCCCCAAACACGGTAAAGAATTTTTAAAAATTTTTAATGGAATACTACGGAAAAACGGAAGATAACATTTAAAAAACCTCTCCGTTCAAAAGAAAAAATATTGAATTTACGAAAAGTTCAATCTTCTGACAGTTCACAAATTTAGTAAAAAATACTTCAAATAAAGTTTTTCGATTTTTTAGCTCGTATAACGAACAATCGTTTTAATGGTCTTATCCCTTCACCACCTCCAAGGAATGATATAACAGTATAAAGTAATAGAGTAAGGACTTAAAATATAGAGGTATTTCAACAAATGGTGAGTCATTGCACCATGAAAATAACAAATTATGTCGTAAGGCAGTTAATCCGATATTTTAATCAACATAACTTTAGAATGTTGTAAGTAGATCCGATAAAAGGGTATTTTATCATGAATCAGTATGAACATAAAATAGTTATACATAGAGTTGCAATTATTTAATTATATAACGACATAAAATTATTGCAAATCGTGTATATATGTAGATATGTAATGTATGTATGAATGTCGTATATGTATGTAATTTTATCGCTGACCTTCAGACAATCAATGTTTCTGACCTAATACCCTTTATATATATTTATTTATAAATAAGTTAAGATGGGACTTACATCAATATAGCCACTAATTCCAAACTATCATTGTAAATAGTATATATAGAGGATTAGAATCTGAATAAAGTCAGTGTTTAACCAGTCTTCCTGTGTGTTCTTTATCTCCCAATTTCATCTTTTTTTTTATGTTTTGCGTGGCGAAGCTCTTAAGTTATATATATATATATATATATATATATATATATATATATATATATATATATATATATATATATATATATTCTAATATTTCACAATAAAATTTTGAAGTTTCTTCTAGTTTATTTTTGCTTATAGTTCATTCTGTGAGTTTTCGACCAAACGAAATCTAATTAGATTCCTGAAATCTTTTTATTTTTACATTTAGAAAAGTATGTAAATATTTTTTCCTAGATCAGATATAAACATAGTCGCACCGCAGTGGATTACTTTGCTCCTTAAAGTATGACATTGCTCCAATGATGTCAAAAGTTTCGTGTGGCTGAGTGTGGCCCACCAGTGGGTAGTAAAAGGCGCGAAAGGGATGGAAGGGAAAGAAAAGTTCACCTTTCGGATGCTTAGTTTAGTGGAAGGATAAGCATAAATTATCTAGTAATTTATTTTTTCGTTCTGTTATTCTCCGTTGAACAACTAGTCTCAAGCTTTTATTGCTTTACTGGTTCTTCTCTTAATATAAAAATAAATGTGATCTATAAAGTTGTCCAAATTCTATCTGTGACTAAAAATCAAATATCACTTTTAGTTATTAATCTCTTCCTAAGTAGTAATTTCCGATAATGTGACTGTGGATAAAATCCCACCAGAAATTTGTGATACTTTGCTCCAGTTAACATGATAATGTACTGGATGGGATAGGCGAATCACATATGACATTAAGCACCAGAAAATTGTTTTCAGTCTCTGAGTTGGATTTGAGAAACAACTGAAGGGAAACAAATATTTTTTGTAAATTATAATAAACATACATAATTTGGATTTTATATTGAATAAAAATTTCTGGTTTGATAAATATCTAATCATTTTACTCTGGTTTTATTAAAAACGTTTTTTTTTATTCTTATTCTAAATGGTTCTTCTCATTGATAGAGACAGTCTTAAATTGCACCAACTATTGATTCTCAGATGTTTTTAATGAGTTTTAGAAAGAGGTGCAAATTCTCTCAACCTATCCTTGCTTTACTTTTTGATAAAAAAAAAAAGAAAATGAAACAAATAAACATCAACACAGTGTAAAATAGATTTGTTTTTCATTTATCTCCTAAGGAAGCTGAGATATAAATTTCAGACTTTTCTAAAAGTAGCTTAAAACGCAGAATACAAAATAAAAGTCCTGAATCTGCTGCAAAGTAACCCTCATTGAAGGCACGTGTCAAATTTTATATTAAAAACATTATTTTTATTATTTATAAAACTATACAATAACATTATCTATTATTATTATTATTATTATAAGTTCGAATGTTACAATTTCATCGTTGCGCAGCACATATAAATATTAGTAAATCGTTTAATACTTCTTTGTCTATAAAAAAAAACATATTGTCATTTATTCATTTTGATAACACTGATTAGTAACGTAAACTTTTTAGCAACACTGATTTTGCAGTGGAACCTTTTGTAAACATTAAGTGTGTGTTATCTTTTAATATAACGTTCTTGTATCTATTTTGAGTGAGAAATGAACATATTGATTGTAATAGATCTCATTCGTAATCTCCCAAATCCAATAACAGTAAACGGAGAAAACAGAGGCGTCAAAGATGGGATTTGGAATGAAGCAACAGCAAGCCTAACCAACAATCGTAAGTTCGAACTTAATCAATTATTTCATACTCACAGATAGAGGAGTTATTCAAACAATTTCAGAACAACAAAAATAATTATTAGGAAGTCAACAAGATGGAACACCAACTAAAATAAAATCAATTGCCCTAATTGCGTCGGAATTAAAACAATATGAATCATTTGACGAAACAAAAGAGGAATTTACTACTTATAAACAAAGGTTAGAAAAACAAATAGTGGATAAAACAACAGAAGTAGACCAAGCAAAACAAAGAATTTGTCGAGGTTGAGGTTATGGATTTTAAAATTGACCAGAAGGCCTCGAGCAATAAATGTCTAGGTATGACTAAAAATGGCTGGATCGAAATAGGAGATGACTAGAGAGGATGATCGAAGTGTCAACCAAGGTTATTTACGATCAGCGAAGCTAAGGGTATTCGCCTTAAACATCGCAGGATGATATTCACTAACGGAAGTTATTCGCTTCCTGACCTAGTGGGGGAAAGAGGTACAGACATAAAAAAATGCTGGTATAGGACTAAAGCCACAACATACCGCCCTATCATAAACAGTCTCAACAGACAAATCACATCCCTAATATTGCAGTGGAAAACATACCTCTGGCACGAACAATTACGCCGTACCCATAACGACCCCAAAAACTTCTGGAAACAAGACAGAAGCGACTGCACCAAATCAAAATCGGTGAAAATACAACGAGGTGATGAGATTCCCACTCCCGCTGATCAGGCGACCATACTTGCTGACTATTACGTCGATAGAGACGCAGCAAGTACTAGTACCACGTACCACCACAGTCCATAAATCCATAAAGACTGATGTAACACAAAGAATATTTTCCTCCTATAAAGAACTGACTGCAACTCTGAGAAAAATGAGGAGAAACAAATCAACAGGAGAGGACAACATACCCTATTTCCTACTCAAACAACTCTCCAGAAAAGCCCATATGTTTCTCCTCAATATTTTTAACTCATGCTCACGCCTTAGATATTACCCTACCGATTGGAAACGTGCTATAGTTGTTCCACTTCTCAAACCCCAAAAACGAGCGTTACCGAAAGAATACCGGTCCATCAGTCTCCTCAACCACGTCTAAAAAATATATGAGAAACTAATCCTCATACATGTCCGAAAACACTGCGACACACATGACATCATCTCTCGCGTTCTCATGCGGCGTTAGCTGCTATCATCACGTAGCAAAACTACAGTTTGATACAGTTAAAAACCTCAGCAAAAATCTTGCTACCGCAATGATTTCATTAGATTACACACAAGCATTTGACTCTTTATCCCACTCCACCCTAATTGATCAACTCCGGCTTCACCAATTCCCGGACCAACTGGTCGACATTATTAGCTCCTACATCAGTGGCCGGACATTCTCTGTCCGTGTCAAATCTAAGATCTCTTCTCCGCGTCTAAGAACCAAATCTAAGAACAACTTCATAACATTAACATAAGCGTAAACAAACAAAAAACAGATGCCATCACATTCTCATACAAGAAAACACTCAAAGAACAACCAAGACTAAATGGGCAAACTGTTCAGAACAAACGACAGCTCAAATACCTCGGTATGAGACTCAAATCACACTTGTCATTCACAGCTCAGACAAAACGCAGAACACATATAGCCAAAGCCAGAACACACCAATTCAATCATTTACTCTACTCACCAGGGCTGTCGCTCTGACTCAAGATTCTCATCAACAAAGCTAGTCTCAGGCCTACAATACTATACGGTGCCCCCTCCTTTACCTATGCGCCTCAGCCCTGAAGTCTCTCCAAACATACCAAAACAGCGCCCTACAAAAAATCACCAAACGAACGTCACTCGGAAGGCGAATCATGATACACATTCACAACTAACTGCAACACTGTTCAACAGAACATCACAAGGCATTTGACTCTGTATCCCACTCCACCCTAATTGATCAACTCCGGCTTCACCAATTCCCGAACAAACTGGTCGACATTATTAGCTCCTACATCAGTGGCCGGACATTTTCTGTCCGTGTCAAATCTAAGATCTCTTCTCCGCGCCCAGTTACCTGTGGTGTTCCTCAGGGCTCGGTCCTTGCGCCAGTCCTTGCAGCAAGGAGGTCTTTGCAGCAAGCGGGGTTAAAGTTGCGAGTTGCTCAGGGAAAGTGGCGGATTCGGTTAGGTGATATAGAATACCACACTACTACCACGCGAAGAGGTCGCGGCATCGAGATCGGAGCGGTTAAGTATCATCGGGAGGCCGTTCAAAGCGTCGTCAATAGGCATCGGGATCTATCCTATAGGGAGAACGGAATTTTGCCGACCACGGGACGAACGGTGCATAGGATAGTCCTGAAATCAAATAACCCGATATACGTGAAGAACCGTAGATACCCCTAGGCCATGAGGGATATAATCGGGAAACAATTGAACGAGCTCTTACAACAGGGTATTATCAGGCCTAGTAATTCCCCGTTCAATAGCCCGCTGTGGATTGTAGAGAAACGACAGAGTTCTACGAATGGCAGAGAAAAACGACATCGCGTTGTAGTTGACTATCGGAAGCTAAACGAGGCCACGGTGGACGAACGTTATCCACTTCCGCGTGTGGAAGACATCCTGGATCGATTAGCGAGAGCAACGATGTTTAGCACGCTCGACCTAAAGAGCGGATATCATCAGGTGCGAATGGCGGAAGAAGACGTTGGGAAGACCGCGTACTCTTGGGAGCGGGGTCATTACGAGTTCGTGAGGATGCCTTTTGGGTTGAAGGGTGCCCCGCTCACGTTCCAGAGACTTATGGACGAGTTCCAGAGGGGGCTAGGTGAGGAGTTCGCCCAGGTTTATAAGTTATGAGTGTAAATAAGCCTAAGACCACTGTAAATAGTAATGCTAGTCTAGATTAAGCTGTTGTTATGTTTAGCTGATAAGCAGATAACTTCCCTATATATATACCCATGGAATTCAAATAAAGTCAGTTGTTCTGTCATGTTCTGTCTGCATGTACGAGTCTATGTCCCCCAAACCTCCTTGTTTTAAGTAATCTTTTCAGTCCGATTATAACTTATATATGTATATATATATATATATATATATATATATATATAAATATATATATATATATATATACATATATAAGTATATATATATATATATATACAGCCCATATAGTAGGGAAAATCGTGCCCATATAGTGTTCAAATCGCTGCATATGCCGATGATATTGCTATATAAACAGCAAGCATTGCTGCATTGATGAGGATCTTGAGTCAGAGCGACAGTGTGAGAAGAGTAAATGATTGAATTGGTGTGTTGTGTCTTTGGCTATATGTGTTCTGTGTTTTGTGTAAGCTGTGAATGACAAGTGTGATTTGAGTCTCATGCCGAAGTACGTGAGCTATCGTTTTTTCTGAACAGTTTGCCCATTTAGTTTTGGTTGTTCTTTGAGTGTTTTCTTGTATAAGAATGTGATGGCATCTGTTTTTTGTTACTTTACTTGTATGTTAATGTTATGAAGTTGTTCAGTAAATAGTTGGGCTGCTATTTGGGCCTTGCGCATGGCGTGATCTGCATTCATGCTTGCTGTGTAGATAGCATATGCAGTGATTTCAACATCATCAATCTTTGGCCCTACTATATGAGCTGTATATATGCTGAAAAGGACTGGCGCTTTGACCGAACACCACAGGTAACTGGGCGGGGGGGCATACATCTCAGATTTGACACGGACAGAAAATGTCCGGCCACTGATGTAGGAGGTAATAATGTCGACCAGTTGGTTCGGGAATTGGTGAAGCCGGAGTTGCTCAATTAGGGTGGAGTGGGATACAGAGTCAAATGCCTGTGTGCAATCTAATGAAATCATTGCGGTAGCAAGATTTTTGTTGAGGTTTTTAGCTGTATCATACTGCAGTTTTGCTACGTGATGATAGCAGCTAACGCCGCGTGGGAACCCGGTTTGTTACGGAGAGGATGATGTCATGTGTGTCGCAGTGTTTTCGGACATGTATGAGGATTAGTTTCTCATATATATTTGAGACGTGGTTGAGGAGACTGATGGGCCGGTATTCTTCCGGTACCGTTCCTCGTTTTTTGGGTTTGACAAGTGGAACAACTATAGCATGTTTCCACTCAGTAGGGTAATATCTCAGGCGTGAGCATGAGTTGAAAATATTGAGGAGAAACATATGGGCTTTTCTGGGGAGTTGTTTGAATAGAACATACGGTATGTTGTCCTCTCCTGTTGATTTGTTTCCCCTCGTTTTTCTCAGAGTTGCAGTTAGTTCTTTATAGGAGGAAAATATGCTTTTTGTTATATCAGTCTGTGGACTGTAGTGGTTTGTGGTAGTTGTATGTGCTGCGTCTCTATCGACGTAATAATCAGCAAGTATGGTCGCCTGATCTGCGGGAGTGGGAAGCTCATCTCCTCGTTGTATTTTCTGTTAGAATAGTCATTTTCTGTTGGTCTATGGAGGATTGGAGATCTTGGGTAATTTTCAATAAGTCAGATTGCGTGGAATACAGAGATCGGAAGCCAAACTGGAGAGGGTTGAAGAGAGCTTTTTGCTCAAGGAAGTTATTAAGTTGGGAATGGACTATTCTTTTAAGTGGTTTTGATAAGTTCTAGAATGTAGTATGGAGAGAATGTAGGTCTAAAGTCGGAAACTGTGGAGGGAATCGGAACTTTATTCAACGGACGGACTATGGCTTTTTTCCAAGTTGCTGAGAAAATGGAATTTTGAAGGGGAAAATTATAGATATGTAAAAGGTAGGGAAAAATGGCAGGGAGACATAGTTTGATGATTTTCACAGGAATGTGATCAGGGCCAAAGTCATTCGTTCTAGACTTGAGAACTGAGGAGACTAACTCTTCAGGGGAATGCATGGAGGAGAGTGCGATATAGGAAGAGAATCAGCAAAATACGAATTAACTTCGTCAGGAGCAACCGGGTAATAAGTGCAGGATTTGGAGTTTACTACGGATAGGTTTTTAAGGATTTTCCATCTGGCCTTAGAGTCATTGGCTTGTGATAAGGTGATGTGGAAATACTGTGCCTTGGCACGGCCTAAGGAAGATTGGGTGAGGTTTCGTAAGGAATTAAAAGAGGAGTAGTAATCGGTAGCACGTGTTTGTCGAAAGCGTCTACTGGCAGCATCCCTTCTCCTCATCAACTCTCTAATTTTTGTATTAATCCAAGGAGCCGCAGGACGTCTGAAGGTGGAGGTATTTGGGGGTGCCTGGTGGTTTAGGAAAGTAGAAAGGTTCGGGGAATGGCATTCCACCCTTTCATCAATGAAAGAGGAATAGGAAATGAGGAAAATAGGAAAATGAGGAAGAGGAGTAGATAGGTTCCAGAGATTGGGAAAGTGAATCGAGGAAAGGTTTTAGTTTTTCAGAGGTTGTACCAAGAGGTATCAAGAGGTCTAAGAAATTCGTCCTCTACTGGTTCGACGTAGACTTAGAGATGATTGGATCCATCTCCGAGCTGAAGACCCGCCTCCCCTGATTTAAAATGGCGAGGCAGATGATGAGGAGAGACGAGACTGATGCCTGCTCCCAACCGAAGGCATCCAGATCATCACGGAGTACAGCGTCCGGCTGGATGACGTCAGAAAGCTCTACGTTGTGGGACAAGTGAAGTTCCTCGCGGCCCCCTTCAGGGAAATACGCGCCCCAGTCCAGTGCCGACAATGCCAAGGATTTGGGCACACAGCCCAGTACTGTGGCCACTGCCCGAGGTGCGGGGACCACCACCTCCTACAACAATGCTCTAAGAAAACTACCCAGGCGCCGAAGTGTTTCAACTGCAAACTCGACTACCCAGCCTCTACCAAGGAGTGTCCTTACAGGCAGAAGCTTCTAAAAACCGTGAGGGAAAAGATTGGAGCGGACCCTACTGCAACTGCCCCTTCTAGGCTTGTCCAGCGGGACACTTCCTACTCCTCTATCACTGGTGGATCACCTGCAGCAGGCAGCCAAGCTCAATCTCAGGAGTTTTTTTTTTCGTTTTTTTTTTTCTTCTCTCCCTCCAAGATTTTTATAGATTTATTTAATACTGCAATATATACAATGACCAGACATATATATATATATATATATATATATATATATATATATATATATATATATATATATATACACAAGTTTTATACAAAGTTACTTTTTTTACCCTAAGATATTTACATTTTATTTCTAGGTCCTCTGTGTGTGTAGGTATCTAATTTGGCTTAAGCCTTTCTTTATTTATTTACAAAGGGAACATTCTACAAGTTTAGGAATGAGGTTGGAAATGATGGGTTTAGACTGCAGAGTCCCCTCGGCGAGCACGTCAACCAAGGGGACATTGCCTTGGCACCTCCCAGGCCTGGGAGGTGGGGCGATGTCTGAACAGACGGTTGGCACAGGCCTTCAGTCCATCAAAGAACTTGATGTGCCTCCGACCTATGTATTCTGGTACCGAGGATAGCTAGAGCTCCTCATATATGGTGGTGTTTCTCGCTCGGTGGAGTGACGTACCTCTGACGATCCGTCTAAGAACGGAGTTCTATAAGTTATTGTGACCTTAGTTTCCTTCTTTTTAACAAGGGTTTGCCTTTTTGGACAATTCCGGTAGGAGACCACATGAAGTGCATATTAGGTACCTACCTCACTAAAACAAAATACACAGTTATACACCCCAACGCATACACATTCAGACATCACTCAAACCGAGCGTACACATCTAAACTCGATCTGCTTCTCACACAACAATCACACAGATTCCAAAATGCTAGAAGTACTTAGGAGACAAGAAAGGGGCCGAAGCAACAAGTCTCCTAAGTACTTCCAGCAATTTCCCAAAATGCTCTTCCATCCCTTCTGCATGTTCTCTTCACGCCCCTTTTGGTTTATTATTTTCAATAATGAACCTTTGTAATCGCTCATGAATTTTATTTTTTTTTTAGTCAAAAATTTGTTGTTCTAGATTTGAAGATACGTAGAATCCAAACATCGAATAAATAAAAAAAAATCCATCCGTCCGCCGTATGCGACTTTTCTCCGAACCAATATTCTTGAGAATTGGCAGCAGTCACCCTTGGTTGACCCTCGCAACTCGACATTATAATTCCCCTTTTCGTTTCAAAATGGCGGCCCATAATAGATTTTTTACCCCCGTAAGTGAGCAATTTAATGCGATTATCTCGAAAACTGTAGCAGATGCGAAGAAAATGAATATAATTGTTTTTAAAGATATTATTACTGATAGTAATATATAATAATTTCTGATAGAATCGTTTTCGAGATATTAGTGAAAAAATAAAGAAAAGATTCTATGCACCCCCTCCTCCTATGAAGCGGCAAAGGTATGGATGGTGACCTGAAGTACGTTTACCTCCTAAATACCACCAACAAATTCCCAAAGTCAAATGCTCCAAACAAAACATAAAATCATTGAAATCGGAACAGTATTAGCTGAGATATAGCGTATTGAACTTTTTAGACTTACTATCCGGCGCTACAGATTAGCGTAATTCTTGACCTTCTGAGCACGAGTTTTTCTATTGCGGACTCTCAGCTTCCTCGCATCTCTCTACATTCCATCCTTCCTTGGATCCGTTCTCCACTTCCACGAGCTTCTTGGTTTTTCCTTCTTCTTTTCCCACAGATGTGTACCTCCAACTTTTTCTTCTGTACCATTTCACCCTCCATTCTGAGACATGTCTTACACATCTTAGCCTACTAGCTTTGATACAGTTACTTTGGAATACTCTGTTTACGGCAATCATCTTGGGACACGCACTAAGTTTCCGCACCATAGATCCATAATTTTAATTTCATTGGGACTTGAGAAGTTTCAGTTTTGAATAGTTGGCTCTATTGCCTGCCATTATTCTGCAGTTAATTTCTTTGCTGTACTAGGTAGATAAGTTTTATAAAGTATTCCGCGCATATTCCGTTGGAAACCGGTTCATCTTTGGTTAGTCATTTGATAGCACGAAAACGTTACATACTCCAGAACCAGTGGCATAACTAGGTCAACTAGGTCTGGCGCCCGGAGAAAACTTCAAGATTGTTCCCCTTCTCCCTCCCCTCCCCCCAGAGTCAGGAAAAACGGTGATATTAGGCCACTTGTTTCGGGCGGCAGAATTTATAGTGCGGCAAATTTGGTGTAAACATTTATTTTTAGTTTAATTAAAAAATGTTCATTTCTCCTTTTTTGATAGTTTTGATCTAAATTCAGTCAATAAAAAAAGTTAAAGTTAAGAGATTATGATATTTATTAGACGTTCATGGTAGACATCCTTGGAATAAGTGAAGTGAGGAGGAAAGGCCACGAAGAAATGCGCCTTAACAAGAGTCATGTGCTTATCTACTCAGGAGAGCCAGCTAGTTTTAGAGCCAGGGAATGTGTTGGCATTATCATGAAAGAAAACCTCTTCGCTAAAGTAGAAGATTGGGAGCCCATCTCTTCAAGAATTATAACAGCAAATATGGAACTGTCAATAGAAAAGATGGTCTTCATACAAGTATATGGTTCCACAGAGGATGCTGACTTTCTAGACAAAGAACAGTTCTATGCAGATTTGAGAGAGAAATTATTGAGGACAAAGCAAGAATAGAAAGATCATAATAATGGGTGATTTCAATACTATGACAGGGAAAGACTATATCAATACTCATGATGTTATTGGTCCCCATAGAGGAGAACACACTGGAAATGGAAATGGTCAAAGAATCATTGATTTATGCATAGATTATGACCTTATTGGAAACTCATTTTTCCTGTGCACAATAACTTTTTCAGCGAAAGAAAAAAATGCCAATAGTATAATAGACTACTTCGTATACACCAGGAGAATAAGAAGAAACTTCAAAGATGGTAAGAGGCACTGAAACTGGATCAGACCATCTTCTGATGGGAGACACCTAGATCCTTCAACCAAGAAAGAAACAGCACAAAACATACAGACAAATAAATAATCGCATAGCTATTGATTCCAAAAATTCCTGGATCCGCCACTGTACCGAATGTGTCAGATTAATTTTATACATTATCTTTTTTTTTTTTAAGAACTATTATAATACATGGGAATCATTTTTTCTACTAAAGTTTCATTTGAAATTGAGCAAACATTATCGTAACAGCTAATATATCTTTTCTTAGCTGGTATCTTTCACTTCAATAGTAATACTGTTAGTGCTACCTATTTCTATTTCAATTTCTAGATTGTCTTATCTATTTTATTTTCAAAGATGCTTGAAATTTCAGTATGCTTGTAAACTTCTTATTGCTTCACTAATGTATATTTTATTTATACCTCAATAACTAAATAATGGAGATGGTTATTTGTAGGACAATGCTTTCTATGCACAGAATTAAATTTCTATAAATATTTAATTACATCCTTGTACGCAATAAAGGAAGTATTGTAATCGTGAAAATTTTCGGTTTTCAGATTCCAACGGAAATATCCATTTTGATCATCCCTGAATCCATTTTGACAAGTTTAGTCCGTGACGTCTGTACGTATCTCGCATAACTCAAAAACGGTTAGCCTAGAAAGATAAAATTTTGAATTTAGGATTATTGTATAATCTAGTTTTAACCACCTTTTTGGGTCACTGCATGATAACCGGAAGAGGTACTTTACTTGAAGGTCGTTACTGATTTTCATCAAAAATTATATTAAAATATAATCCAAAACTCCTCAAGTTGGGTATTTCATACTTTCATACTACTGTAAATAACATAATAAATTTTGGTTAAAATTTGCAAACTGGAAGTGGTACTTTAATTGAAGGTCATATAAGACTTTCAACAAAAATTATATTAAATATAATGTAAAATATCTCAAATTTGGTAAATTAGACTTTTATATCAATATAAGTAATATAATACATTTTGGTTGAAATTGAAGATCCGATTGGGATATTTTACTTGAAGGTCATAAGAAACTTACATCAAAAGGAATCATTACATATTTATTACAGAGATCATATGATTCAGGAATAAAGATTATTTTTTTTCCATTCTAAACAATTTTGTTAGAAACTTGTTTTCGGTGTTAAAATTGAGTGTAAAATGTGCGATTTCTTCCGCTTAAAATGTTGAAACCGTCGATTTCCAATGCTTTATGTAGTGACATAGACAGTTGCCAACGAACACGAAGAATTCTTTTGGGAACTCGTTAACAGTTGAAAGAAAACGAGATATAATAACGGAATGAGACGTGAAGAAAAAAAGGTTTTGTGTGTGTGTGTGTGTGTGTGTATGCGTGCATGCATGCGTGCGTGTGTGTGTGTGTGTGTGTGTGTGTGTGTGTGTGTGTGTGTGTGTGTGCGGGTGCGCGCGTGCGTCTGTATATGTCAATAGATGGACATGGCGACGCTGAGTGTCGTTTTTGAGGTACTGTTCGGAAACTAGTAACCAAATTCAGGATCACTTTTTGAGCCAATGATTTATAGTTTAATAGGCATGGCCTTAGAAGGAAGTCATGGTGTGTCCATATCAGATATTTTTTTAATTTAAAATGTATGAAAGTAAACTGTCAATTAAAACAGAAGAAAAATTATTTTAATTGAAAAACACACATCAGAAGCTACTTTAAAAAATATGAAAAAAATCAATGTATTTATTCTTAACCTTGTAATATTCCATATGTATGTAATTGGTATATCCCTAAATTAAATATACATTTAAAGAATCTACAATTTAAGGCCTGGTTTATTTTATTTTAAAGCAAAATTGTGCTAAATATCTTCGATTATTTAATTATTTTTCTTTAACCCTACATATGGAAGAAACTCAATGATGAAATATTAAAGTTTACATCCAATTTTATTTTTAAATGCAACTTTTTGAGTTTGATATGGAGAGGTTTTTTTACACATCAGTTTTTTATAATACTACTTGTCAGGCTAAGCCATGCTGGGCAAACTTGTTTAAAGAAAACTGCTTGGATCTGTATCACAATTTTGTAACCAAAAATTGTTCAATTCCTCAAATAAAGAAATTGTAGTGTAATTGGTGGTCGGGGTACGGTGTACACCAAATAACTGACAATAATTGAAATCAGTATTTTTATTTCCAAAACAAATGGTACATCAGAGGAGTACTATAGAAGAACAAAAAATTATTGGATAACAATACACACAGAGAGAATTCTATTCACTTTCTTCTTATCAGGGAGGTAGGTAATTTATAGGTTTGCCACTAAACATGCAAGATAATTTGGCTATTGAAATTCGAGATAAGAAAATTAGTCAATTAATAATATTTAGCGGCAAAAACGGAAAATGAAATGATTAATTTTATATATATTGGCAAACCTATTTTACATCAATAATCTTCCTGGCGCTGATATCATTATCACTACCTAGCCGCCACATCACTCCCCCCAATGACATCGGCACAGAACAGCACCTTAGGCTTCACCTCTCTACCAGAGCGAGTGCGGTAACCAGGCTGCAACGTAGGAGAGTCTGCGTCGAAGTCATTCGGATGGTCGCCTGAAGGTCCCGCAGCAGGTGTAGGAGTAGGTCGATCTCTGGTGGCGGTGCTTTCTCCGTTGTCGTCCAGGAGTTGGGCCGGCTTCAGTCGATCCATGGATATGGCCTTCCGACCGGAAGGCAGCTGGACAGTGAAGGTCTTCTCTTCCCTCGAGCTGACTTAAAAAGGGCCAGAGTAGGCAGGAGTTAGCGACTTGCGGACGTAGTCATCACTCAGAAACACGTGACTGCAGTGCCCTAAGTCTCGGTGGACGAAAGTCTTGGCTGTGCTGCTGCACTCGACCTCCGGACGCGCGAAGACACATTTGACATAGTTTATAGTCAGCCCTTGGTCATCCAGCCGTCGAAGTACTTCCTCCAAATGTGCTCGGTGTTCCTCTTCGTCTCTGGAGCATATGACGATGTCGTCCAGGTATCAACACGCAAACTCCAGACCTTGAAGAACTCTGTCGAGAAAACGCTGAAAGGTCTGAGAGTTGTTCCTGAGACCAAAGCACATCCGAAGAAATTCGAACAGACCAAAGGGAGTTATGACTGCTGTCTTCGGTATGTCCTCCTCCGCCACCGGAATTTGATAATATGAACGGTTGAGGTCCAGCTTGCTGAAGATCTTCTTACCATGCATATTTATGTTGAAATCCGCCAAGTTCGGAGCTGCTTACCTGTCGGGAATTGTCTTAGCGTTGAGCTGTCGATAATCCCCGCAGGGTCTGATTCCGCCGTCCTTCTTCTGAACGATGTGGAGAGGGCTAGCACAAGGGCTGTATGAAGGTCTGCAAATCACTTCCTCCATCATCTGGGCAAATTCCCTCTTGGCGGCGATGTACCTTTCCGGTGGAAGGCGCCGAGCTCTCGCTGCGACTGGAGCTCCCCGTGCCTCTATGTGGTGCCGCACGTCGTGCTTGGGCTGCTTCGTGAACGTGGTCGGGTTCGTGACGCTAGGGTACTTGCCCTGGAGCTCTGTGAACCATTCTCCTGCTGGGATGGAGTACACAGTAGGGACTGGTAAGGTCTCCAGCTTGCCGCTCGTCGTGAGCCCAGTGATGCCATCTACCAACTGACATCCGGCGAGGTCTACTAAGATGTTATGGCGATATAGCAGATCCGCGCCGATAATGGGGTAGCTCACCTTTGCCACGACAAAACGCCAGGGAAGGCTCCTCCGCAGCCCCAAGTCCACGTTCAGCAATGCGCTACCGTAGGTCGGAATAGGAGTGCCGCATACAGCGTGAACTCCTCACTCATTCTCCTCGTCGGCGTCTTCACCGGGAACACAGATAGTGTGGCTCCTGTATCCACCAAGTATCTATGCCCGGACTTCTTGTCCGTGACGAAGAGTCGGCGGTTAATTACCTGAGTTAGAGTCCGCCTTGTCTATCGCTGCGGCTAGTTTCCCGACGGCTTCGAAACGGGTGAGGGCTTCCAATCGCACGTCTGGCGGCAGTTCGTCGCTTTACTCCCAAACCTGTTGTGGTAGTAACACAAGCGGCGATCTTTGCTTCTGCTACGGCTTGGTGGCCGGTTCCTCCCTTCATACCTTCCTCGGGTTTCCAGAGCTGCGACGCGATCAGTCAATCTCTCCAGGACCGCTAGAAGCCTATCTTCTCTCTCGCTGGAGGTGGAGGGCCGCATGGCAGCTACTTCGCCGATTCGATACCCGTGAATCTCGGCGATGCGGTCAGCAATGGTGTTGAGTTTGACCAGGTCGGCCGACTCCGCAGCTGCTAGCGCTGCCTGCATCCCATCTGGTAGTCCTTAGCGTAAAAAAAAAAAATGCTCACCAATCACGTCGGGGTCACCACTGTAGTGTAATTGGTGGTCGGGGTGCGGTGTAACCAAATAACTGACAATAATTGAAATCAGTATTTTTATTTCCAAAACAAATGGTACATAAGAGGAGTACTATAGAAGAGCAAAAAATTATCGGACAACAATACACACAGAGAGAACTCTATTCACTTTCTTCTTATCAGGAAGGTAATTAATAGTTTTGCCACTAAACATGCAAGATAATTTGACTATTGAAATTCGAGATAAGAAAATTAGTTAATTAATAATATTTAGCGGAAAAAAACGGAAAATTAAATGATTAATTTTATATATATTGGCAAACCTATTTTACATCAATAACCTCCCTGGCGCTGATATCATTATCACTGCCTTGCCGCCACAAAATCTTATTTTGAAGCAATAAATAACAACAAATTAAGCAGCAACTCCTATTTCTGATCAAACCAAATAGAAAAAGATTTCTGACTATGGTAGTAAAACTATAATTCAAACTAGCTGATTCTATGATAAATCAATTAGGATATGCTGTATTGCCTGTCCATTAATGAATAATTTTCCAAACTGATAGGAAAAATATCGCTATTTAACAATTTATTATTGTGTAGCATTATAACCTGTTGCATGTCCTGACATTCTCAATGAGCTTCTGCCATTCTTCTCTGATTTGAGCAACAACTGGTCTAATCTCTAAAACGCAAAAAGCTTTTTACATCACCTACTACCCTATTCACGCAACACAACTTCGCTTCTTACTATTCTTACTGTCTATATTTTATTTGGAATTTCTAAATCTGCCTTTTTCACCAAGTAACTGGGCTCAGAGCCAAGGAAGGGGTGGCCATTATCATGAAAGAAAGCCTATTCGCTAAAGTAGAGGATTGGCGGCCCATATCCTCAAGAATTATAACAGTGTATATGGATCTGGCAATAGGAAAGATCGCTCTCATACAAATATATGCCCCAACGGAGGATGCAAACGTTCTCGACAAAGAACAGTTCTATGCTGATCTAGAGAGAGAAGTCATCCGAGGTCAAAATGGTAACAGGGGGATTATCCTGATGGGAGATTTCAACGCAAGGACGGGAAGAGATCATGCAAGCGCTCATGATGTTATGGGCCTACATGGAGGGGAACACATCAAAAATGGAAATGGTCAAAGGCTCATCGACTTCTGTATTGATTACGACCTCCTTATTGGAAACTCTTTCTTCCCACATAAGACGGTGCACAAAATAACATTCTCAGCTGAAGAAAGGAGTGTTAACAGTATTATAGATTACATTGTATACAGTAGAAGAATAAGGAAATACTTCACCGATATAAAAGTTATAAGAGGTGCTGAAATTGGTTCGGACCATCTTCTATTGACTGGAGACACCCAGATCCTACGACCCAGAAAGAAAAGACCCATAGCATACAAGAGGATTGACATTGCAAAACTGCAGGATCCAGAAAAGAAAAAGGAATATGCAGAACTTCTGGATCTAAAACTTAGAAATGTCAATTTGGAAGGGAATATTAACAATACATGGGTAGCATTGAAACAGGCAATTCTAGAGACTGCTGAAAGTGTATGCGGAATGAAGGTAGTCTGTACCAAAGGTAAAAGGTCTGAGTGGTGGAGTGATGTGGTGAAAGCTGCGGTGGGTAGGAAGAAGACAGCCTGGAAGGAGTACTGTAAAATTAGGTCTGCCGCCAACTGGGAGCTCTACGTCAGAAGAAGAGGGGAAGCGAAAATGGTTGTTCGAGTGGCAAAGATGAAAAGCTGGGAAAAATTTGGCAGAAGTCTGCAAAATGATTACAGGGAAAATACCAAGATTTTTTGGAAGAGAATAAAATCAATGAAGGGAAAGACTTGCAAACCCGTGAGAAATGTTAAGGACGAATCAGGACAAATGATTACTGAAGATGGGGAAATATTGGAGAGATGGCGACGCCATTATTCTGCATTGTTTTCTGGTGTCTCGGAGGAGAGAGTGGAGGACAGGCGGGAAACAGAAGAATATGATGACGTGATATAGGAGGAAGATGTCACTTGGGCTATAGAGAAAATGAGGAGTGGCAAAGCAGCAGGCAAAGATGGTATTGCTCCAGAACTTATAAAATTTGGAGGTCTACAATTACATAAAGCTTTGCAGGACCTGTTTCAAAATATTTTCTCTTCCAAATCCATGCCTGAGGAATGGGGATGCAATATCATCATGCCGATCCACAAGAAGGGTAGCTCTAGTGAATGCCAAAACTATAGACCTATATGTCTCTCCCCTGTAGTCTATAAACTTTACTCCTCTATACTGGAAAGAAAACTCCGATCAATCGTTGAAGACAAATTGGAAGAGGAACAAGCAGCTTTTAGACCACACCGACAAACGCAGGATCACATCTTCTCGCTGAAGACGATTATTGAGAAGGCATGGGATAGAGGAAAGAACTTGTACCTAGCGTTCCTGGACATAAAAGCAGCATTCGATTCAGTCCCTAGAGAAGAAATTTGGACAGCTCTAGCCGCTAAAAATGTGCCCGCAGCATTAATAAATGCCATAAAAGCACTTATCATGACTCCAAAGGCATGGTTAGAATTAATGGAAGAATGTCTGAGGCTTTCGCCATGAGAAGGGGTGTTAGACAGGGGGACAGTCTTAGTCCTCTTCTTTTCATCACTTTTATGGACGAGATATTGAAAATATGCAAGCGGAGGACAACACGGATGGTCGTTGGAAAGTGGAACATGAGGACAATCCTAGCGCAAGTAATGGTTTTTGCAGATGATATTGTCCTCATAGCCGATTCCAAGGAAAATCTACAGCAGGCTGTTACGGAGTGGGAGGCTGAGCTAGAAAGGAAGGGTATGATATTGAATGTTGGAAAAAGCAAGGTGATGCACATCGGACGTGAAGAAGAGGAGGTTTTGGTTCACTGCAGGGGAGAAACCTTGGAGACAGCGCAGGAGTATACTTATTTAGGAGTAGTGCTCACCAGAAATGGGAAAATGGACCAAGAGCTCTCAAACAGGATTAAAAAAGCAAATAGCATATACTACCAGCTATGCAACACAGTGGTGGGGAAAAGGGAATTGGAAAATAATGTAAAATTACATATCTTCAAGTCCATATACCTATCTACCCTCATCTATGGAAGTGAGAGCTGGGTACCGTTGGACAAGCACTGGAGTAGGGCTACTGCGGCAGAGATGAAATACCTCCGGAAAATGGCAGGCAAAACAAGGAGGGACAGAGTTAGGAATGAGAGAATAAGGGGAGACCTGGGAGTGACTGCACTGAAGGAAACAGTGGAGAGACGACAGCTGGGATGGTTTGGTCATCTGTGCAGAATGGATAAGGACCGGGACCCAAAGAAATTCTTTGAAGCCAGGCCTACCGGACGCCGCCCTCGAGGAAGACCAAGATTGCAATGGATAGACCATATCTCAGGGATTGGTGAAAGGAAGGGAAGGTCAATAAATGTAATGAAAGCGCTGGCTGGAGATCGAGAAGCTTGGCAGTCTTGGATCGGGGCACCTCCACGCTGAAAGGCACTAAAGGAGGAAGATAAAGAAGAAGAGAAAGAAGAAGAAGAACTAGCCCAGCTTAGTCTTCCATATTTTTAATGACTTTGACAATATTTGCTCCATAAAAAAAAATAACAGCTCTCTAGCCTCTAAAATTCTGCACAGAACCTTTCAGTTGAAGACAAGTCTAATCGTTCTTTGAAAGGGTCCAGGTCTGCGATGCACATGTTTAGTAATTTTTAATTGTTTTCTATAATTAATTCCCATAATATAATACTTAACAATTTAAATAGACTAATGAGAAGTAAATATCAGAAAACAAACTTCCTAGTGATATATCACAAATTAAATATTATTAATTTTTAAAAATTTAAACTAATAAATTACCATAAGAGTAATTTTGTGACAACCTTTGTTATCCATTTAAATGAAATTATCTACTACATTTCATGGAAGACTGCCTCCCATGAGAAGTTCATATCAGGTTCAGCAGCCCTCGAGGCTCATGCCATACCATCAAGGTATCATTTTTGTAGCTAGATTATGGTGGGAAATTAAAAACTAAGCACAAAAAGTTCTTGTCACAAAGTAACCCCATCTTAAAGTAATAGGAAAGTAAATAAAATTTGATTAAATAGTTCCTCGATACAAACAAGAGTACATAGAGAGAGAGACTTGCTGTAACAGATACAAGAAACAAAGCGAACTGGCTGAAAAATAAATGAGGAAAGGACCAAATAATAAGCCAAAAAATAAAGCTAATTCACCAAATCAGTGGAAAGGAAACAGATTAATACCTAGGCTCATCAATAAACTCAAGGCATAATCAATTTTCTGAAATAAACCAACAAATGAGAAATGTGAATTAACTCCTCTTCTTTTTCCTTCCAGAAATGCTGAAATTCTGGAACCTTCAAGAAATTTAATTACAATATAAAATATTTTCAATACTTATTTTATAATAATCATTTTTTCAATTTCAATCTTTTTTTTTGTTTACAGTAAAAAAAAAATATGGAATGCACTTCAAAATCTCAATGGTAGAATCAAAATCAAATAAAATAAAATAGAAGAGAAAATGATATTTCCATTCAATATTGGAATTTACATCAAGACAGTTTTACCTTAAAATATTTTTTAATAAGCACATTCGTTTTGGTTAAGCAGCAAAATAAAATGGAATATAATAGAGAGGCAGATACTTTAGACCTACCTGAAAGTGGATGGATAATAAATAATATGATGCTTAAAAAAACCATCAATTTTTTTCAGTTCGAACCCTTATATTTCTAAGAGAACAGCCTATAAAAAACTTTCAGCAGTCAAGTAATAAATAGAACATTTATGATGGCAGTGGATCAATCAGAAATTGCTTCAGTAGGTCATTTACAAAATAAAACCTTTAATGTTAAAAATGTAAATTATGTGGTCAGAAAAACTAAAGAATAAACCCTTCACATAGTAACTTTTTTTTTATGGTTATACGTTATTGGCAATTCTGTAATCTGCCTTTCTGTAGCCATGTAGAGTTCAGACTTTCTTTGATATAGGTAAACAACTTAAAGAAGAACCACTTAGTGTGCATGTGCCTAACAATTGCAATTGAAATAACAATCAACTTACGAATTAGTGAATGTGATTGAAAGAATGTAAAACAAATCAAAATGTTAAAAAAATGAAAAAATCAAGATGGTATGTTTGACAAGGTAGCTGTCTGATATTATGTATAGGAAGCCTATTCCCCGCCCACAAGGTTCTTTTTCGAGTTGTTTTCCTATACTTATTTCATATATTTTTTCTCTTAAGCCTGTTAGAGCTAAAGGTTAGTCTTTGAGCATGGCTTCTTTGAGACAAAGTACACAAGCTGGATCCATAGTTATTTCAATCCTGACTAGATGACCTTGGAAATAATTGTGGCCAGTCGCCAGGCAGAAACATGGTTACAAAAATTAATGAACTCCTCTACTTGGGAGTTCTAGAGTTAAGTGCTTCCTGAGCAATTCCAGATACTTTTTAACCACTTGCCCCTTTACTTCATTTAAAGTACAGTTTTGCTACCTATGTGCTAGTTTTTATGAAACCTCATGCCGAATCATAAAATTTTGGATATTATGGATGTAGAGTTTAATGAATTGAATGCAAATGTAAAAACTGTAAATTGAACTACAAATCTACGGATATTGCAAAGTCATCTGATAGCCATTCAATAAAACATTACAAAATGCTCAGTGCTATGATAATTAAAGCAGTACACCTAAACATATATAAAATAATTAGTAAGGAAAATAAATCTTAGCAAATACAACACATGGAAACAGGAAAATGAAAATATAAGATTTTAACAGTAGTATTCCATTAAAAAAAAAAAAATGCTCAGATCTGAAGAGGAAGTACTATTCCTCATTTCATGTGAAATTGTGACATGAAGCAACTGTTAGAGGAAATATTGCAAGAAGAGACTGAATGTTAGATTTTAATTTTGAGAAAGAAATATAAGCAAGCCAGGGAATGAACACTGAAAGGAACAGTTTGTGTTCAAAACATAAATAAATATTCAAAATATTATATGTAAATAGTTGGGGTAAATAGCTGCATTTATATTACACTAAATGGAATAACAATGCCTTTAATAAAGATTAGAAAATTAAATTAATTTGATAAAACAAGAGCACTAAAATATTTAAAAAACAACTTACCATTTGACCACTTGTGATGTTTGTCATTATTTACAATGCATTACAATTACAAAATCATTAAAAAAACTATCCAAATAACAATTTTAAATTAATATATCAAGAAAAGATAATTAAATTCCAAAGATTATTCATTTATAATAGATATCATAATTATCAAATATTGACCTATCATACATAACTATCAAATCGAGTTAACAAAATAATAATTCTGGTTCTGACCAATAAAATAAACGTTAAAATCTTACAAAAAAAGTTATGTATTGGTACAATACACTTATTAAAATATAACAATCATCCAATGAATTTTATATAAGATCAATGCAAATATAGAGGTAATCTACAAAAATGTTCTAGACACACAAGGAACTTCTAAATCTAAAATATGTGAATGTTACCTATTTTCTAAGCAAAGACACTTAAAGGATTTCTACCATTTATGTCATGGCCACTAATCAAATATATTAAGCAAACCCAGAATTTATTATTGAAAATAAGCTGAAATAACATACTTAGTATCTCGTTCATAGAAGACTGAATTTTCACTCCACTTTAAATATACAAGAGAAGACGATTTATTCACTATTCAAAGAATGTTTCAGGACTTGTGTGTGAACCGCCAAGAACAGGTTGTTACACTAAAAAATAATAACTATACTACTTTCAAGAGATTGGCAATAAAATATTAAGATAAACTATAATAACAGAAAATTTAGTGATGAAATTATAATTACATATTCATTTTAATGACTAAAAAATGTGGGCAAACTTTTTTTCATAAAAGTGATTTTTCATCAATGTTGCATCAGTGTTTTCATATGTATTTATGTTTTCGAGAAATGAGCATAAACGAAATGACAAGCATTTGACACAAATAATTATTTATGTACTTGAATATAGCATTGAGGGAGGTTAAAGTTTAGTGTTCCTCTTCTGACAGAAATTTCTTTCCTCTACAAACACGTAAACACGTTCGCGAGAGTAAACCAATTCATATACCGTGCATAGTTTGTATGCCCGACTTAAAACATTTAATAGGCTGTTTCATAGAATCAATTGATAAAAGGCTGTTATCAAAAGACCTTTAGAGGTCAATACTACTCTGCAATCAGTTTACAAAATAACAGTAACTGGGAGTTCACTCTCAATCTAATATTTGCAGTTTAATTGAATGGGGTGTTTAAGCTACATACATGGTGACCAATACAAGTCCTCAGAAAAAGGTTCCTGATTAAAGCAGGAAAACTTGGAAATATCGCATCACGGTAACTAGTTTTTTTTTTTTTTTTTTTTTTCAGAAATTTTAACAGAAAGCTTATTAACGTTTATAGAAGTATTAACAATAATTTTTTTCAAAATAACAAGCCTTGTATGGATCAATTGGATTATCTTTAATTCAATTATTAGTTATTATTAATAAATCTTCTCAAATAATAAAAAAACAGCCAGGAACGTTGTCACAACAATTTATTGTCGTATAGGAGAAAATTCTAAAATTTCCCAACAATTTTGACCTTTGTCGAGAGAACTACGGACTAGCGATCAAAACAAAAAATTTTTTTTTTCAATGCATTTATTCGATTAAATTCCATATCCCATTTTCATAACTCAATGATGATAGTAAACTGTGGACCTCAGACAAGCTTTAACTTTTTTCGGTGATAAGATCAGTATAGTAATTCTCCAGAAATCGAACTATTTTGATTTTGCCGCAAAACCGCTCCTACTTGAATAATTAGTCTTCCAGATACGCCGTTCGCACTTACCTCTTAAGGCAGTGCAAGTGCGTACCAAGTACTATTCAATTAAACTATCAATTTCATCAAAATGAACGTGGTTGAAACTTAGGATTGAATGTAATATTTAAACATAATCGTCTAAGGAACATTAAAAAAAAAATAAAAGAGGTAAAATCTAGCTTAAAAAAATAAAACTTTTACAGTCCTGTAAAATCGAACTTTGTAAAATTTTAGTGCGCACTTGCCCCACAACATCCGACCTATATTTTTTTTTTCACCCGTTGTTCCGAAGATTTCCGAACAAGAGAACAATCTTACACCCATTCTTAAACATTAGAAATCTTTGAGAATGTTTGTTTTAAATGATAATAAAATAAAATAGTAAACAAAATTTTATTTTATTGCTATCTTATAAAAATGTATATTAATAGTTTAATAGTTTTATATGAGTAATAAATTGAGAAAATTATATTTCTTGTTTGTTTTTTAGGTTATATTTCAAAATTGGAAAACACAATGTTTGCTTTCATTTTCATAATTTTCGCGCTATCTTCTGTCCCTGCCAACGTATGTATTTCAGATTTGTACTTCTTTATTTATTTATTTCTTTTTCAAAAATTTTCTGGGGAGGACTGGCAGGTGCCTAGAAGCCCTCCTCCACCCCTCTCCGGAGATATCTATCTATGCCCATCCTTCAAAATACACAATTAGATTTTAAATTTATTTTTCATTAACGATACTTTTTTGAAATATGATTATTAATTTTTTTTAAACCTAAAAGTGAATTTTTCATTTCAGGGCCAAACGGAACTTACTATAAATACACGGGAAGGCTACAATATTCGCCTTGATGGCTATTTTTCCCATGTCGAATTCAAGAATCATTTATTTCCAATAATTGAAAATAAAATCGGGGAAGCAGTGGAAGAAATTCTCACTCATGTGTATAACTATGATTCAGAGCATTTTTTAAACGAATTAGAACCAAACGAATATGTTTTTCTATTACTTTTACACTGTATGACCACATCTGATAAGATAATGACAAATCAATTGTTGGCGATGGCCTCTGAAATAAAAACCAATAAAGCCCCGATTGTCAGAAGGTCAATGAGATATGTATTCCATTTTCCTTCCGAAAAGATGTATAAAATCATTGATTCATTAGTCAATGGAGAAAAGAGAGAGTTTGTGAATTTTCCACAACATTTACTGAGAAACATTATGTTGATGTCCAACTCATCAGACCTGGTACTTCTAGCTTGTAAGAAAGGGGACGTTGAAATTCTCAGTTGGCTTTTGAAAGTTGAACCCGTTTGTGACTTAACGAAAGCACTACATGTAGCTTGGCAGAATGAAAAATGGAACATAGTCAGATTATTGATTAATTACGGAGCTATAAATGAAATTGATAGCACTCAGCTAAGGCTTCAGTCCACAGAGAATGAAACCCTTCTTCATTTCGCAGCTTATTCGCAATCACCGAACTCTGTTAAAAAATTAATTGAAGCTGGTGCAAAAGTTAATATTCTTGATTCAAATGGATTTACTCCTTTGTACAGAGCAGTCAGTAATAATGATCTTGAAACAGTACAGATACTGATCGAAGCAGGAGCAAACGTCAATTTAAAATCTAAATCAGGTAACTTCCCTCTTCACGTTGCAGTAGAAAACGGTAATTTAGGCATCGCCAATCTGTTAGTCCATTCAAATAGTCAAATAAATGCGAAAAACGATAAAGGGCTAACTCCATTAAGTATTGCCGAACAAAAAGGAATAAATGGCATTATTAAAAAGTTATTAATTTATAATTCAGTTCTTCCCAGCAATGTAGGAGAAGGTTTGTCACTTCTTTTTTCAACATTACTTGTGGAAAAGAAGCGAAATGAAACTAAGACGCAAGACGAAGAACTCTATCTATATTCCATTTCACAGATAGCAGCATTATTGATGAACTTTGGAGGTACAATGTTTATGAATACTGATTTGAAATCTAAATTAATGGGAATGATAATACAGAAAGGAGATGAAAAACTGTTTGAAATGATGATAAACTTAGGAGGAGACTTAGCCTCGACTAACCAAAACGATGAGACTTTTTTATTTGATGTTGTCAGAGATAATAATCAGCATGGTGTCAGATTTTTACTGAACAAAGATTTGAATATCAATGCCAAGGCAAGAGATGGTTCTACCGTATTGCATGTTGCAGCTGCGAAAGGAAATAAAGATGTTATAAAACTACTGCTTCAACATGGAGCTAACATAGGAGCTAGAAATGCAGATCATAGGACACCTTTACATGAAGCTGCAATGTTTGGTAAATGGGACTCAGTACTATTCCTCCTTGAAAATAAAGCTAATATTGATGCAAAAGATATTGAAAGTAAAACTCCAATCTATTTAGCAGCAGTTATGGGTTATGAAGCTACTGTACAGCTGTTGTTGAACAAAGGAGCCAATTGTCATATTCAGACAAGGACAGGAGAAACGGCACTACATGCAGCTGCTTTTATTGGCAATTTAGCCATGGTGAACTGTCTACTCGATTGTGGAATTAGTGTTAATGCCCTTAATGAAGATCACATGACTGCACTGCACAGGGCTGCTGAATCAGGCCATTCATCAGTTGTCACAGTATTATTGGATAATGGGGCACTAACTCATTTACAAACTAAGGAATCTGGATGGACGGCTTTACATTTAGCCGCCAAAAGTGGCTCAACAATTGTTGTAAAACTTTTTTTGGAAAGAGAAATGGATGTTAATGCTGCTAATAATGATGGCAAAACTCCACTGTACGAGGCTTGTTATTGGGGACAAGATAATGTTACAACATTGCTTCTTAGTCAAGGTGCCAACATTAATTCTAGGACAAAAAAGGATGGTTCACTTCCTTTACATGCTGCAGCAGCTAGAGGCCATGTTGAAACTGTAAATATTTTGCTTAACCAAGGAGCCAATGTTAATGAAACAGACAACAGAGGTGAATCTGCTCTTTTTAAAGCTTCTTATTGGGGCAAATATAAAGTTGTAAAAAAACTTCTTTTGAGGGGAGCTAATGTAAATTCTAAGACAATGAGCGATGGTTGGGCACCTTTGCATATAGCAGCTGGAAGAGGATTTATGGCAATAGTAAATGCTTTACTTGATAAAGCTGCGACAGTAGATATAAAAAATACAGATGAGAAAACTCCTTTATTTGAGGCTTCATATTCAGGGCACGACATTATTGCTAAAGTTTTAATTCAAAGAGGAGCTAATGTAAATTCTAGGACAAAGAAGGATCAATGGGCTCCAATACATATGGCATCATCACAGGGAAATCTATTAGTTGTAAAACTCTTAATAGAACATGATGCAAATGTTAACCAAAAAAATGTAGATGGGAAAACTCCACTCTTTGAGGCTTCATGTGCAGGCTATAGTGATGTCGTTCAGTACCTTATTAGCCAAGGGGCCAACGTAAACACGAGAACAAAAATTGATGGATGGGCTCCCTTGCATGTAGCAGCCTCACAAGGACACCTAGATGTTGCAAAGGATTTACTCAACAAAGGCGCCGATGCTAATATAAGAAATATGAATGATAAAACCCCACTTTTTGAAGCTTCTAATGCTGGAAAAATTTATATTGTCAGGTTATTGCTTGACAGGGGTGCAGAGATTAATACTAAGACAAAAAACAATGGCTGGGCTCCACTTCATAAGGCAGCAGCAGCAGGTTATAATGAAATTTTAACTGTTTTAGTTGACAAAGGAGGAGATGTAAATATCAAGAATGCAGATCACAAGACACCACTGTCAGAAGCATCTTATGCTGGTCACGAAGATATTGTTAGAAACTTACTTCAGAGAGGAGCAAATGTTGATTCGAAGAGCAAAAAAGATGGCTGGACCCCCTTACATTCTGCAGCTTCACAGGGATTTGTGGGAATAGTTAAGGCATTACT
Organism: Rhaphigaster nebulosa; assembly: GCA_948150685.1. Taxonomy (NCBI): domain Eukaryota; kingdom Metazoa; phylum Arthropoda; class Insecta; order Hemiptera; family Pentatomidae; genus Rhaphigaster; species Rhaphigaster nebulosa. The sequence goes on along the minus strand of OX411308.1, from coordinate 109,028,454 downwards.
TGATAATGGAGCAAGTGTTGATATAATAAACAATGAAGGTAAAACTCCTCTATGTGAAGCTGCATATGCTGGTCATTATGATGTTGTAAAAGCACTTCTTGCAAAAGGAGCGGACATGAATGGTAAAATTAAACAGACTGGTTGGACTCCTCTTCATCTCGCTGCATCTCGAGGACATTTGGGAGTGATTATTGCATTACTAGAAAAGGGTGCATGCATTGACACAAGGAACAATGAGGGAAAAACTCCTCTCTCAGAAGCTGCTCATGCAGGACACACTGCTGTTGTAACTGAACTGCTCGAAAGAGGGGCTGATACAAATGTTAAGACAAAGGATGTTGGATGGACGTCTTTACATATGGCCGCATCTCAAGGCCATTTACAAGTAGTTATTGCTTTGCTTGTTAAAGGAGCTATAGTTAATGAAGAAAATGGTGATGGAAAAACTCCACTCTTTCAAGCTGCCTTTGCAGGCCATGATGACATTGTTAAGGCACTTCTTGAAAGAGGAGCTAATGCAAACATTAGGACAAAGAGTCTTGGTTCGACTTCATTACATATTGCAGCATCTGAAGGCCATCTCAAGGTAGTTAATATTTTAATATACAAAGGAGCTGCTGTTAATGAACAAAATCATGATGGTAAAACTCCACTCTTTGAAGCTGCTTTTACTGGTTATGATGATATAGTTAGAGCTCTTCTAGAAAGAAGAGCTGATCCAGAAATTAAGACAAAGCTTCTAGGTTGGACACCCTTACATATTGCTGCATCTCAAGGCCATTTGGGTGTAGTTATAGCACTACTTGACAAGAAAGCAACTATTGATGTACAAAATATTGATCATAAGACTCCACTTTTTGAAGCTTCTAATGCAGGACATGATGCTGTTGTTGAAGAACTCCTTGAAAGGGGTGCTGAAAAAAATGGCAAAACAAAAAATGGTCATTGGACAGCATTACATGTAGCAGCATCAAATGGTTATCTTACTATAGTCAATACTTTGCTTGATAGTGGAGCGGTATTAGAGGTTAAAAATGTAGACAACAAAACGCCTCTGTTTGAAGCTGCTTATGCAGGACATAATGCTATTGTTATTGCATTACTAGAAAGAGGAGCTGATCCAAATGGTAAAACAAAAAAAATTGGTTGGTCTGCTCTTCATATTGCATCATATCAAGGTTATTTAGAAATAGTCAATACTTTGCTTGGTAGAGGAGCCCTAGCTAATATAAAAAGTAACGATGGGGAAACTCCAATCTTTCAAGCTGCTTCTCAAGGACATGATTCAGTTATTAAGGTATTGCTTGGAAAAGGAGCTGATGCCCATGCCAAATCAAATACTTTAGGTTTAACTTCTCTGCATATTGCAGCATCTCGAGGGCATCTTAAGTCAATTAATGTGCTGCTGGATGGAGGAGTTTTGGCCGATATACAGAATAAATACGAAAAAACTCCTCTTTTTGGTGCTGCTTATTTTGGTTACAGCTCTATTGTTCAGTTGTTGCTTGAAAAAGGAGCAGCAGTAGATGGAAAAATTAAGTAGATCATCTCAAATCCAATCTAATATCCATCTTAAAAAATATTTGGACATCATTACTCTACATTAGTGATCGACTTTGAATTGCCTTGAATAATATCGTTTTCATGGCCATATAGCCAAAGAAAAAGTATTAAATTATTATTATTTTATAAATTGAAAACAATTTAGTATAAAACAGGTTTATAAAATAATAAACAAAATATGGTTATTAAAAGTTATGAAGGCTAGAATAAGCTCTGAACTAGAGTTAATACCAACAACTACACACCTGAGAATGCATATTTTATTATTATTTATGTTATATTTGCATATATTATTTATTATTATTAGTACACACTCCTAGCAATGTTTTTAAATCATATAAAACTCACTTTTTCTTGTTATTTTATTTTTATCTATTAACAGACAAAATTAATATGGACATATCTAGACAACAGGAGTATAGATTTATTTATAATATGAAATAACTTATGTGCAATATTGTTATAAAAATAATTCTGATTGTTTTAATTGTTGTATGATATTTGTAGAAAAAAAACATCTTGAGAATGGGGAAGTACCTCGAAACTTTGGTGGAACTACGTAATATATACCAATAAAGGAATATTGAGATACATGGAAGAAATTATTCCACTAAAATATCACTAGATTTTTTCTCCTTTCTACCATCATTATTAGTATTAAATACTTAAAATATGCTTAGTAAAAATTATAAAGGCTAGAGCAATCTTTGAACTATAGTTAATGCCAACAACTAAACGCCAGAGAATACATATGTTATTATTATTTCCAAAACCAGGGTATATACAATCTCAGTAAAGAGAACTACTTTTTCTCCTCCAGTTCTGAAAGAATTTGGGAATTTTTTGTTCAGTATTTCCAGTCTTAGTCTCACTTATACACTGATTCCTTGATAGTTAGCCTAATACTTTATTTGATACCTTATTTTCGACTGGAAGTATCAACTTTCTGTATCTGGCAACCTCGACAAGGCTAGGTAACAATTTTAATTATAGAATTAATTAAAAAAAATTATCTAAAAATGACAATTAACTTTATTATTTAAATATAGCTATATTTTCACTGAATATATTATAGCTTCTTTTTTTTCTATAAATAATTATTATTCTTTATAATTATTATTTTTTCCCATTTTTTGTATCAAATTTATATTTTTTATTTATATTATTATATTTTTATTTTTAGACCTTTTCCATTGTAGAATATTTTTTTAGAATCAGCACTTGAATTTCATTTGATTAACATTCTCCTTCATTAGCCCATCCAATTATTTAAACAATATTATTTAGCCATCATCATTTAGCCAGAATATTATTTATCACAAAGAAGGGTAGTTTTCATGTACTGTGTAGTTGTAAGGCATTGTTGTAGCTTTTAGACTATTGCAATGTATCAGGTATATCTTCATTCTCTTATAATCCCTTACTTCTCAATAATCTACCTCCATCTACTTCCATACCTCAGTAAAAATCTGGGAGTCACCTTCAATCAACTAATTTCTTGGTATAATTATATTTCACTGACTACTAGAATATTCAGTTCTATCCTTAAATCATTTCTTAAATTGCGTGATTCCATAACTCAAAATTCCAAGCTGCTTCTAGTAAGTATCCTCTCTTGATCTGGTATCCTCAAGAGTGCCTGGTGAATTGAAGACTATTAGTATAAGAGCTAGCAACATTCCAAAAACAATAATTTTATGTCAGCTGGTCTTTTTATATTTTTTTCTTATTGAAGCTTGGTTGGGGATGCTATTACCTCTGGCTGCTGGGAGTCGTATTCATTACTGCACAGCCCATTTGTACAGATACAAATGTTTTATGTTCAAGTAATTTTAGGTCGAATGATTTCTTTTTTGTAATTTTCTTTATCCTTTTAGGAATATAAAATTTTAATTGCCAGACAGTTATGTTGTTGCTAAATCTGTGGCAGACACTATTTTAGTAATTAAAAAAAATTATTTTCAAACTAGATTAGTATAGCTAAAATTGTAATATGATATAGCTATGTTATGAAAGAATCTAAAATTAATTAGCCAGGTAGAAATGCAGTTGTTTAATAACAGCCAGACCAATTTATAACAGCGTGTATACCATTTGTATAGATACAAATGTGTTATTTTCAAGTAATTTTAGGTCAAATGGTTTCTTTTTCATGATTTTCTAAATACTTTTAGGAATATAAATTTAAATTTAAAGTTGTGTCATTCTTAAATCTATGGCAAACAATTTTTTTGTAATAAAAAAAAATATTTTAATACTATTTTAGTATAGCTGAAATTTTAATATGATATAGTTATGCCATCAAAGAACCTAAAATTAATTTGTCAGACATAAATTCAGTTGTAAGGCTGACCGATTTAAGTCCCGATTAATTCCCGAGGCAGAGAAGATCAAAATTCTGTTTTATTATGGTCCTTTAAACTCCTGACACCAAGAAATCTCAGGTGCCACAGGGATTCCCAGGCTTTTCTAAGACCAGTTTCATGTTTAAAATAGACAATATTTATTAAACAACTGAATTTCTGTCTGTCAAAATAATTTTAAGTTCTTTGGTAGCATAACTATATCATATTAAAATTTCAGCTATACTAAAATGGTTTGAAAATAATTTGTTTTTAATTACTGAAATAGTGTCTGGCACCGATTTAGCAATGACATAGCTGTCTGGCAATTTAAATTTTATATTCCTAAAAGGATATAGAAAATTATGAAAAAGAAATCATTCAACCTAAAATGAATTGAAAATAACACATTTGTAACAGTACAAATGGGATTTGCAGCAGTAAACGCAACAGCTCCCAGCAGCCAGAAGTGTTGCTTACCCACCAAGCTTCAATTACAAAACTAATATCAAAAGACCAGCCGACCTAAAATTCTTTGTCAAAAACGTTGCTAGTTCTCAGACTATACAGGTAGACTTAAGTAGGTTAGGCTACTACTAGGAGAAGGCTACTAAAGAGACTTATGAATTATTTCATTAGATTCATCATCAGGGTTCCTGGACGCTCTCATGTATACCAAGTTAGAATAGCTTTATTCTTTTTTCCAACAGCAATACTTCCTTGGTGCCTTTCTCTTCAGTCCCTTTAGAACTGAAAATACCTCTCTATATCCTCTACTTTCTCTCTTTTCTATCCACTCCTTCCTATCAGAGCTTCCTTAAAAATATCTTCATCATTCATGATATCTCTTCTTGAAATTTTAAATTCATTTCAATTCATGAATCCTCCTCTACATTTTCCTTGAAACACCAGTTATTCCTTAATAATTAAAACTACCATATTGATGTAATTAATATCTATTTATGCTAATAATGATTGTTTATTTGTGACTAAAATTATATTTATTTGTAAATAATTGATAAGTACCCTTTTATAAAAATACAGCCAGGCAGTTGTTCATAAAGTCTGAATTATTCTGTTATTCATTTGGGACAATTTGTTACACAACGTAACAAAGCTCTTTTTCTATATTTAACTGAGGTCTATATTTTGTCTTTAAAGTAGCCACAACAGAAAATCCGGTTTCCCAAAGGTAGGTTGTTGAAAATGGTAATATTATACGAAATGCTTTATTTTTTAGTGCAGAGAACTCATCACCCAAACCTGCCCAAAATTCAAAGAGTGGTTTATTACTAAATTGTTTTTTGATTTCGCCACTTGCTGTGAAGTCTATTTAGATTTCTTCTTCGGCAATTGAGAGACCTTCGGGAGTATTTTGAAATGGGCCCCTATACCATAACAAAAACGAACATAGGCAATCAAATGAGCATCTTTATTGCTACATGTTGCCTCATCAAGCTGAATAGAAAATAAATTGTCACGCAACTTTCCGATAAGCTGATGCTGTACATCTTCAGTTATGTCACCAATTCGACCGGCTACAGTATCATTTGATAGAGGTGTGATCCGCAATTGTTTAGCAAAATTATCTCCAAACATAGTTTCTACAATCTCAATTGCAGCTGGCAGAATAAGCTGTTCATCGATGTTGTGAGGCTTTTTAAATCTGGCTATTTTATATGAAACTTTGTAAGAGGCAAGTAAAGCTTTTTCATTCATAGACAAAGTTTTTTTGAAATGTGATTTTTGCATATCATATGATTTTAATTATAATTCAAAGACTAATTTGAAGCGTTTCTAAATGTCGTTGAAGTTTATTAGGTTTCATGCTGCCAAAATTTTTGAGTAAATGACATACAAAGGCCTTTCTTCTCCATTTACTTCAGTGCTGGTAAACCCAAAATTTAAATATTCTTCAATATATTTTCTCTATTTCATCTTCGGATCCACTGTCGTCTGGGCACTTGTTGATGCTTTACTACGTTTAATGCTCGCTTACGCTCACTTAAAAATGTATCCATGATTCTGTATACGTATACTGTATAATTCTACTGCTATAATACTGTATAATATCGTTAATTGCAGATAATACGCAAATTACAATATTCACATATTGTCATTTGTGTAATTACAATATTCACATACCGTCTAATTACGGTAGAGGTCACGATACTATAAACATTTACAACTCGACTGAAAGCGGGAACGAGATGCAGCATTTATACTCGCCACGCAGACGTTCTATAATGTTCGAGACAAATCCATGCATTCAAATTTTGAATATTAAATTGATATATGATATATTTGAAAATTAGAATTGATATATGCCTTATGTGATTATGTAAACTAGATTAAATAGAAACTAATATTACGATTACAGCATGATTGTCAGTGAAAATTATTGCATGGGGAGCGCGATGAAAATTGTGATTGAAAATTGGGTCGCAAATACTAAAAGATTGAAAAACACTGATTTAAGTTATATTGAATTAAACTAACATGAATATGTATAAACTTCTAAACTTATACTAGAGGGATGATTTCGTTATCCATTCTTAAGTCATTTTTAAACCTTCCTATATATTTTATTTAACATTTTCAAATCACTGTAATTTATTCGGTAAATTTTTTCGCCCAAACTTTCTTTTTTCAATAACGTCTAAGCAAGACAAATTGCCAACATCTTCCTATTTTTATAACATTGATAAGCGATGAGTTATTGTAGAATAGCTGATCGGATCCCTTCTGTGTGGACGAATGAATCCAACAGTAGTCCTATTAAGTTGGACCGTGAATGGGTAGCTTTAATCAGTTTTTTTGACCCGTTAATAACCGGTTCTTTTTAATAATCAAATAACGCAGCAAAAAAACTGGAAACGAAAAAAATTAAAACCCTGCTATAACATAAAAATACCTCATTTTAGATCGAATAATGGTTGTATTAGTACTCAAAATTAATATTGTATTTTTGGACTCTGAAAATATGTTTACTTATTTATTATTATTATTATTTTTTTTTTATAATTGTTTTTGTTCTTTCGGTTGTTTTAAGCAGGTATCCAACACCTCTAGATAAAGTCAAAGATCGTAACTGACAATATAATTGGATCGTGTGAGGGGCACCTTCTATAACCTTGCTTTATTTATATTGACTCAATAATATTGACCGTGTAAGGTAGGCTTAAGGCACTAAAAAAGATAGAGGGGTAATGTAAAGTGGTTAAGAATCAATATACCAAGGCGTTTAAAAAAAAAAAAAAGTAAAAAAACTCTATATAAATGCTTTCGGTTAATTATTTTCAATAATAGACCTTCATAATCGTCCAAGAAAAAAAAAAAAAATAACACCCTCAAAATTAGACGTTTTACGTTTCAGGATACGTAGAATCCAAATATTAAATAAATAAAAAAAGTTCGTCCATCCGATGTCCGCGGTTTTTTTCCGAGACTACTGGACCGATTTCTTGAGACTTGGCGACAAAGTTACGCGTCACTCCAGAATGATCCTCGGAACTCGACATTACCATCCGCCTTTTTATTTCAAAACGGCGGCCCATAAGAGATTTTATAAGCCCATAGCTTGGCTATTTACTAAGATAGAGGGGAAATTTTTTATTTGTTTTTTGTAATGATCAATCGATAGGTGATAAAATTTCCTTCAAAATAAAAAAAACAAAACATTTAAATCGAACTAGTATTAGCTGAGATATGTACATACGTAATGAACTTTGTATACTAATTCACAGGCCTTACAGGTCTGCGTGGTCCTAGGCCTCCTGACTTATTTGTGGCTCCCTGGCTTTCTCGCAACTTATTTAACACTCCCAGTTCTACATGCTCACGGTGATTATTTTGGGAAAAGCTTCAAATTACTGCTCCGTAGATGCATACTGCTTAATTTCTTTGCTGAACTTGGTTGTTACCTTTTATAAAGTATTCTGCACATGTTCCTTTCTCGAAACACTCCAAATGCTCATTTGAAAGATAATCTAATTATCTGAACTGTAAACTGTCCTGGGAATGGACAGATTAGATATTTTTGAAATTTTACTATGTTTCTAATTTTTTATCAATCGGTTTAGTCTGAACAATGACAGAAACCATTATTCTGGACTCATTGGGAATTATACACCACCATTTGCATTAAGCGTTGATTTTATTTTGCCATTTTCTTTTCTTTCAATTTTATTTTTTTTTTTGTTTTTTTTCCATGGATTGATTTCCCTTTTCTTCCGTTTTGATCTCCCTTGTCTACCCGAATGATCCGGTATGCTGGCTGTGTGGTTTGGCAACTCAACAGAGTTGAGCAGCGAAAATTTTTGATTTGTAGGATATCAATTGTTAGCCACAGCCACCGATTGTTTTCGAACTCTCTCTTGTAAAGTAATTATATATGCAAATAATGAAATCTTTTTTTTTTTACCTAAATGTAGTTGTATATTTTTCAGAACAAGGTGATCTGGGAATTCAGTCAATAGGAATAAGAAGCATATTAGACACCAAAAAGCAAGGAAACTGATACGAAACTCCCTGGGAGCAATACTTAACCTGCTAATCTGTACCCTTTATATTTGTTTTATATACCGGTTGCTAAGTTATCTAGGATTGTTATCATTCTTCAATTTTGACAATAGTTCCTTATTGGTTATTTAACATTTACTGACAATATAATGTGGTGTTTGTCATCTCACGTAAATCCTTACTGAAAATTAATATGGCTAATTTTTATGACTAGGCTGTATGTAATTTATTTGGCTTGAATAAAATGTTAGCATAACTTGACAGGATTTAATACAACTCCATAATGAGGACGGTACCAGCTTGGGTTGATAAAGTGCATGATAGGGATAAAAATGAACAATGGTATCTATTTCATATCATTTAATTGTTTTTCATGCTTGGAATGACCTATTACTTTTGTCTGTTCCTTATAAAAAATAATAAACTCATAACATTTATTATATATTTTCTTGCCAAAGTTTCTAAAAGTAGATTATTTAAAGTTGATTGTTTTTTCATTCTTCAGGATTCTATGAATTTGTTGCTCTACATCTTGATCTGATTTAATTCTACTGAATTGGTTATTATTATGATACCTTAATACTCATCTTAATTTTGGTTTTGCTGGTCAAACAGCTACTTGTACATTTTTGATGCAAAATTGTTCCAAGTTTATCTCTTATTTTGAATTGGTGATAGATAATTATTTCCCATATATTCATTCATATTATTTTATGAACTCTTTTGATTTTAATCATAAGGATTAAAAATAATGATATAGAGAACAATTAAATTCTGTTTCAATTGCATTTCAAAGATTAGTGATAAATATCTCCCATTAGTTATTGATAGCATGTTTATACTATGATGGATGGTATTATTTTATACTTATTTCTTATAAAACAAAATTATTCTCAATTAACTTTTTACTGTTTGATGGTCTTTCCTATTTCAATTCAAAAAAGAAAATTCATTGATTAAGTACAGTCAAGTAACAATTAATACATCAGTCTTTTCATTGATTTGTCAACATAACTATTTATTAAATTTCTACCTTATTCGAGTAAGTAAAGGGGAGCACTGATGGTCACTGTACTCCAATTACTCCATACACAAATGGAACACAGAATTACTGTGAGTGTGAAATCCTACATAAGGTGATTGGTGATGAAGTGGAACAAAGAACTGCACAGTTTTTGATTGTGCTACTATAGTGATAGTAATTGTTGGTCAGTATATACAAGTATAAATTAAATTTACGATATTGATTGTATAAACTATGTTTAAAAAGTATTGATATGAATAACTTAACTTTTTTTTAAATATTAATTATGCCAGAAAATAATATAAATATTAATTAAAAGCTAATAAACATTTTTACATTGGATTTGTAATTTCTAATATGCATAAAATGCCCTCATTTTTTAATATTTTTTAGAGTGGGGATTAAGATTAAATTGTTTAATGTATTTACTGTTGAAGAATCACTAATGGGACTTTAAATATAGCCCCATTAATACGTGTATACATGAACTTAAATCACTACCTAATGATTAAATGGAATGATCCTCAGTGGGGCTTATGAAATCATCATATTCCACTTTTGTGTTCCATTGGGAGTGATCGTCAGTGACCACCTTAATGTGATAGGCTATATATGAGGCTACTCTCATCCTTAGTTGCTGTTCTGTGGCTAGAAAGCTACAGAATTCCATTAATTGAATTTCCAACTACAGAAATTCCATTAAAAAACTATTTTAGTGTCTGGATAATGCAGAGTGGATCCATAATATATCTAACCACTACATTGAAACTCTTCAGGAGTACTGAGATTTGAACCTGTGCCTCAAAGAAATGTAGTTATGGATGTTTATTGCTTAGCCATGAGGTCCTTCCTAAGCTATAAATTATGTCTTATTAGTATATTTCGATAATATATTTTTCTTTTTTTGTTTCAGTATATATTCTGTTTGTTTCAACCCAGATGGATCGCAATTAGTTGTTGCTGCAGGACAAAGGGTTTTAGTGTATGACACAAGTGATGGTTCTTTAATACAGCCATTGAAAGGTTTGTTTGAAAGTTTCATTATGATTTTGCATAAGTCATTACTTAGCATTTATCATTTTGTTTAGCATTATTATTATTATTCTTAAATGCTTCTGTCGTCTCTATTGTAGAGGAATCTTTAATGTAGCTTGATCTCCCATTTATGCCTATTTGAAGGGTTCGAATGAATAAAGGCCTATGGAGATTTTTTTTTTAGTTTACAGATCAATAAAAATTGGCCTCTAATTAGGTTAACACCTTTTTTTGATCAAAAATAACATAGAGCCTTTCATTATTCCTTCTAAGTCTTATGACAGTGGTACCATTATTAGTTTGCGTTCAGAACATGTAATGGAAGCAATATAGACCATTATTCAGCCGAATCCTTCATTTAATACTATTATATATATTATAAGCTATATTTGTAATACTAATTATAAAGATATCTTTCTTTATTCTTTTAAACTACACTAGCTGAATCTGCATGGTGTTGCCTGTGAAAAGAATTGTGAATTAATTGCCCTCTCAAATTTCAATTTTTTTTTATATATAACTTTTAAAATATAATGTGAGTAACAGAAGACAGAATATTGTTCTTATCATTCCAAATCAACTTACTGTAAAGTTTGTATAATACTTTTATTAACAACTTTAAAAGAAAAAGAAAAGATATAAGTTCAACTTTGATTTTTATTTTATTTTTAACACATTATTTATGTATTGCTAATTTCATCATACTTATTGCTGTATGATATGAATGGGAAAGTGGACAGCGAAATTTCATACAGGATTAGAAAGGCAAATGCTGTTTATTACCAAATATATGAATACAGTGGTAGGAAAGAGAGAGGTGGGACTGGAAGTAAAATTGTTAATTTTCAAGACGGTTTACCTCCCTATTTTCATATGTGGTGCATAGAGCTGGGAATTAACTGACTGACTCCGAAGTCGAATCACTGCAGTGGAATTGAAGTACCTATGAAGGACGGCTTGGAAAACAAGAAGGGACCGGATAAGAAATGAATGGATAAGGGAGGAACTCAAGATGTGCTCTATCATGGAAACAATAGAAAAGAAGCAATTGGAATGGTTTGGACACGTCTGTAGAATGGAAAGACACAGTTTTTCTCTTGTCTATTTGGTTAGAGACCAAGAGAATGTCCAAGAATGACATTTCTCGAACAAATAAGGCCAAGGCCAAAGGAGTGAAAACTTTTCTCAGTAATCAACTGCATTGTTTGGAATTCGTATAATTTCATTTAGATGTTTTTTAGGAAGAGGATCAAAATGATAATAAATTTATCAAAACAACAATAAAGCTGCATATTTTTACAATTTTACCGATTATATTAACAAATGACACTTTAACACAATAATTTCACTCTTGTTAAACTGTTTTCATAGTGAACTTGCTTTAACATGTATCAAGTTGCTATGAAAACGATTAAAAAATTACCTATTTTTTAAATAGTTTCTTATTTCTCCTCTTAAGGGGAGCATTTAGAAAAATTTAATGCATATAAACCTTCTCGAAGAAATTCTTTTAATGATAGTGAAAACCGTATCAAAATCGACTGACTATTTTTCGAATTTTGCGATCACAGTTTTTCGCTGAATTTTATATATATACAGATTTACATTGCATCAAGCAAATGTGATATTGTTTTTTTGTCCTTGATCTGTTTGATAATGTGCCTTAGTTTTGAATTTTAGAGATTTCTAGGCCTGTCTTTTTAACCTCCATTCAAGCAAAAAGGTGTAGTGTATTTGTTGTGAATGCAAGATGTTACGGTTGGAATGTTGTATAATGTGATTCATGTGTCATTTTGTATTGTGTGATTCAAAATAAACCAAGGTCTAATCACTTCATTTGAATCGTTGAATTGAGAAACTTCATTAGTCACTTTTTGGGTGATATTTAGAATTTGATGGATTTCCATTCTGTTGAGACAGAAATGTGTTTTGGGAACAAAGCCTCATAAGTCCAATGCATTTCCACTGTATAGTAATGATGGCTGGTTATCATTTAGTAGCCTCATAAGTCCAATGCATTTCTACCATATTGTAATGATGGCTGGTTATCATTTAGTTGAGAAACGCCTTAAGTCAGTGAAGTTAAACCATATTTTTCAGTGATGTGAAAGTGATGAAAAATCCGAAGCTGACTAATCTAGTCTGGATCATCGTAAATCAATTTTTTTTTTTTACATAGTTATTGGTAATTATTATTTTCCTTATTTCTGTTTAGTTGATTGGTTTGAGAACCCCCATACATATATACATCCTGGACACTACAGCCCCTTATGGGACCTGGCCTCTATCAGAAAGTGTCCTCATAGATCTCGGTCCCATGCCATTGCCTACAACCTCTCTGTACCCAGCCTCACCGCATTGTGGCTAGCCTTGTCCATCTATCTTATCTTGATTCCTCTTATCTTTCTTTTTCCAGTCATACAATATTCCAAACCCTTTTTGGGCATTGTCTTCTGCCATCCTTTTCACATGACCAGCCCATCTCAGTCTGATGATCTTGATGAATTTCACAATGAGAATGTCATTAAATATGGTGTATAAATCCACATTATGCCTTAGTCTCCATATTCCACTTTTGTTAATTGGTCCGTAAATTAGGCATTGTATTTTCCTTTCGAATACCGACAGTCTGCTCGTCATTCTTTTTAAGAACCCAGCTTTCTGGTTAATATCGGTCTTATTAAGGTTTTGTATAGAGTAACTTTTATTTCCTTAGTTATTAGTTTGGGTAATGTGAAACCCCTAAGTAAAGCAAATTTTAATTTTAATACCATAATGATTTTTATTGCCTTAATTGGTAATAAAATAGGTTCAGAGTCAGTTACATTTTAACACTCTTGGTACTGACATGATTTTGTGAAAATAACCCGCAGCTGGTCACATATTTTTCAAAAATTAAAGATGAAATTTAAAAATTAATGAGAAAAGAATACATTGGTCGAAAGTCCACTGAAGCCAACTATGACTACCTGGAATAGAAAAACAATCCTCACCATGGATGGTGGGATAAAGCTAAATGGGAGACCAAGGAACATGGGCATCACCTGAGGACCAGCCATCCCTGGGGGAAAACAGACGGGCCTTCGTAGAGGTCCTTCCGCACCGAATGTTTTAATTATCAGTCGTTTTGGGTCGCTTTGAACCATTATGCTTTGGCCAGAACTGTTTTTCGTTGTTTGTTCTCTATGATTTATGAGATTTCTGAAATTAACGATTCATTTAATAACCAGCATAAGTAAAATTAAAATTTCCACTGAAAACATAAATAAAAGTTATACTAATAAAAATTTGTAAATCAAATAATATAAATGTAGATAGTATATGTAGATATAAATATAGATTTGAAAGAGATAGGCTTAGAGAGGGAACATTGTGGATCAAGGGAGGAATAGAATTCAAAAAGGATTAAGCATAGCTAATCATTGCCTAATGTAATAGCTTTATGGAAAGGAAGGGATATAGAGATGAGAAGTGTGGAACCGTGTTTTGTAGAAATTTAGATAAAGCATTTGGAAGATATAAGGAAGGTGAAGGGATTGGATGATACGTTAAATGAAAGAAAAAGGAACTATTTGCAGTAGTTAGAGAAATGCCATTTAACTCCCCTTAGTGTTGTGAAAGGTGAACACCTCTTGTGCTCTCGAAGATAAATTATGGTAAAAAATAATTTATTCATCTTTTCAACTTAGTTCTTCTCAGTCACATCAAGTTCACTATGTATCCCATTGTAAACCAGACAGCTATTGTCAAAGTGAGAAGGCAAGAAGTTGCCAAGTGAAGATAGGAAGGAAATTTCAGGAGTAATACGAATTATGAAACTTGTTTTAGGATGGAAATTGGATGATGGGAAATTTGAGTTATGTGGTCTCTCCTGTTTAGATTTTGATCAAACATGACTTTAAGGTTTTTAATGGAGGAACAATATTGAATTGTATGGTAATATTTAGGAAAAGGTGAAGGAAGAAAGGAATAGATTATATATGTGGACCAGATCCAGTCGCAATGTCTAAATTTGTCAGAATTTAAAAAAAGGTTTTGACAAGATCAGTGCTAATTTTAGTAAGGTTGTCACGGACCTGTGCTGTGAAAATATAGACTAAAGTTGCTCTGCTGTGTTAGTTATTACTGATATGCCAGCATTAGTATCAGCCTTTGAAGTATTCCAAATAATTAAGGATGGGTACCCTAGGGAGGAAGGAAATGATTGCTCTCCTATAAGCCAAGTTTTTCCAAACATACTTTTTTTGTTGTGAATACTTCCTTCTAAGGTAGATACATAACTAGGGTAAAAACTATGGAAGTCAATACATTCCTTAGTCTTCAAGCAGTATCGTGTAACCATCGTTCATTGTTTAAAAAACTTGTCTTAACTTGACTTAAATAGTCCTTGCATGTAATACCAGATGGCAGTAGCAATTTGAAGAATACCCTGAAGAATACAGCAATTTGGTTTGTAAATCTAGTCATTTGAAGATTTACAGTCAAAGAACTGAAAACTGAAGATGTTTTGGACTTTGAGAAATAATGAACGACTTTATACAAAAACACATGTTTGTCAATAGAATCGTTTGAGATAAGTTAAAAAGATCAAAAATAAAAAGGACAATATTATAGCCCAGGAATTTGTTGATGAATTCGTTAAACATTAATTGATTTTTTAAAATATTTTATCATGAATTTCTGGAAATCAACTATCCTTTCATGTTTTCCTATTTTTTATACTTGATATTATGTGGTATTGTATAACTTGTTAGCATAGTTTTTTAATATTTAATATTCAAATATTTAACATTTTCAAAATGCCATTTATTAAAATTTTAGGTCATGAAAAAACTGTTTATTGTGTGGACTATGGTAAAGATGGAAAGAGATTTGCATCTGGTAGTGCTGACAAAAATGTTATTATTTGGACATCAAAACTTGAAGGTGTTTTGAGATATAGGTAAGATTAATTGTTTATTACATGCTTAGATAATTTTTATTCTGAGATATATGATATATATATATATATATATATATATATATATATATATATATATATATATATATATATATATATATATATATATATATTTATATATTTATATATTTATTATATAATTATAATTATTAATTATTTATTATAATTATTTATTATATAATTTATTATATATGTATATATGTAATTCTGCGTTTTAGAAAGAATACGACCTTAAACGTTTGCTAAAACAAAATAGTTTATTCAGTAACTTTTAATACAATCAATTAAATTATTATTTCCAAACAATACAAAATATACAAGCTTACCTAAAACAAAATAGAATTGTATACGAGTCTTTTACTCCCTAAATCACTATAATATTTTTTACTAACAAGTCTGCTGATTAGTATAACCTTCATTTATAACAAAAGCCAATAAACAGCTGTTCAATGTCATTTAAAAGTAAACGATCTGAATTAATAATTAGCCTTATTAATTATTAATTTACACCTCCGGTGGTCGGAGACTCATTTCCTACAGGAAAAGAGTAAGGTACTAGCTTACAACTATGAAAATAGTTTGTAGCGCTGTGATTTTTATCACATTCTATTTCATAAATGCTTGAAGAAATGCGTCATTTAATACAAAAGGGCCCCTTTCTGACTGTATCCAGTTTATTCCTGTTTAATTTAGTGCCGTTTGCTATATATACAAAATCAATCACCTTCTTTAAATTCGTGAATTTTTCTGTTTTTATCTATTCGATTTTTTTTTTTTTTTAAATTTTCTGGAATTTTCAAGTGCTTCCTTTATTAAATCAGAGCCTCGTTCCAATTCAGTCGGTACTATTTCTGATCTAATACCTAGTAAGAGGTAAGCAGGTGAGAATTTAGTCGTTCCATGAATAGTACTGTTATATTCCTCAACACACAACTCAGCAACCTTAGTCCAGGGCACGCTAGAATTACTCTCATTCAATTGGCAGCGTATTCACTTTACCAAAGTTTGGTTTAAACGTTCGTTTAAACCATTAGATTGTGAGTTATCCACTGTAGTGAAAAGCAACTTGATCTTCTTATTGTCTATGAACATTTTAAATTTTTTTGAATTGTAAGCTCCATACTGGTCTACTAGTAACATTTTGATATTATTTTCCTCTGTCAGTGGATTAAGAAGTTTGATAAAATCTTTCGCATCCTGACTTCTCGATGTTCTAATCCACGCGTATCGAGAAAAATGGTCTACTAGTAAATGTATGTATTTTTTTACTGACCCGTTACCGGTGAATCCTCCAACTGTGTCAATGGACATGATGTGGAACGGGTATTCTGTTGGACCCAATTTTGATAACCTCCCGATTGCTCTTCCTGTTCTAGTCTTGTTTTTGATACATATCTCACAGGACTTGCAATATTGATTTATAAGTTCATCCATGTTTTTATTTAAAATAGTAAAATTGTCTCAATTTCTCAGCGATTAGACTAGCACCAATATGACCATAAAACAGATGAATTACTTTCCCTTACCTGTGTACGAAGTATATAGTAAGGGGAAGTATTGCGATCGTGAAAATTTTCGAATTCGAGTTTTCAACGGAAATACGTGTTTTAAGGTCCTCTGAGTCCAAATGACCAAGTCTCGCAAAATGGTCTGTGTGTCTGTGTGTATGTGATCAGTCTAGCTCAAAAACGGAAAGCTGTACGATACTGAAATTACATATTTAAGGTTAGTACATGCATGTGATGTTACAGCAACATTTTCGTCAAAATCGACTAACCGGAAGTGCCACTTTATATAATCGATTTTATACATTTTTACAATTTTCTCGAAAACGGCTCTAACGATTTTGATGAAACTTGCCTAAATTATTCTTCAAAAAAGTCTTTAACTTTTCATTTATGAAGTAAATCACCGAGGAATTGCAGGGAAAAGAGTTATGATGAAAAGAATATTTTATTTGCGCATAGCTTAAAAAAGTATGCATTTTACGGTAATTTATCTATAGACTTTTATGAAAGGTAATTAAATCATCTAAAAAATAATAAAATAATCATCAAAATCGGACCAATAATAGCAAAGATACAGCCCATCGGACTAACCGGAATTAGCTAGTATATCATGGATATATATATATCAATTTTCTTACCATGTTCAATGAATATGTACTGAAGGGTCCTCATCCATCTGCTGTGGTCTTTGCCAATCCTCACTTCGAGGCTCTCTTTTAGATAGGTATTTCCTCTTCATCTTGTGCTGGAAATAGTTTCCTACTAAGACCTGTTCCGCCTCATGAGACACTGCTTTGTATGCTCTGGTGACTTGTCTAGTAGATCATCGCCAATCTGCTCTACTGATGTGAAAGATTGACTCCACAAAGGGGGCAACTCAGGATCCCACAATCACTGCTTACAAATGGTAAATGTTGCTGAGTATCTGAGACACGAAAAGTTACCCCCTGATACGACTATGACCATTGAGAGCTAAAATAGTGCATACCATACCAGTTGATCACTCTTCAGATTTTTTTTTTTAATTTCCAGATATCCCCAAATATATGATGTATCTTTTCATAGTGAGCCTCCCCACCAGAGGTTGATCTTGAAGAAGGGTTAGCTTAGCTCTATGGCAGGATAAGTGAACTATAACTTAATAATTGATCTTGTGTTTTAATCAAATATTTATGCTCTTACTTCAAAGCTATTTTAGGTGTTTATTTTAAGTTATATATTCTCAAATAAAACTACATGAAATATATGGGCTTACGTTAATTTTGTTGTACTGTTTATTTGTAACTGTAAAGCCCATATATTTCATGTAGTTTTATTTGAGAATATATAACTTAAAATAAACACCTAAAATAGCTTTGATGAGTCAACTGGAGAGTTTAGGAGATTACACAACGCGGAATTGCGGAGCATGCACTCTGTTAATATAATCGAAGTGATATCATCGCGACGGTTGAAATGGGCTTGCAAAGTTGTTGGGCTCAGTAACGAACGAATTCCTAAAAAGTTAATAAACGCTGAGTTGACTGGTAAACGTCCGAGGGGTAGACCGAAACGTAGGTGGGAGGATAGTATTAAGAGTGATCTAATGAATTTGGGTTTGGAAGGTAGTCGGTGGACCGAGATTTGTAGACAGCGATTAGTGGTATCGGCATCGAACCTCCGGGTTCGCTAAGCCTTTTATTATTATTTTATTTGTAACTGAAATATAATTTTAGAAAAAAGTCAATGAATTGAATGTGCGTCTCCATTATGCCGCATATTGTAGTATGGGGATTGTCGTCCAACAAACATTGTGTTTGTTCATCATCAGTTTTGGAAATATGGTGCCCTCGGTCTTTTATATCATATTTCTACTAATGAATTTACCAAAGTACTTATAGAATTTACTCTCCCGTAATACCTTTATTCATGTGGAACCTAAACATTTTTCTGGCTATTTGTCTTCCATTTTCATTTCATAAATAAACAATATTATAACTCAAGATTTGAACAGAAGCTGATGAATGCACTTTGGTTCTTTTACAACATGTAAGCATTATTTTCTGAATCAGAATTACATAAAAAGTAAATAATCAAATTTCATTGATAACAAAATGTTAATTATTTATATAATTACATTATACTGAAGTTGTTTGAATGTTCATTGCGATGTTAATATGTACTATTTTATAGCCATAACGATGCTGTCCAGTGCCTTGAGTTTAATCCGGTATCTCAGTTATTGGCCTCGTGTAGCAGTAATGAGCTTTCTCTTTGGTCACCTGAGGTAAAGTCAGTTGTGCGACAAAAGATCCCAACAAGAGTGCTTTCTTGTTCTTGGTCTGAGGATGGACAGTTACTTGCTCTTGGTTTGAGTAGTGGAATAGTCTCAATCAGGTATTATATACCAATTCTAATTATCAATTTTTTTTTTTACATTTTTATTTATTACTTTTTTTTTTTTTTTGCAGAAGTCGAAATGGAGAGGAAAAAATTAAAATTGAGCGTCCTACAAAATCAGCTATTTGGGCCTTAGCTTGGTCTAGGAACAAGTAATTTTTAGCTAATTGTTCATTAGTTCATTAAAATGTTATTTCAGTGTCACTATTTTTACCCTGAATGCAATTTTAGGGAAACTAATACTGATATTTTATGTGTTACTGATTGGGGTCAAACAATGTCATTTTATTCAAGTACTGGCCAAGAAATTGTAAGGTCTATTTTGGATTAACAATAATTAATGGTATTAATGACATTTTATTTAATTCCATTTCACACATTTTTCTGATTTCAGAGTGAAAAGGATAGAAATCTTGGATATGAGCCATTACGTGCTTCATATGTGGGAAAAGGAGAGTTTATATTAGTTAGTGGAAGCAACAACTGTTGTACATTATATAATAAAGATGGTGTTAAAGTGTCTGAAATCGGTGATCCACAGAAATCATGGGTTTGGTCTTGTGCACATCATCCAACTTCTAATTTTATTGTAAGTGACAGTCAAGAATTGAAATTTCAAAATTATTTTGATTCCATTTAGATTTTTTGAATTTTGTGAAAATAAGGTGCAATCTAGATTTTACAAAGTTTGATTTTAAATTAAAATTTTATTTAAGTTAAATCTTTATTTTTGAAGGAATATTTTTTTATTTATTTTCAAACTGTTTTAAATGTTATATTTATATTTAAACCCACGTTTCAATCACGCCCATGTTTATGAGATTGGTAATTTAATATAGTGCCCCTGCCTTAAGGGGTAAGCGTGTTAAAGATATTTGGAAAATTATTCTTTAAGCAGTAGTGGTTGTGGAATAGGGCAAATCAACACTAACGAGCTCTCGAAGCTGATTTGAGACACATCAGTGTTTAGAATTCATGCTCCCTGAAGGGTAGCTCTTACCAGTTCAGGTTTAATGGAACAATTGCGCACTTATCCCGAAAACTCATTTACCCCTTATTGTGAAATATATACTATTCAATTAACTATATTTCTACATTCCAACCAACTGGATTGGTTGTAGAAAAAATGGGTAGGGATTGAATAGGTTTCCTTGGAAACTATATGCATAGAATATATTTATTTTTTAAATTTTAATCTGATGCTCCAGCAGTCCTGACAGGTTTGTGACCACTGCAAAGATTCAAGCCATGCTCAGAAGTAATATCTGGATGGTGGTAGTTTAATGTTGATTTGCCCTGTTCCTAATGTATTTTTAGTCAGCCAATGGGAAACATATGTTCTAAGTTTCATCAAAATTGTCCTAGCAATTCAGAAGTGATGCTATGAATAGTACGTATTTAAATAATAAATTTTTTCCTATGATAATTTATTCTACTAATCTTGTAAATATAGTAACCAACTGATCCTTTGGAATGACAAGATCGAAGAAAATGAGTTGTTAGTGTGACAAGGTTCTATATGACTTCTACTACAAGTAGAACATACTTGTGTTGCAATATGTGGAGAAATAGCCGAGTTACAGGAATGCATAATCAGATACCAATTTTTCGTAGTTTTCAAAGATTGTTGTAACAGCAGTTTTACAAAGAATGAGGTAGGCGGGAGGTTAACCAGTTTTTGGTTTATTATTTTCAATAAAAGACCTTTGTAATTGACCTAGAAAAAAAAAAATAATAATTTAATCCCCTCAAAATTTGAAATTTTTTGTTTAAGGATATCTACAATCCAAATATTGAATAAAAAATATCTGATGTGGGCAACACAACTTCCTTGTACGCCTATTGAATTATAAATCCGAGGCTCAAAAAGTGATACTGAATTTAGTTACTAGTTTCCGAAGATTACAGTAAAAACGACACTCGGTGTCCCGACATTCATCTACTGATACACACACAAAAACACACACTCTTGTTACTGGAGGTCTCATTCCGTTATTACATGTCATTTTCCTTTAGTAGGTAACTAGTTTCCAAGATATTTCTTCATATTCCATGACAGCAATAAAACTGTCAATATCACTGGATAAAGCATTGGAAATCAACAGTTTCGACATTTTAAACGGAAAAACCCGCTTAACTAATATCTTATTCTCGTGCTGCAGACTTGTTGATCTCACAAATGGGGAAGAAAACCAGTATTTTACACTCAATTTTAACACTTAAAACAAGTAATAAAAATATTTAATTGGATTGGAAACCAAATTGCGTTTGTAATCTTTATTACCGAAACATATGATTTATGTATTTAATTTAAATATAATTTTTGATGTAAGCTTATTATGACCTTCAAGTAAAGTACCCTTTTCGGCTCACCAATTTTAAACAAAATATAATAAATACATTCCTATCAATATGAAAGTCATATTTACCAAATTTTAGATACTTTACATTATATTTTAATATAGTTTTTGATGAAAGTCTAATATGACCTTCAAGTAAAGTACCGCTTCCGGTTTCCCAATTTAGACCAAAATCTAGTATGTTATCTAAATCAATATATAAGTTAAAAATTCTAAATTTGAGAAGTTTTGTATAGTATTTTAATATAATTTTTGATGGAAATCAATTATGACCTTCAAGTAAAGTACAACTTCCCATAATCAAGCTGTGACCAAAAAAGAGGTTCACAACTAGATTTTACAGCAATCCTGAATACAAAATTACAACTTTCTACAGCTAACCGTTTTTGAGTTATGCGAGATACGAACGTACGTACAGACGCCAGGACGAAACTAGTCAAAATGGCTTCAGGGATGGTCAAAATGTATATTTCCGTCAAAATCTGAAAACCGAAAATTTTCGCGATTATAATACTTCCTTTACTTCGTACAACGAAGTAAAAGTCTGTCCATATGCAGCTTTTTTCCAAGACTACTGGACCGATTTTCTTCACGTCATCCCAGAATGATCCTCGGAACTTGACATTACCATCTACCTTTTTGTTTCAAAATGGCGGGAAATTAGAGATTTTATAAGACCATAGCTCAGCTATTTATAAAGATAGAGGAGAAATGTTTTATTTGGTTTTTGTTATGATCAATCGAAAGGAGATAAAATTTCCTTCAAAATGAAAAAACAAAACGTTTAAATCGAACTAGTATTAGCTGAGATATAGCATTATGAACTTTGTATACTAATTCCCAGGCGCTACAAGTCTGCGTGGTCCTAGACTCCTGACTTATTTGTGGCTCCCTGGCTTCCTCGCATCTCTCTACTTCATGTTTAGTTGGATTATTTCTCCACTTCCTTCAGCTTCTTGGTTTTTCCATTTTCTTTTCCCTCTGAAGTCCACGTCCAATATTTTCCTCTACCATTTCACCCTCTGATTACATATCGTAACCATCTCATCCTACTTGCATTGTCACAGTTTCTTCTTAACACTACCAGTTCGGCACTCTCATGGTGATTATCTTGGGACAAGCTTCAAATTTCTGCTCCGTTGGTGCATACTGCTTAATTTCTTTGCTGAACTTGATTGTTATCTTTTATAAAGTATTCTGCACGTGTTCCTTCCTCGAAACATTCCAAATGCTCATTTGAAAAATAATCTAATTATCTGAACTTTAAACCAAAGCAATACAGAATGTCCTTGAATGGACTGACTAGATATTTTTGAAATATTACTATTTGGAAATAATAAACCATTGTGTAATAATTTGCAGCATTTTGTTAATATAACAACATTTTGTTAATATTAACAATAATATCAATATTTGTCAACTATATCAATAGTATCAATTATGTCAACAATAATATAGCAATAATATCAATTATGCCAACGATAATATCAGGTTAATATGTTTATGTAAGTGTTCTTTACAGTTCATTGTGACAAGCATTGACTTGTACGATATCAAAAAATTACTACTGTAGATGTAGAGATAACTTAATAATGAGCTAATGAAACTTTGACTTCAATTTATACGAAACATATGAAGTGTTAGTTCAAACCTTGTCATTCCAAGGAGTCAATATGCAAATTGTTATTTGTTCGTTGCATTTTTTGTCTGCTCATCAAGAGAAAACAGCTGAACTGATTTGACTGTTTTTTTTTTTTCTGTTATATCAAACTGGCATCCACCTTAAAACAAAATGGCAGATGATAAAAAAAACAAAAAGATATTTTGCTCACTATGCCTATAAAAACAGCTAAATCAATTTAGACCAAACTTCATATTGTTGTTACTTAGAGTCAGAAAATGTTTTTTAGACACATTAATATGTTATCTGCAATCTTGAGACAAAATGGCTGACATAATAAAATTAAATTTGATTTTTATTTTATTTATCAAAAACTCAGATCAATAGACCCAATATTAATTGGAGGCCAGTCGCTAAATAGCTAAAAACTTCCTATGCTTGTCACAGAAGGTGATAGGATGTACTTCGGATACGTGATGGAGATAAGTTACACATAGAACTTTAGAATCTTGACTTTGTTGTAACAGTTAGTAAGATCAGAATCAAGTAATTTTGCTTTTTCTTTACGTTTCGTGCAAAACTTAGCCGGTCAGTGTGGTTTTGTATGTAGTCTGCTCCAGAGTTAAGGTATACAACAATTTGTTTTTCAATTCCCAGAGGAAAGGACATAGAACATAATTTAATTATGACATAACAACATAATCTGACTAAATAAAAATATTAAAAAATGAAGAACGATCATATAAATGACAAAAGCCCTTCTGGTGTTTCTTGGATAAGGCTTCAAATCATGCTCAGTATTGTCATTCCTGTATGAAGGATTGGTTTGGGTAACTAGTGAATTAAAAAAAGAAAAAAAAACTTCAGTTGAACTTTTTCCGATTAATAAAGCCTACTAATTGATTCACTAAATTAATCTTGCTTCCTACCACAGTGTAATTTAAAAACAGCTAAATGATATTAATTTCATTTAACTTTTTTAAATATATGTTTTTGATTTTAATTCTGCTATTATTTCAGGTCTTAGGTTGTCAAGATGGAACTATTGCATACTATCAAGTAGTATTTAGTAAAGTGCATGGTTTATACAAAGAAAGATATGCTTACAGGTATTTATTTTTTTAAAACTTATTTTGTTTAATAATTATGTCAATTTTTATTTATATTATCTTTGTTATAGTCTGTTAGTTGGCAGATAACATTATATCAAAATAAGACCCATGAACAGGGTACCACTTGGTTTGAATTTCATTGGTGAAAAATGTTTCCTATCTCTTTCTTTTTTGTATATTGACCAGAAATATGGCCTGTTTTTGCTGCATATGTTCTACCATTCATATTCCTGATAGTAGTAATTCTTGGCTTGTAATATTGCTTGGCTTTCTTAACTTCCTTAAGGTGACCACTGGTGATGGAGTGGAGTGACGATGATTTCAAGGGCCCCAATTATTTATCACTACTCTCCATTGTTCCATTTTTTACCAAAAGATAGCGATTCATATTCCTGAGGTCTTATAGATTTAAATTGATTAAAACGATAATTATATTATCAATTTAATTATTGATTATGCTTTCACAGTATTTAACTAATTATAATTATAATTAATTTTCAATTATAACGAAATGATGAAGATGTGAAAATCGATTATCAGCTGGAACACTAATTTTTTAGAATATATAAATTATAAAATTGGTAGACAAAATAACTAAATTAAGAATAACTCCATCAGTTTTCCCCACTCACAGTTGGTTAGAGTGATTGAATTTTGGAGTGGCGTGAGGAGTTAAAGACCATCTATATTTCAACCACTTTGCATCTCTCCAAAAATCCACTTAGGATTTAATATTCTTGGTTGTTCCACATTCCATTTGGTCTGGAATGATAGGGGTGGAGTGATCGTCAGTGGCCACCTTTATGAAAGAATTTGAGGTAGCTATTAGGTTTTTCTACATTTTCTCAACTTCAATTTTTTTCTGCTATAATTTAGTGCTCTTGGCTCAAGTATTCCTTTAATTTGTGCCTGTTTAAACACCTGATATACTTCTTTATCTACAATTCTCATTAATTACCCATCTTAGTTGATCTGGCTTCTCACAATTTTGATCATACTAAGTTTTATTGGAATTTTCTCGGATTCTGCTGCCACATCTTTGATTTATGTGGTTACAGATCATCTTATGGTATTATTTTAAATCAATTAATTTCTCTTAAAATTTTTAGTAGTTTTACTGTATTATTTATTTTATTCGTAGAAAGATTAATTTGATAATGGCTTCTTGCCATTTTTTTCTATTGATTAAGGATATTTTTATTCCTATCATCAGTTAATAGTTTGTAATTTCACTTTTTCTTTCAGAGATAATTTGACTGATGTTATTGTTCAACACTTATTAACCAACCAGAAAGTAAAAATTAAGTGTAGAGACTTGGTTAAAAAAATTGCTATCTACAAAAACAGGCTTGCTGTAAGTAATTCAATTGTGTAAAGATTTATATTCTGATTAATAGAGATACTGTTCAATAAGTTTGGGAGGCGTACAAGTACTTCTTTAATAAGCTTACCACAAAATGTATCTAATGAGTCTCAAAAATAAATAAATAAAATTACACTTTGTAGTTCTTATTTAAATTTTTGAATTTACAAGTTCTTGTTCTTTAAAAAAAAAAAAAAAAAATCAATTATCTGTTTATATTATCTTTTTTTATAGGCATAAAGAAAGAGAATATGCATGGTTAAGCTCAGATATTTCTATATAATTCCTATATCATCATCTCTTAAATCTCAAATTGTTGAATTATTAATTGTCAAATTGTATCCTTTGTCTACCTAAAGCATTGAACCTTATGGAATTCGTTATGTTGGGATAGATTAGTCAAAATAATGTAAAAACACAACATTATCAATAATTATTCAAAAAATAATTTCAGGTCCAGTTAGGGGAAAGAGTTGTTATTTATGAGCTCTATTCAAATGATTCATCTGGTATGCGTTATCGTGTGAAGGAGAAACTAGTTATAAAAGTGAGTTAGGTTTTTTTTTTTTCAGATAAACATAAATTTTTTTCATATAAATATCTTATTTTATTTTTATAATTGCTTATTTGATTTTTTTATTTTAGGTTGATTGTTATTTATTAGTAGTTTGTTCTAACCATGTTGTCCTTTGTCAAGAGAAACGTTTACAGTCACTGACATTTACTGGCACTAAAGAACGCGAATGGGAAATGGATTCTGCAATTAAATATATCAAGGTAGTGGGAGGTCCACCAAAGAGAGAAGGGCTTCTCCTTGGTTTAGCTAATGGGCAGGTAATAGTTCGAAGTTAGAGCAACTATCATCATTGAATTAATATTTTTTGTTTAGATGAAATTGAGCTAATCAACTTTCATCAATCTATTAATTTAGAATATGTCAAGCTTTTAATGCCATTGAATTCTAGATAAATGCTATGGGCTCTGAAAGACCATTTTATGTAATAATGGTATTATTAAAATTCTGAAGGGAGGTCTCTGCCATATTCATAAGTTGGTACCTTGTTTATCTCTGTATAAAGGAGAGTCAATAATAGTAAAATTCAAATTAAACAAAAATCAGTCAAATAATTCCTGATTATCAAACATATAATTATTAATATTATGATGGCATCAAATTCAGTAAAAAGTGCTGGCCTCCTTCAACAGTTTCCATAAACTGGTCAAGTTGTTGATTGAAGCTGAATCTTGTATAACTATCATCTAGTTCTGGATACTCAGCATAGTTTTTTTTGCTTTGTCAATCCATCAAAGCCAGAATCTCCTTATGTCTTATGTCCTGACAAACTAACTTTTTGCAGAGCCAAGTTAGAGAGTGCTCAAGGTGAGGCATAACCTTGCTTAAACCCTTTGTTTGACACAAATTCGAAGGCCACACATTTGTCATTCTTTATCGTGCATCAGACTTTTATAATTACTTTCACTATCTGAATCAACTTTTCCTGATAGTCATAGTCTTATGTATCTAATTTAATTTAAAAATGTATAAATAATATTGTAGTTCCAGTATTATAATTCCAGTGGTTCAGAGCAGTTTTTTGAATACTGTGCTAGTTAATCAGACCTTGAAATTTACTCTTGCATAATAAAAAAAATTGATATTATAAATATTCATAAAACTTCTCATTGAAATTTTTATTTCAATGTTGTATGTAGAATTAGAGACAGCATTTACTTATTACATTTATGTACTTACACCTTACAGGTTATAGCCTGCATATTATTTATAATAAAATATGCTACTATTTAGACTTCATCATTTTCTAATAATTTTTTTTTTCTGTTATAGGTAGTGAAGATTTATTTGGATAATGCTTTTCCAGTACAACTTCTCAAAATTGGTTATCCGATCAGATGTTTGGATCTTAGTCCCAGTAGAAAGAAGTTAGCAATTGTAGATGGCAATGAACGCTGTCTTGTATATTCATTGAGCAATACCTCCCAACCTTTATTTCAGGTATAATATAAACTATTATGCCAAATATTCTTATTTTATTTCTTTACAGAATTTTGTCGTTTTAGAATACTTTAATTTTTTTAAGGAAATCAATGCAGTGAGTGTCGCCTGGAACAGTTGCTGTGAAGACATGCTTTGTTTTTCAGGGAACAATATTTTTGGTATAAAAGCCAATGGTTTTCCTGTACACCAGCAGAAACTTCAGGTAGTTGTTTATTTATGCATCATAAATGGTAACAGAATAAGTATTAAAAAATTATTATTGTTCCTTAGTTAATTATTATAACCAGTGCTTGTTTTATGTCCTGTTGTTTATTACTTAATAATTCGTAGTTCATTGTAAATATTTTGACTAGGTGCAAGATCAGGTGATGCAATTATTAGTCTGTTGACATCCGCATGATGGTATAGAAGGACCAATTATTAGTCTCTCTTCAGATTTTATATAAATAGCTTATAGAATATAAATAGATTTTTAGATGTTTTAAATTAGGAAAAGTATATCATTTTTATAAACCAAAAAATAAATATTAAGTTGTATTTAAAAGAAATATATTTAAAAGGAAATGTTTTATACATTCACTGTTTTTTATTAAATATATGTGATGATACAGTTTGTTATCGCATCATAGCATCACACTATGTAAGGAATAATTTATTTATTTGAATAATGCCCAATTTAATATATAAACATTTAAAGAAATGCTTTAACTTTTGTTCAGCTCTGAAAAAGTAAAATATCTATTGGAATTTCTTGGCCAACATTGTGTAAATTATTCTAAGATTGTGATCCTCTGCATGGTATAATGGAACTGTTGGAATGTAAATGGTTTTATCAATGTATAAGTTTAGTGAAAATTTGTAGATCAAGGATTAAATGTTTGTTAGAGGTTGGGATGGTGGGTGTTTCTTACTTATGATTAATTTGTATTTAGATAGATAGAAAGTTTTATTTACATATGTACACTTTAACAATATTTTAAAATATTTTAACATGATTTCGGATTCCATTTCCTTAAAATCAACAAATTCGATTTTTGTGAATAATAATGTTTGAGAATAAGTCGTATCACATAAGTGAATTTATATTGGAACAACAGTAGGAAAAATTAATCAAAAACCTACACACACAAAACAATATTAATAGTAATTATGAATGAATAATAAAAAAAAATTAATAAAATAGGAATGACAATTAAATAAATTAACTGATGACAATTAATAATATATACGATATATATAATAAGTCTAAACATTTAAAGCTATCTTATATTAAATATATAATAAGCTATCTTATATTAAATATAATATAAGCTATATTAACTAAAAGTTAATGAAAACAGAATAAAAATATGTGAACGAAAATTGTTAGTTTAACAATAAATGTTTTGTCCTTTTATGAGTGTATCGTTTGAGTGTATATTTGTTATAATTACCGATCTCTTTTATCAGTGGGTTTTCACTGGCTGTTTTTTTACCAAAACATGTAGCAGTTTGTGATAAAACAAATTCTTGAATTAAGGGTAATTGCAAAGCTTGTAACATTGTGACTATTTTTGTGTAACGAGGGTAGTTGTTGATTATTCTCATGCATAAGTTTTGGACTCTTTCGAGTTTTTTGTAATTGGTTATGCAAGTTTAACTCCACACGGGTGATGCATAAGTGGTTTGAGAACGAATGACTGATTTATAGAAGATAAGATTGTTTTTTGAGCTCAGTTTGGATTTTTTATTGAAATAAGGGAACATTTTATAGATTAATTTTTTTGTTGAATCAGTTTTGTTGTTAATATGTTGGGTGAATGTAAGAGATCTGTCTAGAGTTAATCCAAGATATTTTACAGATTTAGACCATGGTATGTGGGCTGAGTTTTTGTAAATTTGGTGGTCTATTTGTGCCCGACGTTTTGTAAAAATTATAGCCTCAGATTTAGAAGGGTTTATTTTTAATTTCCAATTTGGGCATTATTTGTTGATTATTTTGAAGTTTTGTTTTTTACAAACGGTTTACTATTGTGTCTATACGGTAGGTGGATGTATACAAGGCTGTATCGTCAGCCTATAAGGACCTCATAACATTAGGGTGAGCCGGGAAGTCAGATATGTAGAGGTTGAATAGGGTTGGGGAAAGACAGGACCCTTGAGGAAGGCCAGCAGCGATAGGAAATGTGTTAGAGGAAGAATTGTTGACTTGGATGTAAAATTTTCTATTGGATAGGTAAGAGTGAGTGATTAGGATTAGGTACGGAGTAAATTTCATTGTAATTAATTTGTGAACGAACCCAACGTGCCAGATGGTGTCAAATGCTTTTTCAAAGTCTAATAAAAGCATACCTGTGTGTTTTCTTTCGTTGAAGGCTTTAGTTATGTGGTCCGTGAGGCGGGCCAGTTGGTCGACAGTGGAGTGGTGAGCCCTGAAACCAAACTTTTCGTCTATGGTGAGCTTGTGTTTGCTGATATGGCTATTTATTCTTTGTAGTATTAGTTTTTCTAGGATTTTTGATATTATGTTTAGTAAGCTTATAGGTCTGTAATTTGAAACGATGCCTGGATCTTTATTCGGTTTCGGGATTACAATGGTTAATTTGTATTACATTACTTTATATTTAGTTGGTTTTATCTTGTACATTTTTAATTTGTAAAACAATATCAGTTCTTTTTAAATTTTTCTTTTTCACATCACTCATTTAATCAATATAAAATAAAAATCACTAAAGTATGGCTGTTCGGAAAATATCATTGGCCTCATATGATAAACGTTGCTGATTTGTTTGCTAAACATATTTTTTTTTCACAATTGAAATGAAAACTTTATCTGATAGCTCTTTGGCTTAAAAATTGGTGAAAATCGAAATAACTTATTTAGTGGATTTCTGCTAATTTGTATTCCAGAAAGCTATTATAAGATGTTTTAATTCAAATTGAAAACAATACAGCAAAAAGTCAGTTAGTAAGTTATCATCAGAGCCATCGATATGATGTAATTCATAAAATTAAAAACCATCTATTCTGTTCGAATTATAATTCATTGATTTATTTGAATGTCACAGTATACACAGGTTACATTTAAATTTTTTTTTTCAGGGTTTCGTTGTTGGCTTTTGCTCGTCCAAGATATTTTGCTTTCATAACAATTCAATGTCATCAGTTGATGTTCCACTTTCTGCTCCAATGTATCAGTATTTGGAAAAAAAAATGTTCAGGTAATCTGTGACCAATTGTTTTGTGGAATGACTATTTATCAAATATTCTCTTTGGTTTTGGCATCTTAAAATTTGACCTACAAATTAAATAAAAAGATAGAACAATGCTTATGGTGTATTTTTAAGTTAAATTATATATTATCATGATAAAATGATTAGTTATTATTCTGAAAAAGAAATCAATGTGATGTTTCAGTTGGGCTATGCCAGAGATGGGCATAATCATTTATGAATCATGAATGATTATGATGATACCCATCTCTGGGTTGTCCAAACTAGGAAGTCATTCTTTACCTTATTACCTAATTGAATCGTTGAATTCAGAAACCCCATAAGTCAATTTTTGGGGATATTTAAATTTGGTGGATGTCTATTCTGTTGAGATAGACACGTGCTTTGGGAGCATAGCCAATTTTCTCCGTTTTTGTATTGGTAGCTAGTTATCATTTAGTTGAGAAACCCCTTAACTCAGTGAAGTTAAGTCAGATATTTTCCAGTGATGTAAAAATGATGAAAAATCGGAAGCTGACTTATCTAGTCTGCATCATCATAAATAAAAACTTTTTTTACATATTTATTGGTAATTACTGATACGTAAAGTTAATTGATTTGAGGAACCCCATAAGTCAAAAAATTTAAATAACATAATGACTCTTTATGTCTTAATTGGTAATATAATCACATTTTAATTATCAGCCATTTTGGGTTGCCTTGAACCATTAGACTTTGGCCTAGACTGGTTTTTTTTTTGTTGTTTTCCAAAAATTTAGTCTTGACGCCTTATGGGGTTTCTCAAATCAACGATTCAATTGTATAACACTATTGTTTTTGGCCAAGTATGGTTAATTTAAAATATATCACTTTCTTAAATTTAAAAAGCGCTGTTTTCGCTACACCAGAGTATCAATTTTACTTTGTCTTTAAAATAATGAATTCGTTCGATGGGAGGTATTACAGGTCACCATTGATAACTTTATGTGAGAGAGTATAATAAAGTGGAAGATATAACATGATGTTTTTTAAATGTTACCAGCCAATTAAGTTTTATAATATTTTATTTTATATTTAAAAATAATTATGTTTTAATTGTAGATCTAACTTTAATTTAGGGTTTTTCTTCCAGGGAGGCTTTTGAGATTGCATGTTTGGGAGTTACTGATTCTGATTGGAAAGTTCTTGCTTTCACGGCCTTAGATGCTCTCGATTTAGATGTTGCTCGGAAGGCTTTTATTAGAACCAAAGATCTTGTGTATTTGGATTTAATTCATGAAATGCAGGTATTTCAGAGTTACATTAAGAGTTTGAATGATATTAAAACAAATATACTATGTTTTATAGATTACTATAAAATACCCTTATCACATTTTTAGAATGTAATATGTAAACTATCATAAGTATATAAAATATCATATGATACTAATTTTGTTTTCTTTCATTTATATTCTTAATTAAAACTGCATAGTAGTTAAACGGCAGATTACTTGCAAAAAAATTAAACATTTTTTAAAATCATAATTTATATATCAGAACCCACTATTGCTGCTGCTGTGTTCATAGCCAATGATTCAATGATTAAATCACTGATTCTCAGAATGAAAATTTTGAATTATTATTGCAACAAATACTCCATAATAAAAAACAAGAGTTGAAAGTAATAATTATTTTAAATTTAGGTCAAAAACTAAAAATTATTTTAGAGATAAATATTCCTAAGTTAAATACAATTCATGAATAATCGATGATCTGACTATTGGTTACAAAAATCAACACCTAATAAATGAGATATTTTTCTTGATAATTAAATAAACTCTTAAAATGTAATTCTTAAATTTTTTTTTTTCAATTAATTTAACATTTCTTATAAAAATCAAAATGACCTTAAGGAAATAACAGGAATAACTGTAATAAAGGGATAAAAATCATTGATTCTAACAGCCAATTTTAAAGATATGAGACGATAGATTTGTAAAGAAAAAATAACTGTCTATTCCAACCCCCGGAAATAAAAATGTATTGATTTTTTAACTTTCTTTTTTAATTTTAAGCATCTAAGAAATATCCCAAGCCTATACAACAATAATAAATAGCTTTTCTTTTGACTGCTCTAATGTGTGTACTATTAAATATATTCAATTGCAAATAAAGTTATTTCCATATCCAAATTTTTCAATTTTATTTTTACTAAAATTCTGTACCGAGCCATGATCTAAATTCAATCCACCCGGGTCATACACTTTAAATGTGCTCCAAAAGCATAAGAGCTTAATTCCAAACATATCCTGTATAGGTGCATGTCTGATACATATATCAATATTAACATATTAAAATGTGGGAAATATTCAAAATCAATAGGAAATCATTCCATCTATTGGTGGCAAACCGGGTGGCATTATTGCTTAAATACTTTAATGGGGTATTAACTTGTGTATTGTATTCAAGATTGGATTTTTGAGCAACAAAGAATCTGGTATTCCGACTTTCATCCTCTTTTTGACTTAACCGCCCAATCTCATGTTTGTATTGCGATTCTATTTTCACAAACATAACCGCCCAATCTCATGTTTGTATTGCGATTCTATTTTCACAAACATGTTTTTAGTTTTATTTCCTTCCATGAGACAGTCATCAAATTTTTTGGATAATTCGGAGTCATTTCTATGAGCTATTTTTTCTAATGTTTCAGCGTTTTGTGAGCTCAATTTTAAGGTTAAATTAGTTTCAACCAATTCATCTTTGATTATTTTTAGTCCCGGTTCACTTCTTTCTGGTATCATTGAATTATTTGTTTTATTCTCATTTTCTAAATTTAGTTCATCACTTATAAAATTAAAAGTTTTAAATTCTTCATTTAAATTATCAAATTTGTTATTTAAATTATCAAATTTTTTATCGACTTTTGTATCGAATTTTTTTAAATCATTTTTAAGTTCCTGACTTCTGTTATCCATGTCATTCATCATAGACATTATATGTTTTAACATGCTGTTAGTGTCTAAATTTTCACTATTTTTATTAATTCCCGAGTCTGAAATGTTATCCCCTCTTATGTGTTGGACAACGGTCTCTTCCTGATTATCTAATAGAACTACATCCCCATCTAATTTTCCCATAATCACATCTTTAGGGTCTCGATCCCCAGTCTGATTTTCCTGGTCCTTTTCCATAATTTTCAATTTGTAAAGAAAAATTTAATACTTTAAAAATTTCCGTGAGCTGCGTCCTGATTGTTGTGACCTAATTTTTAATGAATAAGGCCACGCGTTATTGGGCGACAAATGTGTAAAGTTCAGTTTTTTTTTGGAAAAAAATAACCTTATTTTCACTTTTATATATATATATATATATATATATATATATATATATATATATATATATATATATATATATATATATATATATATTTGTTTTATTTCGGTATGACTCTATTCTCAGGGCAGGGTTACTAAACAATCAGGCACAGACACACAGAACTATTACTAATACAAAACATAATAATACGTGAAGCGTCAATATATCTTAAATTTAACACTTTCTTCTTTGAAGAACGACGACAGTGGTCTATGGGATATAATTAAATGATGTGGATCTTGAATGTGGATGAAGTACTACGGGAGCTCTTAAGATGTCTGCTCCGGTCCCTGGTCCCACAACAACAGCTACTCTCCTCCCTTTGTTGTCCGTTACCCCATCTACAGGTTTCAAAAATGGCGAACTTCCATTTTGATTCTCCAATACGAATGGACCATTTATTATTTTCAGAAGTTTTCGTTTGATCAAAATCTCTTCAACTTCTTTTTATTTTCTTATATTAGATTTATTGTCGAAGTATTGAAAAATTGATCATCTTCACCCACTCGATCATTATGGCAGTCGTTCTGTTGAAGTCCAAAATAGAGCCGCCATGTTTTTAAATGAAAGCGTCTATTTTGGTTCCATTTATGATGACAAACACACTTTGCATTATAATTTTTGATGATTGCAGTCAGGATAAATAAATGTATTATTTTCCTGAGAATCCCTATTTCCAAATACTAAATCTAATTTAAGATACCTAAAAACAATTATTTACAACGTACATAAAATCTGAAAAAATGTGTATATTACAATATCTTCATTTTATGTTTATATCTTATATTTACTGTTTATAGTTTTATGTTTATTATTATTATTACGTCAATTGTTTGTTAGTTATTGTCTATTGTTAGTAGACAGGTGTACATATATATTTAATTATGATTTAAATACCTGTAATTATTAAAATTTCCTTTATTTTATTTTACTACTTAACTTTTCTTAATTATTTACTGTATGCAAACTAGACAAACAGTACTAGTACTGAACATTTCTGTTATTATAAGGGGACTAAAAGTTCCAGAATAAAATTTTATTTTCATTTCATTTCATTTCATTTCATTTCATTCATAAAGACTAACTCAGCACTTAAGGACCTATTCGAGGAGCTAGATATTGTCCCTTGTATTAAAAAGGAAAGAATAAGATGGTTGGGTTATATGCATTGTATGGATCAAAAAAGGCTCCCAAAGCGCAGATTATTGAAGGGCTTTCAGAGGAAGAAAGAGAAACAGGCAGGCCTAAACTATGATTAGGGATTTCTAAATTATTTTCCACTTCTATAATTTTGTTTTTTATTGAAAACTGATTTTGAATGTTTCAATTTTCAAAACATTCAATTCATCTTAAAATAAAAACACACAAAAATTCAAAAATAAGCAATTCAAAATACAGTTTGGTATTATTATACATAATGAATTAAATATATTATAAATTATAAAACATTTATGAATTATGAATTTAGTTAAGACAAGAAATCAAATGCATGTTGGCACTCACTAAGGTTATATCAAACAGAAAAGATTGTATTGGTTTGTTCTCGCACTGAACTAGCAATGGAAGAAAAGTGGGGTGTTTATTGGTAAGCGGTTTAGGGGATCGGGGTTTTTCCAGTAATTCTGGTGGATAATTATTTTTTCTGTGATTGATGGGAATAGATTTAAGATTGGACTATTGGAGATATTTATTTGGTCATTTAAGCAAAAATCTGGATTGGATTTGAAGGAATTTATTATTTCAAGTGCTTCATATATATTTAATTTGAGACTCTTTTCAACGTGATGTATTAATTTAACTCCTGAGTGTTTGATGAATTTATGTTTTTTTTTTCATTTAAATGAATTGCAAAGTTGGAATTCTCTGTCTTATTATTATATGCACGTATATGTTCCTTTAATCTCTGATTTAGTGATCTTCCAATGATATCTATTCAAAAACCTCCGAAGAGAGGCTCAAAGAATAGTTAATAATCCTCTTAAAGAATGAGATACACAGAAAAGGAGATAGAATTATAATCAGATATGGAAAATGGAGAAGTTTTAATGTTTCTACAGCTTTAATCCACTTGATATGTTGCAAGATTTCCCGATAGCCATATTAGTGAAAGGATTTCATGAAAAGAGAATAATTGGTAATATAAGGCTGAGATGATTTGGTGTGAAACAGTTGATTTCAGGTATCAGGTTAACAATACTTCTAGCCAGAGATTATAATGCTAGTAATGAATTTGTTGTTCCAAATATAATCAATTTATTATATCCAAGTAAATACTTAGAATAATTATGTGATTACTTTTTATTCTACTAATCCTGATTTTTCTGTTGATCCTTTTTTTTTTTTTTTCTGTTCAGGAAAGAAATGAGAAGGACAAAGAAATTCTAAATGGATTGGTATTGGCCTACAGGAAGAAATACAAAGAAGCTGCTCGGGCTTGGGCAAGAGCTGGTCGACAAGATCTAGCACTTGGAATGTATACAGAGCTGAGAATGTTTGATCATGGTCAAGAGTTTGTGTCAGGTAAGTTTTCAATTGTTGTTATATTTTATAAAAGTATTAATTGGTTTTATTAATTTATTTTATTAATTAGAACCATTAAATAAATTTATAATAACTTCTTATGTTTTTTTAATCATTAATTTTTTTTAATCATTAATCACTAATTAATGATACACTTTTATTTTAAGATGTTAAAATAATAGTGTTTAAATAAATTTGTTGAGAAATAAAGAATAGATTTTGAATAAAGTAGTAAACTTTTGTCTCAAGAATATTGTTTTAGCAATATTGAAATAATTTCTTCTATTCATAGACAAAATGACCAGGGATTGTTCAAATGCAAATCATTGAAATACAAATTTATTGTTTATCTTTAATTTTTCCCATGTTTTGACTCACATGTAGGTCTTCTTCAGGGCCAACTTGAAGAAAGATGTAGTTTAATGTTGTGACATGGTACTGTTCACTACCATGTTGTCTCTTAAATCATTAATATCTCAATAATAATATCTCATTAAAATGTTATTTTCCAATCAGTTCCCCATTCCTTTGTTCTATTACAGATTCGCCTACTGAAAGGGTCTCTCTATTGAGAAAAAAAGCTGATTGGGCAAGAGATACAAATGAGCCGAAGGCTGCAGCCCAAGTTTACCTTGCTGCTGGTGATACTATGAGAGCAATTGAAATCATGGCAAACCATGGTTGGGTAGACATGTAAGTAGTTATTTATTTCAAATCAATTTATTTCCATATTTTTATCTTCTCCTCACCAGAAATTACACATATGGACCATTTATTAGACATGTATACTTGTTCCATACATTAGATTTAATTTAAGTCAATATGTATGGCGAAAAAATTCAAACATTCTATTTTATAAAAATCTAATGTGCTTTATGGTGTTTTATGATAATTTTTAAATATTGAAGGAGTTATTGTTTTGGAATAATATCTAAGCCAGTTTATACTTTGTTTTCTATTTTAATATTTTCTATCTTATTGTATTAGAAAAATCCTATTTTCCAACGTTTGTTTTTTTTTCTAGGTTGATTGATGTAGGAAGAAAATCAAACTCATCTGATTCCGATGTCATTAAAATTATTGCCGATACTTTGAAAAATCTTAACCATTTGGAATTGGCAGCCGAGATGTTCAGGTTATAAATTTTATCATTATATTAAATCGAACTTTTACAGTTATTTTGATTGTCTTATTAATGATTTTTTTAATTATTAAAATAAATTGCTGATCGAGTTTTCTCTTCATAGACATTATATATAAAAATAAAAAAAATTGGAGTTTATAAATTATGGATGAATTCTTTAGTAAATTGGTAATCAGTGGTTAAATGAACTATTGCCTTATATACTTCAGGCCTTTTATATAACATTTATTAAATTTGATTCTAATGAATAAAAATTGTATTTAAAATAGGAAACTTGGTGATGAAGAAGAACTTATTAAAGTAGAAGTTGAGGCTGGACAATGGGAAAAAGCACTAGTAGCAGCTGAGTCAGATCCTAAGTTTCGACCCATTGTTTACCTTCCATATGCAAGATATCTGGCTGAAAATGATAAATTTGTTTTGGCACAAAAGGGTATGTATATATTTTTAATATTTTTTTAAATCTTTAGCTTCCCAACTCCTGATGGGTTAACAATATTTTTAGTGTTAGCGATGTGGGATATAAGAAATATCTTTTATCAAGTATATGTGAGGGATGTGTGATTGTGATGGCGATTCCAAGTAATAATTTGTTGGACATCAGTCAGATGAGATTATAATAAAAGGAAATCAACAAAAGTACTTTGTTTATTTTATTGTTTTTCTTTTATTTATTATTTAGTTATATATTTTTTTTAATATTTATTATTTTATTTATTTGTTTTACAGATCCAAACAAAATATCATTTGAAAATATCTTTTACTTTCATTTCTAGTTGTTAGGATATTGTTGATCTACATATTGGGTATAAAACAGAATTATATCACAAGATATATTTGTTGTAAATGCATTTTAGCCCAATATATAGGTACATGCATTAATAGGTGGCAAAAGATTTTTTTTTTTAGGATTGTTTGGTATGGTAAGGGGAGTCTGAAACTAAGTTTGCGACCTCGAAAGCCCCTGCAAGAACTTTTGGTAGACGAAAAACCTCGAAATGTTGACACTTATTTAATTTTTTTGCTTATAACTCAAAAACTACATGTCCTACAGAAAATTTTATCCTTACCAAAATTAAATTAGACAAAATTACCTACAAAATGCACTGATGAAACTTTATTTTAAATCATCTTAATCCTTACCAATAGGTCTTTGAAGTTTGATGAAATTTTCCAAAAAATCTTCATTTTGACATCTATATAATCGTTTATGGTGCCTTTTCTATGTTTTTAATTATACCTATGTTGTAGAAGTATTATTAGATGTATATATATGTATTGGCATAAACACTCACATATATGTAGTATATATAGCAGTATAAATTATAACATTAACAGGATGTTGCTCATTTTGACTTGTATATGATTGTTTACGGTGCTTATTCTTTTCTTTTATTCTATTTGTTTATGGTAAATAACCATTAGTTATGTTGTATGAGTATGTAATAACCATATGTACCTATAATATGTAAATATATATTTACAAACATATAGTTTTGTGGTTTTCAGGAAAATTATAGTGAAAAATTGAAAAAAAAGTAGTTTTGTTTACAATATAATTGATCAAATATAATAGATATATAAGAATAAACATTTATAATAATAATAAAAGAATATATGTCAATAATTCATGTAATTCTTAAACGTTTTGAAGGCCTAGATTGAGATTCCTCATCCTCCGCTAATGCCTGTTCCTCCTCTTCAGCTCCGGTGATATTTTCTTCTTCCTCTCCTTGTCCTTCCTCGTCCTCTACATCCCCGTCAATATCATTCTCGATTTCAATTGGCGGGACGCTGGAGCAAGATGTGCCAGAACAATTCTTGTATATTGTGGTGCACATGAGACCAGATATTCGCCAGGTGCACGCACAATTGCCATTTTTGCAGCTGCAAAACGCTAGTTGTAGCAATGGCTAGGGTGCAAGTTCTTTTTTCATTTGGATGGGAGTGAGACCGAGGCTGTCCCGTTTCCACCCCCATTTTAACGGATCTAAGTTTTTGCCCAGCCAGCACTGAATTTGAAAACTATACAGTCCTAAAACTGTGTTCTAGTGTTGGAAGTAGGCTGGGCAAATTGAACCTGGTCTTCGCAGACATTTTGGTGAAGAGGTAGTATCTTAAGTCGTCAATTCTTTGCACAACTGTGGTCGCTTCAACACCATACAGGGCCATCAGAATTTTCTCTCTTGCTCTACTGAGTTGGGCTGCTAAGGGAGTTCTCTCGTAAAACAGAGAAGCAACTTCTTTCAGGGCCGAGTTTTTTTTTCAATAATGGCACATATTTTTGTTTTCCCATGGCCAAACGGAGATAACGTTGTGTCACAACAAGGAAATGCTTGCGCAAAAAGAAGATCATATTGATACGATGAGGTTGAGAAATATTGCCACTGCTTCTTGGTTTTAGAAGATGTATATTATTTTTTGTTGGAATTGGAAAGCCCTTACAGCACAATGAGCACATCAACATCCTCACTTACGGTAGCAACAATATCAAAACTGCTCGACTGTGAAAAAGCTGTGTTTGAAAAGCAGTACATCGGCATCCTCTACTGCCTCCAACACTTTCATTGAGCCTTTTTCAAATATTCCAATTTAACATTGGAATCAGACGGCTCTTATTAGATCCATCCACCACAACCATCTTATTTTTCAACAACGACGTCAGGATATCTGTAAATAATTGTAAAATCTGTAAGTAAATAATTTTAAGTTTTTTATTTATTTTTTCAAGCCTACCAAAAAGCTGGTCATCCTGAAGAAGCTTTTAGGGTTGTGAAGCAACTGACAGAAAACGCAGTCAGTGAATCACGGTTCAATGACGCAGGCTACTATTATTGGCTTCTGGCAAAGCAGTGTTTACAACTTGCTGGGTAATTATCATTTATTTTACTAGTTGCTATTGTAGAGTAATTTAATTTAATAGAGTTTTAGAGCATTGATTTTAAAAAAAAAAATTTGATGTGGACAACACATGACTTCCTTGTACGCCTATTAAATTATAAATCACTGGCTGATAAATTAATCCTGAATTTGATTACTAGTTTTCGAAGATTGCAGAACCTCAAAAACGATACTCCGCGTCGCGACATCCATCTATTGACACACGCACGCACGCTCTCACACACTCACTCTTGTTTCTGAAAGTCTCATGATAACTGAAATTTCCAAGAGATTTCTTCGTATTCCGTGAAGCATTTAAACTGTCAATATCACTAGATAAAGCATTGGAAATCGACAGTTTCGACATTTTAAGCGAAAAACACACAACTTATATCTTATTCTTCTGCTGCAGACTTGTTCATCTCACAAATGGGGTGGAAAACCAGTATTTTACAATCAATTTTAACACTTAAAACAAGTAATAAAATTATTTAATTAGAGTGAAAAAAAATTGCGTTTATAACCTTTATCACCGAAACATATGATCTCTGTAATATATAATAATATATAAAATAATAATAAATAAATAAATAATAAATAATAATAATAATAATAATAATAATAAATAAATAATATACAAAATAAGAATAATATACTTTTTGATGAAAGTCTAATATGGCCTTCAAGTAAACTTCAACTTCCGGTTTGCCAAAACTTATTATGTTGTTTATATTAATATGTGAGTCTTAAATACCAAATTTGAGCAATTTTATATAATATTTTTATATAATTGTTGGTGAAAATCAGTAATGAACTTCAAGTAAAGTACCACTTCCGGTAATCATACAGTAACCAAAAAGGGAGGTTCACACCTAGATTATATAATAATCCTAAATACGAAATTTTAACTTTCTACGGCTACGTTTTTGAGTTATGCGAGATACGTACAAACGAACGTATGTACAGACGCCACGAAGAAACTAGTCAAAATGGATTCAGGGATGGTCAAAATGGATATTTCCGTTGAAAACTGAAAACCGAAAATTTTCGCGATTACAATACTTATTTTACTGCGTACAAGAAAGTAAAAAAGAATCAAAATTTGTACTTTCTGGAGTTTTGTTTATTTTTTAAAATGAATCAACAGTTTCACGAGAAGAAATGCCAAATTCTGAAATATGTAGGTGATAGAGTATTTATGCAATACTCATTCACAAGACCCTTATTTGCCCGGTCCTCACTCATTCCTCTGAGAGCTTGCTGTCCAATCAGAATAAAATACTTCATTTCTTTGATTAGAAGATACTTTGAAAAATCTTTGGGCCAATCTAAGAGAATGACTCTTGGAGAAGAAAGGAAGATAGGCAACTGTACGAAACTTTTGCAGATTTAGACTTAGAGAGTTTTATGCGAATTGGCATTCTCCACTTGCCAGGTCATGTGGTATGGATGGAAGACAGGACTCCTCCAGATAGATTGCTTTTTCACAAATGAAAAAATTGAACTACCCTTATTGAGATAGTTAGATATGGCAGCTAGAGATGATAGATCTCTTCTTGGCATTGAAAGGTGCTGAACAGCAGCACAGGAGTAAGTTCCTACATATGGCCAAGACTAACATCAAGTTGTAGCTTTATCTAAGTTGTGAAAAGAGCATCAAACTGGAACAATTCCAGAAAA
Organism: Rhaphigaster nebulosa; assembly: GCA_948150685.1. Classification (NCBI taxonomy): domain Eukaryota; kingdom Metazoa; phylum Arthropoda; class Insecta; order Hemiptera; family Pentatomidae; genus Rhaphigaster; species Rhaphigaster nebulosa. Next base: position 108,985,877 of record OX411308.1, on the reverse strand, counting down.
TTATATTGTATACACCGTAATGTGCTCATCGCTAATGTTTAGTAGTGTAAAATCCTTATCATAACTAAATTCTAGAAATCCTTTTCACTACTAAATTCAGGTAATTTCTATTTCCTGATAATGGAAAAAGAAATTACCTGAAAAACCATTGTTATGTGTTGTGGCTAACAATAAAAAGTGGAAAACTAGGCCTCTTACTAAAAAATTGAAGCTATTTGTTGAAAACATTTGCAATAAACCCTATCATATGGATACTATATAGATTGCTGTTATTAGTTATAATTATTGTTGTTATCTTTGAAATTATCCAAGTTTTATAAAGAGCATAGCTCATTGCTTCTGCTCAAGAGGTCATATAATTACATCTGTTGACTATTGACTAATGGTAGCTCGTATGGCTACCATTGGATAATGTAGGGGATATTTATGAGTGAAGAGGGTAAGTCAAGATGAGTTCAAGTGGGGAGTTTGTATTTTGTTTTTACATTTGTACTATAATAATATAATATGACTTGATTTCAGAAGTGTGAGAGCTTGATTTAAGATATACTCATATATTTTAAGATATTGTTTCTATTTTAATTTTTATCATTTGGTAGGGAAGGAGAAGAGGGGATGTTGGATAAATATTTCTTATATGAGAAGTATGCAACAATATACTATGCTTATCATTCAATTCAAAGATACTTAGTAAGTATTTTAATATTATTAAATAGAAAATAAGCACAAGATTACTTATTCTCTTATAAATTAGACTATTTATTATTATTTTTTAGGAGGAACCATTCACTGCATATCAACCTGAATCTTTATTTAATATTGCACGTTTCTTGATGCAGGAAACCAAAACTCTTCTTCCACCAGGAGTGTCACAATTGTATCCTTTAATTAATCTAAGAGGTTTTATTAGTTTGTTTTTATATAAGTATAAAAAAAAAAATAGTTGTTCTTAAATGTGTATTTTCAATTCAAATTTCTCATTGCAAAATGTTCCATTAGATTCATCTCTGGGGTCTCCAGTTGGTATACCAAGTTGAGATGGCTTTACTCAGTTTTCCGATGGCAATGCTTCCTAAGCATCTATCTTGTCCGATTCTTTAAAACTAAAAAGCCTCCGTACATCCTCAATTGGTTCACTTCTTGTTCCTCATTCCATTTTCTAAATACCTGATCCCAACTCTTAAACATGTATATCCCTTCTCCTTTTGGAATTCCTTACCCATCTCCATATGTAAAACATCATATTTACTTCATTTAAAAACCAATTATTTCTCCACCTCCTTAATCATCAATCTTCCACGAAAATGTAAAAATAATGACAAAAGTATTTCTATCAGTGTAAATGTTCCCCTTCAACAATTATTGAACTCTATATATGAAGAATTATTGCTATTTTAATCAGATGAAATCAAATCACAAAAGTAATATTTATTTTTTATAATTACCCAAAAAATATATTTGTTCCTTGACTTTTTAAATAGTGCAATACTTTATGCTATGTCTAAACAAGCAAGAAATCTTGGTGCTTATAAATTGGCTCGGCAAGTGCTTTCAAAATTGCAAACATTAAAGGTTCCTGCAAAATTTCAGGTATAATGTTATTTTAACATTTTTTGTTTTTCGCTTGTGATAGTTGTCTGATGTCATATTATCATGTTATTATTATTCTGCATGGCCAGTAGAATCATTTGTTGTTTTATTTATATTTTTTGCTGTAGGAATATGTGGATATCACGAGCATCATGGTAAAAGGTAAGCAGTATCAAGACAATGAAGAATTGTTGATCATGTGCTATCGTTGCTCGACGTACAATCCTCTGATGACTCCTCCTGGTGCAAAGGCAAATGCTTGTACAAACTGTGGCCAATCATTTGTCCACTCATTTGTTACATTTGGTATGTTTCTCAGTGTTTGGGTAATGTATTAAAAATATATACTATTAAGTCTATATCCTGTAGTTAAACTGTATTTTCGGAATATACTCAATCTTTTTTCTTTTGTAGAGGTGCTGCCATTGGTTGAATTCCAGCCTGAAAGTAGTATAAGTGAACAAGAAGCTCTTCGGCTTCTGGAGAGTGGCTCTGAAGAGGAGGAAGGCTGGCAACAGGACATCGGCAATGAAGTTCAAGCCTTACGTCCAGAGGCAGAAATTGGACATGACCCATTCACTGCCAGGCTTCTACAGGTAAAATTTAGATATCTTTATAATCATAACTTTTTTAATACTTCCATTGTAGATCAGTGGCCACTGTTTTGTCTCGTTTAATAATTGCTGTATATATCTAAAGACTTTGGACTGATGTACTTACGAAGGAATGTTTTATTGATCACGGATTTCGGTACATATGTATTTTAATTCGTGAAGAAAGTTTATTTTTATTCTCAGTAGAATTAATTTCTGTATTTTAGATGCTTGTATTTGTATTGATAAAAAAAAATATCAAATCTAATTTTTCTTTTTTCTTATTTCATGTATTGCTTCCTTATTCTTCCTAGAATAGAAATATCTATTCTTTATATAAAGTTTTAAAGGTTATGATTATGCTTATTTATTTTTATTACCTTTATTTTTGTGAAGAAATCTCACTCATTCCAACTTGTTATAAAATATTTACATAACTCCTAACTCATCAAATGATAGAATAAACTGTAGATATTATCGTAGACTACTAACGTGGTTTTCGACGGAACCATTCAACTCTTGATCTAATTTATTCCGTATAACAAATATTAGAGAAAAATGTCTGCAAAAAAAAGGTATAGTATGTCAGGTTTATATCAATATCAAAAAAGCATATGATTTTTTGGTCGCTAAAAGCTGTATAATATTTTTATTGAGCAGGATATACCAAAGAAGTTTAATTAAATTGTTTTTTTTTGTGAACAGACACACTTCCCGTAATATATGTTTATTTTTATAATACTATAATACTTTTACCCAAAACAAACCAACGTTTTGAAATATTCTTTCGTCCTCTCATGATTTCTTTCTTTCTAAAATTTAACAATACAACACTGTGCCTATTTTTCAATTATTAATGAATGTAATTTTAATATAATAATTTCAAAAACTAAATTATTTTACCTTAATTTTACTGGGTTTTTTTCTAGTATACAATAGTTGGCAATAATTCCCTAAAGTCTGTTGTTGTTTTTTCCATAAGCTAGTTATTTCGTCTATTATACCAAATATTAAAATTTTTTAAAACATTATTACAATAGGGATTTTCTGCTATGACTGATATCGATGTCACACTGAACTACACAGAATTACACTTACTAATCCATTAATCTGTTTGCTATTTGTCTATTGTCCAACATATCTGCCTAGGTCTATCAGTTATTTTTTTTTTTTTTGTACAAATCTAATACTTTATATGCCTAACTATTGTGTGTTGCTGATTATTATTGATTATGAAATGATTGTTATTGTCATTTAATTTTTAGTTTATAATTGTATCAGCATGGTGACTCTTTAAATTTACTGCATCTGAATTGAAATTCACTGCATTATTTATATTTTTTGTGATGCAAATAGCTTCCATAATCTTCCTATTTTTTTTTCATTATCTAAGATTTTTGGGTTATCAAAATCAAATTTATGATTGCTCATTATAATATGGGCAAGAGCTGCAATGTTTTTGTTTTTGCTATTCATACAATTTCCCATATGTTGTTTTATTCTAGTTTGTAGTTTTTTAGATATTTCCCCCATGTATATCATTTCAAAATTGCTATAATCTATTCTGTAAATCATGCTCTTTTTTTTCTATCATTGCTTCCTTGTACGCAGTAAAGGAAGTATTGTAGTCACGAACATTTTTGTTTTTCAGATTTCAAAGGAAATATCCATTTCGACCGTCCCTGAACCTATTTTGACTAGTCTTTCGGCTGCTCAAAAAGAGGAACGTGTTCACTGCTGCAATGAATTTTTACGTTGGTATAATGCCCAAAAAATTTCTTGGATTCACTTGTAACTGGGGATAAGGCAATGGTTCTATACTATGACCCACTCAGAAAAAGGGAGTTCATGGAATGGAGAAGGCCAGGAGAAGCACCTCTATTAAAGCAAAAGTCCCAGTCGACAAAAAAGGTAATGACCACCATTTTTTGGGATTGTAGAGGAAAACTGCTGATTGATTTCAAAAAAAGGAACACCACAGTTGATTTCAAGGAAAGGAACACCACAGTGAATGCAGTATAATGCAGCCCTACTTCACCGCTTATGAAACGCTATCAAAGAGAAAAGGCAGAGGAAGCTGACCAGAGGTGTTCGGCTTCTTCACGACAATGCCCTAGTCGGCACAACATTGATTTCCAAGGCCGCTGTGAAGGACTGCGGATTCCAAGAAACGTTCCATCCACCTTACAGCCCAGACTTGGCCCCTAGCGACTTCTATCTTTTCTCAAAGTTAAAATCTGACCTTCATGGGAGGAGATTTAACACCGACGAAGAGGTCCAAGCAGTGGTGGAAGAACATTTTTCTAACAAAGAAGTAAACTTTTTTCTCATGGTATAGAAATGTTGCCTAAGCATTGTATTAAGTGTGTAGAACTTAGAGGAGAATATATTGAAAAACGATAACACCAGTTTTTTTCTTTCACCTTTCTTTCTTCCTCACGCTGGAAACTTATGGACCTTACTACGTATTTCTTAAGTGCAAAGACAGATTCAGGCTTCTTGTAAACGAGTCATCAATAACCCCATGGACAATTTTTTCTTTGGCAAATTATAATTCCTACTCTTAGGGAGTATTCATTACTTCTTCTCATTTCTATAGTAATTTACTCTAGTCTCTCTCTTCAATTGTCTAAAGAAGTATTTGTTATACAGTCAGTTTTATCATTATCAATTATTCATTTATTATTTATTTTCAGGATCTTGCAGATGAAGTTGTAACTGTTAATAGGTCTGCTCTTAAGACTATGGATCTGTCTGAAGTAGTTATTTGTCGATTTCCGAAACCATTGAAAACACGTTATTTTAGAAATCTCCTTCCTGAGCTTCAAGTAACTCCATGTGCACATTGTAACAAAGTAAGTTTTTGGTTAATAGCTGTTTGTTAATATTTAGCGTTCTTATCTCATTAGGTAGTTTGTTATTTTGATTTAACGTTAAAGAAACTTTTATGAAATTTTGACTTGTATCACTGTTTTACTATTTTATCTTATGATCTTAATTTAAACTTGATAATTTTTTTTTGTAAATAATTTAAGTGGGTATTGCTTAATTTGAGTTAATTTCCTCAAAATTGTTCATATTTATTTTGTTTGATATTATTTTACGTAATAATTTATTGCTTAGATTTTCCACATGGATGATTTTGAAATGAAGATTCTGGAAAAAGGTTGCTGCCCATTTTGTCGTGTGCCTCCAGCGAGTGGAGAAGAAGAACTGGAAACTTCTTCTCTTTAATGCCATAGTAGTTACCATATTTTAGTTTTTTTAAACTTATTTTTTTCATGAATTGAATTTCATGGTTCATTCTTTTGTTGAAGTTTTTATTGGCCCAGGTGTATTTGTTTTTTTCTGGAACCTAAAAATTAGCACTGCTGCTAGATAGAAATAATTATTTCTTTTAGATTCGGAACACATTATTTTTTGTCAGTTAAAAATGATGATCGATTTATAATTACCTAATTTTGAACATTTTACAATTTTTAACTTTTGCAATTTTTATATGCACATGTAGCCTCTAAATAATATTTCTTGGCCATCTCTTTAGTTGCACTCTAACAGAATATTATTTTATAATAGAGTAGATATTCATCAGACCCCCCAGAGTAGATGTGGTAGAATTCATGTTCATCCTTAATTAATTAGTAAATTTGATATGTGTGTATATATATATATATATATATATATATATATATATATATATATATATATATATATATATATAATACCACGGAATGGGGAACATCCATTTTTTTTTTTTTTTTTTTTTACTAAATACAAAACTAATGCTTTATATTTTCATATAATTAATACATATATTTGTGAGACAGAAGAAAATAAATAATAATTCAGCCCCACAAATATTATGATAGTTAACTATATACATATAGGTATATCTAGTGTGATAGATATACTAGCCCCACAAGGTATAGGTAATACACCTATTGGCATATTTATATATATATATATATATATATATATATATATATATATATATATATATATATATATATATATATATAATACAATATACCTATATAGGTATATTTTTATATATTAATTATATTTCTATAACTGTTGTTTTAAATTTTTTATTTATTGTATTTGATAAAATATTAAACAGCTTAATTAATTAAACTATATTAACGAATGCTTGCATAATTTATTTTGTTTTGAAGTTGAATAATGCAACACAAAATAATACAATCGCTGAACAATGTAAACAGTTTCATAGGTAAACTCTTAGTGACTGAGATGAATTAATGTCAGTGAATATATTGCTAAATTGATTTTAACTTTCAATATAAAGTGAAGTGATTGGTTTTAAAATTCAATATTCTAGTCGTTAAATCATAAACCTTCATATTTTGAAATCTAATTGTATGATCGAAAGAAGCCAAATAAATTACTCAAATGTGAAAGATGGACATTTCAGTTCTGAAAAAAGATATTTTAATGAAATTTGAAATTATTACTAAAATAATTTCAAGGTCATTATTTTCTGGGTCATCACAAAAGATGTCTAAATGGATAATATAAGCAGGTTTATCTTAGCAATACTTTTAAATATATTGAATAGCAAACTGGAAGCTATATGAACATATGTATTCAAGTTTTGGTTTGTTACAGGTAGCCAGCCCATATTCAATAGCTTTGCCATATTTATTTTAAATTGTCTTGTTACTGTGCCATGAATGTTGGCCATTTTTTTTTTTAACTTCAGTTTGAATCCTTATGATTCATTTTTGATCTAATGAAATTTATTTTGTATTAAATTAAAATTATTATTTACACTAATGTGGTATCATAAATTAGTTTTTGTTAGTTCTTAGTCTTCGTTTAAAAAAAAATTGAAAATATTAGTGTCGTTCGTTTAAGAGCTTTAATGTGTTTTAGATTTTAGAATATGTATTTACAGAAGAAAACATATTATATTTTAAAGCATATAATAACTGAACATATTATTTTGAAACATATATTATTTTGAAATTCTTTAATTTTTATTTCTCGCTTAGGTTTTGGTTCTTAATTGTTGGTGATTCTGCTTTATTAGTTTTTTAAATTAATATAATAAGAGTATTCAATTGGAGCCCAGAGAAAATCTGATAACTTAAATTTTTCATTGAATAAAATATCTAAGATAAATAGAATTATCATAAGACATTATAAAGGTTAAAATTAAAGATCTCCTATAACATTATTATTATTTAATTTATAATTAAATCTAGTTGTTGTTGATTGTAAATATTGATTTTTATGATAAGAGTACATACGATGTTCTAATTATCAGTACAAAGATTCGCTTTAATCGTTGACAATGATTCCCTCCTGCAGTCTTTCATTAGATATCTGTTGCTGCAAAGTATTATTTAATTAATAACTATATTAGCTTTATCCTGTATTAAGTTTGTACCTTCAGTGCATCTGGTAGATATTATGATTTAGATTAATGTTTGATGCAGAATTAACACATAAATTAAACTTTTACTGAAGGTATGTTGATTTGGTGGTTCCTCCTTCTTTCCTGAAATAAAAATCACCTTTTGTGATATGAACTTTGTTATTTTTACAGGAATGTAGTAATGAATTTTTATTCAGTAAAACCTGAACCTTTTTTCAGTTTCTTGGATTCAGTAACTGGTAAGGATGTACTTACTGTTTCTTGATTGACCCTCCTATAAGGAGGTGATGAAGTAATGTTTAGGTGATCCAGGCTCAACCACCAGGTTTATCTCCTAACTTCCTTAAGGGAAGTTCACCACGTACCCATTTTGTGGAAACAGGAAAATCTTCTGATCCCAAAGTAGATCCATGGATGATAAAACAGATAATCAATTTTCTGCTATTTTCTGAGGTGAAGCTGGACTCTTTAGCTCAGTGAAGTTCCGCTCAAACTCACTGGCAATTTTTCAAAATACAGGCTCCAGGAAGCTCTTTATTTTATCAGCCACTGAGCAACGGATTGGGGAATGAAAATAAACTAACAAAATAAACTAGCACAGAAAACGAAATACACTATCTTCCCCATGTCCAAAAATGAACAACAGAGACTTGAGTACAAACTTGGACCATCAGCCATACAACTCGAAAAAACCCCCATATATCTGAGAATAAAGTTGGACAAAAGGCTGATTTGGAGACTGCAAATAGAATCATGCACAATGAAGAGCCTCAAAAGAGGGTGCCTTATGAGAAAGATCATAGGTTCAGCCTGGGGAGCAGATCATAAAACTCTGCACTCTGCAAAACCTGTATGTGGGCTACCTCTGACCAGTATCTTACCCTTAGTAGCTTTCCCTCGGATACTCAGCCCGAATCAAGAGGAAGAGCTCTGTGCATCACATCAAAATCCTACAAGAAGAGCTTAACACGCGAGATATACAACTGGCACCATTTGACTGTGCAATACTTCCCCCATTCTGGGAGGTTGCCACAAAGGCAAGAATATTTGACACCATACCAGGCGTAAATAGCAAGAACGAATTGCTACCTATTGAACTGCTAAACCGGACTCTGGTGTTTATCAACGAGGAGTACCCACCACAGGATTGGACAAGAGCCTTCACAGATGGTTCGGTAGCAGAAGGAAGAAAAGGCAGTGGTGGCGGAATTCTCATAAAATTCCCAAATGGCGCAACCATAGAAAAGTATATTGCCACAGGGCTAAACTCCAGCAACTACCGAGCTGTGCAAGAAGACATAATTGAAGCCTTCAGGACCAGCTCTTCTGCTTCCTACGATCTCCACAAAGTTGTAATTTTTACTAATGTACGTTGTTCTCCAAGCAATGCAAGACAGGATAAAAGCAGTAGTGGGCCTAAAAAATCTGGTCTCTGCTATAAACTTGATGGCAAACCTTGCTGGAACAACAATCCTCCAGTGGATCCCGGAGCACTGTTGAATTGCCGGTTACAAGGGCGTGGACATACTGGTGAAATCGGGATTCTTGATGCCCCTATTCCAAATTGACAAGATCAAGGCACTTAATAAGGGTGTCATTGGGAAATGATGGTCAGGCATGAATCCCGCATAAGGTTCCCACGATGACTATTTCAAATTAAGCAGAAGGGAACTAGTAGCGATTCTTAGACTCAGGACAGGGCACAACCGGCTCAAAACATATATATTTAGGAAGTTCAAGATAAGAACGAGCTCCCTATGCGATTGCGGTGGAGGAGAACAGACAGCTGACCATATCCTTCAGTCCTGCATGAAAATTTGGTCAGTACCAGTGTCGCTGGAGAGGAAGCTGTGCGGAAGCTTGGAGGATCTTAAGAGGACCACTTGTTTTTGTTGACTGGCATCGTCATATAAGGGAGGAACAAAAAAAAAGAAGAAAAAAGATATATTTGGAAATGTTTTTTGTTATGTTTGGCTAGGAATCAACCCAAAACTGAATTACAATTCATATTAAAAGTAATATACATTTAACCTAATACTATACAATAAAATTCATTGTAAAATTATTTTACTCTGACAAAAATATCTGATGTGGGCAAAACATGACTTCCTTGTATGCCTAATAAGTTATAAATCTGTGGCTCAAAAAGTGATATTGAATTTGGTTACTAATTGCCGAAGATTGCAGTAAAAATGACACTTGGCTTCCCGACATCCATCTATTGACACACAAAAACACACACTCTTGTTACTGGAGATAACATTCCGTTATTATATGTCGTTTTCCTTCAGTAGGTAACTAGTTTCCAAGATATTTCTTCATGTTCCGTGACAACAATAAAACTGCCAATATCACTGGATAAAGCATTAGAAATCGACAGTTTCGACATTTTAAGCGGGAAAATCCACTTAATATATTATTCTCATGCTGCGGACTTGTTGATTTCACAAATGGGGAGGAAAAACCAGTATTTTACACTCAATTTTAACACTTAAAACCAGTAATTAAAATGTTTACTTGGATTAGAAACCTAATTGCATTTGTAACCTTTGTTACCGAAACATATGATTTCTCTTTTAATACCTTTTACGAAGTAAAGGAAGTATTGTAATCACGAAAATTTTCGGTTTTCAGATTTCAACGAAAATATCCATTTTGACCATCCCTGAATCCATTTTGACTAGTTTCGTCGTGGCGTCTGTACGTAAAATACGTACGTTCGTTCGTATTTCGCATAACTCAAAAACGGTTAGCCGTAGAAAGTTGAAATTTTGGATTGTTGATTGTTGATTTGGATTGTTGTAAAATCTAGTTGTGAACCTCCCTTTTTGGTCACTGCTTAATCACCGGAAGTGGTACTTTACTTGAAGGTCATATTAGACTTTCATAAAAAATTATATTAAAATATAATGTAAAACATCTCAAATTTGATAAATAGGACTTTTATATTGATGTGAATGTATTTACTATATTCTGGTTAAAATTGGTGAGCCGAAAAGGGTACTTTACTTGAAGGTCATAATAAGCTTACATCAAAAATTATATCACTACTATATATTATTACGTTAGTATAGATCCCTTTTCCGGCTCTCAGGAGTGATGGATTTTGACGAGTGAGGTGTCAAAAGAAAGAATTTCACCGAGAGGTGACGAATTCCAATTTTGTTTCTTAAAATCTTACAAGGGCTTAAATATAAGTGATGAAAAAACTGTATGGTTTCAAAACTTTGACGACAGAGAATCGGCGGATCGAGACGGGATAAATTGGGTTTTAAAGATTTTTACGCGGGCATCAAGATCATGTACGCTCCCACGGAACGTATTGGTCCAGCGTTTTAAAGCATAAAAACCTACCGTTTTTTAGATAACACAGGATATAAGTCCGCATGGGCCATCTTGCGTACGTGCCGTTGTCATGGCAACTTTATGTCAATTTGAGTCTGTTTACAAAATCTTTTAATGAGTTTAATTTATTGTTTCCCATGTCCAACCCTAAAGGGCACTGCTATGTGTGATTACTACACATAGAAAATGGTATAGCTGAATCTTATTGCCTAACAGCTAAATTGAAGAAATGTTTTCCAGTGGGGTAACTTATTAAATATGAATTGTAACTTCAACATAGTCATTACAAACTATGTAGCTTCACCAAATGTGTGTGTTAAATAAACATTTTTGGTAATATTATATTGTTTACACGAATAAATATGTTTCCCTAATATCGCTTATACTTCTAATGTATTAGGAATTATGCGAGAGTTCTCGCTCGGGTATACTAGTTTAAATTAAATACATAAATCATATGTTTCGGTAATAAAGGTTACAATCGCAATTTGGTTTCCAATCCAATTAAACATTTTTACTACTTGTTTTAAGTGTTAAAATTTAGTGTAAAATACTGGTTTTCCTCCCTATTTGTGTCTCTTTGTCAATAGATGGATGTCGCGACGCCGAGTGTTGTTTTTGAGATACTGTGATCTTCGGAAACTAGTAACCAAATTCAGATTTATAGTTCAATAGGCGTGCAAGGAAGTAATGTGTTGCCCACATCAGATATTTTAAATATAATTTTTGACGTAAGCTTATTATGACCTTCAAGTAAAGTACCCTTTTCGGCTCACCAATTTTAACCAAGTTATAGTAAATACATTCATATCGATATAAAAGTCCTATTTTCCAAATTTGAAATGTTTTACATTTTATTTTAGTATAATTTTTTATGAAAGTCCAATATGACCTTCAAGTAAAATACCGCTTCAGGTTTTCCAATTTAAACCTCAATCTAGTATGTTATTTAAATATATATATATATATATATATATATATATATATATATATATATATATATATATATATATATATATATATATATATATATATATATATATATATATATTAGTTATAAATACTAAATCTGAGAAGTTATGCTTAGTATTTTAATATAATTTTTTATGGAAATCAATTATGACCTTCAAGTAAAGTACCACTTCCGGTAATCAAGCAGTGGCCAAAAAGGGAGGTTCAAAACTAGATTTTACAACAATCTTAAATACAAAATTTCAACTTTCTACGGCTGACCCTTTTTGAGTTATGCGAAATACGAACGAACGTTCGTACAGACGCCACGACGAAATTAGTCAAAATGGATTCAGTGATGGTCAAAATGGATATTTCCGTTGAAATCTGAAAACCGAAAATTTTCGCGATTACAATTCTTCCTTTACTTCGTACAAGGAAGTTATTAAAAGAGAAATCATATGTTTCGGTAACAAAGGTTACAAATGCAATTTGGTTTCCAACCCAATTAAACATTTTTATTACTGGTTTTAAGTGTTAAAATTGAGTGTAAAATACTAGTTTTCCTCTCCATTTGTGAGATCAACAAGTCTGCAGCATGAGAATAATATATTAGTTGTGGGTTTTTCAAAGTTATTCAAAATGGATTCAGGGATGGTCAAAATGGATATTTCCGTTGAAATCTGAAAACCGAAAATTTTCGCTATTACAATACTTCCTTTATTTCGTACAAGGACCGAAGAAAATGTCAGTTCAGACAATTCATCTGCATAGCAAAAGAAACAAGACTTTAATGTCTCTCAAGATGTGGTTTGAAAGTTATTGTTATATTTTGGATTTTGTTTTGAGTTTGGTTGTGGCAAAAAAAAATCATTATCTGTTCTACCAGCAATGGGTACCTATAAATTGGGTACCTTACTCATCAATTGGTTGGGAGAGGGGCAGGAACCTGGCGATTGAGTATGGATACTGATCACATCATCACCTTGTACAGCAGTTGCTCATGAAGCATTATGTACTTCTTTTTTTTTTTTAAATAGATTAAAATAGTTTTTTCAAGAAATATATACCAATTTGGTCCGACCAGATGGTAACATTTATTGGTTGGTACCAAGAATATCATTTAAACAATTAATCAATTAAAATACAGTACTGTTTTTGTTTAAATGCTTGGGTGCTGTAGAGGCGGCAACATTAATAATATTTATATAATTTGAAAGTAAATACCAAAATTAACCAAATGAGGGTGTTGCATTTAAATTAAATAATTTTTTTAAATAACTGTTACAGAATATACTTAATTAATTATAAGAAACTTATATTACTTGTCGAGTAATGATCCCAAGACCATTTTTAGGTTCTACTAGTACAAGATTTTTTCTTTTATATTTTAATGCCTGCCCTGTTTTAATATCATCCACAAGATTTTTTCCCTATATTCCCCATGAAAATGAACTTGGAAGACGATTTAGAAAATAGAGAACCATGGCCACAGAACGATTTTTAAAAATATTTTTTATTGTTTTAATGGACATGTACATAGTACACATATATTAAATATGTATATTTTACTTGTTTATTGAAATGTTCATGTATATTGAACTAAATGTAAATGTATCATTTGGATTCAACGTTCATGCTTGTTGAGATCTCAGAAAAAAATAATCAATTACCACTATTCTTCCTCTATCTTAGGCCTCGGTAGAGTCGAAATAACTAAACAATCTTTCTTTTCAAATTTCGTTAAAAAAATGGCGTTTGACAAAAGGCAGGAAGCTTTTGTTGGATTTGTTATAAAATTTTACTTACCGTTTCTATTGATTGTGACGTTGGATTGAAAGAGGGACAAAAGACAAGAACAGATAAGTTTGGTCTTTTGTTCAGTCTCTCTTCAAGCCAATTTCTTCCTACCTTCTGTTCTTAGGCCTATGCTTTCAGTTGCTATTGACCAGTCAATTCCGCGGGGTTATATTGATGTTATATGCCTTCTCGTTTCAAAATAATTTGGCCCAAATCGATCCATATTTAATAACCAAAAAGTAACTAATAAGATTAAGTAATGTTAAATGAAATAAAAATATGAAGTAAAAATAAATATACACAAAAAGAAACTCTTAATCCTAAGTCTGGCGTTTAATTAAATAAATTGACGTACTAATATTATTTTATACGATATAATTAAGACCTTATTTCCAGCTACCATTCGGATCTATCCCCTAGGTAGTGGCCAAGAGAATTTTTTGCAGAGGCTTTTATTATTAATTAAAATTCTTAATTACAAGAGATTCTATGAGATAACAAATTATGAATATATGATATTTTTTAAAAGTCAATAATAATTTCCAAGACATTATGTCGGGTATTTTGCCGAAAGAACGATAAGTAGAATTAAGGCTAGCATAATTACTGGTCATACTTCGTACGTCTTTGATGTAGGCAACGATTGATGGTGGTTTCTGGCATAGAACCTTCGGGTTCGCTAAGTCTCATAATTATTTTAAGGATTTCATTGCTAACGGAATCGGGATCCCGAAACCTCTATTTTTTTATTTTTATATGACTTCCGCTCCATCCTCTGGAATGTACTACCGCTCAAACAACCAAAAGTCCATGAATGCTGTGACGTATCATATGCATATAATTTTATTTAATGACAGTTTTGTAGAAATTATCTTTATAATGAAACTGTTTAAGGGAAATTTTCATTTTTAGTCTGAAGTTAAATCCAGAATCTTTAATTCAAGATGTTCAGTTTATTTTTTGTAGGCTTTGAAATATTTAGAATTGGTAATTCAGACTAGATACAGTGGACGACCCTATTGAGGCAGAATTGGAATCCTGCTCGGACCGAACTATTGCGGTAAGGCTTCAGGTGGTGTTTGCCAACTAATTCAGATGCTGGTCAGCAGAGCGCGAAGCCAACGATTAGAGCAGCCTATTAGCCAGGCTATTGTATTGTTCGATGCTTCTATTGTTGTTGGCAACTCAACTGGATTTCACACACCCATGGAATGATTATATAGAAAGAAAGTTAATTTTTTTATGAAGTTCTATATTCTGTATTATCAATTAATCAGATCTTTTCTACTTATACTTAATAATAATTTGTTTTTACATCTCCTAAATAATAAACACTAATGCACCGTTATGCAGTGAAATGAACATCGTTACAAATACTTTCACATAAATTCAACAAAAAAAATCTGCTAAGTAGGCTCAGTGTAGCTAGTTACCTCACCATTTTATTGAGTACATAAATAAATAATCTTGTATCACTACTTATTTATTTATGTGCGCACCCATGAACCTATGAAGGGTTCTGGGCTTAGTTAGTAAGGAAGTACTATTTTGACCAACGGTCTTGCAAGAAGGTGGTTTGGTCAGTATTACGCTCAACTAGCGTTAATCCCTTCTGCCGATCCTCGCCCCGCATGGTTTCCACTATCAGCTTGCAGCTGATAATGGTTCGGCATAGTAACCGATCTGCCCGGACCGCCATAATCTTTTAATTTTTCCCCAGATCGTTGTGTTCCCCAAGTACAGGTAAGACGTCGTCCCAGGCTTCGACGTGTCTTTCAGTGCCATAAAGATTTGGTCCTCCCGTGAGGACTCTGCTGTGACCAGATGGTCGTGGTCTTATTGCCTCCGTACTGAGAGTATTCTACCTTCGTAAATCCTGAGATCCAGGATTTGTCTTCCAAATGATTTGGCGACGCTTGTCGTTTATGATCTTTTCGGTTTACAACATCTCTACCTGTCTGTCCTCGGCTGAGCTTTCTTCTTCTTCTGGGAACTGACCTTCCTCATCCGGTTCGCGCGATCCCTTCTCCGTCGGGGTCCATTCACGCAAGAATTGGCGCACGTCTTTGGACGGGCTCCCGCCTTCCTTCTCAACCGCGTTAATCATGATGGCCCTGGAGAGCCGGTCCGCGACTAAGTTGTCTCTCCCGGACTTATAAATTATTTCCATGTTGTATTGGGTCAGGAGTTCCTTCCACCTCGGCCCCCAAAGCATATTCGCTCGCATCCGTTGTGATATTAAAATCCTACCATTGCGGATGTTCGCCTCCATCAGCGGTGTTATGATTATCTTCGCTCCCTTCTTCGAAAACCTATTGAGCGGTACCAGGTACTCTGTCATGTTTGGCACAAATCGCCGATAATAATTGAGGGTTCCCAGCAATCGGTGTATTCCCTTCACGTCCCTCTGCACATCCATGGCCTTCATCTTCTTTGTGTCTGGTTTCATTTCCTGGGAGATCGTATGCCCTAAAAATTTTATCTAGTGTTGTCCCCAGATCGATTTTTCCGCTGGCAACCTTAGTTCGAACTGTTGTATTCTTTCGAACACGCTGCGTAAGTGTGTCACGTGTTCGGGCTCTGACTTGCTTAACACCAGTAGATCGTCCATGTACACCTGGCAAATTGACTCATCGATCTCCCATAGAAATTCATCCATGAGGAGTGGAAAAGTGATTGGTGCGTTTTTCAACCCTAACGGCATGCTCGTGAACTCATTATGCCGTCTTTCAAAAGTGAACGTCGTTTTATGCTGGTCTCTCGAGTGCATTCCGATTTGTTAATATCCCGCCTTAAGATCTAGTAAGCTGAATATCGTCACCCCACCTATCGTCACCCAAAATGTCCTCGAACCTATCGTGAAAGAAACACTTCAATATCCAAATCAAGACTAACTTTATTAGCCGCGTAATCCTTATATACATTCTGAGCTGTTGTTTACAGCCGGCTATGGTATTATCAATGATACTGTCGCACTGGGTCTCAACTTATATATACAAATGTATATATGTGATATATATACATATATATATATATATATATATATATATATATATATATATATATATATATATATATATATATATAACATATATTTGTTGGGTACGTAAGGAAAAACAAATGCCAACAACAAATGTATAAAAAAAAAAAAGTATAAGGAAAAACAAATTTAGTGTTTAAATTATTTATTTCGATAAATTATTGATAAATATATTACACATTAGTCTCGGACTTCAAGGAAAAAAAATTGTAACTTGGACTTTTCATTTGGTTCAGTATAAAATATAGCTTCATACATCAAGTCGTAGATTGAAAAAGAAATATATGGAGATAGCGGAACATCTCATTTTGGAAACGATTCAGTCTAGAACTATTTATTTAGCATTTAAATTGATTATCAATTGAGAATGCTTATTTATCACAGTCCATATTGTGCAGTCTTTCAGCAAAAGAAAACTCAGGCAGATTATGAATTTTATTAAATTTCAAAACTATGCAGTAGAAATATTTAAATTCATATCAATATAACATAAACATAAATTAAACGCCGAAAACATCAAAGGCTATTCGTGAAAAAAAATGTAGTAATAAAATAAAATAAGAAATATTTAAAGTTTAATTTCCCCTCCCTCCCTCCCCCCCGATACTTAGCAATCTTATTCTGTGTTCCCTACGATTAGTTTATAAACTTCTTAATATTTCCTAAGACATTAGGAAATATCGAGAAGGATGAAATTCCATGATTTTACTGACAGATTTCAAGGGATTGCTGATGTAATAAATGGTTTAATGTTGGAAATCAATTTTTCTATGGCTATAAACGAAAATATTGAGAGACTTGATCACTGGAAAAGATTTTGATTTGATCCGCTTAATATTAATTTATAATTTTCCAAATTATATCCAAAATTATAAATTAATATTAAGCGGATCAAATAAAAATCTTTCCATGTGATAATTATCAATCGTATTATTTTAGTCATTACAGCAAACTGTTGTTATTTTTCAGTATGTACTGTATATTCTAGACAATGCATGTCTCTAGATTTCGGACTTAATCTAAATTCCTTTATGAGCTCAAAGGAGTTCAGCTCATTGGTTTATAGGAACCAGTAGCTAAACAGACGGAATAGGCAATAAGGGCTTTTCGCAGTCCTCAAATACTTTATTAAGTAAGCTCTTGTTTAACAAGCCTGTCACTTAGTTTTTGTGAAATTCCTGTCCTATGATACAGTTATAGGAACTGGAAACAGAACTATTCGGAGAATAGTTGAGTAGTATAAGAAATAAGAAATAATAAGAATGTAATGGTTCACTCAATAAAAATGAAACCGAAGAATTATCTATGCATAACTCTAAAAATATTTTCGTCATTAACTTTCTGAGTTGGGATATGATTTCTTCTGGTTAGAGTTATTTATTTTGATTAATATAAAAAAAAAAAAAAAAAAAAAAAAATGTTTCCTGGTTTAATTAACTACGAAACTAGAGAAATCCTAGACTATACCATAATTTAGAATACCGCGATCTCAACGCTCTCGTAACTGCTGCCTACGGTTGCACAACATACTAATTCTATCACATGTTGAGAGAGCCGAATTTGATACGAATACTGGATACATCTCTTCATAACGAAGGTAAGTTATGAAAGTGAGGAAAGATATCTTAACTTAGGGCTACCATAGAATGGAAGCAGTAGATAGCAATAAACTTCTCATTTCATCTTATCGTTGGAAATTTGTGAGAATGAGACTCATACAAGCGTAGGTAGGAACCGAGAATCATGGAGTCAATAGTTCCTGCATATCTAAGTATGTTAATGAAATCCCGGAAAAAGTTTCAGAATAGGTATGTATAATATATGTATATATGTAAATACAAGATGAGATTCTGTTCCTACATCAATATATCTTGTGAATTCTTTCTACACCTGATTAAAAAAAAAAAAAGTTCTAAGAAATGGTCAGAAACACAATAGTTCGGAAATATTTTATGTTTTGTAGTTTTGTAATATTGGCCATATAAGTCAATAAGGTGATAAAACTTATTAAAATTTTCCTACATTTTATTATTCGACGAGTTTCATTATTACTTAACCAATGAAGTAGAAAGGCATCACTATCAGTGTTGTCCAGTCAAATTGCAGATTTACGTTGCAAAAGGTGGAATAGAAGGTTTTATTGTTTTAACTTGTTTCTGTGGGTGATAAGTTAAGGGAAACCAAAGAAATAATTGGAACCAAATTTATCATGGCTAAGTTTTCTGAAACCTAATAATAACGCAAATTTCAAACTTTTTTTCAGTTTTTTGCTTTTAACTTCTAAACGATGCGTTACAGCCAATAACACTTCACTACAAAAGTTAAAAATCATTAAATTTTCTACGATTTATACTGGTTAAACGTTTTAACCAGAACTCTAAATACGTACCAAGATAAAGCACTTCAAAGTTTCGAAATTTGTTACAAAATATTGAAGAATACAGGTTTTTCTCTAGTAACTTTTATCTTTCAATATTTCGATATGAATAAAGTTCAATAACCTAAAACAATAGAAAGCATAACCATAGTGAGATGTTCATTTCAGAATAAAGAACATAATTATGGATGTATAAAAAATTAATTTTACAAAAATATTTGCTGCATGCAGTATCAAGGTTTATTTATCAAGGTAGATTTATCTTGCAAAATGTGGGGTAAAAGGTTTTATTGTTTTAACTTGTTGATATGAATAATATGATGGTAAAAACAAGTTTTTCACACAAAATTTATCATGGCTAAATTTTCTGTAGCCTAAAATCCACGAAGCTATGGCCCTTTCTTACAGATAAAATATAAACTTAAAAATTAACTTATAACAATAATTTCGTGTATGACATACATTGTGACAATAATGATTTATAATTCAATATAATATATATATATATATATGTATATTGTATATATAAATATATCTTTCCGAAAAATGCAGTTAAGCCGAACCCGTCTTTGTAGTATTTATTTTTGTTTGCGGATGGTTACAAAGGAATAAATTATGACACTAAAATTATTTTTCTGAAAAATGTTGAAATTTTAAGTTTACCAATTGAGAATTTTGAGGAATGTTCATCATGATTTTCTACCTTAAAATCATATGATTTAAAATCCTGGTGTACACAACTAACCTACCTGTTAAGCTGAGGCGAATCCAGTAGTGGACAAAAGAGACGAACGCCCAGGGCCCCATGCCCGTGGGTTCTCTGCGCCATAGAAAAATTAAATACATGATTAATACATTACAAACAAATCTGTAGTTTTATGGGACTCTCGGACTCCCCTTCCTCTTGGGAGATTTCCATACATCTCAAGTCTCCCGGCAGACCTCTGCCCTAACTAAGGGTAGTCCCGCAAGATCTAAATCAGTTACTGTGATTAAGTATAGGTAAGTACGAGGCCGTGGTGGCTCAGAGTGTTTAGGCGTCACCTCAGCAACTTCGATACTGCTACGGCGCCGCCGCACGGTGGAAAAACGAGAGAATTAGGAGAAGAAAACTCCTAACATTTTTTAAACTTCCAGCAGAATCATTTTCTGTTTTCTTCAATATCATTGGCTTTCACTTCATAATATAATGCTGATGATGTTTTACTAGATTTAGTTGGTGCGGAAAAATAATGAATGCCATAGATCAGTGATGATATTGATTTGGGAATTTTTCCCGGTTTTGTACTCCCACTGTCTCCGCAAATCTATGTTGCGGAACTCAAGAGCTTCTTCGGAAAGCATTCCAATTGGTATTCCATCTGTTCCATAAATCAAGCGGCGAAGCACATTTGCTGGCATATAGAACCAATCATAAAAGTTTACCGCTAGTTTGGCGGTTTCATAGGCAAATAAGCTGAACGATGCAATATCAAGAAGTAATCCACAGAAAATAGTTTTAAGAATAACACAACCTTTTGTTAAGCCTCTCTTATACACCAGTGATGTGGGAAGCAGTTTCATATTGTGCGAAAAACCTCCTCGCGGTATTACTGTTATTTGTAATCCCATAGCTAGACTGAAGGATGTCCTCGAGTATTCCCAATCTTTTTGGTTCATTATTTTGAATGATGAAATTTTGCTATCGACCAAGAAAAAATAAATTTTAATTCTCTTCCAGTAGAGGGAATTTAGGGGAGCTGGGACACTCCTGTGCGCGCCCACGTGACCAGTCACGTGACCTATGGCGGGAAATTTGAATTTGAATTTTTGCCTCGACCTTAACTGCCACGTGGTCTTGTCTCGACCCTGCCTTAACCACCACGTGGTCTCGTCTCGACCTAACCTTAACTATTAGGCCACGCCCCTTTTTAGTCACGTGACTCCTATGCCACGCCCCTTTTTGGTCAGGTGACCCCTATGCCACGCCCCTTTTTAGTCCATGGCACCCATGGCATGATACCCATGGCACTTACTGGTCTAGGCTCCGCCCACATGTTTTAGTCACGTGATCCAGTCACGTGACCCATGGAACCTCCTGACCTATGCTCCGCCCACAAGATTTACCCCCTCTACCCATTGAAGGGTCAGGTACCAACCTTATAGAGCATGAGTGTACCCGGCTGCCATTTTGTTTTTCTTACACCACCATTTTGTTTTTCTACTGTTTGAGAGACTTGAGGTTTTGTTGAAAGGTTAGGTACCCACCTTATAGAGCATGAGTGTACCCGGCCGCCATTTTGTTTTTTATACATCGCCATTTTGTTTGTTTTTTATCATTTACAAACAATGATAAAGAGCCTTTTAATCATTTCATAATATCTGGATAGATGACGTCATTATTATTAGCTAAAGTTTTGTACCTTTTTAGTTCGGCATTAAGCCTTAAGCCTCTTCACCACGTCAAGGTAAAGGTACAACGAAGAGGTTTTTTTTTATTTTTTTTTTTATATATTTTTTTTTTAATTTATTTTTTTATTTATAATGTAACACTAATACAAAATAAAGTTATAATACAATCATAAAATTTGATCTTGTAAAATTTATACAAAACAAACATAAAATTTAATAAATAAAGAAATATATATATTTAAACAGAACAAAATATAAGCCTTCTTTAATCTATGATATAATAAAACTAAACCCTCTAATTGTATTTAAATTTAATTTGGAAAACAAAAATATAATAATGATATCATCATGAAATGCATAATAAGCAGAACTTTTTGCTAAATGGCAGGCTGGTCGGCATAGCAAATATTAATATCGTAGCCCTGAGCAATAATAATTATGAGCCTGATAAGAAAAAATTTATTTTCGATACGGATCAAGATAAGAAAATATTTAATAAACATTTCGATTTTTTTGTTGTTGTATTTTCATGCAATTAAAAGAGAAACAAAAGCATTGGAACAATTCTGTTGAACTAATTGGAGATCTATTCACCTCTCATTCACTCACACAATCAAGTTTGCGGTTTTTTAGACCTCGCCAGTGACTTACATTAAGGGTTTACAGGTGTTTAAACCTTGCCAGTGACCCATTCCATTTAGGATTTACGGGTGTTTAAACCACGCCAGTGACCCATTCCATTCAAGGTGAATAGAATTTAAACCAATTATTTTTTATCCATGCTTCTAAAGCCTTTGTCCGATACTGCGTGCATTTCTCTTGAGAAAAATGATGCATGATGCAATGGTTGCCTTGCTCATCTAAGATGAGTGAATCAATTTTCGGACAACCAAAATCTTCCAAGTTGACTATAGAGCAATTGCTCAAATTTTGTGATAGAAATAGTTTCTTATCTCGACCCTTAACAAAAACAAATTTATAATTACAATCAATAAAGTTGAAAATTTCTTCAATAATTTCATATTCAACTTCCCCATATTCCCATTTAATTTTATGATAATAATTTTCTAGCCAATAGTTTGTTCTTCTACTTTTATCAGTTTGTGTATATTGCTTCGGTGGTTTAAAAATCCAATGTCTTGACGACTTGAAAGCTTGATCAAAAAGAGACAACTCTTTAATAATATAACCTCCCAGGCTATCGACAAAGCACTGGAAGTCTACAATCACTACACTAGCCGAAACCATACTGAACACTGAGCAAACGATTCACCTCATTTTATACCATTCGCCGAACCGTACCAATTAGAGGGTTATATTCTACGAGTCTATCATGTATAATTAGACAATATGCTGTAGTATTTGACGGAAATATAGTTTTTGATTCGAATTCTAATCTTACATCTACTGGTCCACTTTTTATAGATTCAGATTGTTTCGAACAATCTATAACGATTAAAGGTGCTTTTTCTTTAAAGTTTTGTAAAGACGACAGAGGTTGCATTTGTGTGCCATAATAGGAATTTTGAAATGAAGCGTACATATGGTAGAGCAGGGCGAACCGATTCGATGAAATATCTATATTCAAATCATCATAAGGATAAGCTTTACAATTTAAATACAATTTGACGTTGGAAATATTACAATGATCAAAGTTGCTTGCATCTTTTACATGATTATTCAATCTTTCAGTTTGAAAAGTTAATATGATATAACGTGGTTTTTCCAGCTGACTTGAAGTTTTAACGGGCCAGATTTGTCTCTGACTCGCTGGCAGTAAAGGATAATCGTAAAGTTCCCAGGTTCTAAAACCTAGTGAAAATATCTTTTCTGATTTGAGATGACGCATCAAAGCCAGTCTCTGATGTTCATTTACTGTAACATAGGGCAGCTTCCAGCATAGTCTCTATTTTACACTTTTCAACCGCCTCAATTCCGGTTCCTGGTCGCTTTGTTATGTAGCAGTTTTCATCATGTCTACTTCTAACAAATATCAGTTCTTGCTTCACATTCATTACAATCTTCTGATAATCTTCACAGAACCCAAGAAGAGATGATAAAGGAACGCATAAGTTGAAGTACCCCTCTGCTGATGTAATGTTTAGTGTATCATTTTTTGGATAGCACCATCCCCAGTTATCTAAAAACTGGGAACCTCCCTTGAGCGAAACCAAATTTTTCAAGGTCGAAGTAATTCCCGGATTTTTCACGCGATCTATTTCCACTCCACTCAGTTCATATCTTATATCTTATATTTTTTCATATAGTGAACGAACTCATGTGGAGGTTCAGCCCCACTACTGTCAAAGAAGTAAACCAATTGTCCAACTTTCTTATAGCATACCCAATGAGTACCTTTTCCGTAGCTCTTGTCCAAATTGAAAACTGCACATTCGTTATTCCACGGTTTACTGGGAAATTCGTCTTTCATAAACACTCCTCGGAACGCTCGTATTTTATGCACTTTCGCCAACAGAAGTATATCGAAATTGCTCAATTTTGTTCTAGGTATAATTCGTTGAAATTGTTTAGCTTCATCGCTCAGTTTAATCGCACTGCCTCCAATCCGTTTTGGCATTATGATAACTCGCAGCTTCTTTTTCTTCTTGTTATTGTCAGCACGGCGTTTCATGACTGAATGATCATTATAGCCATGATCGAGTCTCATATATTGATGTTGTCGGCTGTCTCCCAACTGTTATGTGAACTGTCGAAACCGAGCCATTTAACCAAAACTTTATTGCCTTTCCTTTTAATCAACTTCTCGACAAGGTAGCAGTCAGGATGTTTGACCAATTGCAGCTCTTCTTGATAGAATCCTCCTGCAATATTTTCGCCTCTGTCGTCCTTCAAGTGATATGTTACGGGCACAGTGTTTTTAACCCGAGCGATCGTAAAAATTTCCGAGGTCCAAGACGGTTGATAGCCCTTAGCAAACTGAGCCTTGTATTTTGAGATTCTCACTCGATATCCTACTCTATATCTAGCGATCTTCACGGCGAGTTCCTTTTTACCGTACACTTCGAGCAAAAGCCGTTGTTCGATTTCCCTCCCTCGCACATCTATCGGCTTCATCTTTATCGTACTATGTTTTCTATTGTTATATTCGCTGAGAAGTGAGCTCAAAATGGGGAGCCACTTGTAGTTCCCTTGTAAACTGAACTTTTTCCACATCATAGACTTTAATGTTCGATTGAATCTTTCCACTATCGAAGCCTTGAGGTTGCTGTATGTAGAGTAGTGGTTGATCTCACCACTGCTTTTCATCAGCATTTTAAATTCCTTATTGTAGAACTCCTTGCCGTTTTCTGTATGAAGATTTCGAGGTTTTCTCTCAGTCAATATCTTTTCGAATGCTCGTCTTACTTCGACCGCTGTCTTATTCTTGACCGGGACAGCCCAAGCATATTTCGAGAAGCAATCAATCACTGTGAGTAGGTATTTGTAGCCATTATTTATTCGTGAGTACGGAATCAACTCCACCAAGTCAGCCTGCCATAAATCATCCATACCTTTTAGTAGGACATTTCTTCGCTGAAATGTTCTTCTTGCCGGTTTGTGCAGCTCGCGTACGATCTGTTCTTTGACAGTCGTCATATTGAACTGAGACCACTCACATTTTTCACTAAGCTATTATACCTCCTACTCGGAGTTGCGTTTCTATACGACGAATCTCCATCCGTTTCTTGGCGCTATCAGAAGATTCCATCAACTCTCTCAATCTATTAACTAAAATGTTGGGGTCTTCATTTCCACTTCCTTTTTTCGGCGGAAATAGTTTTGATATCACCTTTTTATATTTTAGATTGTGCTTAAGTTGTCGTATCGGTCCAGTGGGACTGTATTCCTTCTTGTGAACGTTTGTCTGATTCAATATTTTCTGGTACTTGTCGTAGTCATCCTTTGTCGCTAGATCGAGTTTTGGATTTGCCATAAACAAGAGCTCAAAAAGACCTGATGTGCCACAGTAATCAACGTCCCTCACGGAAATAATATCTTTGCTAATTGAAACAACTGCATCTCCAACGGTGAACCTATTGCCATCGTAGACTATACCATAAATCGTGTCGAGATCTTTTATGTCATTGTTGACTAGTTTTTTAATATACTTCGATGCTACCTCGCCAACCTCTTGCAAGCAGTGCTCAACTAGTTCTTTGCCTTCAGGAGCTTGTGCTTCTTCTCTCACCATTTGCAAAGAGGATCTCGATTCCTTGGTTGTTACAACCGGGCTAGCATCTTGGGGACTATTTTCGAACACTTCCTCTTTCAAAGGACCACCTATTGCTCCATCGCCCTCTGGAGAGTCTGTATATAACCATCTAGGTCGCAATGTTTGTAATGAACTAACCATTGGTGTTTCCTCAATTCTCTGCCTCTTTATTCCCTCAATCAGTGATTGTGATGTCATATCAGATAATTTTTCCTCCTTCTTTATACTCGGAGAGTAAAAATGTGTCTGATTCTCGATTAATGGTGTTTTGATAACGTGTAATCTGTTCATCGAGTCGATGACAGGTTTATATTTTTCCTTCAAATACTCATCAATTTCCTCTCTACTTCTCTTCAACAAGTTGCATTTTTGTTGAATCGCTCTTCTCATTTAGATAATTTGGCGAGTGACCGTTTCAGAAGATGTTGACGGTTCCATGTCTACTCACAGACTGACCTTAAGGTGAACATTCAAGGTATTACATAGGTATCGAAACCTTTTCGATATCGTCCATCTGAAATCTCTCTGTCTTTATCTAAAACGATAAAGGCATATTTATCATCTTTCCAACACCAATGGCATATTTTTTTGAAAGATTTCAAATCCATATCAGAGTTGACATGATCATCGTAGATCCTTCTCAAATTAAGTTCGTCTTGTCGGAAAAGAATTAGAAGATTTGCATTTTCTCTAATTAAATGTTTTGGAATTCTGGTATAACTCTGACTCAAGTAGAAAATGTCGATACCATTATGCCGGCCCATGCAAAAGTACGCTCGAACGTTATCTTGTTTATCGCAGGCGATGTCATCGAAAATAAATATCGAATTGGCACGTGCTTCCTTCGGTGGTGGTACATTTGAATTGTCTTCGTATTGAAAAAAACCGATATCCTCTAAAGGTTCTAGTACTCGCGCTAGTTGCCTATATTTTGGCTGATGTAAAGATTTTGCAAATAAGTAAATATTCTCATACCTCAAACCTTTAGGATCATAGATCAAACTCAACATGAGATTTGTTTTCCCGCAATTTGATGGTCCACATACTAGACATCTGATAGAGTCGGGCAATAGAGGACCGTGTCTCGATATTTTTATATCGGAACAGTCCCGATCTTCTATATTGGAAATATGCAAAGTATGGTGTTGCTTTACCAAACGCATGTTGAAGACTGATAAGAATAGCAGCACTTCTCTCCCTTATATACTTATCGCGCCGACTGGGACCTAGCGAATATTTTAGGCTATGATAAATAAAAACTAAAATTAAATAAATGAGGATTAAATGTTTCATAAAATTCATATTTTCGTTTGCACTCATCTTAGTTTTCTAAATATAATTTAGAAGTAAGCCTCTCCACCTCGTCAAGGTGTGAGTGCTTCGGGGAGGTTTGTTGATATAATATTGCTGTTAATATTTTGTAACATACATTCTTTATTGGTATTTAGTGGTTCTGTCCTGACGGCTAACCATAGTGGGAGTGTCAAGATTTATTCCTCGGGACCGTCGAAAAATAAATATTAACTGCCCCCGTGGGAATCGAACCCACACCGTTCCGAACCGGGCACCCTGGAACCTTCTTCCCAACTTGCCCGGCCATCACGGCCTCGCCATCTAGCTCATACCGTTCCGAACCGGGCACCCTGGAATCTCCGTTCCATCTTGCCCGGCCATCACGGCCACGCCAGAGACCATAACACGCATTCCATAGCACCCATTCTTTGGTTTACAAATAAAAACACCAATAATATATCAACAACAAAAAAAAATAAAAAAATTAACTTTACAAAATTAAATATTTAATAGCATCTGGAAACGATAAATAATTGAAAATTTCCTTTAAACCTTTCATTCATTTGGTCATTTTTATAGTGTATTTAAAAAAAACAGCTAAAACATCTTATTTAAAAAAACAACTAAAAACATCTTCTTATTTAATAAACAAAAAAAAAACAAAAAAAAACAAAACAGCTAAAACATCTTATTTAAAAAAAAAACAACTAAAAACATCTTCTTATTTAAAAAAAAAAAATGGATTGTAATATATTATGACGCGTATTTATTATTATAGAGGTCTAAATCGATTGACTTTCAAAAGAAGACCGTCAAGACATTTAAGGAACCATCCGCTCCCCTTCATCGTCATCTCTTCCATCTCGGTAGCAATTTTCGAGTAGCTTCCGCTGAGGCTATTCAAGATTGTAGAGATGTCGTAAATCGTTATATTTTTAGTTTTAAAAGCACGATCGCACGTCTCTCCTCTGACGTTTTCATACGTAGCCTCCAAAACCAAATTAAACTTTAGGGGAGCGTCTGATTCCGCCAAATATTCTGAAATTAGCCGATGTAGGGTGTCTGTCTGATTGCAGAGAAATTCCACTGCATCGATTGGTTCAGAACATGGGAGGAAAAATGTCTTGAGGTCTCCCCCGAATGCTGTCTCGATCTCATATAAAGGTCCTATAGCCACCTCCATCCGCCTTCGCTTAGAACTGCTTTGAAAATTGAAAAATTTCACCACAAGTAATACATGTACGACGAGGCAGCGTGGTCTGGCAAATGGCTTCATGCCGATTAATGTCACGTCTCCGGCTGGGAGCTATCCCACAAAATTTGCATTTTACCATAATTAATTAATTATTTAATAAACTACTGACTAATGAAAAAGTATTTACGAATAATGTGTTCACAAGAAATTAATGAAATGCAATAAAATATTTAAAAAAATAAATTTTATATGAATCTATAACAAAAATTAAGCTATAAAATATTAAATGAGGAAAATATTTAAAATTTATAGAAAACAAAAAAAGTTCTAAAAATAAAAATTAAAAAATAAAAACAAAATTGAAATTCAATCGAAAAACTAATATAGAAGAAAAAAATAAACAATATGAAAATTCAAAACCTAATATGGAACAAAGTGAAAAAAATACACTATATCACCAAAATAAATAAAAAGTTTAAAACAAATAAACTCACACGCTTCCAGAAGAGATGTATAACCTAGCACGCTAGATAAGAGAATGAGAAAGAGCTCCGAAAGATGCTCATATTTATAGTCCGCTTTGCTTATGTTTTAAGTTCAAAGTCCATTGTTTACTTTCAAAGGAAGGATTAAGAGATAAATCATTATTGCGAAATTTGTTTACTGTTTAGCAGAAGAATTAACAAGTCCTAAATCATTCTTTATGTTTTGGTATTAACAGCTCAAAGTCCAAAAGCTCTTAGGGGATTAAGAAATAGTATTAATTAATATTCATTAATTAAAATTTACTGCGACATGTTCTTGGTTATTAATAACGACTCGTGTACTTTGAAAATATTTCAAAGCTATGAAAAGGTATAACCTCTTTGGTCAGCGTGTCGTATCGATTTGTCAATATATTTTAGGGATTAAAAGCTAATCCTCTAAGGACCATTATTTATACTATCAGATATTAAAAATACGTAGTACATTGAAAAGTTGTTTTGTTTATGTTTCAGCGAGATAAGAAAGGTTGGGGATTAAGAGTTCAAAGTCCAACAGTTGTTATAGGATTAAGAAGCCCTACTATTTATTTTTGTTTTAGAGATAAACAGTTCAAAGTCCATATTTGTATTTCACCTAGACATCATCCAACTTGTCTATACATGATCCAACCTGTTTAAATGTTGGTAAAGTTAAATATTGTAAAGATTACGTAAACATTGAGAAGGTTGCACAAACACGAAAACAATGTAAAGGTTATGTAAACTTTGGGAAGGTTACAGAGTATGAAGAGGGTACCTAACCCTTCATCATATAGGTTATGATTATATAACCGTAGGGGAGGTTACATACTATAAAGTGGATACCAGACCCTTCGTCGTATAGGTTATGATTATATAACCGTAGGAGAGGTTACAGCCTATAAAGTGGATACCTGACCCTTCGCCGTATAGGTTATGATTATATAACCTTTGGGGAGGTTACAGACAATAAAGTGGGTATCTGACCATATGACAAAACCTTAAGTCTCTCAAACGGTAGAAAAAAACAAAATGGCGGCATAAGAAAAACAAAATGGCGATGTATAAAAAACAAAATGGCGGCATAAGAAAAACAAAATGGCGATGTATAAAAAACAAAATGGCGGTCGGGTACACTCATGCTCTATAAGATGGGTACTTGACCCTTCAACAAAACCTCAAGTCTCTCAAACAGTAGACAAACAAAATGGCGATGTATAAAAAACAAAATGGCGGCCGGGTACACTCATGCTCTATAAGGTTGGTACCCGACCCTTCAATGGGTAGAGGGGGTAAATCTTGTGGGCGGAGCATAGGTCAGGAAGTTCCATGGGTCACGTGACTGGATCACGTGACTAAAACATGTGGGCGGAGCATAGACCAGTAGGTGCCGTGGGTCACGTGACTGGATCACGGGACTAAAAAGGGGCGTGGCATAGGGGTCACGTGACCAAAAAAGGGGCATGGTATAGGAGTCACGTGACTAAAAATGGGCGTGGCCTAATAGTTAAGGTTAGGTCGAAACGAGACCACGTGGTGGTTAAGGTAGGGTTGAGACAAGCAGTTAAGGTCGAGGCAAAAATTCAAATTCATATTTCCCGCCATAGGTCACGTGACTGGTCACGTAAGCGCGCACAGGAGTGTCCCAGCTCCCCTAAATTCCCTCTACTCCTTCCTCCTCAAAACTTGAGGTTTTACGTTTCAAGATATGTAGAATTCAAAAATCAAATAATAAGTCCGTCGTTCGTGGCTTTTCTCAGAGACTACAGGACCGATCTTTTTGAGATTTGGAACCAAAGTAACTGGTTATCCCTCGGAACTCAACATTACTTTGAGTTTGTTTCAAAATAGCGGCCGACTACAGATTTCATACGCCCATGACATCTCCATCATTGAAACCAAGACATGGTCTGAAGAAATTGATCTTAATCCTGAGGTTGTTAGTAAAACTGTTATAAAACAACTTAATAAATTCGATTTCTAAGTTAATCTTGCAACTTACACATTCACAAAATGTCGGAACAATTTCTTTAAAAATTTAAGTAGTTTAACTAAAGAATATATTTTGTTTACTTACTAGATAATGGTGTAGCCATAACTATTAAATTAATTGAGTTAATTGTTCAAAAATCTCCACAATATTCTATATCAATAACACTTTTATAATAACTAAATAAATGGATTAGATATTCTCTTAGATTTTCATATGCTTATCTAACCGACAGGGATGCTTTGAAACACGAAGTGAATGTGTGTGGTTTCCATTCGGGAAAACACGTAAGTTTATATTGACAGTGGAATTATCTTTTATTAACTCATAGCAATGATGACTTCCTAATGTGCTGTAATAGAAAAAGGAATTATCTTCTTAAATTAATTTCCATTTTTCGACTTTTACTCGTCTAATTTACCCATTTTCCCCTCTATGCGCGGGCTCGACTCTGTCCAGGGCGGGTTAAAATTTATTTTATGGCGGCCCCACGTTGTGAATATCGACCTTATCTCTCTGGTTAGAATAGATAGGTAAACTGTAGGTTAACCCGTCCTGTATGTCTTAATAGGATAGGATAGGACGTTGAACCAAAATAAAGAAAAAAAAAGTATAAGTTACTAATTATAGCTGGAGTAGGAAGGTCGACATTTATTTTGTGAGTTATAAAATGGACTTTATCCTTGAAGTAGCTAGACATTAATAGCTTTATTATTATTTAAATCATTTTGGTTTGTTAACTACACCAATAGATGATATTATTTATTGTTTTTTCTCATAAATTTAGGAACGAGGCTGCCTCTGATAGCTTAGGATTGTAATCGTGTACCTTTCTCAAAGCACAACAGAATCCTTATCATATATATGGAACAATAACAGATTTCAGAAGAAAAGATCCACTCTCATAATAATCGGTTTAAGTGAATACGATTGATAATTATACTACTGAAGAGATAACGTTATCTCCAATAGATCAGAATCTCTATATTGCAAAGGTAATCATGCTAAAACAAAAGCGAGGTGAATGATGCTTAAGTCGAGACTGAGAGGGTTTATAAAAGTAAACTGTCTAATCGACCCACTGAAACCAAGGACATCCCATCAAATGCCAGCTGCAGGGAGAAGCGATTGTAGCGCTGCTATTAAATCCATAGGGTTCTCTTATAGAACTTTATATTATGATTTATTGTTTGTTTTTTATTTTATTGTTTAATTGCTCAATTGCATAAAAAAGAGTGCAGAAAACATTCTTTTTTTTGTATATTTCATTTAATGATATGAAATGTTCCATTTTATATATCATTTTGGGTTTACCGTTCTTACTAAATCCAATGTATAATCACTAAAAAAAAAATTGATCTCAAATCAGCGACGGACACATTTTGCACTCACCTTGGCAGTGGGGAGTAAAGATCTGCTGGAAACCGCACATCGAAAATTTAACCAGAATGCAATGTCTTTCCTTAAGTGGAAAAGTAAAAACATGGCTAAGAAGTTCAATACGCTTTATCTTTACTCATAATGATCCGATTTCAATGGCTGTTTTGTTGTTTTTCTAAGAAATTTAATTAATTTTACGTTAATTTTTAAACGAAAATGTATACTTTCTGAGTTATCAGAAATAAAGAATTTTTTCCGTCCTAAGTTTTTTCCAAAAATGTTGGAGATGTAGTACCTGTATGAAGTTAAAGGGTTTGTAGGAGCAGACTAGGCAAGTTTCATTAAAATCTTCTGAACCGTTTTGGCGCTACATTCTAAGGAAAAATCCGTTATAACGCACGTAGTGCTCGATTTGGTACACAGAGCTAAACCCTACAGAACAAAAAAAAATTAACAAAATCGGTCTACCGGCTCAAGAGTTAAGCGTGGCAGTCAGAAGCAAAGACATTGAGATTTATCTACCTACCTTAACGGAAAAATATGTGAAATTTTTTAAATTGTGCACATCTACTCGACAATATCTATCTAATGATATATCTATTTCCCTCTTACTATAAAGAGATCAGAGTAATCGGTACGAAAAAAAACTGCTTGCCTATTAATATATAAATTCTTGATGATGAATACCTGAATGGTCGAACCTTTCCTTCATCCTCAATAAAGTATAAATACCATTAATGGTACTTAAGAACCTTGTCAGGTTCTGAAATTATTTTATTCAATTAGTTTTTTATTTAATTAATTTTTATTTTATTATTTAAGTCGTATGAAAAAAATATAATAGGTTTTTGTTGTGCAATGTGTCATACCTTTTACAATATATTACTACCTCTCATACATGCAACAGTATCAATAAAAAAAAACTTGATTGTTTGGTTCTTGTGAACTTTAAGGGCAGAAAAGACAGATGATTCTACAGATTATCAACTTCATCTAGTCACAGTGAGGAGGTTGATACAATAAACACGTAAAATTTTTTTAAAATATTTTTACAATAAAGATGCAAAAATATTGCAACACATTTATAACATGTGATATGAGGGCCGGAACTAGGATTTTTACCAGGTCTTCCGATCCCACAGGGTTGAT
Organism: Rhaphigaster nebulosa; assembly: GCA_948150685.1. Classification (NCBI taxonomy): domain Eukaryota; kingdom Metazoa; phylum Arthropoda; class Insecta; order Hemiptera; family Pentatomidae; genus Rhaphigaster; species Rhaphigaster nebulosa. The sequence goes on along the minus strand of OX411308.1, from coordinate 108,952,669 downwards.
CCACGGCTGAAAACAGAATAAATAAATATATGCTTCAGCCGATCTCGAACCCGGGACCTTGAAATTAGTAGCACCGTGCCTTACCTATTGAGCTACTCCGTTCATATTTTAGTTAATATATTTCGAAATCAATATTATCTCACAATATTTACTTATTCTATTGACTGAATTAAATAAAAAAAAAAAAAAAGAAAGAAATATTTGTTGGCCAAACCTAGAAATATAATTTTACTTGATATTTGCCGTCCTTTAAATTCTGGGGTCTGGAGTAAGTGCCCCCTTTGCCCCTCCTAGGTTCGGCCCTGTTTGATATTTAAAATCATTAGGGAAAGTCAAAACAGAAAAAAAAACCAGGTCCTCTGCTTCCTTAATCTTCCAAAGTTCATTTTATAGTCCCTTCCTTTTTACTAAAAATTTTAAATTCATATTTTATTAAAAATTAAGTTACATTTAATTACGATTTTTTAAAACTTTAATATTTCTAAAAATTGCATCTGGCTGGAATAAAGTCATTGAACACATAAAAAAATCAAATCAAATTGTATAGGCCATTGTATGAGCTTTTGGAAAATCGCCATCCATTTTATGCGTCCTTAATTCTGCTTTAAGGATTGGAAAATAGAATTGTGGTAGTTATTTTCCGAATTCAGATGTGGACAGTAATTTCTGTTTTATCGTGAACCTTAGGTTTGCGAGATTTCATAGGAACTACTTAAATTATTCTTTAAAGTTTAACGAATAGAAAATATTGTTTGTGGTGAGAATTTTAATAAAGTGGCTAAAATGATAAATTTTTAGTTATCATCACTTGACTTTGTAAAACCTCGATAACAGCTAAATATTCGGAAATACCCTCCGAGGTTTCGAGAATCAAGTATGGGTCTCAATATCTCGAGGCCAGCGTATTTAAAATACAGATAAGAAGTAAATGAATTCTCTGAGAAGTAGAAAAGAGTTTTATAGCCCAATTTTCTCCAGAAAGAGTCCAAATTGAGTATTTGATAAAGAAATCTGGGTTCCGTGAAGCTGACAACGTGATTTAACTGATGTTAGAAGGATAGCTTTACGCTTTGAAAGAGACCAAAGGCTGGGAACATCTTTCATCCATTTACGCCAAGATGTGGGCTGTCTTTGTCAGTTAGATGGATGGTGGGTTTGTCTCCGGACGGAAAGCCGGACCACTAGCGGAAATAGGGAGCATTATCTTTTCCAGAAGATTTCCCTTTCTAGAATTATGGCAAATAACACGGTATTAGGAATCCGTGCTGAATAAAAATGAGAGCAGCACCTACAATTGTTCCCAAAAATCTTCAATTAAATACGATATCGCAACAAGGACCTCAGAGTTCAAAAATTGCGTATAAAAGGTTTAAATGATTTTCATTGATGTGAATGTTTATAGTTAAATTAATAGGAATTTGGCTTAGTGTTTTCAAAATTAATAACTAGCAAATAGAATTTTAACGAAAAAAAAAAACGATAGTACATTGATTTCCTCTTACGAATGAATGTTATTTTTTACTTCCTTATACGCAGTAAAGGAAGTATTGTAATCGCGAAAATTTTCGGTTTTCAGCTTTCAACGGAAATATCCATTTAGACCATTCCTGAATCCATTTTGACTAGTTTCGTCGTGACGTCTGTACGTATGTTCGTATGTGTTTATCTCACATAACTCAAAAACGATTAGCCGTATAAAGTTAAAATTTTGTATTTAGAATTACTGTATAATCTAGTTGTGAACCTCCCTTTTTGATCTCTACATCATTACCGGAAGTGGTACTTTACTTGAGGATTATTATTCTTTTTCATCAAAAATTATATTAAAATATGATGCAAAACTTCTCAAATTTAGTATATAAGACTTGTATATTAATATAAATAGCATAATAAATTTTGGTTAAAATTGGCGAACCGGAAGTGGTACTTTACTTGAAGGCCAAATTAGACTTTCATCAAAAATTATATTAAAATGTAATGTTAAACATCTCAAGTTTTGTAAATAGGGCTTTTATATCAATATGAATGTATTTACTAGATTTTTTTAAAAATTGGTGAGCCGTAAAAAGTACTTTACTACGTGAAGGTCAAAATAAACTTACAACAAAAATTATATTAAAATTAAATACAGTATTATTATTACCTTTACGGTAATAAAGGTTACAAACGCATTTTTTCACTCTAATTAAACATTTTTGTTACTTGTTTAAAGTGTTGAGATTGAGTGTAAAATACTTGTTTTCCTCCCTATTTGCGGGATGAACAGGAGAATAAGATGCAAGTTTAGCGGGTTCTTCGAAACTGTCGATTTTCAATGCTTCATCTAATGACATTGACAGTTCTAATGTTGTCACGGAAAACGAAGAAATCTCTCGAGAATTTGTTATCTACTGAAAGAAAACGACATTTAATAACTGAATGAGACCTCCAGAAACAAGAGTTTATGTGTGTGTCAGTAGATGGATGTCGCGAAAACGAGTTTCGTTTTTGAGATACTGCTATTTTCAATAGTAACCAAATTCAGGATCATTTTTTGAGCCACCGATTCATGGTTTTATAGGCATACAAGGAAGTCATATGTTGTCCTCATGAGATATTTTAAAATACCACAACCGCCAGTTTCAGCGCTGGACTTCAGGGTTAACTTCCAAAAAGTAAACTAATAAATTGATGAACTCATTGTGTTGGGTCTGATCTTGTGGTTTTAGGTTTTGATGGGGTTCAATGGTGGATGGTAATGCTGTTATCGAGAACAGTACGAACCTCCTGGTTCATTTAGCTTTATATTTATTATCACATTATTATTATTATTAAGACCAAATTTTATTTATATTCTTTCGAAAAACAGAGAACAAGGAAGGAATGAGTTACGATAACAATACTACGAATAGTTCACTTTAAATTTACGCACAGCTACTTACTTGAAGCAAAGAGAAACCCCCACCAAAGCGTGGGGGTGGGTTATTGCCAGCGATAACTCACAATCCATATACCAATAGCTCACATACCAATAGCTCATATGCCAAAAGAATGTGAACCTCAAAGCGAGGCAGTAATAAAAAAATCGAATACCAACTTACAACGATTATTGGAGAGGAGGTGAAGTTCTATTTTTAAATTATTAAATATTTAAAAGAAATAAAACTCTTTAAAATATTTTAATATAAATATTATTGCATTATTACACACTATGAAGTCTTGCCTTTGACAAAGAATTTTCTTACTATTCAGATATTTTGAATGGAAATCTATATATTAAGACGCTACAAGTGCGTTTGCTCAGATGATTCACTGAAAAAAATTCATAGACCCCATCATCGTCTTCATTGACGCATAGCGATTTGTATTATTATGCTTAAATAAATACAAAATAAATAAAAAAATTAAAAATAAAATTTCACTCGAAATATTCAGTTATATCTATAATATATATTGATATCAATAAATTGTTCTAATAGAAATTAACTAAAGTAATGATCCAACTATAATACGATAACATTGTCTGTTAGAAGAATAATGAAGAGAGTTTTCATTTCTTTCTAATTCGAAAGGGCTTTCTGTTTGAAGGGCCCGGATTCAAAAACCCTTTTGTAGTTCCTAATTACGTCTCTTTGCTTCTCTACCCTTTGTTCCGAGCTTATCAAGGCTTGCTTGTTTATCCCTGTCTTTCATTACTTTTACTTTAATGTATAGCAGCCTATGATTCCAAACATGTATATAATTATAATGATATAATATTATATTATAATCATGATATAACGCAAAAATTAAACTAGTTTAATTAAACTAATTAAAAAATTAAGTTAGATATGTTGATACCGAAACGTAGAAGAAAGATGATAGAAATGAGCTGCTAATTAATATTCAGTTATTTTTAACTGTTATTCCGTGGTAGTTAAGTATCGCGTAAAATGTTTTAACCGAAGAAGGAATAGTAAAGGTGAAAGGCGAAATCTAAAATTTTTCTAAAATTTTGACTGAAGTTCCCAACTATCACTACTATATATTATTACGGTAGTATAGATCCCTTTTCCGGCTCTCAGGAGCGATGGATTTTGATGAATGAGGTATCAAAAGAAAGGGAATTTCACGGAGAAGTGACGAATCCTGATTTTGTTTCTTAAATTCATACTAGGGCTTAAATAAAAGTGGTGAAAAAACAGGAAGGTTTCAAAGATTTGACGACTAAGAGTAAACGGATCGAGACGGGACAAGTTGGGTTTTAAAGATTTTGACGCGGGCTTCAAGATCATATACGCTCCTACGGAGCGTATTGGTCCAGCGTTTTAAAGCTTAAAAACCTACCGTTTTCGAGATAACGCATGATATAGGTCCGCACGGGGCTTGGTGCCATCTTGCGTACGTGCCGTTGTCATGGCAACTTTATATCAATTTGAGTCTGTTTACAAAATCTTTTAATGAGTTTAATATATTGTTTCCGATGTCCAACCCTAAAGGGCACTGTTAAATATGAATACTACATATAGAAAATGGTATAGCTAGATCTCATAGCCTAACTGCTAAATTGAAGAGATGATTTCCAGTGTGGTAAGCTAATTATTTATTAAGTATGAGCTGTAACTTCAACATAGTCATTACAAACTATGTAGCTTCCCCAAATGTGCGTGTTAAATACATTTTTTTAGTAATATTATATTGTTTATAAGAATAAATAAGGGAGCGGAGTAGCTTAGTGGTAAGGCACTAAGTTACAATGCTCCCGATCCTGGGTTCGAGACCGGCTGTGGCAGATAATTATTTATTCTGTTATCAGTCGTGGATCGACCCTGTGGGATCGGGAGACCCTCCTGGGGACCACCTAGCCTCTATAAAATGGGTACCCTTAATTGGGGGAAAAACCTGGCGGTAGAGCGTGATTTCGGCCAAATCACCTCCTTGCACAACCGTTGGGCTAGAGACAGTACGGTCCTTAACAAGTACTGAACCCAAGACCCTTCATGGGTTGTAGTGGTACAGGTTTTTTATGAGAATAAATATGTTTTCCTAATATCGCTTATACTTCTTAATGTATAATTATCTAATGCGAGAGTTCTCGCTCGGGTATACTAGTATTAAATATTTAAATTTTCCCAGACACTTGACATCAATAATTTTGTTTTCTATTTAAACAGAGTATTGTATCGATGAAATCCCAATATCTTAACTTAAAAGGTATTGGTTATGGTTTGGTGTTGGTATTATTTTAGTAATTCTTTGAGTAAAATGTTTTACCACAATTTTCACAGTTTGTAGATGGTTCTAAAATCACAAATTTACCAACTTCTTGGATTTTCAAATTTTTGCGGGGTAAACTCTCTTTTCTTCCTTATAACGATGTCCCTCATCTTGACTACTATAATAGTTGGCAATATGTTACTGTTCAATTGCTATTTACGAATCGCAAGTTATGTCATATTTTTAAATTTAATTTACAAAATTAAAAAATAAATTAATTATTATGTGCAAGCGGTATTTCCGTCTATAAAAAATAATTCTGACCATTTTATTTTAAAAAATAGTCTTATCAGAAATTGCTCAGATGAATTAAACTCCTGATTGATTAACAATGAACAAATTTTCCAACTTTAGAAATTAATATAAATTCCGAAACTTTAGAATTGGAATTAAATGAAATGTATGCAAATCTGTTTTTGTTTCCGGCATTGGACCTTTTGTTTGGCTGAGTGTTATTTAACAATAAAATCCATATTTCAACATACTACCAATTTATAATATTTAACTATGATTTAATTATTCAAAAAATATGAAGTTATTGTGGTAGGCATTTATTGGTGAGGTATATATATTTTATTTTTCACAATTAAAATTAGATATAATTATTGTTTCAGCCACTAATTGTTTGATTGAAAATGATTACTGAGTTTATGTTTGGTAGTTTGTTTATATTTAATTATTTTAGTGACATTTCTAAGTTTCATTAAGAATGGGTGGTCGGTAGGGATAAGAGAGATAACATTGATATTGTTTACTAAAGCCGGCACATCAATGTTTACATTTTGTCTACAAAACGAACAAAGGGGATTAAGAAGTCAGTTGGCCATTTATTGTCGTCGTGAACACATCTATATTTAAAGTTGTGAGTCGGTACTATTTTGTTGTTCGTGTTCAGAACATTTTTATATAATTTTAACGGTCATTAATCGTATTAATTACGATTAAGTTTTCGAAAAGTCGAACAAATTGCGGTTATCGGCAATTGGGAGGCCATTTTTTCCACTTTTTTTTATTATCAACACGTCAGACTGCCATCAAGAGATCTCACGGACAACGACCATCGACGCCATATCACCCAGTTAACAAAATCGATGAGTGTAAGCTTTAAAAATAACTTTATTAAGCAGTTTACAAGTAACAGGATATATATACATATATATATATATATATATATATATATATATATATATATATATATATATATATATATATATATAATGAGGCTACTGAGTGACAGATAGACTTTAAAGATATTATAATTAGACTTGACACTTCTGTCCGAAGTGTAGAACTTGAAGCAAGGGTACCTTAGATAAGTGGGCCGACTTGCAAATAAAACCTAAGAGCAGTGGAGAATTTGCAAGTCCTTCAAAGTTCATCTGAACAGCGATCAGAGCTACAGGTGATATAGATGGGTGCTGTGCAGTTATCGATTTCTTCTGCCGGGTACTTGATGTCAGTGGGTCCGTCCAGAGTGTAGAACTTGAAGCAAGGGTACTTTAGATAAGTGGGCCGACTTGCAAATAAAACCTGAGAGCAGTGCAGAATTCGCAAGTCCTTCAAAGTTCTTCTGAAGCAGCGATCAGAGCTACATGTGAGATTTAGGTGGATCCTGTTCGAGCGCCAGTTAACAAAGTCGATGGATGTAAGCTTTAAAAATAACTTTATTAAACAGTTTACAAGTTACATGATATATATATATATATATATATATATATATATATATATATATATATATATAATGAGGCTACTGAGTGGCAGATAGACTTTAAAGATATTATAATTAGACTTAAAGCTAAACATAGTGAGAGTGTCTCACATTATCTTATTCTACCTTACCTTCTATCTTACATTCTAATACTTATTCTAATATTAAATTCTAGATACTGGCTACTACATTGTGATACTAGTTTTAAGACTACATTCGAAGACTAATTCTTATTCTAGTCTTACATTCTAAATACTTATTCTAATACTGATTCTTACATTCTAATTAACATTATGATACTGCTACTACTACCGCTACTGCTACTGCTTCTGCTACTGCTACTGCTACTGCTACTGCTACTGCTACATCTGTCCTTTTCAGATAGGCTTTTAAACATACAATAGGAGAAGGGATGATCAAGGAAATTGAACTTTTTTTAATGCTGACAACGAGGAAGTACAACAGTGACTTCCTGGGTTGTAAACATTATTTAACAACAAATATTTCCTGGGTCAATGGCATTTGTTAACTACCCGAATGTTTAAGAATATCGTATGCTGAACCACCGTCCGGCCAAGACAACAGACAACCAACTTTATTTTTCAACATTTGCATCAACATTTCAACCAACGTTTGCAACACGTTACCGATTCACCCAGGGTATTTAGACATTTAATTAATTGCGCAATTAATTTTAATTTTATTCAGTTATATTATTTGATTATTTTATTTAGAGGATAAATTTTGTTGGTAATTTTTGTCAAAGAAAAATATTTATTTAAATATTATAATTATTTGTATATTAATAGTTAATTATGAGATTTATATGTTGATTTGAATTAGAGTTTTTTCTTTATATCTCTCTTTAAACCAATATAAAGGAATTTTTTTATAATCAATATAAATGAGTAAAGAAATTAAATTATTTTTATAAATTAAATGAGTTTATTAATAAATAAGTTAAAAAAAAAGGCATTCGGTATTTTTTTTATGCGGTGATCTTTCTTTTCACATTTATAATTTTAACATTCAAATAGAAAATAAAAAAATTTATATGACAAAGCAGTCAAATTAACAAATTATTGGTCAGGTCAGATTGTAGCCAGCGTTCCAGAGTTGGTGCTACAGGAAAAGGCTGTTCAAGGGTGCAATTGTAATCCTTACGGCGCCCTAACAAATTTGCTTCCTACGGGTCGCATGCCTTTTTTGAGACTTTTTTATTATATTATTACTAATAGTATTTATAACATTTTCTAACATAAAGTTTCTTTCAGCGTTGTGTTTCAATATTTAATTGGATTTTTTTTGTAAGTGGGACACGAATTCTCCTGAATTAATTACTAGTCGTTACATATCCTTTGTGGTATCTCTTTTCGTAAATTGTTATTTTGAATTATCATTCCTATGGCTCCTAAAGTAGATAGCAAAGCAGATGCACTCGAAGAACAAATCGAGGAAATCGAAGACTTGTCGTCAGACATCATGGCTACCCAAACAACAGGCCAATCACTCGTCACAAACCCCACTAGTATACAATTTTTTAAAGCTAAGCTCTCCAGAATTGACGCAACCTGCAAATCGCGCAGCAGCTCAGTTGGAGAAAACGACAAAATCAGACCATATTGCAGACCTGATTTCTAAAACACGGGATGCATTTTATGAGGCACTTGCCTCCGAAATTTCTTTTGATGAAGGAGCAAACGCTTCTTTAGTCGATAATTCAGTAGCCGAGGTAAGCAATAATTCTGTTTTTAAATTACCACCAATCTCACTACCAACCTTTAATAGTGAAATTTCCCATTGGGTTTCTTATAAAGACATTTTTATGTCATTAATTCATGGTAATAATAACTTATCACCGATACAAAAATTTCATTATTTAAAAGGTTCTCTTAAAGGCTTAGCTCTCCAGTCATTAGCAGCAATACCAATCACAACTGATTCATATCAACAAGCATGGGACGTTTTATGCAAGAAGTATGACAATAAACGCGTACAGGTGGCTAATTATCTCAATAATATTTTTCTTACAAACCGATATCTAATAGTACGCTTTCTGCACTTGAGCAATTTTCCAACACTGTATTGGAAAGTTCTTTGGCCTTTAAAAATCTGGGCTTAGAAGATCCAGCCGGCTTTATTCTCATATCGTATGCTCTAAGGTTATTGGGCCCCAAAACCAGGGAAAAATTTGAATCTGAAATAGGTGGGGAAGAACTTGTCTTTACAGAATTTGTAAATTTTATACACAAACAGAGCATAATCGCACAATCAGAAGCCTTAACTGTTGGTACCAGATCCCATTCACCTGTTTCGACAAAGTCTGAAACATCGAAGCAAGTTTTTATGACAACTCTGAAGATATCGATTTATGTACCCACATCGTATGTACAAGTGTAGTAAATTTCTAAGTATGACTTAGAAGAGATTTAAAGAAATCAAAACCCGCCTATTATACGTAAACTGTTTAATTTCCAATCATACCACACGGGCATGTAGGCCAATAAATACGTGTAGATACTGTTAGCACAAGCATCATTTTAAAGAAACCAAGGGGCCCATGCTAGTCCGCTAGACCTCATCAAGCAGCAATAAACCCAGACGGGTTCTCCTAAAAGTTGGAAATTTTGGTCCAACCGGTTAAAGATCCTGCCCATGGTGCAGTTCTTGAAAGGAGAGTCATTGGTACTATTGGGTACAGCAATTGGTAGAATTAAAGATCTTACTGGAGAATTTAGACTATTCGTCTGCTTATAGATAGTGGATCCCAACGCTCTTTTATTACGGAATCTTGTGTAAAAAGGTTAGCGTTGCGACAACAAAAAAATTCCCAAGCTCTGAGTGGTTTTGGTAAAAATCCCAATTGAAGACGGGAAATTTAAAGTTAGATGCGTATTAGCTCCTAAAAATAATATTCGCCCACAATTCCAAAGAGAAGTAGTGGTTGTGAAAGAAAAAGGCACTTATGCCTAATTCGCAAGTACCTCGCAGCGTAATCGACTATTTTAAAGAATATAAATTAGCAGATCCAGGGTTTTGGCACTTAGGGCGTATAGACTTTTTATTGAGAGGAGACCTGTTTGGAGAAATTCTTAATGGCGATTCTGTCATCATAGCAAAAGGTTATCCTAATGCGATAAAATCAATATTTGGATGGGTTATCACCGGAAAGGTTGATGTTGCATCCCAGCAAAATCATGTTAGTGCAATGTTAATGCAGACATTCATTCTCGAACAGATTCTGGACGCTATATGGTACCTTTGCCATCTAAACACCCATCCAAAAAAATATTAGGAGATTCCCGGACTACCGCCCTCGGTACCGCGCATCGTTTTTACAAATTAGAAGCTCGTTTCCTTAGCTCACCGGCGCAAAAACTGGAATATTCTTCAGTATTTCATGAATATTTAGAAAAGATGGTTCCTTCATGGTTCCCTCTTCTTCAGAAAATGCATATTTTTTACCTCATCATGGTGTTTTTAAAGAGAGCTCTACCACAAAACTACGCATATTGTTTGATGCTTCCATGCCAACTTCCAAAGGCTCAATCAATGACAAACTAATAACTGGTCCAAAATCACAGGCGGACATTAAAAATGTTATTTTAAACTTTCGAAAATTTCCAATTGCACTGACATCAGATATCTGCAAATTGTACTTACAAATTTTAATAAACCCAGATGATCGCAGGTATCAGCATATATTTTATCCCGTAAGTCCGTCAGAGAAGATTCAAGAATACGAATAAACCAGGTTAAGCTTTGACATGTCATGCTCTCCCTATTAAGCGTTGCGGTTACTCAAGCAGTTAATTAACGATGAAGGATCAGCTTTTCCCCTAGCGGTTAGTGCTTTGCAGCATAACCTGTACATGGATGACATCTTGACTGGAGCCAATAATACTGAAGAAGCCTTAAAAATGCATCAAGAACTACAGAAACTTTTAGCTCGAGGAGGTTTTGAATTGAAGAAATGGGCAAGTAATTCCACCAGGGTAATCCAATTCATTCCAGAAGACTTAAGAGACACACCAATTGAATTTATAATTCCTGATGAATCATCTGTAAACATTTTAGGAATGATGTGGGACCCAAAATCCGACAAATTTTAATACAAGGTTCGTACACCTTCAGTAATTAGAACGAAACGAGGAATTTTGTCCACGATTGCTAGACTATTTGACCCGCTAGGCTATTTGGCTCCACTACTTTTTAAAGCCAAACGACTACTGCAGAAGCTATGGGAGCTTAAATTAAATTGGGATGAATCCTTGCCCAGTATCAACACACAATGGGAAAGATTTATCACTGAACTCAAAACCTTAGAAACGATTTGTATTCCTTATTGCATTGTGCCATTGTGCCGGCTCCAAGGGAATTATTCTATTTGGTACGGTGGGAGTGGTAATTATTGTTTAGGTACTGGATTTCTAATTAGGAATAGATTGCTCTCCACATTGAGGGACATACAATTTTTTAGTGATAGGATGTCTGTGGCCATATTTCAGGGGCGGTGATTTAAAATCGCGCTGATAAACATACGTTATCCTACCGAAGACAGTGACGATGAAGTTAAATGCGAATTTTATGACGAACTAGAGTGGGTTTATGATAAACTACCTCGAAACTAAATGAAAATAATATTAGGAGACGCGAACGCAAAGGTGGGAAGGGAAGAAGTATACTATCCGACGATCGGTAAAGAAAGTTTGCACGAACATAGTAATGATAATGGGATCCGTCTAATAAACTTTGCTATCTCGAAAAACCTAACAATCAAAAGTACTACGTTTAAACATAAGGATATTCATAAGTATACCTGGACATCGCGAGATTCACAAACACGAAATCAAATTGATCATGTTTTGATACAACAAAGATGACAAAATAGTACAATTAACGTGAGGTCTTATTGTGGGGCAGAATGTGGGACAGATCATGAATTAGTAATCGCAAAACTTCGACAAAAACTTAATATAAAAAACAGAAAAGAAAGCCGTATTTGTTCCGAAAATTATGATCTAGATAAATTAAAAACACTTCAATTAGAAATCAATTCTCGGTAGATATCAAGAATAGTTTTGAAGCCTTGGAATCTTTAGATGAGGTTCGCGAAGATATAGACAAGCTATGGATTAGGGATAATATTAAAGAGGTAAGTAATTTGTGTTTTGAAAAAAGGGACAGTAAAAAGAACAAACCATGGTTCGATAATGATTGTCTAAACTTTTGTGAAAAAAGAAGAGCCGCTAAATTAAAACCTCTAAATAATCCAAGCAATAACAATGTTGCTAACTTCCGAGCCTTGATGAATGAAACGTCCAAATTCCTCAGAAATAAAAAACGAGAATATCTTAAAAACAAAATAATAGAGATAGAAACTAATAGGATTGAAAACAACATAAGAGACATATAAACAGATCGCGTAAACAGTTTGAACCCGCAATGAATGGAATTAGAGATGAAAATAACAATATCTTGACCGATCCGGGGGACATTGTGAATAAATTTTAAAAACACTTTGAAAATATTTTGAATTCGAGAAATAATAGTCAATCTCCTCCTTCTGAATATCAGAGTGCTGAACCGTTAAGTGAAGAACCGAGTAAGGAGGAAGTCGAAATAGCCATCGGAAAATTAAAATCTCATAAAACAGCGGGAATCGACAACATTACCAGTGAATTAATAAAATCGTGCGGTGAAGCTGGTGTTTCTAAAATATATTTTTTGGTTAAAAAGATCTTGGAAAATGAAAAAATGCCCGAAGAATAGAAAGAATCTATACTTATTCCGATTCACAAAAAGGGACCGAGGACGGATTGTAATAACTATCACAGAATATGCCGAGGAAATTATCGGAGATTACCAATGTGGTTTTAGACGGAACCGATCAACTATCGATCAAATATTTTCCTTACGGCAAATATTAAAAAAAAAAAAATTAGAATTCAACGGTGTAGTTCATTAGTTTTTGTGGATTTCAAAAAGGCTTATGATTCCATTGATCGCCAGAGACTGTATAACATTTTGATTGAGCAGGGAATACCGAAGAAGTTAGTAAATCTAGTAGGGATGTGCATGACCGAAACATTCAATAAACTTAGAATCGGTAATTATTTTTCAGAGAAATTTGAAGTTCCCTTGGGGTTAAAACAAGGCGATTCCATTCCACCTGTCCTTTTTAATTTAGCACTAGAGTATGCCAGAAAGATGATGCGTACCGAATAGGGTTTAGATCAGGGTGGTAAAATATACGTGCTTGGGTTTGCGGATGTTTGGTATTGAGGATTTAAATGAGGATGCGGAAACTATAAAACTGAATACAACAACGTTGATGACAGCTGGGAAAGAGGTTGGCCTCAAAATAAATACGGATCAGACGAAATATATGGTTAGCAATAAAAACAGAGGCGATTTTGAAGATATAGATATAGAAGAAAATAGGTTTGAACACGTTGAGAAATTTAAGTATTTGGGGTCTGTGATTACTAGAAAAAACGAAATTCAAGAGGAAATAAAGGCGCGGTTAAAGGTGGGAAATGCTTGTTATTTTTCGGTATCAACATTACTTAGGTCGCGCATTTTGTCCAGAAACTTAAAACTTAGAATATACAAAACTATTATCTTGCCTACAGGTGTGAAATGTGGCCGCTAACCTTGAAAGACGAACAACGCCTTAAGGTCTTCGAGAATAAGGTATTGCGTAAAATATTTGGACCGAATAAGGATGAGTCAACTGGAGAATTTAGGAGGTTACACAAATCAGAATTGCGGAGCATGCACTTTATTCATATAATCGAAGTGATATCATCGCGACGGTTGAAATGGGCTTGCAAAGTTGTAGGGCTCAGTAACGAACGAATTCCTAAAAAGTTAATAAACGCTGAACCGACTTGTAAACGTCCGAGGGGTAGACCGAAACGTAGGTGGGAGGATTGTATTAAGGGTGATCTAATGAATTTGGGCTTGGACGGCAGTGGTGGACCGAGGTTTGTAGGCAGCGATTAGTGGTATCGGCATCGAACCTCAGGGTTCGCTAAGCCTTTTATTATTATTATTATGAATGTATTTACTAGATTTTTGTTAAAATTGGTGAGCCGAAATGGTACTTGAAGATCATAATAAACTTACATCAAAAATTATATTAAAATTAAACGCAGAAATCATATGTTTCGGTAATAAAGATTATAAACGCAATTTGGTTTCCAATTACACATTTTTATTACTTTTAAGTGTTAAATTTGAGTGTAAAATACTGGGTTTCCTCCCCATTTGTGAGATGAACAAGTCTGCAGCAGGAGAATAAGATATAAGTTGAGTGGGTTTTTCCGCTTAAAATGTCAAAACTGTCGACATTTTCCAATGCTTTATCTAGAGATATTGACAGTTGTAATGTTGTTACGGAACTCAAAGATATTTCTTGTGAACTTGTTACCTGCATCGAACATTTGGGTCCGCTAAGCCTTTTATTATTATTATTTTACAACTCATAACAATGGTCGACCGTTAAATACTTAAGTAACCCAATCAGTTTTAATTGAAAGTAAAATAAGAGAAATAATCGCTAACCGTTTTTTTTAAAAACAAAAACTGACATCCCTAGTTTGTAGGCAAGGGCTGTTGGTGCTATTGACATCGAATCTCCAGTTTTGCTTAGTCATTTTTGTTAATGATACCGGACAGGTATCATTAACAAAGGTATCATACATGTGTATTTTTATTATTTTATCCAGTAGCCTCTAGGGTTAACCGATTTTATCATACATTCGAAGCACGTGTACGCCTTGTTTTGTTCATCATGGTAACTTGGATGCTCCATATTCCATATGTATTATTCAAAAGCCCATTCGGCGAAATTGTATCGCCAATTCGTTGGAAGTTTTCTCTATGGTGTCGTTAGAAGGGTTGCATAAAAATCTAGTAAAGGGCATGGTCATATATCTTGGTAATTTTTTATTACAACGCACTCCCTAAAATTTGGTAGCAGAGAAAATATTAACAATGCTATGTGTTCGAATAATACTTGCCTGCTTGCGAATTTTAATAGTTTTCCGTGAAAACATTTATTTAAACAAAAAAGTTATAAAGAACAACTGGTTGCCAAAAAAGTTTTAATACAAGAAAACTTTCTTCTGCTAGCATCCTACTGTTAGAAATCCTCTATTCCCAGAAATGTTCCCTTTGGAGATAGAACATTAAATATAAATGCAAGTTTAATTTTTTTTTTAATTATCAACTTACGATAAATACATATTTTAACCATTATTATTTTTATTTTTTCTTCAAATTTTATTTAATGTTATGTTAAGATCAAATCAATTCAAGACTATTATGTTTATCTATCTCCTGTTATCATCCTACTGTTAGAAATCCTCTATTCCCAGAAGTGTTCCCTTTGGAGATAGAACAGTAAAGGTAAATGCAAGTTGTACCTTGTGAATAAAACAATAGTGTTGTCTTTTCTCTCTGTTCTATCACCAACGCCTTCTACGAAGAACTACGTAATAGCATCTAACTTTATTCCTTGTATCTATTCACCCCATCACGCTTAGGCTCAGGGTAATATCAAAAATAAACTGCACGTTTTTGTCATTCATTTTACTTCCCAAATTACCGTCTTGAAATAATCGTTATTTTAGTCATGCAGTATCTTCGTTTGAGACTACCTTTTTCAAGTATAAGGAAATGCAAAGATATAATCAATATTATCTAAAATAGTGATCAATGCTGGACCAACAATATTTTTGGAACTGATCTCTTAGTTATAAATTCTAGCAAGAATTGAGTTTCTACAGTTTGTCAGCAAACATTTGGATACACCTTACAAGGAATACCCGACAGTATCTGCTACTTTAGACTTAATTGGACCAAAAAAATTCCATCGAAGCTCAATGTTCCTCAACGTGAACTTTTAACCTGGGCTTGCCTTCTTAAAGATTTTATTTAAAATGTCATTCTACGACCTGCCTTTTCAGTTTCAGTTCTTTTTCACTCCAGAACAGGTTAAATTTTTATGTCATCTTTTCGTTTCGGGTACACATTTCAAATTAGAGATCAAAGTTACTTTCAAAATAGTTTTGTTGGTTGTATGAAATTACAGTTCAAAAATCCCAAATAATTGAACTTAATTTTTATCCTATTATAAAATTACACTCTAGTTTAATAATCGATCCGTTATACAAACATACACAGATGAATCTTGCAATTGTAATAAAAACGTTTTTCATTGGTATTGCGAGTTCACCGAGTGCCTGACTTTTGAACAAAACCGACGTCAACCCGCAGTTTATTCAAACATGTATGTTTTTATGTACTGAAATAAACGAATGGATTCCCTACCTTATTGATTATTTTCATTGAAGGAATAACCGATAGTTCCAACATAAACTATAACCGAAACGACCGTGCAATATGCCCTAACCGAAACGACCGTGCAATATGCCCTAAAGGTCATCCACCTCTGAACAGCCGGCTTATCTCTGGATTTTATGATGCCGTATTTTCCGATTGTTGCACATGCAGTTATGGATTTTAAATGTTTATAAACATATACACTAATCGTTCAATTGCACGTCTTTCCGAATATTTGAATATACGATATCTGATATTTCTAAGCGAAATATAAGCCCTATTGTTTTTTAGAATTCATTTAAATCTCCCCACCAATATTGCCAAGTATATTTATATCATTACTTGGTATACCAATTGGTATATATAATTATAATTATATATATATCTTTCTGTCCATGATATTTCTTTGCAAATGTCTCTGTGAAGTGTTGCTTGTTTACCATGGAAAAACAAGTTCGGTTTCTAGCGATCAAAGTATATTTAAATAACTTCAAAATTAAAGTTAGCAAGTAAATATCAATTATTGCAGTAATACTAAAAGATGGAAACTGAGGAAATTGACGCAATTCGAACTATCAATTTATGTAAAACTTTAAAGTTTATGCCGAGCTTTATTTCAATAAATGGTTTATCTTTATCGTTTTACATTAGGATATGTAAATCTGTCGCGAGTGGAAAATCACGCAATTATGGTAATGAATGGTGCGGCATTTTAATGGCATGTTTGATAAAAAAAAATGAAACAAGGAAGTTGCAACGCGTTGGTGGCACACTGATCTGTTTAAAAAAAGAAATAGTTCGGAGCTAATGAAAGATTTGAAGCGCAAGAAATAAGCGGTCAGTATATGAATTTTCAGGAGCGGATCTAGGAGGGGAGAGGGAGGGGAAGGCAAATGGACACTTGCCCCGGGCGGCAGATTTTAGGGGACGGCATTTCGAGCGAAATTTTATTTATTTATTTTTAAATCCTTTTTTTTATTTTTTTACTTCCCCTTACCTATTACGAAGTATATAGAAAGGGGAAGTATTGCGATCGTGAAAATTTTCGAATTCGAGTTTTCAACGGAAATACACGTTTTAAAGTCCACTGAGTCCAAATGACCAAGCCTCGCAACATGGTCTGTGTGCCTATGTGTCACGTCGTACGATACTCAAATTACGTATTTAAGGTAGATATATGGCTGTGATGTTACAGCAACTTTTTCGTCAAAATCGACTAACCGGAAGTCTCACTTTATATAATCGATTTTACCCTTTTTTACAATTTTATCGAAAACGGCTCTAACGATTTTGACGAAACTTGGCTAAATTATTCTTCATAAAGGCCTTTAACTTTTCATTTATGTAGTAAATCACCGAGGAATTGCAGGGAAAAAAGTTAGAATTTTATGAAAGATAATTAAATTATCTAAAAAACAATAAAAGAATCATCAAAACCGGACCAGTATTAGCAAAGATAGAGCGCATCGGACTAACCGGAATTTGCTATTATATGATGGATTTTACACTTTATATAATCAATTTTACACTTATTACACGGTTTCGACAATTTTCTCGAAAACGGCTCTATCGATTTTGATGAAACGCCTAATATATTCTTCATAAAGGCCTTTAACTTTTCATTTATGTAGTAAAGCATCGAGGAATTACAGGGAAAAAAGTTATGATGAAAAGAATATTTTATTTGCGCATAGCATAAAAAGTATGCATTTTACGGTAAATTATGTGGAGTATTATATGAAAGGTAATTAAATTATCTATAAAATAATAAAAAAATATCAAAATCGGACCATTATTAGCAAAGATATAGTGTATTTTATGAGGAGCACAAGACCCTAGATGGATAACCAAGCGCATCCGAAAGGAGACGGATGCGACCGAACCTCTTCCCACCAATCCGCCAATCTGTTGTAAACAATACGCTCTGTAATAAAGTAATTTAAGAATACAAAAGCGGAAATTAACTTGACAATTTCTACAATCACATAATTCAATGGAAAGAAAATGTTTCCATGGAAACTAAACAGAAACTTTTAAAATATATTTGTAACTTGACAAAGTTATAATATATAGGTAGTGTACAGAATTGTACTAAAATTGTTTAAAAAACTTTTTTATTGTACTTAAGTGGGAGATGATGTGTATGCTGCTGAGTTTATTAGAAGCAGTGTTTTTGTGAACTCTTTCAAATTATATTATAAAGATAATTATTATAGGACGGTAAGAGAAAGTTGTATGATGCGCGCACCGCACCAGATTTTTTATGCACAACTTAAATTAATACAAAAGAATAAGTCTGAAATTTGCGGCTTTGTGTTTGGTATCTTCCAATTGTATCCACTCAATCTTAATAATAATAATTGTCATGGATTATTAATGGATATGTAATGGATAAATACAAAATGTAAAACAAGTGCAATCAAAAAGCGATACAATTCATTTCTTTCCAGTTTGAAATGGAAGACATGAGATAATGAGACAAATGTTAAATAATGTTGTACATTATTTCATATTGTGTACGTCTCAGAAGGAGAGGTCTCCATTTATTCTGTTTGAGCTTCCTCCACCCGAATCTTTTTTTTTTTTAATTTTCATTACGTGATCTACAGAGAAAGTGCTATCATTTAATAGCGATTTTCACATGGCACTTGTTTTTGTGGGAAGTTGCTAATGCCATTTATAAAATTTTATCAAGAAAAAATCGATCACAACAAGACAAATATAGCAACTTATTGTTGTATTAAATTTTTATTTATTTTTTGCAAACCCGACATCAGATTCAAGTTTCTCACATTAAATAACATTATAGAACAAATTTTAATCGTAAAATACTTTTTATTTTTTATTCTAAAACTGCAACAAAAAATAAAGCGGGGATCTACATCGTCTATTCCTACTATCGAATGTGGAAAAATACAAGGAGTCAAAATGTGAGGATTAGGAATTCAATACTGCGTGTCCCAACTTGTGCGTTTTTAAAGTGACCAATACGAAAATCGCATTTTTTAACAATTGATATTTGGACACGGCAGGGACGATATTACTTCCAATATATTTTTTTTTAAATTATTTTATACAAGCAAATCCTCAACATTTCGTTGGAATAGCTATTTTGAAAATTGTGTGGAATTGGAATATAACAGTTTAACTAATAGTGAATAACAATATCAAAATCCTGTACGTATTAATTTTATGGAGTGGGATTGGATCAAATTAGCCACTGCTTCCATAAACTATGTGATCATAAACATTTTTGCTACAAAAAAAGAGATTGGAAAGTGAAATTTGAATGTAATTATTTTTACAAGTTCATTCAGTCATTTTAATATATATTTTGTTTTGTATTTTTGTTTGTTTGTTTATACCCTTGCTTTAATCAATAAAATGTGATAATATTATAGATATATGATTATAAGATATGTAATTTATTTCAGAATATATTACCTAAAATACAATTACAAAATAGTTGATTTTTTTTATTGGGGAGGGGATATAAAAGTAGGGGCGGCAAAATTATGATTGCCCCTCCTGGAAAAATCCTTGATCCGGCCCTGAATATTTTACTCGAAGGTCACTTTCTGACTTTGAGAATCTGCTGCAGAAGATTGGATCCCAAATTTCCTAAGAAGTCACTTATTTTGCGCACTGTGATTTCCGCTCAAGACAGGTGAGTGTTAATAATTGATGTTCATAATTTGTTGTTTATAATTCACTGAATATTTTTGCTAAGAATCGAACCAAATGTTAAGCAATGATGAGAGTGGATATAAAAAAAAAATTAATTGAACAATTAATTGCTTGTTTTATTATTATTGGGGAATTGGTTTTATTTAAAAATTTCAATTGAGAAAATAAAGACAAAAAAATTAAACTACTTTTAATTATTAATTTATTAACTCATTAGTGTTTTTTCTTCATTGACCGCACTCCAGACCGACTTCTCCTTAAAAATATAATAATACCAAGATATTAATTGAAATGCAGTTTGTTAGTAAACTTTTTTAATTGTCTTGAAAAACAATTATCTCATGCGCACGAAAAACAACAAACCTGACATGTTCCTGTCCAAATTAGAACAGCGAACACTCAAAGTGTTCCTTGAAAAAACAAAAAAAGGAGATGGATTATCGCGCTCCGAGCGTGCTTCCCACATGCTCTGCTCCAAAAGGCTGTAAATATTGAGAGAACATGTTGCGCGTGCTCAAAGCGTTCGCGCAGCAGGAATCTTAATACTGTCATTGGCTTGTTTCTACTTTCATTAGTAGTTTTTTTAACTTAAATTAGTCATTGCTATATCAGCTAGTACGTAAAAAGCATAAGAGTTTCAGATAAACATTATCTCAGTTATTGGAGTAGAAGGAACGAAAGAAATTTTCTAACTTTTTTTTTCCAAAAACTTTTTAGTATAAATCAAAAAAATAAAAATAAAAATAATGATTTTTTAACATACGTATTATAAGCGTTCTCGGTAATAGCGTGTAAACATTATCACCAGGAACGTTGAAGCATTTTTGGGAAAAACGGACGCCCATTGCCAGAATGGTACACCGGGGACTGATACAGCCGTTCCTCTTTTCAGAAATGTAAGATTGGTTTTCTGTTCTTTTGGGAGTAGTAGGCGCTGGAACCCACTCTTTTCCTGGCTCCTCCTGAGTGATGTTCCAGCGAAAGTTGTTGTCTCGGTACATTAGGGTAACATCCTAGAGGAAGTGGACTGACGTTTAGATTAAGATAGTTCTTACCAATGTACTCAATGGTGTTGCGTAATAGTTCTTCGGCGTTTGGTATCGGGATCTTCTGTTCCTTAAATGAACGAAGTCATCTATCTATGTATCGATTTTTGGTTTTTAATTCTACTTGAATATTATAAAATTATTTTTTTTTTTTTTTTACTTCGTCACATAGGATGGAACCAAGGTTCAAAATGCAAGTTAGATTCAGTAAAGGAAGTGGGTAGATAAATAAGTACATTTATTAAAAAAAATATATAGATTAAAAAGAATTTACTACATTAGGCATATAAGTATATTAAAAAAACCAAGCATTATATTGGGCAATGAATCCGTCTCTCGGATCCGTTTTACGAAAAAATTCAATTTAAAAAAATAAATGATAACAATATATAAAATCTGATGTTAAAAAAATTATTTAATGCTATTATAAAATCTTCATCCGTCATATTTATTCTAAAGCTGTTTGGTATAACAGATATTATTATTTTAATTTTTTTTTTATATATATTTATGTCTGTGTTTTTTTTTTTTACGAATGTTGTTCTAGTTACCAATAGTTAAATTCTAGTGAACAGGACAATTAAATTACAAAAGGATAATGAAAGAAGTATGGAGGCGAAAGAAGTTTATGAATAGTCACATTCATATTTAGCAGATTTGCGTTGCGATTGGATTAGACGGATGCAAAATAAAATAAAAATGCCTAAATTCGTTCTAAAGGTCTACTGTTCACAGAAAATGTAATAATATTTATTGTTATTTTATAGCACATATTATAGTGCAATTAAGTTACCGGATAATGTCATCATTTAAATAATCAACGTGTAGGTCATGAAAACCACTAAGAGATAATTTATTTTTAAGAGAAATTCTTTATTTTATTTTTAATCAGTATTACTATTTTAGAACCAAAGATTTTTTTAAAGTCAGGTTTATGTTACGCAGTCAGATATTGCTGAAAATCGGAAATAAAATATGTTGGTAGCCATCCAGCACGAGAACGGTTACGAAACCAAACTGAATTAGTTGGCCTTTAGTTTAATATCTTAATCCTGGGAACTAAATAAGCTGAATTTATTCATGCCTTTCAAAATATTGCTTCATTTCCAATTATCATATTCTCATTCAGGGTCTATAGTATTTTTTTATTAAAAAAAAAAAATAAAAGCTTATAATCACTTCTTTAATAATAAATCCACCGCATAAGTGAAAATGCAGTCAGAAAAATTCTTCTTCATAAAAATAAATATAATTTTCTATCCAAATTAATTAGGAAGATCATAATAATATTAAATAAGTGTGCAAAAATGATCTTCTTTATTATATATTTTACAATATGTTGACGTTTCGGGGATCTGTATTCCTACTCAGAACAAATTTCTGAAAACAGATAATTAACCATGTCAAACAATACGCAACATCATTTATAAATCCATTAAAATTTACCAGTAAAACTATTTGCCTAATATATTTCAATAATATTCTGTTGTCAAAAGTTATATAATCTTATCCAGACATATTGAAAACTTGCCAGAAGCTTTGCTATTAACTCAACTTACATTGGCTCAGATTCGCTGCAAAGTCTATAGTGGGCTTTGTCATGTTTTAATTACATTGTCTAGTATTTATTGTAAGATCTAATTGTTCTGAAACAAACATATTGTTTTAATTACCTACTAATTTCAATCTGTTAAAGTGTTCAATATTGCAACCAATTTTTATCAATTATATAATTGCTTGAATTTATATAAATGTTATAATTATGATTTTAAAAAATTAATTTATTTTTAATATCAGTATAACGGGTTCCTAAATATTGTTATTTTTAATCATGTGAACAGCCTCTAAAAATTTTCTATTTCTTGTTCTTTGTGAACTGTTTAATATTTTAGGTCTGTCAAAATTTAATGCTTGTGCAAAAAAACAAATTTTAAAATGAATAAATAAATAGAATGAAAATAATAATTAAAACATATTGTTCGTTTAACAAACATTAGACAGATTAATAAATAAATATTAGACAATGTTATTTAAACATGACAAAGTCCACTATGGACTTTGCAGTGACGAATCTCATACAAGTTCAGTTATTAGCAAAGCATATGATAAAATTTTCAATAATATGACGATGATATTATATAACTTTAGGCAACAGAAGTATTATTGAAATATGTTTGGTAATTAATATAATGTAGGCACTAATAAAACCTAATGGATTTATAAATGCTGTTATGTATTGTTAGATATGGTTAATTGTCTGTTTTTCAGAAATTTATTCTGAAGGTGGATGGACACAGATCTCCGAAACGTTATATCAAATGAAGAAGATCGATTGAAGATCAGTTTTGTTCACTTACATAACAATAAACAAATAAATACACATAAGCAGTAGATATGATATTACAAGGCGAATCTTTATATGAAAGGAAATTAGGTACCAAAGAAAAGATCGAGTAGGAACCAATAATAGACAATATTTACAATAGAAAACTAAGGAAGGTAATGGAAGATCATTTTTGCTCACTTACTTAATATTATTATAATCTAACTACTTAATTTGGAAAGAAGACTATATTTATTTTTATGTAGAATAATTTTTCTGACTGCATTTTCACTTATAAGGTGGATTTATTGTTAAAGAAGTGATTATAAGCTTTTATTTCTTTCTTGAATAACAAAATAGGACTATAGATCAGGGTCTAAATAGTCTATTCAGGAATAAGAATATGACGATTGGAAATGAAGTAATATTTCGAAAGGAATGAATAGATTCAGCTTATTTAGTTCCCAGGATTAAGATATTAAACTAAAAGCCGACTAATTCAGTTTGGTTTCACAACCCTTCTCGTGCTGGATGGCTACCAACATATTTTATTTCCGATTTTCAGCATCATCTGACTGAGTTACGTAAATCTGATTTTAAAAAAATCTTTGGCTCTAAAATAGTAATGCTGATTAAAAATAAAATAAAGAATTTCTCTTAAAAATAAATTACCTCTTAGTGGTTTTCATGACCTACACGTTGATTATATAAATGCTGAAATTATCCGGTAACTTAATTTTGTTCTG
Source organism: Rhaphigaster nebulosa (assembly GCA_948150685.1). NCBI lineage: Eukaryota > Metazoa > Arthropoda > Insecta > Hemiptera > Pentatomidae > Rhaphigaster > Rhaphigaster nebulosa. The sequence goes on along the minus strand of OX411308.1, from coordinate 108,928,573 downwards.
ATGCGCTATAATATGTGCTATAAAATAACAATAATTATACTTACTAATTCTGTGAACAGTAGACCTCGAGAACCAATTTAGGCATTTTTATTTTATTTTGCATCCGTCTATTATAATCGCAAAGCAAATCTGCTAAATATGAATGTGATTATTCATAAACCTCTTTCGCCTCAGTTCACATTGTCCTTTTGTAATATCCACATCAGTAGTACAATTGTAATTATCAATGCTCCAAAATCGCCAGAATTCTCCAAGATTCGAGCTAGAGATATACGTGACAAACACAGACAAACGAAATGCCAAACGGTCGATTTGAAACAGTACCTCGCTTACGCTCGGTCAATAAATTTCACTGAAAACGAAGTCGTCTCGACTAGTCAACAGTTTTCGAGTTGTATTTAAGTTTAAAAAAAAAAAAAAGAAATGGATACTAAATACTGTTAAGGATGATTCATGTCAAATTAAATGAAAATGGATATCGCATTTAGTACCTAGTGAATGCAAAAGAAACAGATATGTGCTATAATGTAATGTTAACATTAAAACGACTGCTATCTTGGATCGAAATTAAAAAGTGATAAACCCCCATACGCCGTTTTTCCTTATTTCAATGAACATTTACCCCAAATTTGAAGAAATTCGGACAATGCGTTTGGTCGTAATCGCGTAAAAAACAGACATACTAGCGAAATGCCAAACGGTCCTGTTGACACAGGACCTCGCTTGCGCTCGGTCAGTAACATGTGCTTTAAAATGATTATATGCTGGGCAATATCGGGATGTACAGGTCTCCTATTTCCAAATTCATTCATCACGCATGTAAGAACGCAGTAAAATGACTGTGAACTCATGACGGCTAAAAAAGTCGCAAAATATCACGCACTAATGTATAATTTTATAACTCATGATTTTTTTTCGGAAATATAAACGAAAAATATCGAACACGTTCAACAAATTTATCTTTTAAAACCAACCAAACCATTTTTGTAGTCTATAATTTTTTTCGTCCGGGACGTCATTTAGAAGCATCCGCTTTTAGTTAATAGGGTCACATAGGGACCCGAAAATGATCTCTATGGACAATTTTGGAGATCTGAAAATTTTTTTTTTTTTGTTTTTTTTTGGTACTGATTAGGAATTTCAATTTTGTTACTTAAAATTTTTCCAGAAATCCAAAAATTTTCGACAGATATCCCTTAAAAATCGCTTGGAATAAAGGCTCATCTCTTCCAACATTGTAGAAATATGTAGCCATGTTGCCCCCTTTCATTTAAAGTTGACTACACGTTAATGCGCTGTATTAATATGAAAGTACCCAAGATAACGTCACATTATTTTATTTAATTAGTTAAAGTTATTGAAAAAAATAGAATAGTTATATGTTGTCCCGTCATGTACTTATACAATAACTTTACTACTCCATTGAACACACGACAATATCAATACAATAAAGATCTAGACATATTAGAAAAATGTATTGAGATTGCTAGTGTCGGATAAAAGAATATGAAGGTATATTTAGGTATATCGTGAAGGTATATTTAAGAGAACAAAACAAATTAAGTTGAAAACTCATATAACCTTGCTACAAAAGCATTTAAAATGTTTTATCGATGTAAATTATGTTAATTTGTAATGTTAAAGACAATAAAAACCACTGTCACATGTTTTCGTGATATCGTTCTACGCTGGTACTATACGCCTACTGCACAGAATATTCACTCGTGACAAACAATCTAAATGTGAAACGCTAGTGTCACCGATAGCAGACAACAACGCACTAGTATAATATTATTATACTAGCAATATTATAATATTAAAGTACGGTCCTCTGCTCTTAGTGGCATACAGAGACAGGAGGCACCTCTCCCGATCTCAGATTATTGATTAGTGGTATAGTAAAAATGAACAGACAGTCAAACTGAAAATAAAATAATTAATATCCAGTTTAAAAAATCTTTGAATAAAATTTGACTGGGATAAATTACCAAGGTTCATCAGTTCGGTTTAATGACTCGCGTTTCACCCATTTTCATTCCTTTTTTCTCACCAACCTCCTTGAATTTTTGTCTAAATAAGTTTTCATGGAATATAGGTTAGTGCAATCGGTTTCTGAGGCCAAAAAAAAACTTATTCTATAAGTTTAAACAAGATCCTTCCGCAAAAGGATCTTGATAAACAAGATGATTTCGAGACACATTTTGCAGATAGCCAGTCAGAAATTGCTAGATTATCATATATGTTATTGGTACAATTATAATAGTGTATAGTTTCCATGCATGTCCTTATGCAAAACTTATAGCTAACTGATCAATTTATTTATTTATTTTTGTTATTAATTTCTCAAAAATATATTGTACCTGAGTTTAATAACTATCACGCAGTAGGCAGTTCACTCTGATCGTGGCAGTTACCAGAAGTCGGAACTAAACCATAGCCGAAACATACCACTGCCTCTTCTCTCTCCAACCATAATTACCTTCTACATTACATAAATTATTAATATGGAATGAATATACAGGAAGGCTTCGAAAAATTGTATTGCTCTAAAAAAATTGTAAGGGTAAAATTGATATGGCTTTTTTATTGTTTCAGTGTTGCATGACGATTCCATTTTTTCATTAGAGTCGTCATTCTGGTTTAACCAGTGCTAGAATCCTTAAAAATATATTGCAATTATAAAAGTTTTTCCACCTTAATAAACAACTGCTTTATAAAAAAAAGAATACAATTTAAAAAATATATATTATAATTTGGAGAAAAATCGTTTCATGAATTTTCTGTAAAGTTTGCTAAATGGACAATCATCTATGACATTACGTATGGAACTAGATGTAAAAGAGAGATTTAGTTACCAATCATTATTTTTGTGAATGAAATAAATAAGATCTGTAACAGGAGGACAGTTGAGATATAATTGGAAAATGGAGTCTAAGAACGATATTCCCGCGCAATCCCGTGTTGTCCAATCTTTCTTCGCGCAAAATACGCAATTATTTATTCACAAAAACTGGCGTTTTTGAACGTATGAACAGCATGAAGTATTATAAGTTTGTAGATTTTTACTTTTACTTTTCTGGACGCTAAGCGATGAAATATATGAATTATTTTATGAAAAAAAAAACTTCGTGGACTTTAAACTTTTTTTTCCCTTTATAAAGGGGAATTATTTATTTTTTCTTTTAGATATTATGAACCTCTGTTCATTACTATTAAACGAATCTAATTGTTAGTTTTATTTTTGGTTCCATATTGTATTCAGGAGTTTCCTTTGTAAAAATACTATGTATTAAAATAAGAACAAGAATTCGATACTAGCTATTATCTGGTAGCAAGTGCGTAATACTGTACCTATTATCAACCGATAGATAATTGGTAATAAATAGATATTCAGAGCTGGGCGCATGTGTGGTGGTGGCAGTTTCCCACTACCCCCTCCTAAGCTGCTGGCTCAGTCCGTCTTTGGGCCCTGAACTGCCAAGGTACCACCGGTAAGTCGACAGTCATAGCGTCATACGACGTCAATTAAACGTTAATAAAATTATATATAAAACCTTAATATTATATTCATCATAGTACAACAGAGTTTAAAATAACAGTTTTTTAAAAATACGCAAATAAATTAATAATGTTGATACCTATTTCGTTATTTTAATGTTTGTAATTATTACCAGGATTTCCCTCAGAATTAAAAGTGGATTTCCTTAAAAGTATTAATATTGATTGATTTAATTAATTAATAACTAAAGAAATATCTAAATTTCCATTTTTTTTTTTATTACTATTCTTTTTTTTTTTTAATTCAAATAATTATATTTTACCGAAGAAGCAAGATTGATAAGTCATTGTTAGCTCGACAAAATTTGTTTACGATATTTTGGGAACCTTCGTCGTATAATTGAATTTGTAAATTCTTGTTTATTTTTAGATATTAACAAATAGTCAATACTATAATAATTTTAAATGATTTTCGACATACTTTCTTTGTAATTAAAGGTTGTTGCGTTAACGGCATTTGTTCTATCTAAAAATTAATTCACCGTTTTATATTAAACCCGAATTTTTGAATCTAAAAGATATTTCTGATCACATTGATTATATTTACCGCCTCTAAAACTTTTGGATTTGACGGGTCAATGAGTCCGAAAAAACATTTGTATAATATAAAAATATTAAAAAAAAAGAATAATTTTCATTTATTTTTATTAAAAAATTACTACTAAAACATGCCTTTAATTTGTTAATTTTTTATATTAAAATAAAGAAAAGAGTTTTCCGATGAGTTTTAAAATTCCGAAACGAAGAAGTATCTCTCTTGAAAGTTCATGATTTAAGTTCGGAACCGTAGAAGGTTGGAAAGGAGTGAAGCAACAGTTTGTCAACTGGTTACAGAATATTCGGCGTTGTTTCGTCTAATTTCCAGCGTAACTTGGAACACATGAATCCGAATTACACGCTGTCTCTCAAAGATATTTGTCTCGGCCAATTTGACGAAAGTTTGTGAGAGGCCTTTGAAGTCTTAGCCTTTCATCAAAGTATCTAAATTTTAAATGGCTTTGTGTAAAGTGATAGGGCTTTTAAATATGAAATCTTTACTGTTTAGGAAACCATGACTATTATTTAAATTTTTTTATTTATGTCATACCAAATTCTTTGACCATATAATTGTTACAAGAATATTATTAGTATTTTAAAAACATTCCTTAATTCATTCATTTTACTTTACTTTTACTTTTTATTTACTTTTTAAAAAATAACTTCATTCTATTATTGAAGACTACAAAAGTTAAGAATAAAATATAGGAAAAGTGTAAAATGTTAGATTCTTAATCAGCTAACCTATGATTTTTAGAACCAGATCTGATTTTATTTTACAAATATGGCCAAAATTATTCACTGTAAATTATTTATTATTGTGAATGGCTCTTACAGTCGAAACATTTTAAAAGTAGCATTTACGTGGATTTTTTTTTCTTATCATCCCAATTTTAAAGTAGATTTGACTACAAAAAATTCATAATCAATCTTCATTTATTGTATTACAGATTCATTTTAATATTTTTTCTGTTTTCTTGGATACAAGGTGAATATGATTTTATACTTTAAAGAGTTATAAAATTAGAGAGTAACAATTTTTTAAATCAGAAAATTTAAAAAAATAAATTTATCAGTCATCGATCATTAATTATCATTAATGATTATTATTATTATTAACTAAAAGTCATCTGTGATTCCTATAACAATATCTTTTCTTACTTTACGGATACATAATCTAATATAATATTACCTGATATATAGATTAGTGATATTTTCCAAATTTGTTAATGCCCACTTAAAATAAGATTCCTTTTCTGTTTCGAAAAGTTCATTATAGCCGCATAGAATTTATTTGACGCTCGCAGCCTTGTACCGTTATAATATTCTTTCCAATTTTTTTTAATAATAATGGTCAAAATGAAATTATTTTGATGACATGACAATTTTGATGAATTTCAAAGTTTCGTTTACGTTTGTTTGAAATTCGCTAGCTTAAACAGATGCATACCTACTCAATCTAGACTCTTGATCATTTTATTTAATAAAAAAAAAAACGAAACAAATTCATGTTGAACTAATAAAAGTGTATCTATTTGTCTCCCTCGGATTTCAATTTTAAAGCGTTATTCATCTTTAGAGCAATTTAATGTGTACAATCTCATTAAAATACATCTAATTTGTGTTTTATAAAAATAACTTTTAAAATTCCTTTTGTTATAAAAACATTAAAACAAAATATTTTTATGATTTTTTAATTGCTTGGAAATTGTTATCTCCTAAATAAAAATTCACATGAAATTATAAATGCTGAAGATAACTAATTTTATTGTATTCAAAATGTTAGTTAATTGTTGTAGGGATAGACTAAATATATCCTTTTATTTAACAGAAATTTGTTTTGTTTCTTTGTAAAGATTTGTCATAATTCTGTTGTTGTCTGATATTATTTAAAAATCTAGTTTCTGTTAATGAATCACAAAGAAAATTAAACAAACTCTAGTATTCGTAAAAGTTGTTTTGTAGAATGTTGTAATTATTCATTACGATTCCTTCTTTATGATTTGATTAAAGAAAAAAGAATGAATAACAATAAATAAAATAAGAAGTATTTTATTAAATATAACCACAAAATATAGATTTGTGATCTGATTTAACGAAATTCAATGATAGGAGATCCCGCTGAATCGTGAGCGGAGAGGAGTGATAAAATAATGATGATCTATAATGAGGACCATGACCGCCAGTCTCTTCCCCTTCCGGCCATCAATTTTCGCTAACTGGTGAGCCATAAAAAAAGAGCTGACTCTTTCCAGCGAGTTGTGAACATGCTCATTTCAGTAGGTTTGTGAGTTCTCATCATAATCTCCGGAATGGTTTTTCCTATCTCTACAATAGAAAATTAGTTTAGATGCTTTCTGAGCCTGAGAGAATTTTGTTATTTTAATAACATTATGTCTGTGTAACAATCGATGAATAAATTAAAATTATGGCTATAGGAGCCAACATTGAATCAATTCGTATTGATAAGCTATATCTTCTCACATCAGAAAAGGAGAATTCTTCATGTTAATTATTTAAACTTCTTCGAGATAGTTTAGAGTTTATAGTTAAAAAAAACAAACACGCTTGTCCCTCTTATCCATAACCTATTGTAGATTATTTGATACAAAAATAGATAGATTCTTCAATGTGGGATGAAGTTTATTTTAAATCTAAAACGCAAAGCCATGCTTGTGTATATGTGTATATATGTTCCATATCTTTCATAATCGTGAATATCTCTTCGGTTAGGGAGATTGTATTTAAAAATTATATTGTTTTTAAAAATTGTTTTATTGACTTTTATTTACTCTGTGTATGGTATATGGTACGAATGGATACTTACATCTCTAATACCTGTTGCTCTTGATCGAGCCAGCTGGTATTATTCTTCAATAACAACTTGTTCACCGGTAGGTTAGGGAGAGAATGGTTTATCATATTTTCAACAATCAACCCAGTTTCAGCATTGAGGCTTCTAATGTTTTACCAAATTTTTTTTCTAACCTCTTGTCTTAAAGTTTCGCTTTGAATCATTTGACGTAGTATCTACACGAGATCCTGAATATGAGACGCGGGTCATTCCACACAAAATCAACCAATAAAGAAATAGTTTTAGAATTAAGATTTTTAAAAACGAGTGAAGCTTGGTATTTATGTTCTATGCTTAACTGTAGTCAAAAATACAAAGTTTCTCGTTATTGAGCTATAAATTAAAAAAAAAATCGACTGTTTTATTGGAACATCCAAGCTATTTGGAACAGGAAATCCAACAGAATGAACAGAATAGCACAATCTTGAGCTTTCTAGATCAGATAATTTTGGAGCTATAATATTTTAAATGTTTCAAAACGTGTCATTTTTGTGTTCTTTGTTCATATATCCAAAACGAAAACTTAAAAAAAATCTGAAATTTTGCAATATCTATCCTAACTGATTAGGAATATGTACAAAAAATCATTGATATCTGAGACACCAAGTTCCAGATCGTTGGTTTATTTGACATCGCAAATTTACAAGACTGATATGATACTTCTTACTACTCTTCAATGTATTTTCAAAGATAGTAACAACGACTTAAGATTTCCATAAATAAAATATTGTGTAAAACATTTGCTCCGAAATTAGATGAGTCGATGGATTTGGGATGGTGGAATGACGTGACTTGTATCAGATATCTTCGTGGCTCCTGAAGTGAGTGGGTAAAGTTAATGGACTGATTAATGAACGAATCACTGCACAGCTAGTAAGGCGCTATTCGGGGACCGATGAGGTCTAACGTATCAGCTATATTGTTACACTCGTGACATTGGCAGCAGACACAAAACTCCTTGATCGCTGTTCCTTGATATTGTTGCATTATTTAGTTAATAATAATAATAATGAAGCTTAACGTACCCGGAGGTTCGGTTCTGACTCCAACAATCGGTGCATATAGGCCAACAACATAAAGGAGAATCTTGTGGGCGGAGCCTTCGCCGGGAGGTCACGCTCAAGATATTAAAAGTTTCTTCCCTCTACATAATTTCAGACAGCTAACTTGTCAAATATACCATCTTGATTTTTTTAAAAACATTTTGATTTGTTTTACATTCTTTCAATCGCGTGTGTTAGCTGCTTTTATTTCAATACTTACTTACTAAATGGTATTATACCCCTATATGGACCTTGGCTTCACTTAGAATTAAAAGCCATTCCTGTCCATCTTCCGTCTTCCTTCGCCATGTATTATCTAGGACTTCCTCTCTCCCTAGTGATCCTAGATAATTTAAGTTGTAACCATTAATTTGTACTTCCTTTTCTCTACCTCCATGAGTTCTTGACGTCCACAAATATTCTGTCTTATTTTTGTTTATTCTTAAGCGGTTGTTCACTGCTCCGGTTTGAACTCTTCTAACGCTCCTGGTAATGTGCTCATTAGCTACAACTTCTGTATAAACAAACTATGTTGGGTATGCCTGTTATAAATATTTCAATAGCAAAAGAGGATTTTGAAGAAAACGCGAGTTATTAACAAAAAATTCCACTTGAAGAGGAAATTTTCACTATAAAAAATAAAATAATATATTTTTTTAGAAACTGTTCAATAAAGACCGCTTCTGTTATGAAGCAATTCTGATTGTAACATCCATAGACACATGAATCGCATTTGTGATGTCCATGAAGATTATTTTTAATGTTTGACCGTCCATATTATATGATTATCTAATGATTAAAATTCAGTGACCATGTCTCGTTAAAATAGTAGTTAAGTGACTCACCCAACATTTTGGGATCCTCGAAACGTCTGAAAAATAAATACAATAAAATTACTGAGATTTTAATTGACTTTAAGACAAATTTATTGGAGATAAATAACTTTCAATCAAAATTAAATTTTAGAAAACTAAAGTCAAATTTACGTGGTATTTGGTATGACCGAATCACGAAGATGAGCCGACTTCACTTATTTGAGGTATGTATTTCAATATTAACCTTGCCTACTTGGCAGTGTAATTAGATGATTTTTATTTGATCTAGGTATAAAAATATGCATTTTTGATGTGAATATGTACATACCTACATATATATATATATATATATATATATATATATATATATATATATATATATATATATATTGTAAAACAAAGGGCATATTCTTGAAGAAAATGTTAAACTCTACAATGTTTATCTTAAATAGCCTAAAATTAATAAATTTTCTGATCCGGGTGATACAAGAAAATATTTATAAAACATTTTCTAATGTTACCTCGGCTTACAATACATGATTTAATTTATTATAGATTGAAATACTTTTATTATTTTATTTTAACCTTTTGACAGTATACGTTTTCTAGAACAATTTTACCAAGACTCCCGGAAGCCCGGGTTCCGGAAATTTCGTCCCCAACTTGCCTCTCCCTGACGGCAGGCCTTGAGCCTAGAGCGATGTTGTTAAATTAATCAATTTAGGGACAACTAACGTTATTACTATTATTATACTTATGAAAGTCACCTAGGAAAAAACTTGCATTTTTCTCAGGTTTTTATATTTTAAAAAGTATTTCGAAAAATTGAAAGGCATTTGGATCATTCTACAAGCGTTGATATTTCATTTAAACAATCGCACATTTTCTTTAATTAATTGATTACTTGTATTCACATATTTTGTTATTTATTGAAACGTTCACATTGTTATATATAATTAGGAGAAATTCAAGAATAAAAGAAAGATTCTCAAGCGTTAAGGTTCTATGCGCTGTGCTACTTTTGTAAACCTTGACACGTGCTTTTCTTCTTTCCTCCAGATGCCGGGGTAGTAATTGATAATAAATGTCGCTTTTCGAGAGCACGAAATTCATTCCGGACGTCATTTCCAGTCTCCAGCATTCGGAAGGAATTATCTCTCCCAAATGTTGACATTCCTAGAAACTCAAGACTGGAAATTAATTTAGTTAAACTCACATAAATAACTCAGGAATTTAAAACTTGCTGAAGTTTTAAATGGGTAACAAGTTTTGCATTTTGAGATTATTAACTCTAATTTTTTTTTATTGGTCCTTTGAATTAATCAATTGATTTAAATTATTATAAAAATTCCGAGGATCGTTGTTTGAGACAGGTGAGTTCTTATTTTATAAGAAAATCCTATTTTGAATGTGGTATACCATTTGTACGGTATGGCCTTAACAACTTTATTTTTGCCTTCTTCCATTTTTATATAAGATACCCGTTTATCGAATTTGGATAGAGATAAATTAATATAAATGACTAGCCAAACTTCAAAGACACAATAGTTTAAACTAACAAGCGACTACCAAGCGATCCAATCCCTAATTTACGTAGTCCAATTAAATTAGTATATACTCGTATATATTTAAAACGTTAAATAAGGGTTTCATTATATACCTACCAAGGAGCTTCTGTTTTCAGTCGTAAAATTTTGGATTGACAAAATTGTATTTCTTGTATTTTTTTGGGGAGAAACTGTAAATCTGTGAGGCGTATGTTCATGTGGATTTAAATAGGTATGTGTATGTATTTATTTTCAGTTCAATTTATATTTTGGTGAAAAAATATAGTTCAGAAATTTAAATTTTAGTCCAATAAATTAAGTTTAAAACTAGAAAGCTCCAGCATTTATGAATAATAAATCTTATTTTCTTAAAATAATATAATATCCAATTTTTTCTGAAAAGTAACGTTGCTATATAAATAAATAAATGAATATATATATATATATATATATATATATATATATATATATATATATATATATATATTACCATATATATTCCATACCATTTATTACCAGTTTTATCAAAATTTAAAATATTAAAAAGAAATATAATATCCAAGCATCATTTAGAAATAACAAATGTTATTTCCTAAAAATAATATAATATCAAATTATTTCTGAAGATAAAATTTATATATAATATATATATATATATATATATATATATATATATATATATATATATATATATCATTATATTATTTTATTATATTATATTATATTAATTATTTATGAAGATAAAATTTATATATATATATATATATATATATATATATATATATATATATATATATATATATATATATTATATATAAATTATATATATATATATATATATATATATATATAAATATATATATATATATATATATATATATATATATATATATATTATATATATATAAATTATAAATTATATATATAATATAAATTTCAATATTAACTTTATAAATTTCACTATAACTTTATAACTTTATAAATTAACTATATAAATTTCAATATATATATATATATATATATATATATATATATATATATATATATATATATATATATATATATATATATATAAATATATATATATATATATATAATTATATAAATTATTTTATCATATAGTTATTTAATCTTATTTTGTATATGATTATATGACATTTGATAGCTGGGGGATATAAGTTAGACCTTTCGATATATTACAAAGATTAAACAAAACAGATTTTTTTTTGTTATCGACGAAGGTACTAAAATATATTATTTTCTTGAAGAATGCAAATAAAAACTTCAGGTTCTTTTCAATTTTTTCAAATCGTTGAAACCGATGGATACCTTTTTTTATATTCAGTTGTTACTGAAGTTGAAACTGAGCCTTGTGTACGTGCTAAATTTGTTGATAAAATACGATTAGAGATAAATTTGACCCAATCGTGACGTGAAGGTTGAATTCTTGATCAATTTCTTTATCCTTTTATCGGAATTTTGCCATCGATTATAATAGGAAAATTTTTAAGTGTTGTTCATTAAATTTTCTGGTTTGCACGTAAAATCGTTTTAGGTATTTATTATTTTCTAGTTCGGATCTACACTAAAACAGAATGTAAAAGAGAAACACATTTTTATTAAAAATAATGTATAGATTATAATACACAGTATAGTAAAGTTATTCATGAAGTCCATATTACTTACGTAGCATATTGGGCCCTAACTTAATTTCCTTTCTTTCTCAACAAACTAAATACCTACGTAGTCTTCAACGCTTCATCTCACAACCCTGACGGTTTTCCGTGATCCTTCCCGAAAAGTGGACAGTAAAAAGTGGACAGTAGTAATTCAATCACTACGAATTCAAACAAATTCGCTGATAGTAGGAAATTCAAATCTTTAAATTTTTTTGAAACAATATTGTCAATAAAGAAATAAGTGTACTCGTTGACTTGAAATCTTCGTAATTAAAAATTAATTTATTCACACCATTCTTCATCGAAAAATGGAGTGATGCTTGTATTAATTTTATTAATATTAATTTGCATGACTTCTATCTACTGAATCTAAAATCAGTGCCGGATCCACTGTGGGAAGGACAGAGCGAAATTTCTCCTCCCAAAATAACCACTGAGACAACAAAAAATAAATACAACTAATTTAAAATATACCTACTAGTACCAATACTCGTAAGTAACTGTGATAAATTATCATTAGTTTGGTAGGAAGAAAAATAATATAGGTTCACCTTGTGAGAAATCGGTCGCCGAAACTGTCGAATGTAATCATCATCATCATCATAATCTTTATCCCCCATGTACCGCTTATGCAGTTTGCTTTCAACTTGTAGAGTCTGGATCAGATGTCTCTTTCTTGGACCAACTCTGTTCTCCTATTCAATTCATACCTCGCCTCTTGGACACTGTCTTCACAGGAAATGCGCTGTCTTCCTCTAGATCTCCTTCCTTCCACACGGGTCTCGTACGTCTTCCTAAGGAGGTGTCCGAAACAGCTTAGTGTATACTCCTCTAGGATGGTCTCGGCCGGTTTAACTTCGAGGCTAGTCCATATGGTGCTGTTCCGTATCCTATCTTGTCGGACCTTTCCTTCCCAGCTGCACCAATTCTCTGAAACACTTCCTCACCAGTGTAGCCGTTTTCGTTGAGGTGAGAACCTTGTTATTTGAAATTAACGACCTGCGCCAATCTCTCTATTCGCTGTCATCACTCTCATTATTCTCCGGGGTTTCTTTCTTATTCGCATACATTTGATCTTTCTCGTGTTAATTTCCATGTTTGTTAACAGTACACTGACACTCATTTATTTACACAGATTACAGCACACTACACTCCCCACACTATAGTTGGACATGGTTGGACAAGCAGTATAGAGATTAACGTATTAAGAAAAATAAGAAGAAATTATTAGTTTTACTACTATTTTTATTAATAGTAGTATGTTGCTTCAGCTCCATTACGTCGAGGGGCCGATTGTTGATAACAATTGCAGCTCTGGGCCTCCTCTCTCCACTGCCCTGGGCTATTACCCTCGACGTTAGGCCAAAGCCAATGATCACATTCCTTCGGCAACACGGTTCCTGGACTGCCAGTATATCGTATTGGTGGGCGAGGGCTCTCAGTTCTTCCGCCACTATTCTTCTTCGTCCCATATTGACCAGGAGGATAGTGATCTTATGGGGCCTATACATATTTGGTCCTTCTTGCGACTCCCTACAGTGCTGGGCACTCACGACTGCCTTCTTGGTGGTTAGCGTTCAGCAGATTTTTTCTCTTAGAGTTACTGCAGGTGGGTTTTGTCCGGTCGTTCCTCTTTGGACATGATTTGGCCATGTGCCCCAGTTCCGAGGCCATGTTCCAATGTTCGATTGGTTGACGGCGGCCATTAATGAATCCAGTCAGACCGCGTAGTCAGCATGCGTGGCATTCTGAATCCAGGAAAGTCTCCCTTTAATTCCATCTCGACTCTCTTCACTTCTTGATCAAGATCAAAGCCGTGCCGAACCCATTTCTTAGATCTCTTCGTACGCCGCGGTGCGTATGTGTGGTACTTCACCTCATCATGCTTGCTCAGCATTTGCACCTCTGTTTCTAGGAACAGCCGGGTCTTTCTGTCCGAAGCATAGATTGTGAACTTCGTGTAAGCAATACCAAGCAGCATAGTTTTAATCGATGACTACGAGATTGGCGGCGAAATTATACAGGGTGGGGGTCGCAACGTCATCTGGACCTCTTTCGACGCAATAGGTGTATTGGACGTCGGTATATCTCTCTGTAGTCTTCTTGGTGACGGCCGGGGCATGAAATTGTTCCGCTTGGTGACGATCTGGAAATCATCGGTGGCCTCGCTAGACCTCTCCTCTCCTCTTGAGTCTCCTTCTGTATAGTCCATTACACCGCCTTCAGCTATTTCTGGCAGCACCGGACGGACCGTAACGAAAAAACTTGCCTTACAGGGCAACGCGGCCCGTGAAGTTGTCGAGGTGAATTCTTCGGGATATGTGTGGGTCCCAACAAGTCGCAATTTGGTAAGACAAGAAACTTGTTAGTGCGGTAAAGCAGGCAGGAGGTGTCATCAAAGCTGTTCCTTCTTCTTCCACTGCTCACTGCTATCTGGCCATCTATAAAGATAGAGGAAAAATATAAACTGTTTTGGAATCATTATATCAGAGCCTTTAACAATTAAAAAACAAATAAAAAATAAGTATATAACTATTGGATATATAACTATTAGGAAATAATAAACCATAGTATAATTTGCAGTAATATAACCATAGTATATTACCATAGTATAACTTGTTTCAAAATAAGGTACTGTGTTCTGCTCAAGGAGTGAAATTGAGAATTAAGTTTGACAACTAAAAAATTTTTGGTCAAGCTTAATTTTGCCGTTCCTTCATTCACTCCTCTCCCAATAAAAGTCAAATTTTATAACAGTATTTCAGGAATGAATATATACTCGTATTTCGAAATAAATATCATCGTCTAAAAACATTAACTGTGGAGTTTACTTTCAAAAGGGCACATATCCAATTTGGATAATATGACTTAACAACATTGCAGGGAATATATTTTTTCTTTATTGATACAATCACCTAACTTGAGCCTTGCAAGAGAAAGGTGTTTGTTCAATTTTGATGGAAAATTATTGAATCCAGTTTCCACGAATAAAATAAAAAAGTCTAAAAGCACTTTTTATTATTTTATGGATAAGTGCCCTTTTGAAAATAAGGTCCTTGGCTCATTTTATTGACTGAATTAAGATTAAAACAACCAGGAACAACCATAAAGCAGGAAAAAATAATTTTTACTTCATCTAAAAATTTATATTCGCTCGAAGATAATCAGCGCTGAAACGTCAATTAAACATCCGAGTGTTAGACCGAGGATTAATTAGGAAAATTGAAGCGAATCTGACGAAGATTTGGGTTTAGGGGAGGAGAAAGGAAAGAGCGATTATTTGTGTTATCGGGACCGAATTTGTGGCTTTGCTTGGCATAATTGTTATTACTATTTTCCTTGTTAATGATTCTTCATTGAAGTAACCCTGTAACACTTGTCTATTTTTTTATTACGTCTACATTTTGTTATATTCCATCCGACCACATTTCCATGTTTATTATAATTATTTGTGATAATATGTGTCATCAAACTATTTTTTAAAACTATGACACTATATAAGTGTGCTAGAAAAATTAAATATAATATAAATTGGCTGATAACAAACAGATTTATACTATTTTGAAATATGCGTTAAAATCGAAAGAATTTTAAAAATAAAAGAAATGAAAAATTATAAATAAAAAAAATATTGGAAAATACATCAATGGAGTGAGTGAATAACTTGAAGAAATTTATTAATTAAAAAAAACATCCGTTTTATCATTCTTATAATTAATCACCAAGATTAGTAGTAGCTCTTATTAGTTTTGGAACATTTAAGCTACCGTGTCGTAAAAGAGCTTGCATGATAGGAAATGAATATTTTGCTGTCGCATTAGGAAATGAAATTTCGACCTTCATTCTAAAACAGAATAGTCTAGAGATTTCTAAATGTTATAAATGCTTTTATTACTAATGCTTAAAAATTTCTTCCTCTTTCCCATTGAAGGGCACGCCATTTCAGACCGACTATCTAACAAACTCTAACAGATGGACTCAACATTAATCCATCATCATCTAAGTGCTCTCAACTCACTGCGGCATTGATCACTCGATTTCATAAAAAAAAAAAAAAAAAAAAAAAAAACCTGCAATGTAGTGCCAGTTTTTGCTTTCCTAATGAATTTCTACAAGATCCAGATAAAGGATTGTTTATGTTTTATCGACAACTAGAGGTATGAGCATTTGTTAATAAAATTTGGAAATGACTAGGAGATAACTTTTTTTACTTTTGGATATGGAAAATAATTCGCGTGAATCGCCTGTCTATTAGAAATTGTTTATAGACCAGGAATGGTTTACACAGTGTAAACATTACACAGATTACACTTGTAGTATTTCGCATCAATAAAGTTTATAAAGCTTTATCATAAAAATAATCCATTAATGCTTCATGCTATAACATTTATGATAATCTGAACCCGCTCACAAATTTTCAATGCCCATTCAAATTGACGGTTTTTATTATTTTTGAAGTTCCCCCCATTGATTTGTCTTTGTAGGATATTGTAAATAAATATCTGCCAAACTACGTAAAGATAACGCATATTCGCATCTCTCCTTAACTAAATTAAAATTAGTTAATTAAAATGGTTAGTATTAAATTTTATTCGATAGTCATTTGTGTTAGGCTCAAAGACTTAACGCCTATAGCTTGATTAAAAGGAAGCCACATTTGCCTTAATAGTTTTTAGTTAATTTAATTTAACTATTTTTTCATGATAACAAATTACATATTATTTTAGGATTCAGTTGGCGCAGTACCACACTGAAGCATTTTTTACACGCTTTTTACTCTTGAGGAGAGGGAGTAATTAGCTCCAGTTTTATAGAATACACGGGCAGGCGCATGGCGTTTACGAAGCACATAAGTGCCGTAATCAAAAAGGCATCTAAAAATATCCAAAATACATGGTAAATTCATTTATTAAAAATTGATGATGAATGATTTATTTAAATAGAGAAGACTCTGCGGTGCATATTTTGACAAATTTGTCGTTCGACAGTCTGGAATTCTACACAGTTCATTGTACCTGTTTCAGTTTCTATGGGTGAGAGAACTTTTTCCAAACTGAAGATAATTAAGAATTACTTGCTATCAAGTATGAATGAGGAAAAATTGAATTGCTTGACTTTTATTTCAACAGAAAATGATGCAAAAAAGCACAATCAATTAATATATCGTTCAAATATCAACAAACTAAGGATGGAATTTAAAAAAATGAAAACCCCATGGGTTTCTTTCATATAGTATTAGTTTTATTGTTTTTTAAATTTTAAAATAATAAATTCTAATTTGTATAAAGTAGTTTTCATGTCTACTTCATTCACTGCCCAGTTAATAAAATATTTAAGCTCTTAACCAGGGATCGAAAAATTATTGTGTATTCTTAAAATTTAAAAAATTCTTGTTCTAATTTAAACTTTATCTTAGGAACTTTTATGCTAAAACTTCTATTACAAGTTCTTTTTTTACGAGGAGTTTTTGTTCAGAACTTGTATAGTAAAAGTTCTCTGAGAACTTTATCGTAAGAACTTTAATAATAAAAGTTCTTTGAGAACTTTTACTATACAAGTTCTATATTGCAAAAGTTCTCGTTAGAACTTTTTAGTGAGATTGCAATAAAAGTTCTCATTATTAAAGTTTCTAAGTTTTTAACTAAAATTACTGCAATTTTTCTATTGAAATTAAAAATTAAATGTTTAATAAAATGTTATTATTTTTCTATTTGTTTTATTTCGTATTTTATTTATTATCTATGTTTTTTGGTAAAATATTTTTTCAATTGTTTAACAATACTGCTGTCTCCCGAGGTTTTCCTGACCTCTTTCCCCCGAAGATCCTTTTCAAGCTTTGTCTGATAAGTCGTCGTTCCCAGGGTAAACTTAGGAATGTGAAAATAACTTTTCAGGAGAGCAAATAAACTGTTACATACTTCTGTGTATTAGAACCTATTTCGATTATTTTAATTTTTTTATTGGTTTTGTATTTCTTTTTTCTCATAGTTTCATGTGTAATTGTTGTTTTACCTTTATAATAATACGCATTTTGGAAACTTTAGACTTTTTTCATAAAAATGCAACTGCTATTTCAGCACTTTCTAATGTTGTAACAGATTCTTTACTACAATTCCTTTATTAATTTTTGATTTTTTACTACAATACATTCTTTAATCTTTACTGTAAGCTATATCAACCGGAGTACTATAGGATCGACGAACCATATGAAAACTTATATTTAAAATACTCTAGTAGGAACTTCTATTAACAGAACTTTTATAAAAAAAAAGTTTTGGCAAGAACTAATATCAACAGAACTTTTATCAAAAACGTTTAATGATATTAGCTCTCAAGTAATTTTTTATCAACGGTTATTTTGTGTAGAAATTTTATATTAATACTTTAATGGTAAAAGTTCTTGTAAAACATTTAAACTGATACTTTTTGAAAATGCTCAATAACTTTCGTGTCCTACTCTTAACTCATACAATTTTTTTTTTTTCGGAAAGTCGCCATACTTATGGCACAAACGAGAATACATACAATTGAATGTTCTAAATTTTAATATTGAATCATATAGTTTTATGACGAAATTTCCACTTATTTATTATTATTTAATTTTATAGGTCATGTCTTTGAAGAAGGGGTACGTGGAATAAAGGATATCGCATTATAAATTTGTAATGCATTGACTTCACCAAAGATTCGATCTTGGTCTGTTTATTGCTGGGCAATATCGTTTCTATCATAAACATATAAATTTTATTGGCCTTTAAGCTATTTTATAGTGGAGGATATATTGTATTCCCCTGTCTTCTCCGCGGCCTTAAATAAAATATCATAAATGTCTAAATAGCTTTTTTAATTCATATTATATTATTTTTTAATTGAAACTTATATATATATATATATATATATATATATATATATATATATATATATATTTACATAGTTTGGCAGTCATTAATTTACCATCTGCAAATTATATTCGGAGTAAGCAAAACTGGCCTCTCAAAGCCACCGCCACAAAAGCCGTCTGAGTGGGTTGTATGGATTTGTGGTGGATGCAAGTATTGGTACTAAGGGATGCATGTTGCAAGTCAGTCTGTTGTGGAAATTTTTGTAATATTCTGTGGCATTATCTGAAATTGTTAAGATATCCAAGAAGTCTTGTAAAAAGTCCTGGTGTAGGAAATCATGTTGTCATGACACATAGAATGGTGCATCCACTATTTTTCTCAATGCTTTTGACTGGATTGACTGAATTCTTTGGATGTTTGAAATTTTGGTAGAGCCCTATAGCTCTATCCCGTGCGTCTATAGAGGCTTAATTTGTACTTTGTAGATCGTAAGTCTGTTAGTTGAGGATAATTTAGAGCGTCTGTCAAGTAACCGAGATAATTGTCCAAATCGTTTGTTCAGTTGTTTTTTTTCTTCAGTCTGATGGAGTCCTCCATGTCTCTTGTCCAGGATGAAGTCCCAAATATCGCACTTCCTCAGATGTAGGAATTGTGAAATTGTTAAAATACACCCGCAGACATGAACCCTCAATCAATGTGAAGACAATGAAAACTTCATTTCATTCATTTTTATTTTCAACCTGGTAGTCCAACTACAAATCTCATCAAGCTGGTTTTGTAGTATAATAGACGCTGGTATGGGATTTTCATGGGCTGTAAGGTGTGGTGTGTGTCATCAATGGTGTCATCATGGTGTGTCATCAAATGTGGCTAATAAATTACGATCATGCTCGGGTAAATCTGACGGGAATATATTGAATAGCAATGATCCCAGTAGATTGTCCTGTGGAAAACCTGCCTTGACAGGTTTTATAAATCGTTACCTACTTTTCTATAAAACGTCTGTCTATCAAGTACGAAAGTCGTTTTAAATATTAAATAGGAGAAAGCAAAATTTTGAGCTTGGAAAGTGATCCTTCATGACGCACCTTCTCAAAAGCTTGGTTGATAGAGAAAAATTGATTTTTCTTTAAAGCACTGGAAATGTAGTCTACCAATCCATGACTTTTGTTGTGTAGCTGAATGATGATGCCGAACTGATTTTGAATTGCTTTCAATATATCAAGAGAATCTAGACGATGAAGAAGAATTTTTTCAAATAATTTGGATAAGGAAGGAAGATAATTAGTAGGACGACAAGAATTTAGGCAATCTGAAGGTTTATTGGCTTTTAATATCATAAAAACTACATCGATGCGAGACATCATGGTGCTGGGGTGTGCGTTTTATCATGTTCCAGATTGGCTTGTCAGTGGTTGTTAAACTGTTTAGAAATTTATCGAACTTTTCAGTCTTCGTAAGTCTAATTTCATCGTGTAATTTTCTCGTTAGTTTATCAAATGTGTTTGTCAGTTGGTTAACGTGTCTTCTGCCAAATTTTACTTGCTTTTCGTTATAGTGCGACGAGATGTTAACTAATTTCTAAAATTTAAATTAAAAATAACGATGTCCTGGTTAAACTACGCTGTTCTTCAAAATTAAGCGAAGGGGATGATATTCTTTGTGATTTCATATTTTACTTCTGGCAGCAATTTTGATGAAATTGGATAAATTTCAGAGAGAAAGAAATTAGTCTCGACTTTGGGAAAACACGATTAGAGATTTAATTAGCATTATGACTTTAGCACTGTTTACTTTGAAGCCGAAGCACGTACTCAACAGCTTGAATAATTTATCAGCAAATTATAATGATATTAGGAGTTACTCTCAAGATTCATGGTGTTTCAAATGAACGTGGAGAATTAATGGCATTAATTAATATTAAAAGATTGTGTAAAATGGTAAAATATTATTAATCAGAATGTAAAAGACATTTTAATGGAAATCATTAAAGGGTCATTCCATATCAATGGTCTGGAACTTGATATCTCAGAAATCAATGATTTTTGTACATAGATAGTACTATCAGTAAGGATAAATCAGAAATCAATGATTTTTGTACATAAGCAGTCTGATAGTACTGCTTATGTACAAAAATCATTGAAGGATAAAAAATACAATATTTCAAATTTCTCCACTGTTTCCCTTACCTATTTATAAAAAATATACTAATATACGGACTATCATTGCGATCGTGAATATATATATATATATATATATATATATATATATATATATATATAATATATATATATATATATATATATATATATTCACATACATTCACGTAAATGGGAATGAAACACAAAATCCTAGCGTATGCGGACGACTTAGCTGTCCTTGGAATCAATGAAGAGGACATTGAAAGACTTGCTAAGACTCTGTTACGAGAAGCAGAGCAAATCGGCTTGCAAACTAATGAAGATAAAACAAAATATATGATAGTTAGCCGAAAAATCCTCCCCAAATAGTATCTGCGTGGATGGCAGAACATTCCCGAAATTAGACAGCTTTAAATACCTCGGCTCCACAATAACCTCAGTCAATGATCAGCATACACAGATAGACCAGCGTATAACAAGCGCAAATAGAGCTTTCTTCTCTCTTTCAAGAATACTGAAATCCCGACAAATCTTCAGAAATCTCAAATTAAGGGTGTACAATGCTGTGATAAAACCAGTTCTGATGTACGGATGCGAGACCTGGGCTCTAACCGGCACCCAAGAAAGCAGAACCGAGAGATTTGAAAGGAAAGTCCTCCGCACGATAACCGGAGCGATATGGGATCAGAATCTAAAATCCTGGAGAAGAAAGACCAATAAAGAACTACTTACAGAAACTGGTCAGTCAATATCTCATGATATGAAGGCAAGGAGGTTAAGATGGGCGGGGCATGTAGCTCGAAGCAATCCATCAGGACGCCTTTTCACAACGATGAATGCCACAATAGTTGGCAAGAGACCACGTGGAAGACCAAAAACCAGATGGATAGATAGAATCAACAAAGATGCGAAAGAGCTTCATGCAGCAAACTGGAAAGCAGTGGCCCAAGATAGGCAGAGATGGAGAAGGCTGGTTCAGGCGGCCAAAGAACTACAATGTCTGTAGAGCCAACCGAAAAAAAAAAAAAAAAAAAAAATATATATATATATATATATATATATATATATATATATATATATATACATATATAATACATGAATAATACATATATAATACAGGTATAATACATATACAGTAAGGAAGTAAATATACAGTAAGGCAGTACTATCAGTAAGGATAAAAAATACAATAATACGGACTATCATTGCGATATATATATATATATATATATATATATATATATATATATATATATATATATATATATATATATATATATATATATATATATATATATATATATATATATATATATATAATACATGTATAATACATGTTACATATACGTGTTATTAGAATGTATGGGCAAAATTTAAAAATGATGTTTTGAGTTTTTGAGGGTTCCCTCATATATAAAAATAAAACATTAAATTTTTATGCCAAATTTTCTTTCAAACTGAAATGGAGATACACTGTATATGCCCTATTAAAAAAAAATACTTTGCTATAAGAATGATTTTTCTATGGCAAATAATTTTGGAGTTATAATCTTTTCAGTAATTCAAAACGTATTATAAAGAGTCCATTTTTAATTTTTACTTTCCCTCACCTAAATTCGAAGTATATAGAAAGGGGAAGTATTGCGATCGTGAAAATTTTCGAATTCGAGTTTTCAACGGAAATACACGTTTTAAGGTCCACTGTGTCAAAATGACCAAGCCTCGCAAAATGGTCTGTGTGTATGTGAACAGTCTAGCTCAAAAACGAAAAGTCGTACGATACTCAAATTATGTACTCAAGGTAGGTGTATGGATGGCTATGTTACGGCAACTTTTCCGTCAAAATCGACTAACCGGAAGTGCAACTTTATATAATCGATTGTACATTTTTTTACAATTTTCTCGAAAACGGCTCTAACGATTTTGATGAAACTTGCCTAAATTATTCTCAATAAAGGCCTTTAACTTTTCATTTATGTAGTAAATCACCGAGGTGTAGTAAATCACCGAGGAATTGCTAGGAAAAAAGTTATGATGAAAAGAATGTTTTATTTGCGCATAGCTTAAAATGTATGCATTTTATGGTAAATTATGTGTAGAATTGTATGAAAGGTAATTAAATTATATAAAAAACAATAAAAGAATCATCATAATCGGACCAGTATGAGCAAAGATGCAGGGCATCGGATTAACCGTATATATGTGTGTATATATATATATATATATATATATATATATATATATATATATATATATGATATTATTCAATATAATTTCTGGAGGGCTAGTAATAAAAAAACAAGATATTATACTTTATAATGTACATCGAATAAGACAGTTCACAAAGATGTAAACATACCATTTCTTCAACAGTACATAAGGGTCATTCCATCAACAAATAATCTGGAACTTAATATCTAAGAATTCAATGATTATTTGTATATATGTTGTACTCTCAGTTATGATAAAAAAATTTTGTAGATTTTTCCCATTTTTTGATTCTGAGTAATGGATTTAAAAAAAATTAAAAATGGACTCTTTATAATATGTTTTGAATTACTGAAAAGGTTATAACTCCTTCATACTCCAAAATTATTTGTCTTAGAAAAGTCATCCTTTTAGCAAAGTAATTTTTTTTTTTTAATATGCCAAATACAGTGTATCTCCATTTCAGTTTGAAAGAAAATTTGGCATAAAAATTTAAGGTTTTATTTTTTTATATGAGGGAACCCTCTCAAAAACTCAAAACATCATTTTTAAATTTTTCCCATACATTCTAATAACACGCGCATTTCCGCAGTCCTCCAGCAAACAATGAAAGCTGGGGCAAGGGCAGTTGTGTGACAAATGTGCGTAATATACACTTTATTATGCAAGGTGTACACTTACCCTTACTATTATGTTTTGTCGAGGCAAGTTTGGACTAG
Organism: Rhaphigaster nebulosa; assembly: GCA_948150685.1. Classification (NCBI taxonomy): domain Eukaryota; kingdom Metazoa; phylum Arthropoda; class Insecta; order Hemiptera; family Pentatomidae; genus Rhaphigaster; species Rhaphigaster nebulosa. The sequence continues at coordinate 108,904,630 of OX411308.1, read as the reverse complement.
CGAATTAGAACAAAAATGATTTTGTTTCAATGTATTTATTCAATTGGAATCCACATCCCATTTTTATAACTCAATGAAGATTGTAAAATGCTAATCTCAGGCAAGCTTTAACTTTTTTCGATGATTACACCAGTATAATAGTCCTCCAGAAACCGAAATAATTTGCACTTGTCCTAAATCCACTCCTGCTTGAATTATGAGTCTTCTAGATAGCTTGTACGCAGTTATTCCTTAAGGAAGTGGCAGGTGCGTACTTAATACTTCTCAATTAAACTGTCAATATCATTAAAATGAACCTAGTTGAAACGTAGACTTGAATGTACTATTTAAACATTTTCGTCTATAGGAATATTAAAAGAAAGAGGAATAATCTAGCTTCAAAAATAAAAATGCTAGTCCTGTAAAGACTAACTTTGTTAAATTCAGTGCGCACTTGCCCCACATTATTCTATATCGATGGCAGCTAACTACCCATATCGATTAGTTTGTTTTGTCATTTCGTTCCCTTATTTCCTTTTTTTATATTTCCAGTCACCGGAACGAACATAAATGGTGCCGAAACCCGGGAGGTTTAAACGGGATACCAGAGATTAGAAAGTTGTTATTTTCTTTTTTCTCCCTTAGTGTGTTTTTTCGCTGTTATCGTCTATTTTTTTTTAGTGGACCAGGACAATTGAGTGTGTCATAGAATGCCAGACGAGATAGTGCGACCGGCAATCTTAATACTGTCACCGGACGTCCCAGCGCTGCCAACGGAAACCATAGCGGCGGCGCACGCGAACATAGCAGCAGCACAAGCGAACGCTCTAGAATCGCTAAAGATAAAGACGGCGACCTCACAGGATCTAAGAAAAGCGATCGTGGACCTAGAAAGATTCAACGGAGAAATCGAAGAACTGAATCATTTTCTCAAGGGAGGCGATCTTGTGATGACGCGTAGAGGCAAAGGCGGCTGAAGATTTAATAGACCCGATAGACGCAAACGCGTTGAGAGCAGCGCTAGTATGTCGAGTCAAACGAAGCATACTTAATCTGATTCAGGCCGATGAAGATACGCCATGGATCGTAGTGAAGGACAGATTGAAAAAGGTGTTTGGGAGGGAGGACCGGTGGGCCCCAGAAGAGGAAATATTTCAGATGTTCAGAGAGATGAAGAAACCTCATCAGACAAATGGGCGGTATGAGGGGGCGCTATTAGCCCGATATAACAAGATGAAGGAGAAGATGAACGCGGCCGAGGTAGAGGACAGGATGGCGTTTCTGTCAACTATACTGAAACCACAGCTAGCGAGAGACACGGGAAAGAAGGAAGGACTGCCGAGAGACAAAACATTCCTCGAATGCGCCGAAGAGATGATAGACGGTAGTGCCAGGGACGAAGAGGCCAGATATGGAGAGGAAGCGGAAATGGGATGGAGTAGGATAACCTAAAGGAAGGGCGAAACAGGTAGGAACAAACCTAGGTCAGATATAGGAAGGAGAAGAGAGACGGAGTTCGGAGGACGAGAGAGGGTGATAGCGCGAGAAATGAGGCAATCAACGGAGAGAAAGAGCTGGAAGAGAGAAGACAGGAAGTGTCACGGAAAGGCGGGACATCTGGTATCACAGTGCTCCGCACAAGATGTTTCGAATGCTGCATCGAAGGGCACATTGCCAGAGAGTGTACCTACATGAGCAGACGCAGAGAAGCGAATCAGGCGGAACCCATGGAGGTGAATGCGCAATGAATGTGGAAAAGGAGCAGACCACCGTCAGAGTCGATCGGGTCATCGGAGACAGAGGAAGAGGAGCTACAGGAGGTCGGTGGAGGCAGAAGGAGAAAGGCCGTCAACGGGGGAGGAAAGTTCGACGGAGGAAACGTCAACGGAAATGGAAGAGATGGAGGAGATCATCAACGACAAGCAACGTCAGATCATCTGGAAAACCCGAGCGTCGGGACTGATGAAGGTGGACTACACGAAATACGGCAAGTGTAGCGTCATCACGATCTAGTCACATCCGGGAGTAAGAGAAGAGGAGATCTGCAGGGCCCTGAAAAATGCGTCCAGACCCATTATTTGTATGTAGAAAATGGGTCGGTTTGGGATAAGATAAAGCGCTTATGTCAGACCGAGAAAATCGGAATCGTCAGATGCAAACTCATGGTAGAGACGATACGAGATCCACAAAAGCAGCAAGAGGTTACGCTTGCATATCTCCAGGAGAAGACGAATCAGCGTAAACGAGACCTTGCAAGCACTGAAAAGAAAATATTTCTGAGAGAAAATGCGAAAGACGATAGAGGAGGTGTTAAGACCATGTGTAGTGTGTCAAATTACGAAATATGATTTATCCTATGACTTATCCTCCAACCGGGAAGCAAGAGCAATAGTTCGTGAAACTGTGGAAGAAAGCACACGGAAGGATAGAAAAGGAAAAGAGTAGGAGGGTGGAACCGGAGAATATAATATAATAAAGTATACGAGATAGGATGTTGGATATTAGAATAGGGACCATAGTTTATCGAAAATTAGCATCGAACAGAACTAAGGAGGCAGTACGCTACGAGGGACCATTCAAGGTGATCATGATACGCGAAAATAACGTTGTGACCTTCCAGAGTATTAAAGAGCCCGGGAAACGGAGAACGGTTCACATAGAACATTTAAAAATTCCGATGGGGGAACCAAGGCAACCCTGATAATGCATGGTTATCCTCTTTTCTACGGCATCAGATTATGTGCATTGAGATAATTTATTTTCGTTTTTCGGCAGATGTCGATTTCATGATCTGTTTCTTTATTCCGTTTTGCACAGTACTTATATATAAGTTTAGATATAAGAATTTTGTATTTATTTCTTAATATTGTATTACTTTTTCTTTTTTTTTTTTAGTGTGTTTGTCACGCTAGAGTTAGATATACTTATTTTCTTTTTTTGTAAAATTTATTGTAGGTTTGTTTTGTTTATGTTTGTTCAGAGTAAAGTTTACGAAAACTGTTCGTAAACAGGCTGGGGGGAGTTATGATACAGAGTGGAACTGTATACAATTTAATCCTAGCCATAAGATGTAAACACACCCTAAGACTATATACAGGGGATTAATAATGGCAATAAAGTCAGTCTTTGTTCAACACTTGTGTGTGTCATTTCGTTCCCTTATTTCCTTTTTTTATATTTCGATTTATCGGAACGAACATATATATGAAGGAACCAATAAAACAGTAACATTATCTGGCCATAAGACTATAGAATACAGAACAATTAATTTTTACAATATCTTCTGTAAAATAAATAAGCAAATAAATAGGATTTTTTATCGAAAAAATATAATTGATTTGAGCAAAACAAAAAAAAAAAAAAGAATTACTGGCTTACAGGTTGGACGACAAAAATTTGCTTGAACAAGAAACCAAAATTACTTTTTACCGTACAAGAGAAAACCTTTTGTCACCATTCTCTCAAAAAGAAAATCTTGTATTTTGTAAAATATTTGACTTTATATTAGACTCCTGGAAAAAATGAGTCTTCCTGAATATTTTCCAGATGATTGTCGCCTATTCATTGGTAGCTTAATGCGAAGCTTGAAATGTGTTCTTCTACACAATGGGAACAAATATGGTTCACTACCAATCAACGACAATAAAAGAAACATATAGCACCATATCTTTGGTCTTGGAGAAGATAAGGTATCGTGATCATTAATGGATGATTTTTATGGTCTTAAAAATGGTAAACTTTCTCCTCGGAAAGCAAAGTGGTCCACCAAATATCCTTGTTTCTTGTGCCTCTGGGATAGCAGAGAAAAACACAACACAAAAACACTTAGATAAGAGTGGCCTAAGAGAGAGGAAATGGTCGTTGGAGAAAATGACGTTATTAACGAACCCTTAGTTGAATGAGATAAAATTATCTTTCCTCCACTGCATATCAAGCAGTGCTTATGAAGCAGTTTATAAAGGCTCTTGATAAGGACGGATCTTGCTTTCATTTATAGGGGGGAAAATACCTCAATTGAGTTAGGAAAAATTAAAGCAGGAATATTTAACGGTCCAGAAATAAGAAAAAGCATTAAGGACCAAGCTTGCGTAAATTCCATGAATGAAGCTGAGCGAAAATCCTGGACTTCATTTGTTGCAGTTGTCGGAAATTTTCCCGGCTTACGAAAAGAAGAAAACCATGTCGAACTGGTAAACGATATGCTTAAAAATTTCAAATCCCTTGGGTGCAATATGAGTATTAAGGTGCACTATTTACACGGCCATCTGGACTAGAAATTTTCCTGAAAATGTAGGAGACAGCAGTGAGGAGCAAGGTGGAAGATTTCATCAAGATATTAAAATTATTGAGGATCGCTATCAAGGAAGATGGGATATGCACATGATGGCAGATTATTGTTTACAAAGGGACTGTTCCAAGATATATAATACATCTAATATAACACAAAACGTACATTTTACTAAAACGTGAATCTTTTATTTTATAACACCCGTTTCTCGTTGACCACCATATTTCTTTTTCACTTCTTTAGAGGTTGTTATCATTTAAAATCTGATGTGATTTATAAAGAAAAGTTTAGTCGCGTACTATACTCGTAGAACTCTTTTATGGAAAAATAGATAGTTTTGTGTCGATTAGACAATAAAAAATGAGCAATTTTAAAATGTGTTCACTGTAATTTTAAAAAATATTTCCGCATGCATGAGTACAATGGAGCACTATAATGTTGATCGAGAAGTTTGGAATCAGATCATGAGAAATGAATGAAGATGTGAGTTCAGAGAAAATAGTTTTGTTTTGAGAAAACAGCAAACGCCAGATATAATTTTTTTTCATTATATTTAGGCGAGGAGTCATCCAAATATTAACTCAAGATTATCGAAAAAGAAGATTTTTTTGTTTAAACATTTTCGTAATCTTAATGGCCCTAAGGTACCCGCTACTATACCTCTCCAGTTTCATTAGAAACGATTCTTTTGACCTAAGCCTTAAGAAACTGTGTAACGACGGCAGGATGATATTTAAAAAAAATTACTTGTATAGATTCGCGGAAATGTAAAACGGGTTAAATAAAAAAGATCTGTTATCAATATTTATTACCACACTTTCTTTACTTGAGGATATTGATTAATAACTAACATTAATGATCATCTCAATGCTTAAGCTATGAACTAATGAGATATAAAATATCCTGTTTAAATAAAAACCTAGCGCAAACAAAATCATAATTAAAAGCTAAAAACTACTAATTTAAAAAACCAAGAGTTAATAACTAATAATTAGTAGTTCTCAAGGATTTTTTTATATTTTTCATGTAATTCATAATCTTTCTTTCTATATTTTCGCAATATTTTAATTCTCATTATTAGCATTATAGTTTAACATAATTTTTCTTTTTATTTAATTTTTTTTTCATCATACTGTGTTATATTACTTTCTGTTATCTTTTATTACTATTAGTGGTACTGTCATTGTTGTTATCTTGTTTTTATTAGCCCTGACGATGGCCTAAAACTGAGGCCGAAACACAATAAAATAAGTAATTCTTATTTTTGTTTTTGATTGACCGCACCTTCAACTAAGCTTCTCCTTCAACAATTTAATATTGTTTTGCTCTTTTCGTGTTAAACTGGACGATTTTGTTGCATAAAGTTGCATACTTTATATATTTGGGGATAATTTAGATTTCAATAGCATAAAATTGAAAGTTTGAATCAAATTTTCCGTATTATATATAAGCATAGGTATGAATGTAAATATTTATTGTTTTTATTTTTATAATAATTAGTTTTTCTGATTAAATCTATAGTTAAGTTTCTCTTTTATCTAGATTTAGATGACTCGTAATTTATTATTGTATAGAAATTAAGTTTTTTCTCACGTTACACGTAATTTCAATTCAGACTCTAACACTGTAACTCTAATACAAGGTTAGATAAGCTTTTCATGCATTAATATTATATATTAAACAGAAAAGATGATTTTCTTAGGATGCCCTCCCTATACATAGTTTTACATATTGTGGGTTCATTACGTCTTTCGGTTTTTTTATTGCGCGATAATCTGGTCTCTAGTAGTAATACACTTTCTGTCCAGAGGCGTCTAAACTTTTACTTTTATACTAGATCGGACTTAAAGATTTTTGTAAATTAAGTGTTCCATAGAATATTTAGATTGAATAAAAATCATTTATACGGATAGTTCAAACATTCGTTTAGCATAGCAGTGATTGGAATATGCAAAGTAGTTCAGCTGGATAATGAACGAAGTACTTGGAAGGTAATTAGCGCGCAGACCGACGGGTGGTACGCGACAGGTAGACCAGAGGTAGATGGCTGGTGATTAGAGTTTAGACAGTGTTCGATGAAGGTATGTAAAACCTGATCGACGTCTAACCTCTGGGTTCACCAACCTTTATTATTATCTATTATATATATATATTTAATAGTGCTGCTAATAGTTTATTGAGCACATGGGCGTTTTTCAACTAAGCTCTCTCTCTCTGAAGCTTAAGTTGCTAAAGCTGCAGCTTAAGCGTCGCCTACCTAGCTTTGTTAAGATCTCGCCTTTTACTTTCTGCCTCCAGGCCATGCCAAAAAAGGCTTTTTGGACAGTTTTTCTAGGTCTATTTTATCCAACCATTGTATTTTCTAAAGCAGTATGTTGCTCGTTTTTACTTACTTGTACGCAGTAAAGGAAGTATTGTAATTGCGAAAATTTTCGTTTTTCATATTTCTACGAGAATATCGATTTTGACTATTCCTGAATCGGACAAGTTTCGTAGTGACGCCTGTATGTAGGTTCGTTCATACGTTTGTTCGTACATATCTTCCATAACTCAAAAACGGAAAGCCGTAGAAAGTTAAAACTTTGTATTTAGGATTAATGTAGAATCTAGCTGTGAACCTCCTTTTTTGGTCTCTGCATGATTACCAGAAGTAGTACTTTACTCGAAGGTCATTATTAATTTTCATCAAAAATTATATTAAAATATAATGCAAAACTTCTCAAATTTGGTAATTAAGACTTACATACTAATATAAATAACATAATTAATTTTAGTTAAAATTGGCAAACCGGAAGTGGTACTTTACTTGAAGGTCATATAAGACTCATCAAAAATTATATTAAAATATAATGTAAAACATCTCAAATTTAAATTACTAAATTAATCAAACGGTAATTACTATATTTATCTAGCTATCAATTTCCAATTTGTGCTTCAAATGAAGAAAATTCAGTTTGATCAAAAAAGTGAAATTGGTGCATCTGAATTGAGGTGCGGGTAACGTAGAACACCTTAGTGGTTTTTTAAAATTCATTTTTTGAAATATTTGGAAAAAAAATTTTGTTATAAAAATTAAGATTGAGCAATTGTTTTAAGTCAAAAATTAATTGTGCTATGTGAACCCTGCTTCATTTCGTAGTCTACCCTTTCCTCTTCTTCAACATGTGATACCTCTAGCTTCCTCCACATCCTCACTTGTTGTAGTTTCTCTTCCAGATTTTTTACTTTCCCTTACCTATGTACGAAGTATATATATAATAATAGTCGTTTTAAGGTCCCCTGAGTACAAATAACCAAGTCTCGCAAAATAGTCTGTGTTTGTGTGTCGGTGTGTCTGTGAGTGTGTGTATGTGAAAAGAGTAGCCCGAAAATGAAGTTGTACGATATTGAAATTACGTATTTAAGGTAGACTCATGAATCTGATATTGCAGCAAATTTTACGTCAATATCGCCTAACCGGAAGTGCCACTTTATATAATCGATTTTACACTTTTTACAATTTTCTCGAAAACGGCTCTAATAATTTTGATGAAACTTGTCTAAATTATTTTTCAAAAAGGCCTTTAACTTTTCATATATGTAGTACCTCACCGAGGAAATGCAGGAAAAAAAGTTATGATGAAAAAAATATTTTATTTGTACATAGCTTAAAAAGCATACATTTTATGGTAACTTATGTACAAAATTGTACGAAAGGCAATTAAATTGTCTAAAAAACAAAAAAGAATCATCAAAATCGGACCAGTATTAGCAAAGATAGAGCTCATCGGACTAACCGAAAATGGTAATTATATCATGGATTTTACAATTTTATCGTAAACGGCGCAAACGATTTTCTCCGGTCTGATCCGGTCATCTAAAAGTCCTTTGTGCTAAATATATTTATTTTCTAATGGAAATAACTCTGTACGCAAATCTTTATTTTTTATATTTAAAAATGGCCTATATATGGCTGAAATATCACCTCAAGTAAAATTACAAGCAATATATTAAAATTTGACAAGACGGTGACATTCTGAATAATAGATTAGATTGTATAAGTTATGTTTCCTTCCCTAATAATATACAAATTATAGGTTTTGTGTCTTTTTTTTTTTTATCTTTTTATCTCATTAATTAATAAATTCGATTAATCAAAATGAGAAAGTAATGCTAATTATATTACAAAATAAAATTAACTGTTAGTTGTGGGCAAGAGACTATTTTAGGAATTAAAATAATTTGATTGTGTATGAATTTTACCCGGAAGCCAGAAAAAAATTTCAAAAAACTTTTGGAATTTGTTGAACCTATAATAACAAAGCAATCAACCCGTTTTCCGTAAGAAAGTTTTTTAAACAATAATACAAATAAAGCTATGGATGGCAGATATTAACCATTCATAGTTTAATTTGTTTTTGAAAATTCAGAAATATGGTATTTTTTATGTAATTGTCCATTTATTTCCAATCGTTTTGTTTTTTCCCTAAAATATTTTAACTTAATTTTTCAAAACTGAATTTATTTATGAAAACTAATACTAATTAATCTAAACGTAGGCAGCGTAATTTTGCAGAAAAGAATATGACTGATTTTTCTTATACGCTATTTTTAGTTTTCAAAATTGTATTTATTTAGTGAGAACCTTAGTTTAAGTGTTGAATTTGTAAACAATTTAATTTAGTTCGAATAGAAATCGAATAGTAGAAAATACGAATTTCGGAGTTAAAAATCTGATTCGTACCATACTGCACCATACAGATGAATAATTACATGATATACATCTTATATTGTAGATGGTTGGGCAATGATATCTATATTAAGGATGAACGGTACCAATAACATGCTTACGTTACTAAACCAGTCGGTAAGCCCCTACGGGCTTATCTGTATTTGGTAGGACTGGGAAGATAACATCACATCTGATGTCACGAATGTTGTTACGAGTTTAATTGGGGGAGTATAATGGGAGAATTTCCCAATTAATGTTTTTTTACTGAAAATTTGGCCCTGGTGATTTTTCTTCTAAGCAATTGTTTAAATTAATTATTCATATAATTTAAAGAAAAAACTTTTTATTTTCTCATCCAAATTAGTTTTAAATAATAATTAAGTAAATATTTAAATATTGATCTACAAATTTTGTTTCTAGCTCATTATTTGACAATTTTATAGACTAGAATACTATCCTCTCATCTATTTCTCGGACTACTCCTCTTACGTTTATTTGATGGTTCAAAACTGAAAGCTCTCTCTATATCGAACCTAACAACTTAATTCGACCATTTTTACCTTCGCGAATCACATAAGTTTATAGACAAAAAATTTCATAAAAAGAAATTTATTTTAATTTTTAAAATAACCGGATCACCATTTATAAAGTACTAATCAAACCTTTATGGACATACGGGATAGAGTTAAGAGGCTCTGAATAAACCTCAAACATCTAGAGAATCCACTCGTGTCAATTAAAAACATTGTGAAAAATGACGGACGCACCTTATCTTAGGTGACTAATGAGATGACCTCAACATCCTAACAGGTTCAGATACTGCCATTGAATACTAATAAAATTTCAACCACATACTAACTTACACCATGAACTCTTTGTACAATCACTTAAATCCACCATTAACCCTAATACATCTCATAAAAATAATACATCCTATCCCGAAAATTGTTGAGGCGGAGGCCATGATTTATCATGTTACCGCTATCTTTATGAGCTCAAATATGTTTTTTGCAAAAATACATTGCCGATTGCAAATAATTGTTTGTTTAAATATGTTTTGTCTATTTAATATTTTAAAAGTTGAATTGAATTCATTCTGGTTTTGTAACAAGGTTTTTGTAATTCACAATAATTTTTAGGCTTCAATTACTGCCTTTTGTCGTTTTGACTATTTCCAGTAGGTACGAACTAACTTATAACTCCAATCCAACAGGACAATTATCCTGTCAACTTCTCCTAAACTGTTACAATCCGCCCAATAAGACGTTTACAATCACTATTAAACTAAATTATTAAGTTTTTACAATTCCTTTTATTGGCTTTAAGGTTTGTATACATTGATCGCTGTATGCGAAAGTTTATCATTATGGCTTATGCCTTTATTATTAGATTATGTGTGGAGGGAACAATTTGATGGTGTAGAAAGGATGTAGACTGCAGAGTCGAGACCGCTTCCCTTGTCGAGCACGTCAACCAAGGGAACACTGCCTTAAGGTCTCCTCCAGACGGCGGAGTAAGAGTATGTGGGATACTCAGTATGTGCAATCCAGAGAAATGAACGCTGTAGTTCTATCCTCTGTGTTTACGCAGAAGACCTTTCGTAGAAAACCAATCTGCTCAGGTGGGATGACGTGTTCCTCCCTGCAGTACTTCAACAGTTGGAGGTGAATCAGCCGCTCGAAGATCTTACACTTGTGCGAGAGGAGGCTGATCGGCCTATAGTGCTCCGGTGAGTTCCCAGACTTCTCCGGCTTGAGTAGCGGCACTACGATTGCTTGTTTCCAGACATTAGGAAGGTATGAGATCCGATTGCATGAGTTAAAGATGTTCAGTAGAAAGGCTTTACCTCTCTTAAGAAGCATTTTCAATAGAACATACGAGATGTCCTGTCCCGAGGTCTTATTACATTTGGTACGGCATTATTACAAACTCCAGTTGTTCTCATGATCAAAAATAACTTATTAGAGCAATACTGTGACGTTCCATTGGTTGGACTGAATTAAAATATTAAATAAATACTGCGATCAAACATGAATAAAGGCAATTTTGAACTAATAATTTTGGATCCTATTTTGGTTAATTAAACCTTCATCTCTAATTTATCTGGTTTTGTGTTGTATAAAGTTTACTCGTAATCGTTTTAATTTGATCCGATCTTTCAACTAGTAAAACTAATTTAAGTTATACTGAATGGAAATAATATAAAAATATTTATATTAATACATTTACACTTTCATATTTCCACTATTTATTATTATAGGCAACTAAAAAAATGACCCATGACTCGTCCAGTTTTTGTTCTATGTTTCCTGTTTCTATCACTGAAGTTTACAGAGCACAAAGATAATAAAACAACAAAAACAGTTTTTTCATTTATTCCGCTCGCCACCAACAACCTCTCTCAAGCCACCTGAGATTGATTGAATAAATATTTGATTATCAAAATTCCTGTTTTTTTTTTTCAACTTTATTTATTTTGTTTTAGGCTAGAAAGAATAATAGTGTCTCTGAAAGCCATATTATTTATTAGTCGTCGGTACATCACGTATCTTTAGGTATTTCACATGAAATGACCTTCCTGCATTTAAAGGCTTCGCATGTCAAATTATATATCAGTTAACCTACCTATTTATTTTCTTACAATTATAGTTTATAAAACATCACAACAGACTGAAAGAAGATATAGGTAAGGCTGACATGACCATTTGGAGAAGGCTAAAAAGAGCTGGATGAGAGATCTCCTTCCTGAATTAAAGGACTCATTCAAGACCGGGATGAGTTGCTGCTGGGTATTAACCTTCCTCATGCCTTTTATGCCATATACATATCATATATGTACTCGTATGTCTATCACAGCCACAACATTTGCTTATTTTCACTATTTTGTTGGACAGATGATAATATATAGTTGAAAGAAAAAAAAAAGTGTATAGTGTATACTGTAAAGTGTATATTGTATTTTTTATATATTATAAAAAGTGTATAGTTTATATATATTTAATTAAATTAAAAATTAAAGTATTAAATAAAATAAGTATTTAAACAATCATAAAAGTTTAACATAAGCTTTTTTTATTACAATTCTGTATTTGTTGTGTTTCTACTTTATATACTTCAATGGTTTATTATTTATTTTATCAAAAAAAATAAATAAAAAATAATAATAATAGGGTTGCCGTACTGCCAGATCAAAAGTTTGAAAGTTGCACTTAGCACTTAAACAATGTAATTTTATCTAAAATATATATAAACTATATATATAATTTTAGTTATAGCAATATTTATTTCATCTTAATTTTGTCGCAAACATGGCAAATTTGCATTTAATTTATTGAAAGTTATCATTCTGATACATAAAATAAGCCTGACTTGAAAAATGTAACATCATAATTTAATTTGCTATACATTATATGATAGTCGCCATTGCTAGTTCGTTCGATAAATCCATCTCTTGCCTATTCATTTAATTTGTACATTAAGATAGTTTTATGTGCCTTTTAGGAAGATAGGTAATGTGGGCTAAGTGCGTAATTGTCTCGTTAAAACCAAACACTAAACTGGTAAGTGCTGTCCTTTACGGATCATAAAATCTAACCACTGATGTATCAAAAATAAGTCATGAAAGTTTGCTAAGGTGAAGTATAATAAGTTATAAAGATATTTGTTCCAATCTGTTGATAAAGTTGTGTCTGTCTTCCAACTTTTGTTGTACAGCTGTATAAGTGTTTATCTATCAGTATTTTTTTTTGCCGTAAGCGAACGTACAAATTTTATGTTTTAAAATTAAAAAATATATGAATATAACTTTATGTTCTTGGCTATAAAACTCAACAGTTAAGTTCAACACAGAGAACTAGGTTTGGCCGGCAGTAACACTCCCAAATGCATTAACATTGTTGGTGTAATTTGTAAATGTGACTGAGTTTCGTGCAATATTGCTCGACAATTTCTGGGTTTCTGCTTTACCTTGAAAATTTTTGTTTGTCTAGGAGTATATTCTAGATTACTTTTTGTTATGTATTACCTGTTGTTGATCAGAACGTTACAAAAGTAATTATACAATATTATTTGTATGCAATAAACGAATATTCATGCATTTTTTATTTGTAAATGATTAAATATTGTATCGTATTTTGTTAACGTTTTGGGTTTTCCCCCCCTATCTTCAGAAAGAAATAATCTTGCAATATTTAACAATTTATTAATTTATCTTTTTATATAACATTATTTGCAAATCACAATTATGCATTATAAAAGGACAACTTTTAATTACCTTAGATTTTATGTAAATGTTTTACTCCGCCGTCATATAATCCGTATAAATTTCCAAAATTAACTAACAAGTAAATTAGTTGAGACACTTAAAAATATTTGAGGAGTATTCTCATTCGATTCTTTGCCATTTCTTGCTAGAGATTCAGCTATTTACACTTTGATCCTGTTTATCTCATGATATAATGCAGATATTTTATTTACCATGTCATATCACCACTTATTAATACTACTTTTTGATGTTAATCAATGCCTTCAATTTAAAAATAGAAAAACTAAATTAACTAATTAAGAATAATGTTAACGTTTAGTTAATATTTAAGAAAGTACTTTAAATAATTACTTGATAGCATCATAAAAGTCTTTATCGTTTCTTAAAAAAAAAAAAAAAATTCTGGTTTTATGTGGCAATGATACTTCCAAAATGTTATTTTAAATATTTATTTAATTAAGTGCCGAAATTTCGTAATTACTCCCTTGTTTAGGACTGCAAGTTAGATTTGAAAAAATTGGTGGTTTGATTATAGTGATGAAAATTAGTTATAATGCTTACAACCAAAATTTTTACGGTTTAATTTCAAAAAGATCTATTTGGCCATTCAAATCTTTTTAGTACCAATAACAGGAAAGTAACTGTCTACAAAAAGGTAGCCGCTTTCTTGAATTTTATCTCACCCTATCTGTTAGTTGAATTTGAGATAAATGTTTAAGAATTTTTAAAATCTAGGCTTAAAAATAAACAATTATTTCGGCCCTGCAATTTTTTTCTCAACACAATCTATAAGGATCTAAAAAATCTACTAATCACATGAATTAAAAACGCACAATAATACATAACTAAAATTTTATTAATTAAATCAATCAAAAAAGTTTCTTGAAAATAAAATATCCTATTTTTACATTGTACCCGCACCTAGTTGCCTGTGAAAATTGCATACCAAATTTCAAGTTTTTTGTTTGGGTTTTTCTATGTTCAACTTTTAAAATATAATGTAAGTATCAGAAGACAGAACTATTGTTCTTATCATTCCTAATCACCATTCATAATTATCATACTGTAAAGCTTGTACAAAACATTTTTAAAAAAGGAAAGATTTAAGTTTAACTTTGATTTTTATTTTATTTTTAACACATTAATTATATACTGCACGTTTCATCATACTTATTGCCAAATGAAATGAATGGGAAAAAAAATCATTTTTTTATTGTAAAGTCAAGACTATTATAAATGTGATTTTATTACTTATACAACCGTAGATCTAAAAAAAAAATTGTTTTTTTAATTAAGTCATATTTCATTAATATTTTTATTAAATTGAAACTTGAATTCTGAAAACATTTTCTAAAGGCACTTTAGCATTTTTATGTTTCAATTATTAGAACTCTCATCATATAATTATAATAATATATAATTATTCCTTGCAGTTCTGATAATGTTTCTTTGGCGAAACGAGAACGATGTGCAGGGATAGTGTCGTGTTGCAAAATGGCTTGATTCCTTTTGACCAAAACTTTACACTCAAACTGCATAAACTCTGGCTAATTTTCCAATGTAAAGGATTGAGTCCCTATTACGTCCGATAAATTACGAGTAGTTGCATTTGGGTCCTAGTTCACAAATTCAAGAAGAACATCTTCAGCAATGACCAATGGGCGGCCTGATCTGGGTTGTGCAGCAGTATTTCGATGGATAATTGACTCTCTTTCTATGGCACAAATTTCTTCGGTGACTGCCTTTGCGCTTAAACCTATTCTCCAATAATGTTTCTAAAGACCGCGAATCACGATTTTTTCTTCTGGCATTGCACGTGCATTTTAAAAATATAAATGACCCCATAAAGCCAACTCATGTCACAAGGAATTAAAGGATTAGTCAAAGTAAATATTGACATAAATTGTAGGAACAAAAACATTCTTAAAGCATAATTATGGGAGTTGGAATTAAAGTTGTGTTCTTGTACAAGGCCTTTTGTAACGATCTAGTAAATATTCCAACGACAAAGGGGTGAAAATTGTTCTCGGTAATCGACGACATTGTTTAGAATCCGTTTTTTCATTTAATTTTCTAGGAACAGGATCAAAATAGTAATAAATTTATATATACGGCAATAAAGCTTCACGTTTTTACATTTGTTTTTTCCTTAATCACCGATTTTATTAACAAATGACGCTCTCACACATTAATTTCACACGCGTTAAAATGTTTTTGTAGTGAACTTACTTCCGCATGTATGAAATTATCATGACAACGATTACAAAATAACCTATTTTTAAAAATAGTTTTTCCTCATTTCTCCCCTTAAGGGAAGGATTTCGAAAAATGTTATGCATTTAAACCTGCCGGAAGAAATTCTCTAAATGATAGTGAAAACCGCATCAGAATCGACCGGCTACTTTTCGAGTTTTGCGGTCACGCTGAATTTATATATATATCTATGTGTGTGTATATATATATATATATATATATATATATATATATATATATATATATATAAAGAATATTATTTTTAATTGTTCAAAATTAAATTAGCCTAAATTTTAAAACTTTACTAGATCTTAACAAGAACATGCTCTTCAGAGGGAAAAATTGAAAGAAAAAATGTTTTCATTTTTACAAGAAATGACATATGTATTATTTTTAGTGTTTTTTACAGTGATATATAGAATCCATTGAGGATATCAGGCCATCTCTTCCGGACATTACCTGACCCATCTCTCTCTAAATTGTGAAATAAATGAAGCACTCAGCTGTGTTGCTCTCGGTTACGTAAAACCACTAAACCTGACGGAGCATAATACTTATACGTTTTATTACACTGGTTCAAAAATAATATCAACGATGCGTTTATCAACTTGCTAATTTTTTTTTTGAAATTTTTATTCATAACTTTGTTTAAAAAATCCAAAACCGAGCGTAATTTTGATTTTATTATCGTTTTTGTATAATTTTGACCACATTTTTCGAGTATTCGCATTGTAAATAAACTTAAATGGTAAGAGAATATGCAACGCTTCAAATATAAAGACTGACCAGCAGTACAATGCGATCTATAACTTTTTTTTTCTCTCCCGTAAAACTTTGAAAATGTTACTTACGACGGTTTACCTCTGCTGATCAAATATATTCTATAGTCAGAAAACAATTTCTTGTTATTACTTTTGCTTCCTAGCTGTCGCTACAAAATCATTCACCAATAAGATAACGATTTATGACGACCACTTGTTACCCAAATCCGACAACGTTTCTCCGCTAACTTCTTCCAAGATGTCCAAGTTTTGATTTTGGTTAGCCTTAGGAAATATTTTGGGCATGTGCTACTCCCAGAAGGCGCCATGTGTTAGTGTGTAAGTGATAGTGACAGAGGACATGTAGTTAGTTATCTTGGCGCTGTCCCACTTTTGGTATGTGTTATGATATTGTCCAGTCCAGAGTGTTGTGCCTTCGGTAGACGATCGTTCGCATCTTCTATTCTCACTAGTCACATTTCTCTGAGAAGGAAAATACTTAATATATTGGTGAGCCCAGTTTTATTTAGGTTTTATTGTAGGAATTTTATTGCTGATATTTTAATTAATTTATGTTTATATTTATTGGAATGATTTCACAATTCTTTGGTGGATAAAATAATATATATTCAAGCCAAATTCTGTATAAGATATTTGCATATATTATACATTATTATTAATTAAGGATTTTTTTCCATTATTCAGTTACACTTGAGAAATAACGCTTTTATAATTGTTATAACAAAGGTCTAAAATTAGGGGCAATAAGTAATAGATATACAAAGCTCAGATTATAGAAAAAAAAATAAAAAACATACAACTAACATATTTGTTCCGAGAATTAGAAAAAATACTTTATTCTGGGATCGTATCCATTAAGAATAAGTATAAAAATATATTAATAAAATAGGTCTTTGAATCAAAAGACTTTTTCAAATAAACAAATAATAAGTATATGTATAATCATTAGGTAGAATATAACTCAATATAATAAACAATAAATAAAAAATTAACTATAATGAATAAAATAAACAATACCTAGCGAACCCGAAGGTTCGATGCCGATAACACTAAAAATCTATTATTGCATCTCTCACTAAATCTCGTAAAAATCCAATAATTCAAGGTCAGTCCTAAAAAATCCTCCCATCTATGTTTTGGTCGTCTCCTAATCTTTACCAGCCCGTTTAACGCTGATTACACTATTAGTGATTTGTTTGTTTTCCATTCCGACTGGTTTACACGCCAACTTCAGACGTGAAGAATCACTTCTGTTAGAATTAGAAAAAGAAAAAACTTTATCATAGGGCCTTTTAAGAATAACATTAATGTTTTAAAAAACGAAAATCACTTCTAGCTAAAAGACATTTTAAAATTTAAAAAAATATATGTACATTTATTAGGTAGAACTTAACTATAAGTAACAAATATACAAAAACAAAGACTGTTGACATGAATATCAAGAAATAGGTTAAGAAGAATTTTTCTATCTTAACCAATAATAATTACTAAAGGAAAAAAAACAAACTTTTTTTAAACATGTTAGTATAAACTTAAGTAAAGAACTATTTTCGTCATCTGACTGATACAATTAAATTTAAAAAAATTATAGAATCCATTAAGATTTCCTGGTAAGCTAGTGTCAATCTTGATTGTGTGGTGGAGTTGGAACTACAGGATTTTGAATGAATATAAAGTTTTGAAAGAACATAGGATGCATGGAGGCTAGTCCAGGAGCATACAAGAAGGAGGAAGATAATTCCAGAGTATGGTGATGCGAGCAAAGAAAGTTCAAATGCTTCAGTTTTGTGGTATCCATAAAGTATGTAGTATAAGTATTGCATTGACGGTATCTTGTTTTCTGCGAATGAAGCGACGACTTAGGTTGAAGGAAATTTTGTATTGATATTTGATAAAGTTGCGATCTAAGGAAATATTGTCGACGGATTGGAAACATGTGATTTACACAAACACATAAAAATACAGAGTCTGGACGCTTAAATAAAAGGTAGTTTCAACAAACACTAAAATTTGTCTGTTATCGTTCTTACGTTGACTGTCCAGATATAAATAAGTTCTATACCGAAGATCTCTACGTGGGAAGAGCTTCATGGGATTTATGGTGAAAGCAGAAATATCAGCGACGTAAAACTTTTAGACCTTACTGAGTTTTACGACATTGGGTGGATTAAGATCTACCTTAAGCCGATCTAAGGACAGGAAACATCTTTTACGGAGCATATGGATGTGAAATAGAATTTTAAATGGCTCTGTAATAAGTTCTGTAGAACGTTGCTACATCAATTTATTGGGTGGAGGGGAAGAGAGGTAAGTCTAAAATTTATCAACAATTTTGACTGAATTTTCCAACTATATTAAATACTTTAATTTTCCAACTCTTTTGGATTTTAACTTTCCACTAAGCTGTTGCGATAGTTTATCCATGATGATAATATTATAGTAGACTGTTTGTGTTTATGTTTGATATAAAATGTTCTTGAAGAATAGGTAAAAAATACACGTCTGCCGCCAAGAAGTCGACTTAATACAAAATGGCGGCCAATCGAACATGGACATTTTTTTGGGGTATTTCCAGTTATTGATTTATAACTTTTAAACGGTGCTTCCTAGCGAAAACTTTTTTATTTTAAAAATTAAAGAACATTAAATTATACGTCGGACGAATATTTAACATTATATATTTAGTTCAGGAAAATGGTCGAAACCGACGGTCCAAAACTACAATTTCCACCTACTATGC
This sequence comes from Rhaphigaster nebulosa, assembly GCA_948150685.1. NCBI lineage: Eukaryota > Metazoa > Arthropoda > Insecta > Hemiptera > Pentatomidae > Rhaphigaster > Rhaphigaster nebulosa. Next base: position 108,885,613 of record OX411308.1, on the reverse strand, counting down.
CAAAAATATTCAAAATAGTGACTTCAGTAGTGAAAATTCAACTCCCGTAACATGGAAACGACTATTCTAAATTAAAAATCTTTTGAACAAAATTTGTAGAGCATCAAATTATGTATTTAGTGAGTATCTTATACATATTTAGAATCTAAGTACTATACAACCTCTTGTATGACTTACTCACTGATTCAAAGGCAGTGAGTTAGATTGGCTCCCTCATTCACTAGTCTGTACAAACTACAAATTTGAAATTTGGGAAACTTATAGCATTTAGCCAGTAATCGATGGGAAAACTCTAAAAAGGAAAATTTTTAATACTTAACCAAAAATATCAAAATGGCGGATGAAACTTAATCAAATGCTACTGATTTTGTGAGATTTACAATTTTGGTCCTAGCACTTTTTGTCGTATCTCCATCAGTTATACATTAGATGGAACTAGTTTTTTTTTACGTTTAGACCAATTTTTTTACTTCTCAGCATTTTAAAATTATTTTCTCACTTAAGGGAAACTGACAGTCTTCAAAATTGGTAGACCAATAGGTTTCAAAGAAATATTCAACTTTGGTCCCATGACTTTTTGTCGTATTTCTATCGGTTATAAATTCCAAGGAGCTAAATTTTTAGATTTCCGTTAACTTTTCGATTTTTTTTCAGCTCTTTATTTATAACTACAAAACGACGGCTCATAGCGAAAATTTTCCAATTTAAAAAGTTAACAGAACATTACATTATTATTTTCCCTTACCCCTATATTTTCCAGAGTTAAATTAAATATAAAAATTATAGTTAAACTATAAAATACTATATTGGGCGCAAATTAGTATGAAAAAAAAAATTGTTTTGAACGTAATGAAATAAAGAGAAGCGAGAAATTAATTGAGAAACACATAGTTCTGATAGGTTCTGGGATTATTTTATGTATAGTTTTTACTTTCCCTTACCCATATACGAAGTATATAGTAAGGGGAGTATTGCGATCGTGAAAATTATATAGTCTGCGATAGTCTGTGTGTATGTGAACAGTATAGTTCAAAAACGAAAAGTTGTACGATACTGAAATTACGTATTTAAGATAGACAGTTACATGTGATGTTACAGCAACTTTTTCGTCAAAATCGACTGACCGGAAGTTCCTCTTTATAAATCGAATTTACACTTTTTTACAATTTTCTCGAAAAGGCTCTAACGATTTTGATCCTAATTAACCTAAATTAATCTTCATAAAGGCCTTTAACTTTTCATACATGTAGTACATCACCGAGGAAATGTAGGGAAAAAAGTTATAATGAAAGGAATATTTTATTTGCGCATAATTTAAAAAGTATGTCTTGCATTTTATGGTAAATTATGTCTAGACGTTTATGAAAGGTAATTAAATTATCTAAAAAACAAAAAAAGAATCATAAAATCGGACCAGTAATAGCAAATATACAGCCTATCGGATTAACCGGAAGTGGTAATTATATCATGGATTTTACAATCTTTTACAATTTTCTCGTAAATGGCTCAGACGATTTTGATGAAACTTGACTAATGTTCTGCTTAATAACCTTTAACTTTTCACGTATTTAGTACATCACCAAGAAAATGCAGGGAAAAAAGTTATTGCCGAAAGAAAATTTTATTTGCGCATAAATCAAAAAGTGTACATTATGTATACAATGATATGCAAGGTAATTAAATTCTCTAAATTACAAAAAAATAATTTATTTCGAAATCGGGCCAGTATTAGTAAAGATACAACGTGTATCGTAAGGACTACTAAGAAGGAAAACCGAGCACTTCCGGAAGGAGACGAATGTGAACAAACCTCCCTCCACCAAGCCACCAACCTGTTGTCAATAAAACGCTCTGTAACAATGTATTGTAATAACATAAAAGCAGAAATTAACTTAATTATTTCTACTTTTATATTATTTAATGGAAACAAAATGATTCCTTGGAAACTAAATGGAATTTTCATGGAAACTAAACCGAAACTTTTAAAATATATTTTCAGCTTGACAAACCAAAAATATTTAGTGTACAGAATTGTAGTACTAAAGTTATTTAAAAACTAATTTATTATACTATTGTGAGAAAAGACCTGAAGAAGTGCATTCTGCTGAGTTTATTTCGATTAGTGCTTATGTGAACTCTTTAAAATAATTTTAAAGATTTTTTTTAAAGATTGGTAAGGTAAAGTTGTGTGATGCGCGCACCGCACCAGATTTTTTTATACTTGCAACTGGAATGTTTTAGCTAGAAAACGCCGTTTTAGAGTTTTGAATAAAAAACTGGAAAAAATTAGAAAATTTATCGAAGACATGAAAATGGAACTCCCTCAAATTTATATTCGATGGAGTACAACAACAAGTCATGGGACCAAAGTTGTATATCTTTCGTACTTCGATAGGCCTATCAAGTTTAAAGACTGTCAGTTGCGATTAAATGTGAAAATAGTAAATTAAATGGTGAAAAAGTTAAAAAATTGGTCGACGTAAAAAAAAAAAACTAGCTCTATCTAAGGTATAACCGATGGAGTTACGACATAAATTGATAGAACAAAAATTGTAGACTCGCAAAATCAGTAGCTTTTGTTGCAATTCGTTTGTAGATAGGTATTGCCTACTATTTAGTCATAATAGACCTTGAAATAAGACCTATATAAATTCTTAAGTTGCTTCCGCCATTTTGATTATGTTGGGAGGTTAAACATTAAAAATTTTATTTTTTGGAATTTTCCTATCGGTCGCAGGCTAAAAGCTATTAGTTTCCCAATTTTCAAGTTTATAGCTCATCTAGTAAGTTGGTTAGAATTTGTACAGATGAGTGAGTGTGAGAGACAATCTGACTCGCTGCCTGTTGTGAGCCAGTGAGTAAATCGTACAAAAGTTTTGTATATTATTTAGATTCTAAATATGTATAAGGTACTCTTTACATACAGCATTTGATGTTCTGAAAATTTTATTCAAAACATTTTTAATTTAGAATGGCCGTTTCCATATTAAGGGCGTTTAAAAGTCACTATTTTGAATTTTTTTTGGCAAAGTTGGTGGAAATTGTTGGTTTTGGACCATCGGTTTCGACCATTTTCCGGAACCAAATTTATAATGTTAGATCCGGAGATCGAATTTAATGTTCTTTAAATCTTGCAATATTAAATTTTTCGCTAGGAAGCACCGTTTTGGAGTTATAACTTGATAACTGAAAATACCCCAAAACTTCCATGCTTGATTGGCCGCCATTTTGTATTCCATCGGTTCGTGGCGGCAGACGTGTATTTTTTTTCAAGAACACAATTGTCTAAAATAGGTGGACCTTTGTGCAAAATAACTCAGGTTTTTTTTTCTGCATGGGCTCCCGGACTCAATCGGTGACTAAAATTTTACTCACGTTCAGTTCTTGGCAGATTTTTGCCTTAGACTCACCACCATCAATTCTCTTCAGAGCCCGGAGGCGTGTCTTCATAACCACAACAACAGCGTCTTTACAATTCGCACTAGATTAACTCATGATTAATTGCTATACTGAGTAAGTCTAAACGTTAAAAATAATCTGACGGAAGTGGGAACAAATATCCCAGAATATCATATACTAATATCTAATTCCAATATACAACTGGTCCCCATCGCTTCTTTTTCTCTGTCGTATTTTTTTTTCTCCCTAGGTTAATCCGAAAGCCGGTTATACATATGTATTCGGAATAACACGGACCATTCTATTCCAAATCATCCAAAAATTTTGAAATATGACACCCATCATCCAAGATTTTTATGAAATTTATTATGCTTTATTCTTTCATATAGATAAGATTATATACCAAATTTTATTGTTCTATTTCAACTAGTTTTGTGTTTTGAGCCACATAAAGTATAATATAATACTTAACCGATGTTTTGATAACCTCATAGCTCCCGGAGAAACTTGCTTACCGAAAGAAAAATAATTTTATTATTGTTATTTACCGACCAAACAGTATGATACTTTCAGATTAACTATATTAAAAATATTATACTACTTCCAGAAAAAAATATATAATCAATGCATGATATACCAAAAATTTACAAAAAATGTCATGGGTCAGCTAATAAAAATTTTAATGTAAAATACGGCGCTTTACAAAAAAATATTATGACTCATAGGCGGTATTTTAATCAAAGGAATACATTTTTTTAAATAGTTCTAATGATACTAGCTGCCATATAGAATAATAAAAATAATGGTATTTTATCTATTAATATAGAATTTGTTTTGTTTATCGAACTAGAAAAATTGCAACGTAAAATTTGGTGTTTTCAAAATAATTATTATGAACCAAAGTCGGTATGATAATTAAAGAAATGAATTAATATGATTATTTGTGATGATACTAGCTACCGGATACAGTAATAAAAATAATGGTATTTTACCTGCTTAATGTAGAAAAAAAAGGTTATCAAACAACGGAAATTTTAACATAAAATATGGTGTTTCACAAAATCATAGTTATTAACCAAAGGCGGTATGTTAATTAAAGAAATCGATTTATTTTAGTAGTTATGATGATTCTAGCTACCATACACAGTAATAAAAATAATGACATTTTCCCTGCTTAATTTAGAAAATAAAAAATTTGCTGATATCAAATTAGGAATATTTTAGCGTTAAAAAGTTTATGACTTTTCTCTAAAACTACCAGGCCGGTATTTTTTTAAAGATTTGGCACCCTAGTAACAGTTCTCCTCAGGATGATCCTAGATTCTCGACTTTACTATCAGCCATTTTGTTTCAAAATTGCGACCGATTAGCGGTTTCACATGGCCATTTTTCGCTCGTTCATGGTTACGAAGAAAAAAATATAAATGAAGAAAAAAAGAGCGTATTACAATTTATTGAATTTCAGTACCATATATAATAAAAAACGTAACATGGAAACAAATTGTTTAAATCAAAAGTTTTGATATCTGCCTCGGAAAATATTGAACATCAGAAAGTTCCACTATTGTATATTCTTGTATATACTATATATACTATATATACTATAGTAAGTATATTGTATATACTTTTGGCGAGTCGGTTTGAAAAACTTTACATTCAAATACCTCAATATTCTTTAGTAATTTAAGTAAAACATCAAAGCCTTTAAATAGCCCTTCTTAGTTACAGTGGATTTAAATCAAAATTTTTGATTTAAATAATTTGTTTTCTTGTCAAGTTTTATATTACATATGGTAGCAACATCATAAAATACAAGGAACTATAATACAATATTTATTTCTTTATTTATATTTATTCTTCATCATTAATGACTGAGTTACGCACAACCACGTGAAACTGCTAATCGGTCGCAATTTTGAAACAAAATGGCGGATGGTAACGTAGAAATTCAAGGATCATCCTGATGTGACCGAGGGGAAAAAAAAAAGAAAAAAAAAAGTCTAATGGTTTTAGAGTATTTCTAATTTGAAACAAATCATTTTTTGCCTACATGAAGCAGAGATAATCTCATTATTTTTATTACTGTATATGGTAGCTAGAATAATTATAACTATTAAAATAGATCCATTTCTTTAATTAACATGCCGCCTTTGGTTCATAACTAAGCTTTTGTGAAATACCATATTTTACGTTAAAATTTTTCTGACCTGATAAACATTTACATTTTTATATTAAGCAGCTAAAATACCTTTATTTTGATTAATGTATACGATAGCTGATATCAGTATAACTAATAAAATAAATGCATTTCTTAAATTAACATACCGCCTTTGGCTCATAATAATTTGTTTGTAAAACACCATATTTTATATTAAAATTTTCCTAGTTTAGTAAAATTTTTTCTGAAAGCAGTATAGTTTTTTTTTTTAATATAACCTGAATGTTATTATATTATTCATACTATTTGGTCGGTAAATAATAATACTAAAATTATTTTCTTTCCGTAAGCAAGTTTCTCCAGGAGGTCTTTGGTTATCAGAATGTCGGTTTCGTAAAAACATTATCTGGCTCTTAACAAAATACTAGTTGAGATAGAACAATAAAATTTGGTATATAATCTTATCTATATGAAAGGATAAATAATACTAAATTTCATAAAAATCTGAGATGATGTGTGTCACGATATGGATGAAGTGGCTTGGAATGACTATATTAAATTTGCGGAATATATTTGTAATAAAAATAAAACTTTTTGCAGGTGGAACATATGTTAACCCTGAATGTTAATTCAGTGCATGACTGATTTTTTCTAAAACTATGGATTGGTTGCACAGCTGTTCTCTACGTGAGAATATTATGTTTTCGGTTTCGATTCTGATCGGAAAGCAAAATTAACGAATTTCAACAACTGAGCTCAGATACTTCGACGGACGAATATACACATTTTTAACTTATTATGAACGAAAACGGGAAAAATTATGAAAAGATTAAAATAATATAAATAGTAAATTAAATAGTAAACGACTCCAATATACGAATCCTTCTTAATTGTGAGAAAGTGACTGCTCTAGGCAATAGTTCTAAGCATATGAAACTCGTGATCGCATGGTTGGTAGCAGCTCCAACTGATCCTCATCAGACTTAGTAATATTAACTCGCGCTTTGATGTTGTTGGTATTGACTGCTTTGAGCTTTCGCGTCCTATTAACGCAATTATAATTCACACAATTATCGGGATAATCCGGGCTAGCTCCCTCTCTATACGCAATTATAATTTGATACTGTATCACGCTGAGATTTCTTTGATTTAATTATTTACATTTTGATTCATGTTAAATTATGTGCCAATCGCTGTATTTTAGGAAGATAATCATATAGGCAAACACACGCACACACACAAAAATCTATCAATAATTAAATAATTTTTATGGATACATCTCAAAAAATCTTTTAAATTGGTGTTGGGTGCGGGAAGGCCAACAGTTCCGAAAAAGCTGACTATTTTGAGTATGATCATTTAAAACTTCAATAACTTAGCTATAACAAAGTCACCTTTAAAGTGAATTTTTTTTTGGTATGCTTTTTAAATTGAAATGATAAAACTCTATTCTTGGCCAAATATGAATTATATGGAACGTAAGTATGACTAATTGTGTCTGTGACGATAAGGAATATTGAGGATTTTACGAATTACTTCGTAACGTATTGTTAGGATTGGTGACGGGATGTAATAGATGAGCCCTAAAAAAATTGAAATATGCTGTTGCATAAGAATTAGTTAGAAGAGATTTATCGAGGTTTTTAGTAAGTTAGTAGTTAAGGTAAAACGTATGAAACACACAAAAACGTTTTTTGTTTAGATAAAAATAATAATAAAATAATATAAATTAGGTCTTCGAGTTCTATAGTTCCATTTTACTGCGATTTATCCAATTTCTACTCAAAGCGGAGATCAATAATTACCATTCCATATGATGAATGGAATGGAGTAGCCGGCCGTAGCATATGTTGTTACACATCCGAAATCAGGGCCCCAGCTACGTAATCTCGTAGATTGTTAATATTAATTACAAGCGTGTAGGCGAGATCCGGCGGGAATACGAGGTGATGTTAATTGCTAAGGCCGAACGGGGAAAGAGATATATGAGCCAATATAACCTGCGGAGCTGCTTGCTCTTGGATTGGTCCTCACTATTGCTCCCCTTACCAACCAATAATTGGTTTGTTCATTATGTTGACTTACTGCCCTGTTTGTCTTAGTTTTGTTTGTGGCTTTGCCCACACTTATATAGGTTACCTGCGTGACGCACGGTTCGTCCAGACGGAGGGTCACAGGTCTAATATTAGAATTCCTTCAAGAGTCGTGGTTTAACAACCTTAAAATGTATACTATATTTTCTACACTGTAGTGAAACATCTACAATTTTTCTAAAATAGAATTATGTCGAAAAAATAGTACATGCTACAAAGATTAGAACTGTAATCCCTACATGAAATAAATTTAAAATTTTCCTATTTAGTTCCCATGGAAATAAAAAAAACAAAAAACCTCTCCATTATCTTCTTCGCTTTATAAGCTACGTACTATTTTTTCTAAAATCTTTTCAACGGTATATTGTATACCTTTATTAGTATAGTATTATATACAACGGTATATAATATATATTTAGTTAATTTTCGAATTCTTTCATAGTTTATATTTATCCATTTTCTATTACTACTAACAAGACGGTAGTTTGTTTATTTCAAATAAACAAAATTAAAGGTACTTGAGAGAAAGAAATTTTGGCAATTTGGCATTTAAGCTCTCTCAGACTATTTCAATGGGGATAAAACCTAGCTGATATTTAAAAACATTAAATGGTATATTGATATAACGAGATTTATATAAATCGTTAGCCTTTTTGGAGAAAATTGTAAAAGTGTAGAAAATCGCACTTCTTGAAAATTGATTTTGGCAAAAATATTGCTATAAGAACACAGCTGCACTCCTTTCTTAAATATGCAATTTACGTTTCGTGTAACTTTTAATTTTTAAGTTGGACTTAGCACAAACACAAACGCACATAAGTACGCACGCAAACACACAGACACCCATAAGGGACCTTAAAACATGTATTTCCGTTTTAAACTCGGATTTGAAATTTTTAACGATCGCAATAATTTTCCTTATTATACATTTTATACATTGGTAAGTGAAAATAAAAAAGAATTATTATTTTTATTCAGGATGTAGTTAAACACTGATGTGTTAATAAAGTTATGTGTATAATATAAATAATCTGTATACATAATAAAGTTATGTGTATACTATACAATTTAAATAATTTTATGAACTGAGTTTAGTTTCTTTTTTTTGGGTGATTATTGGAAAAAGAAGAGAAGCTCAGTTGGAAAATATCATTTGTTATAAGTGATATATTTTTTTAGCTAGTGTTTTAGGTAGTTTTCTTCAATTTCAGTAGCCCATTTCATGATTTATTTCGTCATAGTCCCCTCCCTCTCTTTTATGATTGTTTTAACATACAGTTGCGTTCCTTTGGCATTTGAGACTTGAAGAAGCGAGATAAGGAAATTTCCAAATAGCTGAAGAAAAAAAAAATTGTCTTGATTGTACAGAAACGATATTGTTGACAATTGCAATAATAATCATCTGGTTTCATCCAATTACCTTATTACTTGAGACCGAGATCACTTTTATAAAGGGAAATATCCTAAAATATACATAAAACAAAACAAAAAAAAACATGAAAAAGTATTAAAATGGAATACATTAAATATAATTAGTCCAGCAGAAAAAGCTCCAATAGATGACTAAATTAAATAACATTAATCCTTTCCAACTAGTTCAACGATATAATAAACAATGAGTAGTTAAAATAAGAAAAAAATCATCTAAATCGGACCAGTATTAGCAATGATAAAGCATATTGGACTTTGTATCAACGTTTTTAGTTTTTAGAATAACTGGAACTACTATAAATAAAACCATACTTCTCCGGGAACATTCCAGATGCTCATTTGAAAGATAATTAAATGGTCTTCAATGCTAAGCAAAAAAAAGGTAAACAAAAAAACATTTAATAGGATCAATATCAGATAGATCAGGCGAATAACTTTTGTATTGGCCTTTGAACCTAAAAGCGGCACTTAAGGAGAATTGTGTGAGTGGACACTTCAGATATTTTTAAGCAACAAACCTAATCAGCTTCATTAAAATGAAATGAGTTTTAATTCAAGAGGAAATGTCTGCGGAGGATAGAATACGATGAACTACAAACAAAAAACAGATCTAGATTATTTTATTATTTTAAATTTTAAATTATTATACTCTATAATATAAAGAAATTAAGAACTTCATCTGTCGATAAGATCATAAAAAGGTTTGTTTACATTAGCTGTTTGTTCACTCTTTTACCATTTATTTATCTCTATTTTGTGATAAACATTTAAACGCCATATTTATTTTTAAAATAATTTTGTTTGAATAAAATAAAATAATAGTTTATGCATGGGTTGGATATTTATTTCAAAATTCTTTGCCTACTTGGTTTTCTCAAACAAAATTTTTGTTTGTCATTTTTCTTTTCTGGATTACTTTATTTATTCGTAAACAATTTTTTTGAAATTTTTTTTTTCTTATTTTAACCATTCATTGTTTATTATATTGTTAAAATGGTGAAAAAGGATTATTATTTTTTAATTTGGTCATCAATTTCAACAATTTTTCTTGTTTTGTTTTTTGTATGTTCTTGTTTTGTTTTTTTTTGGTATATTTTAGGATATTTCACTTTATAAAAATGTTACAGATCTCTAGTCATAAGGTAGTTGGATCAAATATTATGATTATTATTTAAATTGTCAACAACATAGCTTCTGTACAATGAAGGAAGTTTTATTTTTTTGAGCTATTGGAAATTTCCTTATCTCGACCCTTCAAGTGTCAAACGCCAAAAGGGTTCACTTCGAATTGAATTGCAATTTTAGAATCAGAAGCAATGTCCTTCCTTTCCCTTCCCTTGCAAGACTTTATCGTGAATATGACAAGATAACTGTTTATTGACAGTTTACGGCGGTATCATTTTTCCTGTTGGCTGCTTTGTTGTGAAGTTTCAACTTCACCGAAGCAACTTATCTCCAATATTATAATATTATGACAACAATGTGAATTACGAGTGATGGGTATTATCTAGGTAGTCCATGCCACAAAAACAATAATATATATTTTAAAAAATCTATGATAATAAATCAAACTTAATAGTGACTGCCTTAAAAATTTTGAGAAGCTCGGGCATGACGGAAATGGCGCTCTGGGAAAATGGGTCAGTAAACAATAAAGAGATTTATATATTTATTCGTGCACTTAAGCTTTTAATTGCGTTAGACAACTTTGTTTCAAACAAAGTTTTCCTGAAAACAATGCAAAACATCTCGGGTTACATTGGGGTATTTTATCTTAACTAACAATGCCGTTTTACGAAATCGTTAAATAGGACAAAGATAAATGAGGAAAAGCTACACAAAACAATGAATGAATGAATGAATGAATAGTTTATTTGTTTTCGGAGTATACCCCATACAAATAGGGTTGGCTACAATAACATAATGATTTGCTATACTAATTTTGTAAAAATATTTATAAAAGTCAAATATTATTTGACTACGTTGCTATGTCAACGTCATCTAAAAATACGTGCAAGCATAAGTATATAGAGATATAATAATATAATACAACATATAACAATATAAAAATAAAATATTACTATAGTATAAACAATACATAAATAAATACTTTCAAGCAGCTTAAATACACTAATTTTTGCTCTCATTGCATGTTTCCTTCAATTTGTTAAAACAAATTTTTGGAAATCTGCCACTATTCTTTTTCAGAATTTTTTGGTTCCAGGACAACGCTAATCTTAGGCCCCTTAGTTGTACATTATAGTACAGAAGGCTCATGGCAATTGCGTTATTTATTTTTATTTTATTTTCTCAGGATCTGAGTTTAGATTTAGCACAAAGTGCGACGACAGAGCCTATTGCTGCCCTCGTTTTTTATTCAAAATAATTTGCCGCTTTATGAAATTTAGCTGAATCCGAAAATGGTACTCCAAGGTAAAAATATATTCGGAGACTTTCTCTATCACGATAAAACAGTTTCCCTATCTTTTTACATCCTCCCTTGTGAAAATATAACATTTTAGTTTTTTGAGTATTGACCTCTAGTTTTTTTTTTTCGAGCAATACTGGTTTAAAATATTTAACTTATTTTTGGAACCAGTATAACTATCAGCAAGGATTATTAGATCGTCTGCATAAAGAAGCAACAGTGTGTCACAGAAATCATCGATCCTTATGCCTCCGACATTCTGACTCCGGAAAAACATTTCTATATCACTCAAATAGAGGCTAAATAAGAAAGGTGACAATATTTCTCCCTGCAGTAGGCCCAAAGTAACATCGATTTCCTCTGAAAACATACCATCAGTTCTAACTCTAGCCGAAGCATTCTGATAAATATTTTTTAGAATTCTAATAATTTTGTTACTTATACCCTAGTTGTGAAGAGACTGCCATAACAAATTATGATGAGCGAGTCAAAGGCTTGTTTAAAATCAACAAACAAAGCATAGAAGGTTTTTCCGCGTGATCCCATCTGTATTTGAATAAGAGCGTTTAAAGTAAACAAATTATTCAGACAGCTCTACTTTTAGGGAACCCGGATTGTGCTTCAGGAACAACATTCGTCTCATTACACCAAATTAAAAGCCTATTCAGAATTATCTGGGTAAATATTTTCATGATACAATTCACCAAGGCAATAGCACGATAATTTTCTGCGAGATTTCGGTCAACCTTTGTAAACAGCATTGTATATTCTGTTTTTATCCAGGATTTTGGTATATTTTCGGATTCAAAGACTTTATTATACAAATACAGCAGATATAATTGCCAGTTAATGGGTAAATTTTTATAAAATTCATAACTGAAACCGTCTCTACCAGGACTTTTGGCATTCTTACATTTCATTAATGAGGTTTGGAGCTCCTCAAGGCTAATTTCCGAGTCGAGAAGAGGATGAAGTACTCCATAGTATACTATGTCGCATTCCACCCGCGGGGGATACAAGCTTGATAAATAATCAAACCATTGATCACAGTTAATGGGAACTGGTTGAGGCTTCCTATTTCTGTTTTTATTTATTGCTCCCCAGAATGTTTTTGAATCACGAACATTTCCTAGGCCATTCATGATGGTGCGTTCAAATTCAGACCGCTTCCACTTAATTAAGTTTTTATATTTCTTTTTGGCGGCAATATAGTTATAAACTGCATTATCATTATAACGATTTTTCACCATTGACTTTAATTCGTATCTAACATGCCTTTTAGCCAATTCGCACTCATGGTCAAACCAAGATTTATTTATTTTGTCACAATCTTTATGAAGTTTTATTTTCTTGAATAAACCGAGTGATTGTGATCTCTCATGGATAGCGGATAAGAGGTTATTTTGAATTATTTAAACGGATCTTGAGTTTATGTGAGAACCTACTCTAGGAGAATTCATAATTAGTTCTTGCTAAATAAGTTTTTTGAGTTTTCCCATTTCACAACAGTAAGACCGTTTGCTTTATTTGAAGGAATATTGAAAGTAGAATTATCATTTATCGAATAAATGAAGAGCATAGTCCCTAAAGGAAAATGTTTTGAGCCCGAAACAGTATGTTTTATTTTTAAATCAGCTATTGAATTTATATGGCTATAATTGCACCACATCATATCAAAAACAGTTTTTCCATTTGAAGTGATATCAGTGAATTGACCCGGATTATCGCTAATAGTTCTACCATTCAGAAGAACGAAAGAGTTATTTTCCATAAATTCTACCAATATTTGCCACTTTTTATTTTCAACAATATCTAAGCTACGTCGAATATGTGACATACTAGAACCACTGAAGGCCTAAAAATCAGCCTGATTCAAATTAGCTACTCTAGCATTAAAATCACCAAGGCACAAAAATAAATTCTGAGGATATTTACTTTGTATCCCGACTAGGGTTGGCTCAAGTAATTCTAATACTTGGAATATATCCAAAGAAGGCTTAAAATAAACTAAAATTATAATAAACGCATTAAGTCCCTGTGTTTCCTTAACATATACAATAATCCAATATTCACTAATATCTAAAACGTCCACATTATAACATGAAACCTCCACTGCCTCTACCTCGGCTCTTCTCTCTGTCGGCATCGGACGCAATAAAGCTGAATTCTGAGAGCGCTGGGGGCGCGGCCGCCGGTATTTTAAGTAAATGCGTTTCACCAAGACAAAATATATATGATTTTCTGAACTCTCTATTTTTTTCAATAAAATTCTTATACCCATCAACATTCCATAAAAATATTGTACAGGGCTCTGTATTATTATATACTGCATTTATACGCGTATGTCGACGGTGACAAGGCCCCGGTGGTGGGAGTGTCGTGTTGATATCTCCAGATCGGTAATACGTGAGGCTATCTTTTTCATAAAAACAATCCAGACTTCTCGAAGGTGCCTCATGTTTATTAACCTTGACATTGTGTCTAGGGTTGGAATATCGAAACGCGATATATCGATATATCGGATTTGAAAAACCGATATATTATATCGTTATCCTAACACCCGATATATCGATGATATCGATATTTAAACCGATATATAGGTGATATTGATATTATAAACTTTATTATTTTATTTTAATTAGAAATTTCCTTTATTCTTTACCATATTTTTAATGTTATCCGTGAGCTGTATTATAGCTTAATTATTTAATCAATCTAGGAGGCTGTCTTTGAGCTGTTGTAACTTCCTCACTGTTTTAACTCATAGGTGTCACTAACGGTCACTAACCTGTTAATCATTGCTGTTAGTGTGGTGATTAAAGTGAAAATAGAAACTAAAATGTCGCCACCAAAAAGTGAAGTGTGGAAACATTTTAAATGGAGAGACAGTAAAAGTGCGGAGTGCAAATATTGTCACAGAATATTTCGGACATCGAGAAACACAACAAACCTGCAGTTACACCTCAAATCTTTCCATTCGCACGTTTTTTCGTCTCCATCAGGGTCAGGTTTCTTTGCAACACCATCTATTTCTAGATGAAGTAAATGAAATAGTTCCTCCGTCAAAAGCTTCTTACATAAGAGTTTCCAAAATATCGCATCATTTGAAGAGGGAGACGAACGATGAAGAAAAATTAATGATGCTATTTTATATTTTGTCTGCAAGGATACTCTGCCATTCTACACAGTTGAAAAGGAAGGTTTTCTCAGCTTGGTTAAAATTCTAGCCCCTTTATATAAGGTACCGTCTAGAAATACATTAAAAAAATGATTGAATGAAAAATACTCAGAACTGCGCTCTCTTATTCAAAAACATTTGAATGAAGTAAACTCAGTGACATTGACTTGGGGCATATGAACGGACTCCCACCAGATGAAAAGTTTAATTGGTGTCACTGTTCATTTTATTTTAGAAACAAATGATGAAATGTCCTCAGTGTTCCTGGAACTTCGAGAACTCAGACAGGCATACATCCCAATACATATCTGATGTTTTGGAAGATGTGTGCCGACGTTTTAACATCTCAAGTGAAAAAGTAACAAAAATTGTCACTAACAATGGGGCAAACGCTATAACGCTGATAGGAGGCCGAAGTTCTAGGAAACGTTGGACCATGTAATATTTGTTGTTCCATCTGGTAGGAACATCTGAAATTAGCTTGCATTTAGAGCCACCTTCAGTGGCTTTTCTTAACTGGTCACAGCCAACAATAGGAAACCAAGTTGTAATGCTAAGAAGCTTTCTAAATAATTCTTCCAACTAGTCTTTTCGCACACTAGATTTAACAAGTGAGCAAAACAGTATACATGTTTGGCCTGTGAGAACGTATCCACTGCCTTCACAATGTTTGAAGGCAGTGGATACGTTCTAATGTTGCCACGGAACATGAAGAAATCTCTTGGGAACTTATTCCTACTGAAAGAAAACGGCATTTAATAACGGAATGAAACCTCCAGAAACAAGAGGTTGTTTGTGTGTGTGTCAATAGATGGATGTCGCGACGCCGAGTGTCGTTTTTACTGCAATCTTCGGAAACTAGAAACCAAATTCAGTATCACTTTTTGAGCCACGCATTTATAATTTAATAGGCGTACAAGGAAATCATGTGTTGCCCACATCAGATATTTTTTATTAAGTTTCAAAGTTATAACAAGGCTTACGTTTGAAAACATAGATACTTTGTGCTACCAAATTAGATTAGGTAATTAAAAAACTCAGCTTCTGGGAAATTTTGATTTGAAATTCTGAAGTGTGAAAAAGAAGTTCTTTTACTTCATTTTTATTCCATTAGTTTGGTTATCCTAGTTATTTCAGTACCTCCTTTCGATAATATAGTAATTATTCTTTAAAGGGTGTAAGTGATTTTGGACAAGCCCGCATGTCAGCAGATATTCAGTCGTCATGTAGTACAGTAACGGTTATTAACGAGGTATATTAGCATTAAAAACAATACCCAATCTTAACATTTTTATTTTTTATTTTAAATTAGGATTTGGTCGCTTAACTTTAATGACCACATTTAGTGTTGTCTTGTCGATGTAGCGTTATGAACGTGTGGTTGTTTATTTATATTTTAGTAACACAACCATATTTTACTTCCATAGCCACCTAATGTAGGAGACATGTAGAGGTTAATATTGCCATAATTTATTTACTCGTCTTATAATCGATATAAACATTGATAACACGTGTGCTTATATATCACCTTACTATACAGTGCCTTATATGTATACATTGCATTTTACATATGTGTGTTTTTATTCACACAAGTGCAGATATAATTTTTAAGGTTGTCGCAAAAGCCCGTTTAGTTTTATTATTTTCTAAACTTGTGAAATAAATCCTTTGAAAATTTGCAGGCTGTTTTAACAGAAATGTCTGAATCACATAGCTTATTTAATAAAAAAAAAACATGTATAAGAAAACTGACTAAAATTCGAAATTTATAAGGAAGGGTGACACTTATTGAAATTGCTCAGTAAAAGTTATTAATCATTTTAATACATCGAGTAAGAACGAAATTCAAAACAGTCCGGTTTTCTTTCTGGTCTTGCGGCTGATATAAAATGGTGGCACGGTGGGGGTACTCTGTCCTTCAGACGCGACTTCTGACATCTATTCGTCACAGGGGAGTCAGGTCAATAGACTAGAAGGTTGGCAGGAGTGGATAATGTGACAGCTGATTTATAATATGATGGGCATTGAGGCTTTACTGTGAATTACAAATCCTCACTATCTTATACTGTGCTTATTACTTTATCTTACAAGAATTGCTCCTGTGGCGGAAGAAGGGATGACTTAAGAAATTCCATTATTAGCGACTGAATATTTCCCCTCCTCCCGTATCATTAAAGAGCAGAGGGCATATTGAAAGGTGGACGACAGAGAGAAGACAAGTAACGGAGCCGGTGATCCTTGAACTGCAGAGAATCGAAAGATATGTGATCCGAGTGAAGAAGACGAGGTCGGCGATCCACTTCCTTCGGTCTATTGGGCTGACTGTCTGAGAATTATTTGGGAACAATAGGTGGGAGAAGCCATCATTCCTAATTTTCTTGAGATTCCAGAATAGAACTGAATTTCTTCTACGAGGATGATTAATTCAGGGAGCCAACCATGATGGCAGGGAAGTTGGAAGTGAATCTCTATCGGTCTTACCAAATTTGAGCCTGAAGAGGCGAGAAGCTAAATCTAAAGCTAATTCGTTCGCGGCACGGCTGAATACGATGCAAATTCTAAACGGATCATTCGTTCTTTGTTTCTAGGGCTCATCATTCTGGAAATAATCAGTTAAAAGTTTCTTCTTTTTCCTCACTGTGAAATCTGTCTTGTTTAATAAGTTTTTTCCTTTTCAATTTCCATTTGTACCGTTTTCTTTAGAGACACTGGACTATCATTATTAGTCGATAAATGGGGATTATTCTGAGTTTTATGTGAGTGGTAGCACAGATTCTTGCTCAAGACGGCAGACGAAAAAACTAGAGGCCAGAAGGTTGTGAGGTTAATATGGCGAGAGAGCTCGCTGTATGGCAGGAGGTGGCGAAGTACAAGGCGAGAGACTCGAGATATAATTCAGGATAATTACAATTACAAATTATTACAATTCCTCACACGAATTACAAATCCCCACAATCTTACATTATACTTATTATTGTGTCTTACATTAATAGCGCCTATGGCGGTAGAAGACGTGAATTAAGTAATTCAGTTTTTAGCGGCTGAACAAGCAGGATGCTTAATGGGGAACAATATTTTCCCTTTGTAAAAACTTTTCGTTTTACATTGGGTGAAAAAATTTAATTACAGTTGGCCAGTATTTTATTTTATTTAATAATCATAGTTTAAACAAAATTTAAGACAAAAGTAATGCACAATGTATGCTATGTTAAGTTAAGACACAGATAGGAGATAATCTAAGGTCTTTATGAATGAACCTTACTTGAGGTACTTAATGAAATTTAGGACCTATTCGTCGATATTTTAAAAATTAAATTTGTTAGCCTGTCTGCCTTTCCCATAATTAAAAATAATTTTAAATTAAAATGGGAAAGAACTGAAAAAGTAGGTCACCGGAACTTACGACAAAATATTAGTCATTTTCAGAAGGGGAATAGTCAAGATAATCATAACATAATATATCATAACATTCTAAGAACCAGCTTCGACGTTCTTCATCATCTTATAATTTATTTATTTATTTTTTTGTTGATTTTTTAAAAATTCTGTCATATTTTTTATATTTCTATACCAATCAAAAACTATAAAATTAATATCTCGTTTTCTTAAGAGTAATGGCCACATGTACAAAAACTTGATATAAGTATTAAAGATAATTTAGAATTTTAACACTTTAAATTTTTTATCTTTTAAACTATATATAACGAATCGCAACACAGTTTTATCTCATACTAATAACTATATGAAAAAAATAATAATGCAAAGTGTCTATCTTCTTAAACGACCGAGATGTGGGCGTATGATAACCTTCAATCCGCAGCCATTTTGAAACGAAATGGTGGATGGTAATGTCGAGTTTCGTGGAGCATAAAGCTGGGGTGACGTGTCACTATGGATCCGAACCTTAAAGAAATCGGTCCCGTAGTCTCGGGGAAAAGCCGCGGACGGTGGACGTACGGATTTTTTTTATTTGGTTTATTCATTATGTTACGGATTTATTTATTGATTCTACGTATCTAGAAGCGAAAACCCTCGAATTTTGTGTGAGAGTAAAATCATTTTTCTTGGTTAATTGTAAAAGGTTCATTATTGAAAATAATAAACTAAAACAGGAACCTTGCAATTAAAAAAAACAATGCTTTAAATAAAAATGAATACAATTTAAAGAAAAATGGGAAAAAGGATTTATTAAATTATTATAGATCCTATTTATTGTTGGCAGAATGTATTATTCAATTAATTTTAGGTATTAAATATAATGTTGGTCTACCTTAATGGGGGACATGGACGGATCCAATTCACTTCAAATAACTTAACTAGAGGTATTTAGAATTTATAATCGGTTAAACTATATATATATATATATATATATATATATATATATACGTTTTCTTATTTCTATCCCCTGAAACTACTTAATCCTTTTTTTAATTTTTTAAAAATCAAGTCGACTAGTAGTAGGCTACTGCATGATGGATAACAAATTGCTTTTCACCACTTGTATTTGATTTTGAAGTGTTGACCTGCTGATTGAGCTGTCAACATTCCTTGCCAAATCATCAAGTTGGAAAGCGTTGACTCCATTAAGGTAAATGATATAGTTTTGGCGAAAACCCTCAGGTCTGGCAGAACGCATTAGAACTGACTGGGATCAGTTGGCACCGTCAGTTGCCGTCCTGACAGGGATCACTCCCGCGGTGGCCGAAGAGTTGCAGACCGCCTGGGTTTTGTGTAACGGACCAGCCCTCTGACCCAGATCCACCGCCTCTAATATCTGTTATTAACTCTACGGCTACCATAATTGATAGCTTCCAACGGGATCTATAAATATTTCATAACTGACTGTGATTGGATAGATTTCTATGGACAGTGCATATAGCAGAGATGGCAAGTTGACCGGCTGCACCCAACGTAGCTTAGCTGACGTTTTTATTAATTTTGAATTGTTAATGTCCTAAGATATTATTTATTCGGTCGTCGTGTCGCGATGCAAGTAACGAGCTCTGGTGTCAGGTGAATATATGGTTCTAAGTTCCGAGAAAAGAAGGTGTGCATCGACAGAACAAAGCGACGTTCTTTGTAATAATTTTTTAAAGATTACATAATCAATATTTATGCCAAGCATTATGTCAACCAAACGTCTCTATTCTCCATTGTCACCATGACAGGTTATATAGTTTAGGAAAGAGCTGTTATGAAGTTAACCTAAAACATAGTGTGTTGTAGAATGGATATAAGATGAGTTCAACTCCAGTAGTGATCCTGCCATCGTAAATATTTTAATGAGGTTGAGCTGAAAAGCTTCATTTGTTGTTGCTGAAAATTTTCTGGACAAATGCGCTGGTGAAAACCATGTTTACCAGTTCACACTGATAAACGAGATTCTGTTTCAGATATCCTTGGACATGAGCCTTAAGGTACACTATTTGCATAGCCAATTAGACCGTTTTCCTAAATAAGTATCCTGATGAAAGATTTCACTAGGATATTAAAACTGGGGAGGACCGCAACTGAGAAAGATGGGATAAGCACATGATGGCATATTCCTGCTGGATTTTATAAAAGGACTTCCAAAATATATCCAGCAAAGTCACAAAAGTGAAGCTTCCGAAGTATTCAATGACTAGTTAGTTTCATCCATGACTTTTTTTATCTTTCTTTTCTCTTTTTATAGTTGAGTATTATAGCTATATTTTCAATTTTTTTTTTTGTTTATTTTACATGTTTTAAAAATATAATAATTATAAAAAAAAAGTTATTTAGTTTTTCATTTGATCAATGAATTTAACTGAAAATAGTTACACATATATTAAACTAAGATGTTATATCTTAGGAATTTGGGCTTAAGCAAAAACTGATGAAATATTCAAATTGATTTCAAATTCATTTGAAATAAGCACCAAATACCTTTCCACCAAAACCATTGGTGGCCTGTGTTATTATTTTGAATAGGAGCGAGAATAATATCTTGTAATTATCTTTGAGTGTTGTAAATATCTTAGGAAATTAGATATATATTAGATAATATTTAAGTTGAAAGATTCCAAAATAAAGACTGAAGTCTCTCAAATACCAGTAAATAACTAATCAGTTACCGTTTCACTAATTCATAAGTATAAATGGTCTCGGAGTGATGTACTATCTCAGGTTGGCTAGGTTTCTTAAGCTGTTAACGTGAGATGTGCAGTTTCGAATCTATTTATATTTGAGAAAGTATGGTAGTTGGTCAAATGAAACCTTTAGAGATCTCACTTTCCAAGTTTTCTTTCTGATTTTTTATTTATCTAACATTCCAACACCATACTAAACGACCATCATTTCTAAGAATATAATGCCGTTAAAATTCTGCTTAGAAGTGGGAGTAAGGATCAGTTAGTACATTATCGGAAGATTTTAAAACTAAAGGTGACCACACACGGTCAAGCATGTTTGACAATGATGTGTGATAAATTATTTTGTTTAAGTATGCTTAAAATTTTCTTCGACCACAAACGATGCTATCGTGCCAGAAGAAGTAATAGTTTTTTTACCTAAACTTAACTGATTGTTCCTCTAAATCCACCAACTTTAAACATAAAAGTTTAATTCTTATTATTCTATCAATGTTACCAAAATTACTAAAATTCCTGAAATTTCCAAACGATCCCTATTTAATAGAAAACTCCAACAGTAACGGAAATACAAAACGCGCATGAGCGATCCAAAATCCAAATAAAAAAATTGAAAACCTAATAAACGATCTTTTTTTCATAGAGAACTTCAATAGCAGCGGAAAATAGAAATGCGCTTGCGGGATCAAAAATTTGATAGTAAATTCGAAAATATAGTGATTGAAAACTTAATAAACGATACCTGTACCAAAAAAATGTCAATTGTAATAATAATTCGAAATGCGCATGCTCGATAAAAAATTCAATTCGACAAACGGAATCAAAACCCTCGAAAAACGATCCTTTTATCATAGAGAACTTCAATAGCAACTGAAAATCGAAATGCGCATGCGTGATCGGAAATCCGATAGTGAATTCGGAAATAGCGCACTTGAAAACCTAGTAAACCATGCCTATACGGAAGAATTTTAAAACTAATAATTAATTTGAAATGCTCAGGGCCGAACATAATTTCAATATTAAATTTGACATTAGCAACTTCGAAAACCTCATAAACCATCTGGAAAAGATTACAATTGACTTAGAAATTATTAGAACTCTTAGTGACGTCACAATAAGTGATACTTGGCCATGAGAACAGCTTTTTATTAGCATATTATACTGCACGTTTGGTAAATACGTGTAAAATAAACTAATAACAAAATTCTAGGTGCGTTTTCAAACCATTTTTTCTAATTATTCATATTTTTATTTTCTAAACAGATTAAAATGGTGAACGCATTCAGTTAGCAGTAGATACAAAAAAAAACTTTATCACTCTAAAAAAGAATCCAGAGGATAAAAAACTCTAAATCTAGAGAGAAAACCCCAATCTGGCAACGCAGGCATGTTCAAGCTGACACGTCACTGCCAAACGCGTTCAGTTTCGCTTGAAAAGCAAGGTTTGTATAAGCTTGCATTATTCGAATTCAATGAATCATCAAGCGGCTTGTTCAATCATTAGGCTTGAGCAAAATTACCCCTCACGCGGTCAAATATACTAAATAAATAAAAAATGATCGATCATGTTTGCTTGTCATGTGTGGCCGCCTTAAGCGTAAAGTCTCTCAAATACCAGTGACTAAATCATTGTTGTATTACCATGTAGGGAAGTGAAATTGGGACTCATTCCCACTCCAATGGACTAGTAAAATATACATTTTATAGAGTGTAACGCAAATCTTTATGCTGTGTCGATGTTAATTAAACAATTATGAAGACAAATTTCTTTTTCTTCTTTTTTTTTTAATCTGACTCGTTTTGTTTTACTATTCATTAGTGAGGAAGGATTCTACGTCGTGCTGGGGATTAGTAGTGCCAAGTTCTGGCCCTTATTTTCCTTAGGGAATGATCCTCCCTAAGCTTAGGTTTTTACCCACTTATTTAGGGGGTCTACAAACAAAGATTTTGTTTTCATAGATTTCGAAAACAGAAAATAAATCAGTTCTTTTTATACAGCTCATCATGTATAATTGACAATTGAATTTATGAGAAGAGTACATACATAACGTATTGCCATCCTACAGCGTTTTTTGTTACTGCCTGTAGATTATTTCTTAAGATTTCCATATTTTTCAGTAATAATAAATAGTATAAATAGTAAGTCACGATTCGGTGGAGAAACGTTTAGTTTTAAATTAAATTTTCGTTTCATGGTTAGCGTAACGCGCTAATAGAATAATGGTGAAGATGGGATAGAGCTTTATAATTTATTTTTATAAAGTCATTTATTTCCTGTGCTAACGTCATATTTCTCGATAAAAAAAGAACTTAAAATATTTTATAACAAGCGAAGAAATCGAAGTTTCTAATTTAGTTGTTTTAAAAACCAATGCTAATTTCCTTGAATAGAGCACATAGCTGTAAAGATAAGTGAAATCACATGCTATGTATGTCTCAATCTCATGTCGTTTATGGAAAGTGTGATAAATTGTTTTTTATTGTTGATCACGCATTTTATATTACCTGAGGTATATTTGTTCAGCTCAGGCCGAGTGTCCAGTTTTCATAGTTTAAAAATCATAAAATGTATTCAACCCGAATATATCGAAATTCGTTTGATTTCAATTGTTTCCCATTTGTTTGATTGGATCAAATGTTTGTTCAATTATTTATACTAAGTGACCATACCTGGCTAGTCAAATGTAAACTACTACCAAACCTTTGCAACATGTCCATTCACAACTGATGTAAGTTGTTCATAATAATTCCTTTTTCTGTGAGAATTCAATTCAAATACATGAATATCCGGGTCAATCGGACTCTACGGGCAGTGCTAAAAGAAACTCCATTCATCAAGTTCACGCGAGTTTACTACTAGGAAGTTATATCCAACCTGCTAAAACAACTAAAGTTTTTATTAGTTTCAATTTATATTATTCATTTATCGACATGAGATTTTACTTTGTGTTATTTTATTTACATTTAATTTTATTAAAATAGGTAAGATTATCAAATACTGCCATAACTATCAGAACAAAATAGATTATATAATATCAGATCACTGTATTAATTGTCTACCAGAGGCAATTTACATTCCCAAACAGATACCACGCTCAACCTCTCTCGCACATGTGATAAAACGGCTGCTTTAACTGAATTTATTTTTCAACTAACCCTCTATGCTCGGAAACTGTTAAATATGCCTTGAGCTATTTTTTGTTCACTTTTTTATTCACATCTTTCAAAATATGAATACCGGCAATCAGTGAATTTGATGATGAGGTTGATTAATATCCATAATTTATAAACAGTCAAAAATTTCAATATTTCGATAGAAAGCTTGTTTACATGCAGTTACATTTCACCATCACATAACCTATGAATTATTGATTAACTAATTCTTTTTTATTTCATAAATACTATTCCCCTTCTCTGTTCCTTGACTTCCTCCCCTCTAAAGTTTTTCCAATATTTAAAATGTGCAATAAACAATTATTTAATTTAGTTTTTCTAGGATTGTAATGACTACAATTATGAATTTAATCTATATTTTATTTGTTAAAAACGCGTAAACTATGCAAATGATGGTTGACTATAAATCTATAAATAAGTCGTTTATTATAAATCTAGAGCATGTTTGTTGGAAATTATCCAGGAAGAATAAAACATACATAATTGTAATAAATTCCAATTGTTATTCCAAATGTTGGAATATAGTCATTGGTTCCAAATGGCTAAGTTAGTGTGTCTATTTAATTTGGATGCCAATACAAGTGAGAAGCGGTGCCAAAACCGCTCTTTGGTGATTTCTAGTGAATCATGGCTCACCTAATTAAAATAAATAGCTGTTTAAATCAGTTGATGAGCGGATCACACATCCGTTAAATTAATATATACAAAATATCCGTTAAAAGGTACATAAACAATATTTCTTTTTAAACCTCAAGAGTTTTGGATCTTGATGAATAAAATTACCTTGTGCTATTTTATTTATGTTATTGGAGACGTTTCGATCCCACATTCTATGCATCAGCAGGAATAATAAACAATGGAAAATAAAAGCTCTAGACGAAGACGAGATGGAATTTATTACAATAATGCATGTTTTATTCTTCCTGGCTGATTTCCAACAAATGCCTTAGATTTATAATAAACGACCAACCATCATTAGCACAGGTTACAAGTTTTTAAGAAATTAAATATAGATTAAATTTATAATTGTAGTCAATACAACCCTAGAAAACTAAATTAAACGCAATTTTAAATTAATTGCAAATCCCGACAGATCACTTTTACCCTTCGCCGCAAACCCACTACTTCCTGTCCTACTGTATCCTTTAATAATGTTCCACTTATCCCTGTCGAACAGATCCGCTACCTAGGACTTCATCTTGATAAACGCCTTACATGGAATCCTAATACAAGACTGAAACGTCAAGAAACTGCTCATAGATACCGTTTCCTACAACACTTACTTGACAAACGCTCTAAACTTCCGATTTACTATAAAAAGCTGTGTATATGATACATTGCCATTATCAGGCCTATTTGGACATATGGGATTGAGCTTTGGGGATCCACGAAGCCATCAAATTCATCCCGTATCCAATCCTTACAATCCAAAATCCTTCGAAAAATCCTCAATGCTCCTTATTATGTTACAAATAAAATTATCCATAAAGATCTAAATATCCCCTTTGTTGCAGATTTAGCCCGAAATAGATATACCTCTTTTAATTAGTACGTAGTCTGTCATCCCTAACTATTCCCGATAATCCTCCGAGGCGTCTTAAAAAAAGATGGCCGCGGGGCCTCCTAACATAGATGTCATCGAAGTGCTACCAAGGGGTAGCTCCTTCTAACGTCATTATCAAGTGTCATGTACATTTTATCATATTTTCTTGTTGTATAATCTTATACAGTTGTAAATTTCTGTAAATAAATAAAAAAAAAAAATTAATTGCAAATTTTAAATATTGAAAAAACTTTAGAGAGGAGGAAGCCAAGGAGCAGAGAGGGGGGATATGACATATAACAGGATTAGGTAATTTATATTCCATAGGTTATATGATGGTGAAATGTAACTGCATTTAACAAGTTTCCTATTGAAATATTGAAATTTTTGACTGTTCATAAATTGATAAAGTCTTTACAATAAGGATAAAATGATGATTAATAAGAAAATGCATGCATAAATTGTTAATGAATATAGCAGTGAACTAAAAACATTAGTTATGATAGTTAATAAAATTGTTTAATATTATTTGTAGATTATATATAATTATAATTATATAATAATATAATATTAAATGTAGAAATATTGTAGATTAATTAGCATAAACCTCGAATTATTTTCAATATAAAAAACTGAATGTGGCATTACCGTATGACCTTTTCCACTGGCAAAAACTTGAAATATTTTGTCAACTAATCCAATCCCTTTTAACGTTCCTAATACCACTCTCTCTCCCTTGATTCCTCTGCTTCTAAACGACTATTCGTCGTAATTTCTTGATAGTATATTTGTATAAAATCGGGGTTCTCATCTCACCTAATTGCCCTCTTTGCTTGCGGAAAGGATGCAGCACTTTTAAATATCCATACGGCTTTGCAAGCTACAAAGGAAGAAAAGGAATCTTACTGGATATACATAGTAATTGGTCTGTGCGATACTGAATGTCAAACATGCCAAGAGTAGGCTTAGGATAAAAAAAAAAAAAGAAGATTTAAGTCATTTTTGTTATAATAATTAACGTTGAGCGGAATTTTAAAGAATCCTAAATTGAATATGATAACACACCGATTGATGGTGTACTAGGAGGAGGTTATAGAACTATTTATTCTTTATATTTTTTTCATTCGCTTCAGAGGATTACGGAAAATATTTAATATGCACAATCCTGTAAATAAGATAGGATCCCATAATACGGCCTTTGTAGACTTTTCGAAATGGAGTTTTAATATTTTACTAAACAACGAGCCGGAGGACCCTGCCCAAAGACGGTTTTAATCACTTGGAAAAATACAAAACATAATATTTATTTATTTATTCCACATCGTTACGTGAATATTAATATCTCATCTTTTATCTGATGATCGAGGCAATTTGTTCAGACCGCTTCGGGAGCCAGTCTTTACTTCATTAATTTACCGATAGATTTGTTCCTATTAATACCACTAAATTGTTGGATTTTATTCAGTTTTTTCCTACTCCCTCAATATACACTATTAAATTGACATAAGTGTGAGTTGAATTTAAAATAGATATCAATAGAGACTTTAAAATTATTTAACAATTTTTGTTTATGAATTGCTTTCAAAGATTAAAACGAAAAATTGTACAAAATACTTTCTTCACACTCTTTTTTTTCTTTACTTTTATACCTAGTTTTGGTGAGTAAATTGTTTATCTAAAAAAAAAACAATGTAAAAAAAACCACTGAGGAATAAATTATCGTTTCACATTGCGATGTGTGGCCCTAACTATATCTGATGAAACCATTTATTGATAACATAAAAGCGAACTTTTACAATACATCAGTGTAATAAACTTTTTTTTTTCGGGTGAGTTTACAAATTAGCTCCACAATTTGTAATAATATTTGTTTTGTTTTTTCTTTATTTTTGAATGAGATTAAGTACATCTTTTTCGGAAATAAGGCCAGTCTCAAAAAGACTGAGGGCGGCGCATTATCTTGGACTGCAATGAAATGCGATGCTATGGTGCAGCATAATATTTATGATATTATAATATTATGATGCTATTAAACAGCATAATATTATTGTTAACGGTGTTAGTAACTTGCAATTACAGTTGAACTTCTGTAAAACGGAAATTAGAATGTAATCATTAGCAATTGTGATAGATTAGGATTATAAATTACTTGCGATAGACTACATCGCACTGAAAGATCTAGTGAAAAAAAAAATGATGAAGTCGGTATGATCTTCTGATCATACGGGCTTTAGAGTAGCAGTGGGCTGAAATCTTGTGACGGTCCAGTCTGATAACTAAGTATACTATGGTATTGGATGGTCTTGCTTCTTGGAGTTTCCTTGGCAATTTTGATTTTTTGCCCTTCTGTAAGGCGAACACTAAGCAGTCCGTCTTGGCCGGATTTACCTTGATGTTGAGGTGCTGCAGTTGTTGAAAAACTTCTTGCCACACAGTTTCGGCCTGTCGTAGTGCAGTCTTAGCGCTCATACTGCTGCTGTAGATGGCGATCGTCGCAGTTCTGTAGTTTTTGCCCATTGCATCACCAGTATAAATTGAGAATAAGACCGGAGATAGTACAGCTCCTTGTGGGACACCACATGTGAGTAGTATAGTTTTGGAGAGTTGATCACGAACCCGTACAGGTAGGCTCCGTTCATTTATGAAAGACACTGATACCATAGAGATGTTCTGGACAATCAAGATCCGCTAGCTTACGACATAAAATGCCATGCGACACGAAATCGAATGCTTTTGTGTAGTCTACAGAAATCATAGCTGTCACTGCGTTTCTGTTGAAGTCTCTGCACACCTCCATCTGTAGTTTCATGAGTTTGTGTTTAGTACTAAGGCTTGCTTGAAAGCCAGTTTGCTCATAGAGGATAACGGAGCTCTGCTCACAAAAGACTTTAAGATAATTAAGGATTCTTTTTTCGAAGACTTTTGCGAGATATGGTAATAAGCTAATGGGCCTATAATGTTCTTCTTGGGTCATTAATGTTCTTTCCTGTCTTGGCTACTTTTAGCAGCGGAAACATGTTGCTGTGTTTCCATTTCCCGGGGAAGTATCTCAATCGGAGGCACGATTTATATAGGCCGGTGGAGATGAGCTAGTCCTTTTCTGGGGATAATCTCTATTAAAGAACTAAGCTATGGTAAACTCAAGAGGAAAAAACTCTTGTGGTTTATTGGTTGTCAATTCTGATTTAAACAGACGCAATAATTAGGATTTTAGTCAAGTTTAGCACTCCCCTTGATTAATGAATATACCAATAAATTTGCATTCTTCAGAATGAGCTTTGGCCCTTTCTCTATTATGTAAAATCAAACAAAGCCGCCACATTTGTGATGTCGACATTACTCTTGATCAAATGGCATTGTATGGTAATATATTTCCCTATTCGGTATGATGAAAGATACAGTAGCCAATGTGATGATAAGGATTTTCAACTGCTACATTCGTTTTTAAAACTGATCTCGGCTATTTATCAACTATTTAAATTATTTTATTTATTAATTTTAGTAAAATTCCTGTTGATATTTTCATTGTACAGCGAGCAGTATTTTTCTACTTTTATTTATTTAATCCGTTGTCAAGGTATTCTGAATCCACATCCAATAGTTGTATTATATGTCTTATAAACAGATTCAACCATTAACGCCTAAATAATAATAAGCACAGCAAATTTTATTATTACTAACGAAAAAGAACCTTAAAATATAAATGAACGAGGAATCTCTTTTTTATCCTCCCACTTACGACTGTATCGGTAGAGCATAACTGTTAGTGGAATATTTATTGCCTGTGTAATGAGCAGTTAACTCAGTTTACAAGCTCATTTCAACAAGCATATCTTGCTTTTTGAGTACAGTTCTCCCAATGAAGTTTAAGTAATTCAGAATACTATCGTGTATTATAATAATTTATACTTTTTTTTTTGCTCATAGAAATAATAATGTTCATTGAGCTTGGATTATTGCCAAATGCAGGGGTTAACAACCTAGAAATACAGCTTTTTTTTAAATTATTCTTTTTCGTTATATTTTCTCTTAAACGTATTTAATTAATAAATAGAAGCAGGAAGAAAAGAAAGAAATAGAAGCAGAGAAGCAAATAGATTATAGTTAAAATGAAGTGATATAAACCATTTATTTCTTATTTTTATTATTCTCATAAATTTTTATTAAAGTTATCTATCATGTATAAAAATAATTTATATATAATCTTTTATCATTGCAGGCATACGTTTTGCTGCGATATTCACCTTTCCAGAATTTAATATTTTTTTGTTGATCAATGTTGTGGGTGTACCCGCTTTATAATTAAACTGCACTAATGCATTAGCAAACAAGTCTTATCTACAACACATGCCCCCATGGAGTAGATGCATCATGTCAATATTGCAATCTGGTATTGTTTTCTATTTGTAGTTTAAACAGTTATGAGGTCGGCGGACACTCTGTATCAATATATTTTGCAAGCAAATATTCTAATAAATATTGATAACAGCAGATGCGAGCGGCAGACTCATGTATGCTACTCTGTCTCTGTTTTTGACAAAATCGTTTTGTTTTTTTACTGTGTTTTTCGATGATTCCACTTAGAGGGGATAGGTGGGAGAAAAGGAGGGGGAGAAAGCTGTTCAAGCGGGTTAGTGGATGATGTTGATAGGGTTAATTGGGCCCTTTCGACCCTGCCATCTGGCAGGAAGGGGGATGGAGTGATGGCTCGGAAAAAGTGGGTTGAAGGAAGCAGGGAGGTTGTCAAAGAATTTGACGTGTCGTCTTGTGATGTGCTGTTGTATAGTGTCTAGTTGTAGTTCGTTGTGGATGTGTTTCATGTTTCGTCTTTCGAGTGACGTCCTTTTTGTAATCTTCTGTAGCACGCTGTTTTGAAATGTTTGGAGAAACTTCAGGGCTGTGGGGTATAAGTGATGAAGGAGGGGTGGCAGAACATTCCCGAAAGTAGACAGGTTTAAATACCTGGGCCCCACAATAACCTCAGTCAATGACCAGCATACAGAGATAGACCAGTGTATAACAACCGCAAATAGAGCTTTCTTCTCTCTTTCTTGAGCTCTAACCGGCACCTAAGAAAGCATTATCGAGATATTTGAAAGGAAAGTCCTCCGCACGATAAACGGAGCGATATGGGATCAGAACCTAAAATCCAGGAGAAGAAAGACCAATAATGAATTAATTACAGAAACTGGTCTGTCAATATCTCATGATATGAAGGCAAGGAGGTTAAGATGGGCGGGGCATGTATCTCGAAGCAATCCATCAGGACGCCTTTTCACAACGATGAATGCCACAATAGTTGGCAAGAAACCACGTGGAAGGCCAAAAACCAGATGGATAGATAGGATCAACAAAGAAGCGAAAGAGCTGCATGCAGCAAACTTGAAAGCAGTGGCCGGAGATAGGCAGAAGTGGAGAAGGCTGATTCAGGTGGCCAAAGATCTACAAGGTCTGTTGCCAACCAAGAGCCAACCGGAAAAAAAAAAAAAAAAAAAAAATCGTTTGGCTCTATAGACCTTGTAGATCCTTGGCCGCCTGAATCAGAAACAGAAAATTATCAATTTTAACTGTGTGGGCACGATTATTATTTATTTTTTTTAATTACAATGTTAGTTCTAATAGAAGTAAGTATTTAAATGTATATAAATGGTTTTTAAATAAGAGAACAATGGAGAAGGGATTGTAAGTACAGAGTATCGTTCGTTAGGGGATCAAGGCTTTACTTTTAAACTGTGGCTTGGCATTGATTTGTATCTCTGTTGTATGGACACCCATTAAAATATAATAGTATTTATAAATCTGAGCTGTTTTCTTTGAGCTGCTTGTAATAAAAAAACTAAAAAATTCGAAATGATTTAAAAACAGAATAACTCCAGAAATGTGTGTTTATATATATACATATATATATATATATATATATATATATATATATATATGATAAGTAGTGTATGTAAATAAACAATGTAAGACTATATAAACCCTTGCAAAAGATAAATGAAGTCAGTATTATCCAAGCATCCGTGTTGTTCACTTCGTGCCTTAACCTTTCTTTTTTTTACATCTTATTTTCTCGAGTATTTTAACTATATATATATATATATATATATATATATATATATATATATATATATATATATATATATATAATTTCCAAAAACACCAACAAATGCAATAATAATGTATCTAGTAATTTTTTTTTTATTTTAACTTCTGATTCATTATGGCCTATTTTTACTACAAAAAATATGATTCAAAATCATACTTTGTTTTTATAAAAATGTTACCATCAAGTGCGGATGCGAGAGGAGGATATCGAAAAAACGGCATTCACCTTCGGCAGAGGGCATTACGAATTCACCCGAATGCCGTTTGGGCTTAGAAGCGCGCCTCTTACGTTCCAGCGCCTGATGGATGAGTTCCTCCGTGGGATAGGGGAAGAGTATTGCCAGATATACATGGACGATCTTATCGTCTTTAGCTCATCTCCATCGCGCCATGTAGCTCACCTCAAGGACGTCTTTGAGCGCATCCGTGAATTCGGGCTTAAGCTATCGGAAGAGAAGTCCCAGTTCTTTTGTACAGAGATAAAATTTTTGGGCCATCTCATCTTGGAACGGGGAGTCAAACCAGACCCAGCCAGAGTCGAAGCTCCCGCGTATTACCACCCGCTAATCAAAAAGAACTCAAGAGTTTCCTCGGAATGGTGAATTATTATCGCAAATTCCTACCGAATGCAGCTGATATAATTGCACCACTTACACAACTGTTGAAGAAGGGTCGGTCATTCCTTTTTACCGATGAGCATATGACGAGCTTCCATAGGTGCAAGGAAGCCCTTACTGCGGAACCAGTGCGTGCATTCCCAAATTTCCAAACGGAATTCGTAGTGACAACCGATGCTAGCGAAAGGGCGCTCGGGGCGGTATTATCGCAGGATTCCGATATCGGGGATAGGCCGGTAGCTTTTGCGAGCAGACAACTATCCGATGCAGAGTCGAGATATAGTGCGCTCGAACGAGAACTCTTAGCCATCGTCTGGGCAATTGACCACTTTCGGCCTTATGTATATGGGAGACGGTTTACGCTGCGTACAGATCACAAACCGTTATTATGGACGGACGGATTAAAGGAATCGTCAGCCAGAATCGGACGGTGGAAAGAAAAACTGCGTGCGTACAGCTTCGATATCATACATCAAAAAGGCTCACAAAATGTCGTCGCGGACTGGTTGTCTCGAGTCCTGTATACAAATCCGCTTCAGCAAGCAGGTCCCTCCGGAGACACTGCCGGGGAAGAGATGTTGCGTGATGAGGAAGACACGATAGATGCAGATGAAATTCCCGAAGAAATTCGACATACCCCCCTCAACGAAATGGATACCATCGTGAACCAACACACGCGCCAAATCATCTGGAAAACTCGTACCGAAGGAATGTCGCGAACGGAACACACGAAGTATGGTCGCCACAGTATTGTAACTGTTTGGACAGTTCCCTCAGTGCCACCGGCGGATGTCGCCCGCATCCTTAACATGAGTACTAAACCGGGCAAAACATATTACCTTTATGTAGGAAATAAAACGGTTCTAGACCGCATCAAGCATCTATTAGAAACAGAGCGCGTAGGAGCCGATAGGAACCTAATCTTATGTTCAAAAAATGGTGGAAACGGTTAAGGAACCAGACCGGCAAAAAGACTTAGTTAAGGCCTATCATGAAGGGAAAACTAATCATCGAGGGGTACCAGAAACTCTTGCCGCGTTGAGCCGCAGGTATTACTGGCACCACATGCGCCGAACGATCCGGGAGGTGCTGCAAAAATGTACAATATGCCACCGGACGAAGTACGACAGACACCCCATCAATGTCCATCCCGAAGTGTCACATACCCCGAATTCGCCATTGTTAGAGGTACAGGTAGATATCTTTACTTGGGAAGGCTCGCAATGACTTACTATTCTCGACAACTTTAGCAAGCTAGCCATGGCTTACCCGTTACCGAACAAAACAGCCGACGCCGTTTGGGATGGCATTCTCAGCTGGATATCATGCTACGGAGTACCACACAACATTACGTCGGACGGTGGGAGGGAATTCAAGAACGCTCGTACAACTACGGTTTTATGTTCAGACTTGAATATAAAGTGGCATTTTAACTCCCCCGGTAACCCACAAGGACGAGGTGCTGTCGAACGTCTCCATAATACATTAGGGGAACATCTTCGGTTATTTCAATTAAATAAGGAATTAGAAGCCATCGCAGCAATGCCTAGGGCAGTAGTAGCTTACAATAACACAATACATTCCGCTACAGGTTTTACACCGGTGGAAGTGGTATTCGGTCATCTGTTACGGAATCGGGGAGATATCCTTACTACCGCGTACACACATCTGCGAGACGCAGTAACCCACAAACGTAGACAGTTAGCCGATATCTCACAAAAGGTGTAAACTAGGCTCACAAAAGAAAAAATTTCGAGGGCAAATCGGGAGTGCGTAGCGGTACCGGATGAATCTCACAGAATCTCATTAGGTATGACGGTATATTGCCGACAACCGTCCAGCCGTCGAAAAGGTGATCAGCGCTTTGAAGGACCTTTCAGGGTGGTAGCGCTACGAGAACATAACATAGTTTCTATTCAGGAGATGACAGGTGCACAGAGGATAAGACACACCCACATCCGGCACCTTCGCATCCCTCTCAATCCAGGCAGTTTGGAAGTGTAAAATAACAAAATTATTTTTCCTTGATGCTGTCGTTCTTTTAGTATAAGTAGTTCTATCACTAAGTAGAGAATTACGTTAATTGTCAAACCATTGTGAAAATTCTGGTGTATTTGTAAATATGATGTACATACAAGGTTTTATTGTTTAGTTGTAAAGTTTAGAGAATAGTTTAGTTGTATAGTATGTGTTAGTTTTGTTTGTCAAAAAGTTGTTTTATTTTGTCTTTAGTTTTACCCAGAGTTCACTTTGTGAACAGGGGCGGAGGTGATAAGTAGTGTATGTAAATAATTAGTGTAAATAAACAATGTAAGACTATATAAACCTTGCAAAAGATAAATAAAGTCAGTATTATCCAAGCATCCGTGTTGTTCACTTCGTGCCTTAACCTTTCTTTTTTTTACATCTTAGTAATTCTTTGAGTAATCGTTTTACCACAATGTTCGCAGTTTGAAGTAGGTTCTCAAATCCCAAGCTTGCCAACTTCTGGGCTTTCAAATAATTGGGGAGGGAGGGTAACGGCTCCCTCTGTTCCACTTTAGGCCTTGTCCACAATGAAGCACCTAAATATATACATTTGATTTACTAAGAAATATTAAGAATTGTAGTTATCCAATATGGATCATGGAGATGATATAGTTGGAGATCTTAATTTTCAAGGAACTACTTAGTGTCAGTTTGAATTATTTTCAAAGAATTGGAAAACAAATTGCAAAAACAAAATCCTTCGTTTGAAATATTTTAATCAGCAACCAACCGCGTATCTTTTCACTTCTCTTATTCCTTCCAGTTAGTTTTGCTGAATTAAAATATAATCAATTGATGTCAGTAATCAATTGAAGGCGACGTGCCTGAAAGATATCATGCTCCATATCGATTTGAAAGTTTTTCCTCTTTGAATTTTACATTAGAAAATCATTTAGGTTGAGAGTCTTGGGAAAGAAATTACCACTTGACTCTTGCAACATTGTTGTTTTTTTAATATATCTCACTCAAAATTCAACTAATAATCACCACTTCACGCTTATTTCAAAACCAATAAGCTTCAATAGTTCTTCAAAAAAATCCAGATTTTTGCTTAAATGACCAAATAAATATCTCCAACAATCCAATCTTAAATTTATTCCCATCTATAACAGAAAAAACAATTACTCACCGACATTACTGGGAAAACCCTGACCCTTAAACCGTTTACCTAAAACATCCTGCCTATTTCTCGTTCATTGTTAGTACAATGCGAGAAGGAACCAGTACAAACTTTTCTGTTTGATATAATCCATTTAAACCTTGGTGAGTACCAACATGTATTTGATTTCTTGTCTTAATTAAATTCATTATTCATAAATATTTTATAATACTGATTTATATAATTTAATATATATATAATAATACCAACTATATTTTGAATTGCTTATTTTTGAATTTTTTTGTGTTTTTAGAACTGAGGATGAATATATAACATTCGAAACTAGTTTTCAATAAAACAAATGTATAGAAGTGGCAAATAATTTATCAATCCCTAATTAGATTGATCCTTCTATACCATCATGCGGATGTCAACTGCTTACTCATCCCACCCAACCTGACGTGACAGTCAAATGGACTACTAATGCCATGAACTTGCAACATTACGTTGAAACTTGGCAATCTCTATAAGTAGAAAAGCAACAATTATATTGCAAGACCGTGCCGACCTAAAAAAGCTCCTAGAATTTCACACAGAAATTTAAATTTATTTGATAATGCTCTTGCTGCATAATCCTTACAAAGGAAGAGCATTATTAATTAAATCATTACCTGCATTAATCCATTATTAATAAAACTAAAGAAACTGCATTATTAATGGTTGTAAAATGAGCAACATACATTAATTTGGTTAAGTTAGGAAGTTAATGAATTTTAATCGGTAAATTTTTAATATTTTCCTATAGAAATTCCTAAAACATTCAAGTCCTTGTTTCATGTTGAAGAATGTTTCTTGGTCTCTCCTTTCGAAATAGGATTCAGGGAGTGATTAATAATAATTTATTGGAATTAATATGCAAGCGGTCTCCCTATTTAAACAGTTCTAAATGATTGAACAAGCACGCTTGGTTAAGCCGGCAGAGGGTAAAAATAATATAAGGGGATTTGCCATAAATTTGCCTGCAAGTTATCAAATATGAGTCTTCCTTGCAATTCTTAAAGTTCTTAACCCGCATTCACGTTTGTGTATGTATCTATTCGAATGAAATATAATATTATATATGTGTGTGTAAATATATTTTATATAGATATATGCATTTGCAAAAAAGTGAAAATAAAGTGGGAAAATTCATGACTTTCCAGTCTAAAACAGTGCCATTTTCTAGTTCCATATATCGCTTCTTTTGCAAAAAGAGTACCCTTAATTACTCAAAACAACGCATTTGTCGATTTGTCTGCAAAAATTAAGTGTTCTTATGGATTACTTTTTATTTCAATAGCATCATATCTTTAACTTCTAACCTGATTGACCGAGAGGAATTTCTTAGAAATAACCTAACTTAAAAAAAAGATTATTAAAACAAGAGATTTATCTTACATCTTTAAACCTACATGATGCTTTAAAAATAATAAAAAATCAAATTTTCAAATCTTATATCTTTACAATGAGACCTTGAATGCTTTAAAGTTGTTTTCCGAGAAACTACCTATTTTGAGTTAGGATACTCTTCTAGCAAAGGAACGATGTTATGTGTGTGTATATATATATATATATATATATATATATATATATATATATATATATATATATGTATGTATACACATAACATGGTTCTATATATTTTTATATGAGCTAAATAACATTTTCAAATTTTTACAAGAGATCGAAAAGCAGTGTATTGCCTGTTGTGGATAGTGGCCAATCTTTCTTTTGAAGTGTTGCATTACCTTTTTAGCTTATGTAAGGAACTATTGCCAGAATAATCCAAATACGATTTCAAACGAGTGCAAATACAATATAATAGTAAAATCAAATTCAGCAAAATTGGACTAACGACGGTTTACCTATGTTGTTAACGACAGTTAATACAAGAGAAATATAAGAGAAATGGTGATAGTAATACTAAGCTTTGAATTGATTGTTGCAATATGAATACTCGAATATTCAGAGAAAAAATCAGAAAGTAACCACCTATTTAAAATAATAATATAAAAATCTGAACAAAATAAAAAAAAATGTCTCCCATTTTATGTTAATGTTATTTGATTTTCTTATTCTGCTAAAGGAGAGTATATCAAAAATAATTTTTTTTTTTAAAGTTATTTGTACGTGATATATATATATATATATATATATATATATATATATATATATATATATATATATAGATATATAGATATATTATATAATTATAACTGTTAATAGTGCTCAGGGTTTAATGATAACGAAACGGCTTGAGAGAAGCAGCTAAAAGCGAGCAGCGTCCCTCATATATTGTCGTAAGGATCTTTTGTCCGACTTGAGAAGAGACTTAGTTCACCAATTAGGGACCTAATTCGAAAATCTTGAACAATGGCTCCTGGTTTACTTTTTTTTCCCTCATATTGTACAATACAACGATGAAAAAATATAAGCAGTGATTAATGAAGTGATTAAGTTTATGAGGGGTAAGTGCGCACTATATTTTACAAAGTTTGACTTGTTTTGTGAAGTTTGACTATCACTGAAAAAAGTTAAAACTTGTCGAATATTCACATTTTACGATCATCAGTGACCTTCATGAATGAAGGATGTGGAATATAACTAAAT
Organism: Rhaphigaster nebulosa; assembly: GCA_948150685.1. Classification (NCBI taxonomy): domain Eukaryota; kingdom Metazoa; phylum Arthropoda; class Insecta; order Hemiptera; family Pentatomidae; genus Rhaphigaster; species Rhaphigaster nebulosa. The sequence goes on along the minus strand of OX411308.1, from coordinate 108,847,601 downwards.
GAATAAATGTACTGGCTATTCGTTATACCTCTATTATAATAGTATTCTCGTGATTGATTTGTGAATCATCAGCTTATTCTTACTCCATAAAGGCAGCTTTTACCTGTTCAGCGTTTGGATTTAGCGAAAGGATTGTGGACGTACCCCGGTAATGCCTTAAAATATTGACAGACAAGACTAACATAATCTATAACTATTCGGAACTCTACAGACAGACACATATTTACTCATAAAATTCATTATTGGAAATTATTCGACTCAAAAAGACGACAAAATATGTCTCTCGCGATATATATATATATATATATATATATATATATATATATAAATATAAATAAAACTAACAATTTTTAGTTTGTTCTTTCATTTAATTCTTATTTTATATTATAGTGGATATAAAATAGTCTTATTTTTTTTTCTTCATATTAATGTGCAAACCGCTTAATATTTTATAGTCGTACTTTATGGCCTAAGAGATATTAAATAAAAATAAATTGTCTTTCAATAGAGTTAAAATGGAAGAAAAAGGAAAAAATAATTTTTTTTTACACATAATTAAAGGTATTATTTTAAATAAAAAACTATACCTAAAATAGTCCCAGAACCTATCAGAATTATGTGTTCTATCAGAACCTATTAGAATTCTCTGTTAATCTCTCCCTCCTCTTTATTTCATTACGTTGAAAACAATTTTTTTTTCATACTAATTTGCATCCAATGTAGTATTTTATAGTAGTGCTTTAACCCTGTGAAATTTAGAAAGAAAATAAATTGTTTTTATGTGGAGTATAAATACAAAAGAAATATTTAAATATAAGTCCTAAAATCAATTATTAGGTTATTATTATTCCTGAAATAATTTTGTCATAATAAAAGTGTCAATAAAAAATCAATAATTTCATATATAACAATTTAGTCTTTCAGTGTTATAAAAGTTGGAGATTAGCTAGATGCATTAAGAATTCGTTCTTCTAAATTAAAATTCTCTGCATGTTAAATTTTTGTAATACAAATGGTCATGCTATTCTAAATATGATTTCAATGTATATAAATCTTTTCATGATCTTTATAAAATCTATATAAAATTGGATTTGTTCCCTGTTGTGCCAGAATAATCTGTGTTCATCTGGAACCCAGGTGAATAAGAACAATTTGGATGCGGTTTCAAAGATTGATTACCTCCCGAAAATTGGCTGATTAAAGAATAATCTTTCAATCGATGTAAAAGTGAACTAGTATAACTCATTAACCCAATAACCCATTTCTCTTATTATTAAATTACACACTTATTCCCTGGTGTCATAGAAATATTCTCAGCGGCTACCATATTCTCATTCGTTTATCACTTAACCCAGTTAATCACAGCGTGTCCTAAGCATAGGAATGAAAATTAATGCTTGCTATGGAGTTCATAATTTGGTACTTGAAGTCATTGAAGATTGAAGATTTTTCAAACTGGAGCAAATTTCACTCAATTTGCTATAAGACTGAAGATAAATTTCTTTCTGCCTTTTTCGATATCTTCAATTCGGTTAATATATGTAAATAACATCAATTGAATTAATTATATACGAACGTAGTCTCAATCACTATTAAAATTTCTGAACGAAAATGTATATCTTTTAATATTAGATTCTCCATATTTGGAATAACGGAATTTTAATTCGGCCTAATTAAGATATAAAGTTACCAAATAAACATTGTAATGAATTTATCAAGCAAAATTATTGTAATTTTAGTTCATAAATATTAATATTACAATCATTAATTTTGTCTTTTTCAATTTCGTATTTGTATAAGTTATTACTTTTTTTTTTAGAACTCTCACGAACTGACCATCCGTTATTAAGGCCAAAATGTTTACATGAACATTCCATGTAATTTTCAATAAAATAATCTCTATCTTTCTCTCTCTCTAATAAGGGGTGTCCTCTAATTGGATAGCTCCGGGTTATTTATCTAATCTGAGACACAATTAATGATTCACGAAATTTTTTTATGTAAAATTCATGATTACTGGTCCCCAATATGCCTCTTAAGGTAACCTAATGTGGAGCAATGTTTCATATAATCCTTTGGTCATGCTTCAAATGAGCTTGCCTCAGCTGCGAAGCCTTTAGACCTATAATTTTATGAATCCTTATTTCTTTGCATATATTACTTTATAAAGTATGATTCGCAATTAATTTTCCTTTGAATATTTCTGAAAATTTTTCACTTCCACAGCTGTGATGTGTACACACACACATATGTATGGTAATACACACACGCACACGCAAACGCGCCCACGCACACGCACACGCACATGCACACGCACGCACGCACGCACGCACGCACGCACGCACGCACGCACGTACACACACACACACACACCTGGCGCACTTTGAATTTCACTTAAAATATACAGATTTAAGAAATATTGTTGAGTTTGAACCGCTTAATCAGTTAACTCTTCAGTTCTCTATAGTTGTGCTATACTTAACCCGTGTGGATTTTATTTTTAATGTAATCATTATTTTCATCTTGGTGTTTTTAATTTTTAAAAATGGTGTTGGATGCCACGGCAGTCGCTGGAGTCATTAATCAAGAACGGGAGAAATCAGAGATACGCGGCCCGGACCTTGTGATTTTAATCGTAGTACAAAATCCATTGACAATTTTCAGGACTTGATTACTTGTATTCCAAAAAATACTGAAAAAGTTAAGATGGATAATCCAAGTAGAAGCACGAAGCAGAGGTGGAATCCAAGGAGCATCCAAAGATAAATGAATGGTATTTTATGAAAAGGTGGGGTGTGAGGTCCGTAAATTGATAAACAGATTCCTCCCTAGCTAAATGAATAATTGCTAATAGATGCAACATACTCTGATCCTAATTTAAAAAACGGTCACGAAGATTTATGTTCGATACAAATCTGAAGAAAATAATTTCCACAGGTACGTTATGTTTTTGTTTAACAAATGTAATAATAAAAAACAATACCTGTAAACGTGACATGGTATAGACATGCTAATTCCTAAGGGATCGGGTAGGGTTAGACAGGTAAGCTACCATTCAGGGCAGAGATGATGTCAGCTGGTAAGTGATAGGTGTCTATTGATTGATCGTTTATATGGAACAGGGCTAGTATTGTGCTTTCGGTATTGTCTGAGCATACATATGCTAAAATTTAATGATTGAGTAATGCTTCATTCGAATTTTTATACCATACCCTGTAGTCCAAACTCCAGAAAATCCGTTGCTGTAACTTAATGATAGCACGTACAGAGGTAACACCCTGCCAGAAGGACCTATGAATTTTCATATTCTCGTAAAAATAGTTAAAGTCGAAATTTTCTGAAATTTAAAAATATTTTTTAAAACACTGTTAAACATATGAAACATAACTCAATTGACGGACGCAAAAACTAAACAAAATACAATATGAATGAACAAACGCGTAATGAAAACATATAAGAGCTCTTTAGAATCAAAATACGCTAAATCCTGCATTGAAAGTTTTTTAAGGAATCGTAAATATATAAATAATGTAAAATGTTAATAACTGAAATTCGAGAATATTGTAAAAACGTATAGTACTGCGTTGTTACTATTATTAACTCATAGTCAAATTTGCTATTCTAAACTTGTTTACTAACTTTTAGAACAAATGTTTTAGTGTAATTTTACAGAAAAAATAAGAATAGCTATATTGCAAGCATATTAAATTATAAATTAAATAATTACATTCTTAATTACACAATGTTAAAGTATTTAATTTGGTATTTTATATATATATATATATATATATATATATATATATATATATATATATATATATATATATATATATATTCATGTGATAATTAAAACAGACCATTGTATATCTTACTACTTTGCCTTCTGTCAATATAGAATGTTATGTTTTCTCATCAGTACATCAGCGCTAACATAAACATTATGTTATGATGTAATAACACCCATAACTGCCCACACCGCGGGTGATCCCATCTATAATTACAGAGCTAAGCCGTTGGATAAATATTGACAGGGCGGAGTTTTGTCAGGAGCGACGTGCTTGGACTGGAATCCCGCCAAACACGATATCTACTGTCCACAGTTCTGTCCACATCTTTAATATAGTCGTCTCGGATGTCTTCCGACCTCCTACACATCTTGTTTACTGCTTGAAATGTAGGCGGCACTGTGAGAAAGTCGTCTTCAAACGTTACTTGTCAACGCTACAAGCATTTACCGTTTCCAATAGTACTTCAGAAGTTAGAAAACGTAGCGATACTGTTTTTATTTATTTAAATAAATATAATTATTATAGAAGAAGTTAGGGAGCGGGGTAGCTCAGTGGGTTAGGCACTGCGCTACTAATCTCAAGGTCCCGGGTTCGAGACCGGCTGAGGCAGGTAATTATTTGTTCTGTATTCAGTCGCGGATCGACCCTGTGGGATCGGGCTCACCCAGCCTCTATAAAGTGGGTACCCTTAATTGGGGGAAAACCTGGCGGTTGAGCGTGATCTCGGCCAAATCACCTCCTTACACAACCGTTGGCTTAGAAACAGTACGGTCCTTACCCCAAGTACTGAGCCCAAGACCCTTCACGGGTTGTAGTGGTACAGGTTTTTATAGAAGAAGTTAATGTGTGTTAGGTGAGTACTTTCCAAATAAATTGTTAACCTCAGTGTTCGTCAATTTCAGAATGCCTCTTAAATAGTTAAATATGTCCTGGAAATAACACTGCTAGAGATCCTTTTGGCATTGGTCGTCAGTGAACATCGAGAGCCCATTCATTGTAGTAACTAGATTTTTTGCGGCTGGGTGCGAAGAGAGAAAACTGTACCCCCTTGGTATATATATATACCCTTTCAAGAGAAATAAGGGTGCACTGGAGGGAAAATGTTTTTTGTGGCATATAAAAACATTGCAAAATGATGTGACAAAAAGTAATTACCAATGTGAAGGAATTTTTTATTTTTTCTTTGATATTTCCAGTTTTTTGGCGCCCTCCTAGGTTGGTGCCTGAGTGCCCGGCACCATTTAATGTACGCCACTGATTCCGTTGTTAGGAGGGCCTTTCTTATGTTCTTTGATCTTATCAACAACTAGCTCGCTATGTAATGTCACTATATATAAAAGGAGTTCTAACGGCAATTTTTTTGTTTATTATTAAAACACAAAATACATTTTAAGATAAAAACAATTTACCATCTGCAAACGTATTTTTGCTCCAAGCGATTTTGAGCTCATATCCTGTTAACTCAGTAAACCTCCTGTCCTCGAACGTCGAACGGGTTCATTTGTTAAAATTTAGTATTTACAATTATTGCTGTATTGACGTTATATTATCCATTCAATAAATAATTTTCGAAAAATGATTCTTTTTCAATATTACAATTAGGAACTAATGAGTTCTTAGTTTAATGATAAAAGGTAAAACAAAATTTGCTGTTTGCATGAAAGAGGAGTACTTATTAACATAACATTATTAAAAAAAAATATTACATTAAAATAATATAATATTATTATAAAAATAAACTTTTTTTTTTACATTTTTAGGTAACCTATTTTTTATGTTATTATTATTATTGACGCGTCCCTCCAATCCGGTGTCGAATCTTGACCTCCTCCTGCAGCTTCCGCCGACTGTCTCGGTCACCTTTCAGTTCTGAAGCTTCAAAATGTTACTGGAATCAGAAGCAACACCATCGATCCATCGTGGCTTATTTTGTACGCAATGAAAGAAAAGTGAGAAATAACATTTCTTAGTTTGTGAACACCTAAAGTAAAAATATAAGAATAATCAACTTTGGGAATTTTTATTAAATCTAATACGATTGTATTATTTATTAAAAAAATTCAAACAAAACTATATGAAAACTAAAAAAGAAATATATTCTAACAAATGCATCAGATTAAATAGGTATGTATGCAATGGTATGTATACTACTTTTTAAAACAATTTAGGAAGAGATTTTTCTGTATTTGAGGCTTTAATTTGTTTATTGTTTATAACGTTTATAAATTTGATATTACATTATAATTTGTTTTTATATGAACAAATATAGAAATAATCTTTTGTTGTAAAAAAAACTCCTCATTATCAACATATTCAAATATATGGCTTTCATATGCAAATAAATTCAAAAGTAATAATGGTTTGGCTGAGTATAATTCCTCTATTAAGCATCTAGTATAAAGCATCTATTTAAAAAAAAACAAATTGTATAACATTTGTTTTCAGACTATGGTACGAAAAAGCTTAGTAGCCACTGGCTATGATGCCCAATTAAGAAGTTTGTGTTGCGGTTTAACTGGCATCACAATTTGGCTTGACGGTGAAGTAACCTGATATAGTCACCTCAATATCAGTTTAAAATACAAGGAGGGGTTTATGTCAACCGCAAGTTTTTTATGCAAAGGATGTGGTTTTGTCATTGGCAATTCTATTTCCAGAATATTTCATTTAAAGGATATGTAATTGATACTTTCAATAAGATTTAAATGTTAAAAGTTATAATATCTGAGTCTTTTCTATCTCTGTAGAAATTCTATTCTGTTAATCTTTCGGAAACTGCTTTCTAGGGAATATCCATTACCGATTGCTCCTCAGAAATTTAATTAGAACATGAGACTTTGTTAATAATAACCAGTGTATCTTGAAGCGCTCCTCTCGATATGTGGTTAATTAATGGTAAGATATAATAACAGCTCCTATCTATACCACGTATGTGAAATTTAAAGGATAAGGTGAGCACAATGCTTTAAGGTTTTGGAGGATAGTATATTATGTAAAATATTCGGCCTTAATATTTATTGGTCTTTTTATTTCATGTAACGAAAAATTTATGGTCGGTTGTTATTTTGCTGAACTAAACCCAATTTCCTGTTTACTAATTCTGAGTAACACTGGGTCATAATATCTTAACTACTTTTTAACTGATCAATGGTTCGAATCCATTGATCCAACGAATCAAATTCCCCTGTATGTAGAGCTGACGAACAATGGTTCGCAAGTTTTGGCTTTGTTCGTATAGTGTGTTGAGAGCCACGAAATGAACTTCAGTTCGTCGCTCCGTTGTTCGCGAATAGATGTTCCCAAATGATTAGGCCGCTTTACCCATCACGATTGACGCATATTCATCTGATACCGAAGGAATTACTCCCAAGATCGGCATCTTGTAAAAGAAGATTGACAATAGCTTATGTATTTGAAGAATGTCCATTATACCGCAGAGACTTGAGCCAAAAAGGAATGCCAAACAGTATCTCAATTGCTAAGGAAAGTAATAGTTGTGAGAAATATTCATTGATATCTCTTCTTGCCAAACTGGATAATTACAAGCAGATTTGAGAATGCTATGGTAAACTATTACGTTTGCTACTTCTTTCATTAAAATATTGGTAACTTTAATTAGGGATTGATAAATTATTTGCCACTTCTAATTTATCAATCCCTAATTAGATTGATCCTTCTATACAATCATGCGGATGTCAACTGATAAATAACTTTGTTATTTATTTATTTCATTGCTAATTATTTATTTTCTCTATTCTGTATAATGAATTTTTATATTTATTTTTCGTGGGATTTTAATTATTTTGTTTAAATTTGTCTAATAAATGTTTCTGGGAGTGATTTAGATATTTTGTGCCATAAAATAAAACAACCAACCGTTTTAGGTTCTTCTGATGGATATGCTCCGCGTACAACATGTCTTTTGTTTATTGCTCAGCATCATAAATTATTTTGATTTAATTTTAGTATTATGCTTATAACTATACAAGTAGTTGGGAAGCTCATTCTACATTTCGAAATTTCTTAAAACGATTTCAATCATACAGAAGCCATAAATTTTACCTTAATCAAATGATAGACCCCTAAAAACGGCTAGCCCTTCCAATTTGTAACTCCGAGGTTGTAGGCTGGTGAGGCATTTAAAGGAGTCAATTGGGAACACATGTTTATACTAGGATTGGACCGCGGCTGTAATTAAGAGAGCGGTGCCAGGGGCCCGGACAACAGCAGTCTGGAGGGAGATGAAAGATGCCGGCTCCCCATAAATCTGCAGGTGCCCCAGCGAATCTGAACCAATTAGTTGCTAATTAGCTGACTGGAGAAAGTGACCAGCCGCTGGAAGCTCCTCTTTATATTCAGATTAAGTTTAGGAGCTCTTCGGTCGTCTTAACATTACTGTAGAAATGCGGGTGTGTTATGTATTGTTTTTGTTAGCATTAATAATAATAATAATTTATTTGTTTGTCTTTGGGGGTAACCCCATACAAATAGAGTTGAAGGGCATGAGAGGAAGCATCGAAGTGACCTATTTTACAATTGCCTCAAAACCGCTACTGCAATAATGACGAGCCTTCCACATTCCTCATATACACTAGCCTCAGCCTTAAGGCGCAAGTGCGTACGTACGAGGTACAATTAAATTTAATTATCAATCTCATAAAAATGGACGTGATTGAAACACGGGCTTGAATGTAATATTTAAACTTAATCCTCCAAGGAACATATTCAGACATTGTGCACAATGCACTGAATTGGATATTGCTGTTGTTCTTAGACTGATAGTAGAAATTAGAATTATTTTTACTCCGAATTTTAAGCAAGATCAGTTCAATAAATCAAACTAGTTTTCCTTTTGTATTTAATTTATTTGTCGTGTTTGATGACCAGCTGTTTTTGATTATAACATTCCCCTGCTGTGTATTTTGCTCCCTATTTCTTTCGTATTTATTATTTAATTACTTAATTAATTACTTTTTAATATTTCAGTTATTTGTATTGCCTTTTAATGTTTGTTTTTTATGCATAATTTTAGTTTTTTCTACTGATCAGCTGTTTTTAATATAACCTTTCTTAGCTGTAATTATGTTATCTCCGGTTTCCAATTATATGGTATGTTTATAGACGCCTTGGAGTGAGGTACTGTTTCTAGTTGGTGTGAGAGGTGTTGCATTTTGTTTGCATATATGTGATATTGTTTTTTCTGTTATGATGAGGCCTGAATTTGTGAAAAGTCGACTGGTTAGCTGCTTCCTGGAATTATATTATAAATCAAGGCTTCGGGTGTGGAATCTTCTATTTATATCACAATTTTTATTTTTATTTTTATTTACCTACATATTAGTAATTCCAGCCTCATCTGCCATTACGTATGTTCATGTTTCTTTAATGATCAGCACCCGCCTACCAAAAGAGGCCCTGTTGAACTCCCTTAGACAGATTAATTCCATAATAGAGGACACCCTGGAAGGACGTAAATCCCGAGAAGAGTGGGCACAGAGACTAGATGACTAATGCCGGCTGTAAAGGGCAGACAGTGCTGGGCTACCACTTTCACCTTCAGGCTAATTAGGAGGTAATTGGTTTGGATTTGTCCAGGCGGTAGATTTATGGAGTGGGCGGCATCTTTCATCTCTTGTAGTTGCCACCTGGTGGATAGGGACATGGCTATTTACAGGCAACATAATCCAATCCGTCTCGAAGCCATTTTTATGTTTAATGCTACTTACGAAAAACTTTGTAACCGCTGCTTATTTGGTGTAATGACAATATCTTGCATATTACAAAGACAACCACCTAATTTGGATAAAAAGCTAGACCGTCTTTCTATCGGACATATGGATACTATTAAAATATTAAGTAGTACCAGTAGTACATTTATACCTACTGCATTATACCGAAAGTCTGGACAGAAAACTAAATTGGTCAATATATATATATATATATATATATATATATATATATATATATATATATATATATATATATATAACTTAAGAGCTTCAACACGCGAAACATAAAAAAAAAGAGGAAATGGGGAGATAAAGTACTCACATGAAGGCTGGTTAAACCCTAACTTTATTCAGATTCTAATCCTCTATATATACAATTTACAATGTTTATAATGCTAGTTTGGAATTAGTGGCTATACTAATGTAAGTCCCAACTTAACTCCCCCCTGCCAGTTCACGAACATCCTCGTGAACTCAAAAACAAAAACAAACAATAACAAAAACCAAACAAAAAAACCCAAACGGTTGTACAAATAAACTGCAAACAAAAATAAATAACCAAAAATTACGGCTTAATCTATAAATAAAAACTAACATAATATTAACTTAATCTACTTCACATACTATACAAAGCATAAGCTAAGGTACTTCCTCAAAACTCTATATACAAAAACTAAAAATACATGTTTTTATTCCAGAAAACGTATAATACAAATAGATACACTTTTATGGTCTGGGTTCCCCCACTGGAACCTTAAGTTGCTCGATATGTACAGTCCTCCGTTTCCTGGGCTCCGCCAGACTCTGAATAGTGACGAGATTGTGCTCCCTAATCGTAATCACTTTGAATGGACCCTCATACCTCAGAACTTCCTTTGCGCGATTCGACATAATTTTTCTGTAAACGATAGTGCCTATTTTCGTATTACACATAAAATCCTTTACACCCTCGTTCTCCCGCGCTACTCTCTTACTTATTTCCGCGACCATTCGCCCATGCGCCTTTCCCCACATTCTCTCGATTTCTACTCTATTCGTGGCTAGTTTTTCCGCCATGTCTTCATCCACAACCGTATCTCGCTCGTCCCTCCTTCGAGCGCGTAAACCAAAAAGGGCCTCGACTGGGGAAAACCCAGTAGCCATGTGTATGGAATGATTATACGCTGCTATGGTTCGGGGCATCGCCTCATCTGCTTCCAACCCCTTATCTGCGTGGAATACTCGGAGATGTTCACCCAGGGTATTGTGGAGCCGTTCGATCCCCCCCCCCCTACTTTTGGGATGTCTGGCCGTATTCCAGTGCCACGAAATTCCTAGCCTTTTCGTTTCTTGTCGTAACTGGGCATTGTCGAATTCTCTGCCCCCGTCCGAGGAGATCGTATCTGGCACCCCATAAAACTGGAACCATGTTTGGAGGGCGCTGCTAACCGATGCCGCCGATTTTTCCTTCACGGGGTGGGCCATCGCTATCTTGCTAAAGGTGTCCACTACTGTCACCCATTTAAACCCTCTCCACGTAAAGGGGTCAACTTGGAGGTCCGTTAACGGTACCGTAGGTGTCCTCGTCTCTGTTTGTAGTCCTACGGGAGGGTGCCGGTCATACTTAGCCGTGTGGCAAATGTGGCAGCTCCTCATTACCTCTTCTACCGTTTTCCGCATCCCTACCCAATAATACCTTCTTTTCAAGGCCGCCAACGTCTCGTTGATTCCCCGGTGGTTTGTCTTCCCTTTTGATGGTGTGCAATCGTTACATCTTATTGCTGTTCGTGATCGCGAACATCCCTATTTTTTCAGTCCTCCATAAGATACGGATCTTTTCCCACACCGCCGCGTTGCCGACATATAAATAATGGGTCGCGCCTACCTTGGATGCGTCTTTTAATACTCGGCAGATTTGCTCCTCCTTGACTCCCGGTTGGGACCAAATAGTGACGATGGTATGCCTATCATATTTGGAAAAGTACATTTTTACGAGCCCCGTAGTCCTTGTTTTCCAGATGACCTGTCGAGTCTTGTCGTTAATTATTTCGTCAAGTTCCTCCATCTCTGCTGGTCTCTCGTCCCCTGACTCGTCATCCGAGGGGTCCCCATTGCCTTGGCGGCCAGCCCAGCGTCCCCGTCTTGCGTCCATTCCCGCACGAACCTTTGTAGGTCCCCCGATGCTTCACCCACCTCTGTTTCCATCATATTTACCTGTAACGCGCGAGATAACCAGTCAGCTACGACATTCTCCTTTCCCGGTTTGTACACTACTTCGAGATTGTACTGACTCAGAATTTCCTTCCACCGTGTGACTCTAGCCGAGGACTCAAATTGCCCACCCACAACAGAGGACGATGATCTGTGTGCACTTTAAACCTTCTTCCGAATACATACGGCCGAAAGTGTTGCACTGCCCATACAACCCCTAACAATTCTTGTACAAGTGCGTTATACCGGTCCTCCGCGTCCGTAAGCCTCTTGCTCGCATATGCCACGGGCCTTTCCTCCCTCGCCCCCAGTGCATATTCGCTGGCATCCATAGTAATTGAAAATGGTCTGGAAAAATCTGGGAATGCGAGGACTGGTTCCGTTTGTAACCGCAACATACACTTCCTGATATTCGCCTCGATCTCTGGCGTAATCTTAACCGTGCGTCCCTTCCTCAAAAGTTCGTTCAGAGGTACCAGGTTGTCGGGCATCTCCGGGACAAATCGACCGGTAGTAATTGAGGGTTCCTAACAATCTCCTGATCCCCTTCACATCACTCGGCATTGCCATTTTCCCGAATGCTTCTACTTTCTTTCCATCTGGTCCTACCCCATCCGCCGAAATCACGTGTCCAAGAAAATTAATCTGCGTTTGACCCAATATCGATTTTTCCTTCGATAGTTTCAGCCCAAACTGTCGTATTCTAGTGAATATCTGTCGCAGATCCTCTATATGGTTTGCCTCTGTCTTACTAAAAACCAAGAGATCATCCATGTACACTTGGCACATATTTTCATCCAGACCACGCAAAAATTCGTCCATCAGTCTTTGGAACGTTATGGGTGCATTCTTTAAGCCAAACGGCATACGGGTAAATTCATAGTGCCCCCTTTCGAAAGTAAACGCTGTTTTGGCTTGATCTCTGGGGTGCATGCGCATTTGATGATATCCTGATTTCAGATCAAGTGTGCTAAACACCGATGCTCCACCCAGTCTGTCCAAGATGTCCTCCAACCTAGGAATGGGGTACTTCTCATCTAGCGTGTTTTCATTTAATTGCCGGAAGTCTACAACTACCCTATAGCGTTCCTTTGTTTCTCCGTCGACGGGTTTCTTCTTGACTGCCCATAGTGGACTATTAAAGGGCGAAGTACTTTCCACGATGATCCTCTGTCGCTTTAGCTCCTCGATTTCCTCACGAATGTGTCCCCTCAATGCTTGTGGGTACCTCCGCTCCTTCACGTAGGTAACCTTGTCGGATTTCAAATTGATTTCGTCTCTCCCGTCGCGCTCAATGGATCTCCCTCGCGAAAAAAAATATCCGCGAATTCCTCCCTCACGCTTTGTCTTCAATCTGCACCCTTGGTGATTACCCCAACACACCTAACACTCCCCTTCGGGTCTTGCATCGTTTCGTACCTCTTTTTTCCGATCCTAATTACCCATTGACCTCCTGAACTACGGATCTTCGCCCCTAATTTGCTAAACAAATCGCATCCCAAAATTCCCCCATACTCACGCGGCATGATTTCTATAACATGCAGCGTCATCACCCCTTCCTTCATTCCCCATTCTCTAAGAGTAAGTCAATTTCTCCCTCTATCGTACAGGGCCCACTCAAAGTGACTACTTTACATTGACATGGTCTCACGTCTGGCTTACTCTTTCCTTTAAATAACAACTCCAAGTTATCTCTACCCACTAATGTACAGGAACTTCCTGTGTCTACCAAACACTTCCACCCTTTACAAAACTCTATAACAGGCAACCGATCACACTTCTTTTCAACACTGTTCATACAAAGAAGGTTGCCCCTCCGTTCACACGATCCTCATTCTCTCTTTACCTGCTCTGTTCGCCGTCCTGCACTCCGTTGCTTGCTCCTTCCTCCGGGGGTTCCTCTGCCGCCGGGTTCGCTGCTCTCTGTCTCGGACCCTGAAGTCTCTGAAGATCTGGCAGATTCCGACGGTATTCTGCTCCTATGCCACATTCGTTGAGCGTTGATCTCCATTGGTTCTCCTCGGTCGTGTTCCCTGAGCCGTATATATGGGCATTGTCTGGCCATATGTCCCTCGTTATGGCATTCAAAACACAGCGTACGCGGTAGTGCTACACAGTTTTCACTAGCGTAGAGCAAAGTTGGAAGGTACACTGCTTTATATATCTTTAATTTAACGTCCCTTCCACTTCTCTCTTATCCACGATGGGATGCTGATTTGGAAGAATTTCTTCCCAATTCCTCTTGCCATTCAAGCACAGCTTGCTGAAGTTTCTGCTGTCACACAGTCTCAGATTCCATATTCCCACTATGTTTCTGGCATGTTCTCCATGTGCAGATTTTAAGTATTTCGTCCATGAAATTTACGAACAGCAATGGACTTAAGCAATCTCCCTGCTTCACTCCTTGATCAATGCCAAAGGTCTGGATTCCACCCCATTTATTATAATAATACCTTTTGGATTTTGATAAACTGATTTAACTGCATATATGAGGTCTCTGGGAATATTCTTAGCCTATAGCGCTCTCCATAGTTCATGCATTGGGACCAAGTCAAATGCAACTTTTATGTCTAGAACCGCCATGAACATATTTCCGTTTCTATTCCAGGTTTTCTCCATTACGCATCTAAGAGAAAATGTGCGATCCTTGGTCTGTCTATCTGGCCTAAATGTAGCGTTCGTCATCAAGATCGGTTCTATGTATGGTCTAAGCCTTCGCTCTAGTATGGACGTGTAAAGCTTGTATACTACAGGGAATAGACAGTTAGGTCTGTAATTCTTACATTATCGCATTTTCTTTCTTATGGATGGATACTATTATATTATACTCCCACTCCTCTGGTATTCTTTTCTCTTTCCAAAGTTTCTGAAACAGATACTGTTGGATTTTTGTGAGTTGTGGACCATCATACTTAATAAGTTTTGGAGATATCCCATCTCTTTACTGCTCTTAAGTCTCTCAAGGGAAAGATCAACTTACTCCTCCTATATAATTTCATCATACACGGTGAGGGAAGAGATTGGCTACAAAATTGCTCCTGGTAGTGGTGTCTCCATCTGCCCCATATTTTTGTTTGGTCTGAGAGTACAGTACCGTCCTCATTTTTAAAATTTCTTATTGACTTGCTTTTGCTACCTTTTAGCCCTTTTACTCTTCTCCAAAATACTCTGGTATTTTCTCGGTAATCCGAATCCAGTTTGTTTCCAAAATTTTCCCATGACTTTTGTTTTGCTTCCCGATCTATACCTTTGGTCTCATTTCTTTTTGTTACACAAATGACCCATTTTTCGTGTGCCGGATCCGTTTTATATTCTTTCCAGGCTAATTTCTTTCTACGCACTGCCTCTTTTACGTGGTCATCCTACCATTTGGATCTCTTTCCATACATAGACACTTTCATTAAACCGCAAACATCTGCGGCCACTTCAATAATTTTATGTTTGATGTTAACCAAGGTGTATTAAGGGGACTATCTAGGTTATACTTTCTAGGACTGAATCTAATTTTGTTGTATACCAAAGCTTCTTTTCATCAAAGCGATCAATCACTTTGGGTTATAAATTCTCTGTATGTTGTTAGGATAACAGTCGACAATCAGCAAATGAGCTAACGATATAGGTAGCAATAACATGAGGCATGAGAAAGGATAGTACCCAGCAGTGCCTTTTTCTTGGCTTGAATCTTTGGTATTTGATAGTTAAGAAAGAAAATCTCACATCCAACACCTCTTTTTCGTAATGATGGGCATATTGGCTGTAGCCATATATCTAATCAGTAAGTTTATATGTCGATATAAGTTTTTATAAAATCGTTGATAAAGTCCTTATATGTTCGTCGACTGGTAGGTCAGTAACATAAATATCTATGCCGAATATCTGTGAGGAATGTGTCCACTGGTTTAAGTAAGTGCGTGCATGTATTTAGTTTCTGTCTCATTTGTATTTTTGAAGATTAGGTGACTAAAGTTGTTTGTCAAAGTAAAGTAGTTTGAGTCGTTTGTTAAGGGCCTGTCGTTTTATTTTAACATGCGGACTCTAGAAGATAATTTGAATCCTAAAATCTGAATCAATAAAAAGTGCAACTTTGGAAAGCATCAATGGATTTTAAAGGTTGGTATTGAAATATAAAAGAGTTACAAAACCTTATCTAACAAGACAGGATTGATTACCTGGCGAAAAAAACAACAACTCAGAAATAAAAACTTCTATTGGATTAAAACTCATCTTGCTCAAAGTTAGCACTATACAGCACTACAAATAAAATCAGGATTAACAATTAACTACATAACAAGCAAAAATATTTACAGACGCTACCAAAATAGTCCAATTCTTACAATGGTTTCTTGCCTCCCTACATATCAATGTAATAGCATATCTAAAAATTAATTTTTCGTTTAGTGACTACTTTCAAAGATTGGTCAAGATAGTGTTCAGAATTAAACAAAAATAATACAAACCTATTTAAGGTATAGCACAAACGTACTCTACCTGACAACCATTTTTATCAGAAGACAAAGAATTTCAGCATATCATCAGAATGATTACATGTTCTTTGAATCAGTTGATGAGTAAATCAATTATCTCTCATGGATATAATTCTACGAGCTATATATTTTATTGTTATGTACACAAAATATTTGTATATGTCTATTACTATAACTGAGCTTCTAATTATGTAAATGGTTTAATAGTAACTGATAGCGATTTGTTTTCTTTTTAGGTAAGCTCGCCCTATATGCCCAGGTGTCTCAATAAAATTATGTGTAAGTCTTTTATTTCTGTTTAATAATTAAATTAAAAAATCAAATTCATGTCTCCAACAGAACAATAGATTTAAATGTTTTAATATATATGTAAAATTCTTTTAAGTTGGTATCAAAGGCGATGGTACTAACTTTTTTTTTTTTCTTAGCCCCTTTTGAGATGTTGGGGTTTGAGATACGGGGAGTAGGATTTGATAGGATCTCTTCGGTATAGGGCACATTTTAAGAGAGGGGTGTGGAATAGAGAGGTTTTTGTTTATTTATTTGTTTACTTAACCATCTTCTTCCAGTGACGGGGCTCACCGGGTTTTTTGTAGTTACTTTTTATTTATTTTTGCTTTCTCATTCTAGGCTGAGGCTTTTTATATAATTTTGCCATCTTTGTGGCCGTCCTGTTCTGAAAAGAGGGTTACTACAGTGTTGGAGGTTATCAAAGAATTTGACATGCCTCCGTGTGATGAAGTCTGTCACCGTTGGAAGTTCAAGGGTTGTGTGCAGTATGTCAGTTTTTGTTTTCTGTAGTGTTGTATGTCTTACAATAAGTTTCAGCACATTGTTCTGAAACTGTTGGAGTCGCAATGCTGGGCGTTATGTTTGCTAACAACGGCGCTCCGTGAAGGAGTGCCGATCTTAGGATGCTCTTGTATATCATTAGTTTGAGGCGGAGGGATAATGTGAGGAGGTGGTTAAGTCTGTACAACTTGGTCCTAACCATCCTGAGCTTCTTGTTACAGTGGTGGGCAAGCGTCAGGTGCCTGTCAAGAGTGACACTATACTGATATACTATACTGATCGCCGGTCTGTTTTCTCTCCCCGCTACCTTATAGATCTTAGGGAGTGGGCGCTTATTCCTCTGGAAGGGGAAAATAATACAGTCCGTCTTCTTGGGGTTAACTGTAATATTTAATCCCTCCAGTTTCTTGGTGATCTTCTCACAGACCTCCTCCGCCTGTCGCAGAGCTTTCTCCGCGCTTATAGAGCTGCTGTAGATCGCTATGTCATCGGCATATGCCGCGACAGTAGCTTTTCTGTATCTTGCCCCAACAATTTATACCGAAAACAGTACTGGGGATAGCACAGACCCTTGTGGAACTACGCAGGTGAGTGCGATCTCTTCGGATACCGCTTCGCCGACTCGTACTCTGATTGTTCGCTGCTAAAGAAACGACCGTACGACAGTGTACAGCTGTTCCGGAAACTAGTTCAATTCTTTAATTTTCTAGTAGCTGAGAAGAATTCCAAGTAAGTGTCGGTTTCCCTCTTCGTACGGAGGACCGGGACTGTTGACAGTTCATGGTAGACCTGCGCTTTGTAGGCTTCCCAGTCAGCGTCTTCATACTTATACTTCGTTGGTGGAGGAGCTGGTACTTCACCATCTATCAGGTAGAGCACAGGTCTATGATCCGATGTGATGAAATCCAGTGCAATACAGTCTTCAAATCGGTGCGGCTGCCTTGTGAGCAGAAGGTCGATAGTAGATCTTCCATTGTTCGCCCTGTGCCTGAAGGTGTGGGTGAACCACCGTGCACGGCGTCTTGGTGATAACTTTCCCAGCTGCGTTACTGGAGATGTTGTTCCAAACGGTGTGCCGATCGTTTAGGTCACCTACTACCCAATGGTTCGTCCTTTTGGCACATTCGTTTAGGAGCTGGGAAAATTCTACGATAGAAGACCTAGGCCTCCTATATAGTCCCGTGATGATGGTGGGCTTATCTAAGGACCACCACCTCCTGGAGGAATGCCCCAAAAGAAACAATCAACCACCGAAGTGCACTAACTTTGAAGGCGCACACCCTTCATCGTCAAAAGAGTGTCTTAAACGTCAGGAGTTGATAAAAACCCGGAGGGAAAAGCGCGAAGTGGCCCCTACTGCAGCGGCCCCTTCAAGAAAGCCGAGTAGGCTTGTCCAGCGCGACACTACCTACTCCTCCCTCATTGGCGGATCTCCAGTAGTGGGCAGCCAATCAGAAAGGCGCTCTCAATCCCACCCCTCTGCACATCCCCACCACCCGGCTCATCCCCACCACTCGATCTCAGGAGCCAGCTGCACCGACACAGACAGCTCATTCTGTCACCGGATCTCAAGCGGAAAAGGACCTCTCCACCCAGATGAACCAGATGATGTCCACAATGGCCCAGCTAATGCAGCTGGTGATGAAGCTACTCCAGAGGATGGACCATGATTGAACACCTGGTCGTCAATTATAATATCAGAGGCCTCACCCAGAAGAAGGCCGAAATAGAACTACTCCTGCAGCAGCACAGACCGTCGGTAGTGGCGCTGACCGACACCATGCTGAACACCACGGCACGCCTACACTTCCAGGGGTACACTGCGTACCGAGAGGAGTGCGCACCAGGGTCTCTGGGAGGCGTTGCCATCCTGGTCAGGCGAGATGTGCCCTCCAGGCTCATCCCGAACCCAGTGGTATCTACCTACTATACTACCTATGATTCAGTCTCTTCAGACTGTAGGCGAAGTGGATTCAGCGGTGGAAGTCATCACCACTACCATCCAGGACTCAGCCAAGAGGAGCATCCCCAGATTCAGCCCGCAGCCCAACGCGATCAGGAAACCTCCACGGCACATCCTCGCTCTGATTGGCCAGAGGAACAACCTGAGGAACATCTTTCAGCGCACGCGCGACTACAGCTTGAAACCGGCCATCAACGCGATGACTCGGCAGATAGCTAGCCTCATGCGTGACTGGAAGACCTCACTCTGGCACGAACAGTTAAGAAGGACTCATGACGACCATCGCCAGTTCTGGAGACTCGTCAGGACCTTCGTAACCAAGAGGAGGACTGTGCATCTGACTTCAGGAGGTGACCTGCTGACACCTGGGGAACAGGCTGAACTCCTGGCTGACAGCTATGTCGCGAGGGAAGAAACTCGGCTGGAAGATGCTCCTGGACTCCCAGAGGGACCACTACCGTGCCCCAATGAGAAGCCCATCTTTTCCACTTTTGGCCAGCTTGAGTCGGTACTACGCCGCACTAAAGGAAACAAGGCGTCAGGACAGGACGATATTCCGTATGTGTTGTTGAAGATGCTCCCTAGGAGGGGTAAAGCCTTCCTACTGAACATCTTTAGCTCATGCATGCGGATCTCTTACTTTCCTAATGACTGGAAACAGGCGATTGTAGTGCCGCTACTCAAGCCGGGAAAGAATGGAAATCTACCGGAGCACTATCGACCGATCAGTCTCCTCTCACACATGAGCAAGATTTTTGAAAGACTTGTCCACCACCACTTGATGAAGCACTGCAGCGAGGAAGACATCATCCCACCGGAGCAGACTGGCTTCCTGCGAGGAGTCTCTTGTGAGCACCATCTCGTGAAGCTACAAGCCCACACCGTAGAGCATATGCAGTTGAACAGAGCTACGGCGTTCATATCCTTGGCCTGCACACAGGCCTTTGACTGTGTGTCACACGCACTTCTACTCCGACGTCTGGAGGAGTTCAGGTTTCCCGCCTCCCTATGCCGATTGGTCGAACGCTATCTTAGCGGAAGATCTTTCGTCGTACGGGTCGGCGAGAGCCTATCGACTCCACACGATACCACCTATGGAGTACCTCAAGGGTCTGTACTGGGACCAATACTGTTTGTCGTTTTCACGGCACCAGTGGTCGCAGTGAAGCACCCAGGGGCAGTAGTAGCAGCCTATGCCGACGACATCGGCATCTACGCCACTAGCGTCAACGCCGAGAAGGCTCTCACAACGGCAGAAAGAGCTTCAGCTACTATAGTAGAAGACCTGAGAGAGATCGGCATCAGGGTGAATCCGGCGAAGACGGATGCCATCGTGATGTCGTTCCAGAGAGGGAAGAAACCACTACCCAGGACTTTCACCATGGAATATGAAGACCAGCCTCTCTCGAACTCCATTCTCTATCTCGGCGTCACCTTAGACAGGCACCTCACCTTCTCTGGTCACGTCAGGGAGAGACTCAAGTTTGCCCGGCTGAAGTCGCATAGGCTGTACTACCTGCTGACGTCGCCGCAGCTCTCACTGCGGCTGAAGCTGCAGATATACAAGGCCATAATAAGACCAACTCTGCTCTACGGTGCACCACTGCTCCGCCACCTTTATAAATCAACATTAAAACGACTGCAGGCGGATAGTCAGAGGTACCTCACTCCAGCGAGCGAGAAACATCACCATATATGAGGAGCTCCAGCTACCCTCGGTACCAGAATACATAGGTCGTAGGCACATCAAGTTCTTTGATGGGCTGAAGGCCTGTGTTAACCCTCTCTTCAGAGACATCGCCCCACCACCCAGGCCTGGGAGGTGGCAAGGCACTGTCCCCTTGGTTGTCGTTCTCGCCGAGGGAAGGGGTCTGGACTCTGCAGTCTAAACCCATCTTTTCCAACTCAATCCTAAAACCTGTAGAATGGTCCCTCCCCATTCTTTGTAAATAAATAAAGAAAGGCACAAGCCGAATTAGAAACCCCCGCACACAGCGGACCTAGAAATAAAATGTAATACCTTAAAATACCTTCGGGTAATAAAATGAACTTTGCACCTTGGAAAAGTAAGAAAGAAGAGGGAGAAAAAAAAAAAAAAAAAAAAGCTTATCTAAGAGCATCTGCATGGTTTTGTGATGAATCTTCGGGTCACTAATAACCACTGGTGGCGGGAGTTCCCTCCAGCGGATCCCGCGGCGTATGGCTATTATGACACCTCCTTCATCTCGATCTCCTGTCAGTGCGTAGCCCGATATACGTATGGAAATTCGTCCTGGTATCTGTGAGGATCACTATGGTGGGTTGGGTCTGAGCTATCAGAGCGTAAATCTCAGTAATTTTGGACATTAGGCCGTCAGTGTTAAAGTTGAGTACTGTCTGTGTGCTGTTCATTGTGAAACGAAAGTTGTGAACAATAAGATCAGTTTGTTTGTTGTGTCTGTCAATGTTGCAATGATCTTCAAGATGTTCCCCACCCAAGGCGGTGATTCGACTTGGCGAGCCGAGTCAGCGTAGGTTCGTTGCGTCTGTCGTGGAGGGTGAGCCCGGCCACTGGTTGGCTCTTGGGTCTGCGGAGGTGGAGGTTGAGCTTGAGATCTGTTTGGTCCTTGAGTCTGCCGAGGTGGGGGGTGTGTGGCCGATCGCCCATTGGTTCCTGGCTCTGTGGAGGCGAAATCGTTGGCTTAGTCCTTAAACCTACCCTTTGCTTAAGTTTGGCTATTGAGTCTGTCCATTGAGGGCCTTCCGGGCCTGACAGCCGGTAAAGGAAGCCACATGTGCCTCGCCACAGTTAGCTTTTCTACCAAAGTGGTTCTTAGTGTGCCCAAATTGACACCTATGGCATTGAACAATGCCCCTTCTTCCGACATATGGTTTCACGCTAAAGCGGATGCGATTGATGGAATACAGCTTCTCCATGTCCTCTAGCTTCACCTCCGCTGTTGTTGTGACCAGGATGAGAAGTAGATCGGTCTTCCTCCCGTTCTTGTCGCTTTTTCTCATCCTTCTGACATCTAGGATGCCTTGAAGCCGTTGACCTAGTTCCTGGTTTATGTTTTCTATTTTATGATCTATGTCCTGATCATAAATGACAAATTTCCTTGTCTTCGGCCCGTTTGACGAAGAGTATGTATGGTAAGGGCTGTTTTTTACTCTAAGGAACTTGGTTATACCCGTATGCAGTTCCATCGATGATGGAAAAATACGGATTCCGTTCCTCGTTTTCTGGAGCTCAAAATCCTTGAACCCTGCAGCCTGCAGGTCCTCTATCTACCGCCTTCACGTTGCTGGTGACCCCGCTAACCACTATCGGGGGCCTCCCCCGACGCACTTTTTTAGCACTACCGTCACTATTATAGGCACTGTTACTTAAAATTGAAAAAGTGGTTTCTTTACTTACAGAAAAATGGACTGGCTGGTTGACTGCGCGGCATGTCTTCTTGGCAAGAATCCAGCCACCGTCGTCTGTCCTTGTCTCCTTCCGCGTCTTCATCATTTCTTCTGACTTTTTCGTTTTCCGATCGGTCGACCTGGCTGGTACTACTACTGCTGCTGAGCTCGATGCAGCTGCTTCTTCCATCTCTGCACATGTTCACAAGTATGAGACAAGAGTGGGGAGGGGCCTTACCAGAGCAACGCTACCCTTACCCAATAGGGTAGCTGTCAAGGTATTATCCACGGGATACGTGTGGCTTGAGGGCGCTATCTAAGTAAGAAAGTTTTTGAAGTGAGCAGGAACGACTGTGGTTGTATCACCACACCAAAAACAAACGCGATTAATTCTATGAGTATAGAACTAATGAGTCTAACTGAAAATTTTACGTGTTTATTTATCTGTTTCATTTTAACAGTGCGGGTACCACTTTTGCTAATTGCCTAGAAAATAAAATGGCTAGAAGATCAAGCATTTTTTCTGAAAAACAGAAATATTTAAATATTTTCTGAAAGTTGTGATCTGGCCGATATAAAATTTTGCGTGGAAGATTAGTACGTTACTCTTAGGTTTAAAATAATTTTTAATTCATACTATACTATAAATCAATAAGGCTCAATTAACAATAAATTAATTGTTAAATAATGCTAAATAAATAAATATTATGTCTTGTATTTTTCCCAGTAATTACAACCGTCCTTGAGATAGGACACTCTCTCTAGTAAATAGTAAAAATTCATTACTATCTTTATTTCTGAGTGCATTTCCAGCTATCAATTCTTACGTTTCATCAACTATGTGGCATTTGAAAGGTAACTAAATTCTCGACAAAACAAAAAAAATCATCTAAATCGGAGCAGTATTACCTAAGATACGGCTATTAGGCTTTTAAGCCATGCTTATTTTTTAAATATTCTGCGAATGTTCTCATGGAAACCACTTCACTTTTTAGTCGTATTTTCTCCGAAATTAATAGACCTTTGTACTTTATGGAAGGCCATCGGTGGGGCGGGGGAAGGGGTGGAAGTGCATTTAAAATCGGTTTCATTACCTCGAGATTGCAGTTTTGCGGGTTCCCCTTTGGACCAAATGAGCTGAAATTCGGTATCTAAGATTGTTTTCTATACAGGACAAAATCATAGAATTTTCATATAAAATTTCGTCCATTATTTACGACATTAACCGGTTTTCAAGGTTTTGCGAGCCTCTAGATCCTTTCCCCTCCCCCTCTCTTTCACCAAATTTAAATTGTATTTGAATTGAGTTGGTCTTAGAGAAATGCCATCATTTTTTTCTCCTGCTACTACCGTTTTGATATTTTTGTTTGTATTTTAATAAAAATATAACTTTATTACCCATCTTTGTTATTTAAATGCATCTATTGTTTATTTGCAAGAACCACTCATTTTGTTTAAAAACAATAAGCTATCTGTTTTAGACGACACGTTACAATCTGGCGCCTTAGAGATAAGACTGACAGCTCCCGAATCTAGTCCAGATTCTGCCTGATTGATTTCATACTCATGTATCGGAAAATCATTTGTCAAGTTATCTATCAAACTTACCTGCTAGTTATCAGTGGCACGGTATGCTAACCAAACCTGATCGAATATTTGGTGATTATGTAAAATCAGAAAATTATCAATACGGGATTAATTTAATCTGTTGATTACTTTAAAATCCATCCTACTCGAATGTCTGATCATCTGCAGTGATTTAGATGAGAATACATTCATTAGTAAAGCATAAATAGGGGTTTATTATTTATTCAACCATTCCTGTGAAATTATTTACTGACAATTATTGAATTATTAGTTATTGTAATAATATCATGCTGGCATGAGGAATAACCTTACTAACAGTGACTGTCTTGTGGCATTGATTTAGTATTAAAGATTGCCGGAGCAGAACTCACATCCAAGTTCTAATCATTGAATTTTTAAAATATATTTTTAGTTATTTTGTTGAATAAAGTAGAAATTCCAATACTTCATTCATCTGGAAAAAAAAATAAAAAATATAATCAGTAAATTTGCTGTTATAACTGTTATCAGGGACTTTGTTACTATATTTTATCGGAGGCGGAAGGATAAAGTATAAAATTTCCCAACAATTTTGACTGGATTTTCCAACCATACTAAATATTTTAGTTTTCCCAAATCTTTTGGATTTGAATTTTTCAATTACCTGTTGCGAATGTTGATACTCGACATCAATAAGTTTTTTTTTGTATTTAAACACAGTTGTGTATCGATTAAATCCCAATTTCATAACTTAAAAGGTTAAACGATTAAGATTAAACGCAATGAAAACTCAGGCCATTGTTGTAGGTTCCAATTCCTTCCTTAGATCCAAATCCCTACTTTAATCCTAAATGATCACCCCATCACATTCAGGTCATCTATTAAAAACTTGGGTATTACTATCGACCAAACTCTTTCCCCATATCGCCCTAATTTTCCGACGGCCATTAAGTACCCTTAAGTTAAGAATTTATATTGATTGCTTTTTATTTTATTGAAAATATTGCAAACATTAATTTATCTTTATTATGCAGTCGTATGGCCAGATGCTGCTTCGGTTTTATTTGTTCGATTGTGTTATTCTTAAGGGACCTAGTCCCAGAATAAAGTTCTTTTTCTATTCTATTCTATTCTACCTATTACCTATATGTGTTATACATGACCGTAAACATATACCTATTGTATTTTTTTTCCACGTTAACTAATGAAATATAATAATTTCCGAATATGGGTTGGTCCCTAATTACTTTACTTAATAAAATCTGACAGTGACATTTGAAAAACCACCCATAGGTCGCACTCTAATGACAGTTTTATTTTAGATGGCCTCGAAGCCATCTTCTTTTTAGACGCCTGAGATGGCTATCGAATGAAAATCTAAGTTATAAACTAAATTTTGGGAAAATTTTATGTCAAATCAGCAATTTTCGTTACATTAAATTCTTTGCGGATGATTTCGATTTGAATATAATAAGAAACATTTTACAATATTCATTAAGTTTTGTAATATGAGTAATACTAGTCATTATTCTCTAATAACACACTTGCGTCTTATTTATCATTTTGAAAAATACAGTTTTGTAATTAATGATAATCTAAGAATTAATATTGATTATTTCTTAATTTAACTTTTAGGTGTATTATGAATGGAAATTTTTTATTTTTCAATCTAAGAAATAAGATGTGCTAATTAACTGAGACAATGTGAAAGAATTCAAATATTTTAAATACATATTTGGATACTCACCAACTGAATATAGCATTGTAGACACAGATAGATGGCAGTTCGTAGTTAATTAATTTACAAATGAAAACCACAAACTGCAACCTACAACCTGTTAAGTAGAATAGCTACTGAGATTGTTCCGACTTTAAAAGAAAATTTGAAAACAAGTTACACAAGTCATATAAGTGAATTTCAACGCTAGATCAATCAGTTTGGTCTGATTTAATAATTTAAATAATTGAGATACAAATTCGTTTACATCAACAATCTATCGCAAAAACGTTAGCGAAACGAAATAGCTTCTGATTTTGATTATATATAAAATACGTGACTCGTTCAATAAAATGATCAAAGTTTAATCTTCGAAACCCTATCTGCCTTTCTCTAACAACTTCATCAGATCATGGAATATAGATGTATACCTGTGAAATAAAAAAAAAAAATATTGAAGCTGCACTGGGTTATAAAAAAGAAAGAAATATTAATGATAATATTAGCATTTGAAAAATATTAATCCGAAGCAGAATTAATTTTCTAATGCCTTTCGAATCCAATTCTGAAACACAAATTAATCGTGTATCGTTAGCTCCTTAAGGAGACCCAACCGAACGACATTTCTAATTAATCTCCCCTTCCTAATTTGTGGTCATAAAATCTGAAATTAAAATAAATGAAGGTGTGATATTTTAATTCCCATTTCTCCCTGCTATTAGTGGTTTCAATTTATCAAAGGAAAGATATGAGTTTTTACCGATACAAATCGTGGTAATTCAATTTGCTTCGGGTTATCATTCCGGAGCATCGGTTTATGCCTTTTTTATATTCGTAATCTGGTAGATGGACGATTAAATCAATGAAGTGTGTTATTCTTCTATTTTTATACGTTATATAATATCATGCATAAATGCATTTACGATGTATTTTTTTTTTTTACGGTACCAATTATAAGATGTATTTAACAAATACCCTCAGTTATGGCTCTAAATATTTTGATGTGCAAATAATTTAGGGTGTTATTAATTTTTAAGCGGACACTTCTGGAAAAATTGATTACTTAAATACAGTATTTTCTACCTATCTAAAATTAAAAAAAATAACTAGTATGATTTGAAATTAAGTATCACTCCTGAATTGAAATAAGACTATTTCTGTGTTGTGGACATTTTACTGGAGGATATTTAATTTAATTGCACATCTGAGTCATATTTAAAATATATCTGAATAAAAAATAAAACATAAATAATGCAGTATAAGATAATCTTGGTGGCGGCCAAAAAATGGATCACAAATTAGTTAAACTATTTTTATTAAGCCAACATTTCGATCCACATTGTAGGTCTTCATCATGGCTTGACATCTCAGAACGTTGTTTTTGTTGTTGTTTTTTGCCATCCCTCAGTCCTCACTTATACTCTGAACTGTCAAGCCTTATGAACACCTGCAATGTAGGTCGAAACGTTGGTTTAATACAAATAGTTTTGCTAAACCGTACCAGCTTATCCCGGATTTTCCCTAATCAATGCTTCAAATCTTACTTTATTGTACGGATCAGTTCCCCCCACTAATACCTGTACCAGTACCTTTCTAATCTTACTCTAGTCTTATTGCCTCAAGTTACTGACTGATTGATAACTGATTTTCGTTGGCCATATATTTTCATAGCATATTAGGCATTTCATAGCGTGCCTAAGAATTAGGCACAGTTATAAAGGAAATGAACGAGAGTTACAATAAAAAGTCTGAAACACTATTCTAGTATAAACTTAAATTGGAACGATATAAATAGAAAAACTGCAACTGAATTTTAAAAATAATATTGTATTTTCAAAAACCTCGAAAGATTATATAAAATATATTGGAAAGCATGGTTACGAACCAGTGGGTTTGTATGAGTATGTAACTTAACGAAAGGGTACGCATCTAAATGTGATATAGGAGAAATCAAGGCATTAATGGATAGTTGTATCTGTTATCATTAAGGATCGTTGGAAGGATTTTTGTATTGTAAGGAGTAGCAAAGGGTATAAATTAATCTTGGAGTCCCAAAACACTTCTCTCTATGTCTAAATTGGCCACTTTATAGCAACATAAATGAGTTATTTGTTTTACATTGTATGCTTTGAACATTTAACAAGTTTACTGTTTATGTAGTCGTGTTGATTCAATCCTGCTTGAGGATTCAATGTAAACCGCTTATCAATGAATTGTTTTTTATTTCAAGAGTGAAGAGATAAATATTATTAAATGGTGTTGTGGCACATTAAATGGCGTTGGCTTATTATGAAGGGCGAACATGGTTTGATGGGATTTATTTAATCAAGTAGCTTCAACACCATTCTTCAAGACTTGTTGAATGTGATTTAACCGCTCGAGATGAGATGCATATTCCAAAACGTACAAAACACGGTAATAATTTTTTACCTTCGTTTAAGCAGAAAACAATAAATAAATAAGGCAACTTATAGATACTGGACCTCGGAATCGACCTTTAATTTCCTGCCTATGTACGCTCAAGGAAATAGGACGCCAACCGGGGTGCCTGATTGCAATAGATAAATTCTTCTCTGAACTACTGGGTGACAATGATAAATAGAAGGAACATTTTTTGCTGTATATTATTAAATATTTATAATTTTTCTCCTAATTTAAATTTATTCATTTTTAATTAAATTATTCGATTATGCAGTTAACTAATATTAAGAAATTGAGCGAAGAATTCAAGGAAATTATAACATTACCTAAACGGCTCATTAGTAAATCTTTGAAAGAAAATGTGTAATGAGATCTTAGTGTTAAATATAAGAGTTTAATAATAATAATGTTGTCCCAGTTTGTTTACCATTTGAGATTAAATGTTTGCGTAATTATCACCATTGTAGCTGATGAATCAACATCATATATATTATGTTATTAAAAGATAATCAACTTAATCTGTCATTCTACCGTTTTCTGAAAAAAAATTTCTTATTCACACGATGTTTGTCAATTATTCATGATCGAAATCGAAGTTAATAACTTATGCTTATTGGTAGAAGAAACCAGGAACAGATCTATACAAGTGCGGGCCCTAAGCGGTAAAAATTTTGTTCCCCCACCAAAAAGGTTATAAAGCATAGGCGCATATTGTTTTAAAATATTGGACACGTGTCCCGACATTTGTTCTAATGGGCCCTAGGGACCGAGAAAAAAAATAAATAAATGCTTTAAAAATGTTTTTTTTATAATATTTTACTCCTATTATTTTGCATCTACAAAAAACAAACACACTGTTTTTTTTTTTTCAACCCAGGATAAGAAATAAAAAGATTCGAGAAATTTTGATAAGTTTAGGCTGCAGTAAAGTCCAAAAAACATATAGTCGCTTCAAGTTAAGTTGGTCACAACAGAGCCGGATCTAGGGGATGGGGAGGAGCAAAGGGGGCACTTGTCCCGGCGGGGCGGAATTTCGAGCGTAATTTTATTTATATTTTTTTAAATATTTGTTTATGCACAATTTTAATTAATACAAAAGAACAAAGCTGAAACTTACAGACGCATGGCTTTATGTTTGGAATCTTCCAATTGTATCCTCTCAATTCTAATAATAATAATTATCCTAGATCTATATACAAATAAGGCAAGTGCAATAAAAAAGCGATATTATTCAATATTCTCCGTTTGAAATGGAAGACACGAGACAATGAGAAAATTGTTAGACAATGTTGGGCTTATTTTGAAGTGTGGAAGGCGAGGTTTCCAGTTATTCTCTATGAGCTTCCTCCACCCCATTTATTTTTTTATTATTATAACCTGAACTACAGGAAAAATTGTTGTAATTTATTAAAGATTTTTACATTGCACCTTTTTTATGGGAAGTGACATCTCAAATATTAAATCGTATCAAATTTTTTTTCCGAATAGCTGACCCATAAATATAAAGTATTTCAGATATAACTGCAACCATGATACAGAAACTTCGCAAAAATATCACGCCTCCACCAACTCCCATTTCACTTCTTTTCAATAATTAGAATTGTGCTAAGGTCAGCCAAATATATCAAATTATAGTTATAACAAATTTTTATTTATCTTTTGCAAATATAAGAAGAATTTCAGATATCAGATTCAAGTCCCGCACATTAAAAAATGTCACAAAACCAATTTTAATAGTAAAACAAATATTATTTTTTTTATATTCGAACGTTTTAATTTTTTTTCCGTTTATGACAAAAGTTGTGTCCTAATTGATAAATGGAAATCGACTTAAAGGCCAAAGCAGGAGAATTGACAGATAGCAATGTAGAAAACCTTAATAATGAAGCATTTCTTTTTGAAATTGAAAGTTTCATACACTACGCGCTGGCAATAGAGAGGATTTAAACCGGTGAAGTGAGGCCAAGAAAATTTTTGATCGTGAATGCCGAAATTACTTTAATCATAGGGTGAAAATATGAACGTCTGCCCCCCTAGATCGGTTGCTATCAAATTTTATAGGCCAACGAATTCGTCATTTTCGTCACTCTTTTCAGATCTTCCTCAGTAATTCGCTTTCTGTGCATTTTAGGTAAAAGATAAAAATAATCAATTTGAAATTTCCTACAAGTTTTATCTGTAATATTTTTTGAAATTCGGAATAGCTACTGAGATACGGAACCGTAAACATCTGCAAAATGTCAATACAAAATATTTAAAATTACTATCAACAAACGCCAAGAAATATTGAAATAACATTTTAGAGAAAGTAAACTTTTTGAGATGTTTCTCAGGAACTCGTTTCCAGTGAATTGTAGATAAAACGTTGTTATAACCAATTTTAAAGAACGTTAAATTATCTGCAAGTTTTATGTTTAATATATTTTACAATTCGGAACAACTACTGAGATACGAGATCATAAACATTTGTAAAATATCAAGAAAAAGCAAACATTTAGATATTCTTTGGTTTCGCCTTAGTAACTATTTCTAAGTCTAATTTAGTGCAAAATGACCAATGTAACCGAACTGATTAACAGCTATTTGTGGAGAACGAGCTTAACAAAGGTTAACAAATCTAATTATTAACGAGCTGCATTTTTGCAGTAAAAAAACTGTTGCAAATTATTACACAATGGTTTATTATTTCCACTTAGTAATATTTCAAAAATATCCATTCTATCCAAGTTAAGTTGTAAAAAAAATTTTGCGGACGGATTTTTTTATTCGGTATTTGGATTCTAAGTATCTTGAAACATAAAAACTCAAATTTTGAGGGGAAGGGTTACGAAAATTTTTTCCTTGGTAGATTCCAATGGTCTATTATTGAAAAGAATAAACCAACATAGGAAAGTGGAATTTTGATGTCATTATTTGCACATGTTCATCACTTTAATATTTAATTTTTTTGTATTATTGGTTTTTTGTTTGTTTAGACCTTAATTCAGTGAATAAAATGTGTTGAAGCTATGACATGAAATTTATTTCCAAACATATTACATAAAATACAATTATAAAACCGGGAAAATTACGCTTGCCTTCCCCCTTTGAAAAAATCCTAGATCCGGCCCTGGGTCACAATTTTAAAAATCTCTAACACAAAAAAAATTAAAACATTTATTTCTCGAATTTTGTGGAGGCTTTTTTAATCTATTCGATCATTTCAAAATCTTTAATTTAAGTCCTCGGAGCATCTTTGAGGCTCTATGCGGCCTCACTCCACTTACCGCTCAATCCGGCCCTGAAAGAGACAGTTCTCTTTTGACCAAATACTAATCCAGCAGAATCGGAAATAGTTGAGGAATTAGATTAGCTTTAAGCGTAGGATATGAAAACGCTCGTTTCGGACTTAATAGATAGAAAACTCAAGTTAGATTTATGTAATTGTAAAAAGTAAGTCAAATCAACTTAGAAGGACGCGATTGTCGATACAGTTCATAAATGATTATGCTATCAGCAATAGATCAGCATCAGCTGTCTAATTAATTGTGACCAGCCGAGACAGACATCAAACATCTGTGCGACTTGAACTATTTTTGGTTTAAAGAGGAAATACTTCAGATTATATATTTTATGCTTCTGCTTATGAGGGAATATTCAATTTTGACTAAAAGTTCTTTTTATTAAAGAATGTCTGCACGACGTCTTACAGCAGTAGGGCTTGCAACATCTGTTGCTGCTTTTAGGAGGTGTTACCCAGAGAAATGTAGCATTTCTAAGATTCAAACCGAGCAGGAGTTTCCAGAAAGTCTGGTGAGCGATACAATACTTTGGTCTTGCCTGTTTACCCGTTTGGAGGAGGCACAATTACAGTGCGGGGTGGTATATCCTCTCGAATAGAGTTTGTGGTGTTACTAAATGAGACTATGACTGCTCAGCGTTATTTGGACGGGGTCTTAGCACCAATTGGGCAACATATGGCGGAAGCAATTGGCCCAGAATTCGTTTTTTTCGATGACAATGCTAGACCTCAGCTAAATTCGTAAATGTATTCTTTCAAAATCAAGAAATTCGCCGCCTGGATTGGCCCGCTTGCTTTCCGGACCTAAATCCCATTGAACATTTATGGGATCAACTTCAAAGACTGATTTCAGGACGGAATATCCATCCTTCCACAAACTCTGGATGAACTGCATACAACACTTTTAGACGAATGGGAGACGATCCCTCAAGATAGCATCAAAATGCTTATTAGAAGTATGCTTCTTCGTCTTCAGACAGTAATTATTGCTCGAGGTGGACCAACAAGGTACTAAAATAAAAAAATTAATAAATTAAGTTTTTCAAAAGTTTTAATTTATTTAATTTATCTTTTAATTGCTAAACCCCAAATAACCAATGTAAACAGTTTTCTATTAGCAAATTTTCTTGATTTATTACTCCTAAACATGTAAAAGTAAATTACCTTTAAAATATTAAAATCATTAAATAAGAATTAAGTGTTTTTCAACTTATTTTGAATATTCTACTTCATTTGCAAATGAGTATAGAGTAATGCGCACAAAACATTTTTTTTGCCCAAAACACATATATATAATAGAAAAGATTGATGGTTTATTTATAAATGAATTCTTGAAAAACAATCATAAAGTTAACTTTTGCGATACGATAATAAATTTGGAAATCAATTAAAATTATTGGCGAAAAAATTAAAAAAATAACTAAATATTTTACACGTATTAAAACTAATTATAATGATTTGGGGAGAAGAGAAATATAGATAACATAGATCAGGTCACAATTAATGGAATCATATAAATCAATTGATTTAATAAAAAACAGAATAAAATCTGAAATTAATAGAATGTTATATCCAAAAATGAATAAACCTATTGTTAATTATAATATAAAGAAACAAAACAACAACAATATTTATGGAAAATGTTCATAGATTAATGCTTACAACATAAAACCAGATAATAGTATAATAATTTATGTTAAGCTCCAAAATAACTGTGCACTTTTATTTTTAAAAATTTTTTGTTGTAAATACAACTTTTTCTTAGGAACTTTTTTGAAGCAGTCCACGCAAGAACTATTATGTTCTTATAAGAATTTTTATGCCTTAACTTCTATAATAAAAGTTCTGCTTACAATACTGCTGTCTCCCGAGGTTTACCTCACCTCCCAAAGATCCCTCTCAAGCTTCGTCCCGTAAGTACGTGAAAGCATACCTCAAAGAATATTTGAGAACTTATATTACATAATAATATAAAATGTATTAGTATGAACTTCTGTTAACAGAACCTATATCAAAAACATTTCATATATATGTTCTTAAGGAACTTTTTATCAGAAGGTTCTTTTTTGTAGAACTTTTATATTAATACTTTAATTGTAAAATTATTTTAATACTTTTAATACTATTATATTATTTTAATACTTTAATTGTAAGTTCATTCTTTTTCTTCTTCTTCTTCTTAGTTCCCTCCATTTGAATGATCATGCCAGGAGATAAGAACAAAAACTCAACAGTCCTCTCTAAATCTCCCAGACTCCCGTAAAGTTTCCTCTCCAGTGACACTGGCACAGGCCAGATCATTTCTCGCAAATTTTCTTGCATTTTGTAGAATTTGAGTTTGTAGTCTGATGTTTCTTCAGCTTCTCCGCAGTTGCGTAAACTGGCTAGTTCCTATTTTTAGTTTTTTGTGTAAGTGGGATTTAAGACGATTGTGTCCGGTCCTTACTCTAAAATGGTGACTTGTTCTTTTCTGCTTAGTTGAAAGTAGTCATTCCGAGAGTTGTGTGTTGGATGCGAGGCCAGCCATCTTTGTCTAATGGTTTAATCCAGCTTTGTTTATGGTTTTTGCTTCATTTATGGTTAGTGAAAGATGGTCGTATTGTTGCATCGATGAACCTGCTTTTGCCAAAGAGTCAGCCTTTCCATTGCCTGCGAGCCCACAGTGCCCGAGGATCCATTGCAAAACTAATTCTGCGGTACCATCGACCACGTTTTTGATGCCTGCAGTCAAATCCCCAGATCCCCGCTGTCTTGTAGGTAGGAGAACGGACTCCAAAGACTAAGGGGAACAAATCCCGAAAAAAAAAGGCTTTTGCTGAAGTCGGAAAGGTCTCACCGAAAGGTGCAAGTTGTTCTAGCTGCCCCAGAAAAGAAGACCTCACACAGACCTTCCCTTTATTATGTAAAAGTTCTTTTAAAACGGTTAAACTGAAACATTTTGAAAAGGTCAATCACTGTTTGAGCCCTGATTTATATAAAGCTACAGAAAGATTTGAAAACGTAACAGATCATATAATTCCTATTAATGAAACAAATTTACTAACGTTGGGCGAGAACTTTATTTTTGACAATTAAATAATTGATAAAGATATTATGTTCCTCATAGCAGACTCATAAAATATTACGATAACTAAAACACCTAAACTTATATTTATAGCATAAATAATATATATATATATATATATATATATATATATATATATATATAAATATATATCAGACATCTCCAAATCCATCGTGCTCTAAGGGTTATAAAACTGATAGAAAACGCAGTCCGCTCACCGTCGACCTTCGACCCACTGCAATAGTCTATTTTTTTGGGGGGGGATACGACTAATGATATTAGGAAAATTAAAAATAAAACAAATTTATCCTACTTTTGAACAAACAAAATTGAACAAGTTAAAGCTAAAAAAATAATTTTCTTCGAGTGTGCTGGTAAAAATGCGTAGTATTATAAATGGTAATGGTGCAGCTAGGATATATACAAAATTTAGCCTGGGTACACGTGGGAACATATTATTTTCAGACCAAGAAAGTTGTAAAACAAAGGAAAAATAATTTATATTTTTCATATATTTTGAAAATATTCTTTCATATTGTTTGACAAAAAGACAGATTTCCATTAATTAAAAGTATATAGTACTTACCCTCAGGAATAAGATCTATCACTAAAATTTTCCACATTACGAAATGTGACTGACTGACCTGTTTTCCCAATTCCACTTTAACCATCGGCTAACTTTAAACCCTTATGGCTCATCACTGCAGAATGTTAGGCTTAAATAATTATTGGGATCGGAGGTTTAGAGGTGATGTTTACATTAGTTAATCATTTATTACTGGAAATGTGGAGTTGACTTTTGTTTGTACACGTAAATTGAGCAAATGAAACACTGTGAGATCTGCAATGATTTGTAGTTTTTTTTTTTTTTTTTTTTTTGTTAATTGGTATTTCTGACTGACTCTTCGTTGAAGTAATGCTGAAAACATCAGTTTTTACTTGGTAAAAGATTAGGGACTTATCGCACAAAATTACATGTTCCTTTCTATCCACAAAAAGTTAATAGATTTTGAAACGATTCAAGTACTCAGCTTTACTTGTTGAGCAACTTACGCTCTAAATAATCATAATTATATTATTATTATTATGATTATTATTTCATAATTATAAAGGTGATATTTTATTATTTGATTTTATTCTAGCTATTTCTACGTATTAATTCGGTGTTAATTTTATTTTATTTAATTTGGTTCCATTAATTCCATTTGATTTCATACATAAATAAGAAACTGAGTTAGCAGCGGGACCATGGTATGGGATATAGGACCCAGTCCAAGAAATACTTTTATCTAGGAACTAAGATTTTATTTTAGTTCACTAGCGTGACTTGTCTTAAAAAGTTTTATTTGCAACCAAATCATTACCTGAATCGTACCCTTATTTTTATCCATCTTGGTGACGTGATTTGGCATAATTTAAGTGATACAACTCATGAAGCATATGATGAGAAAATCCTACTTACTGTGGAAAATCTCTAAAGCGCTCCATTCTACAGGCAGCCGACGCACATTACTTCTCGTGCACATTTATTTAGTAATCTCTTAATTATCTTTTTTTTTAAAAGTAGTTTTTACTTTTACTTTCATATTGTTTATCTCTTCTATGTCTCGTAATCTCAATGCCCTATTGTCCGGTCTTACTTTGATCTTTATAGCCCTCTTCCAGCTTCCAGTAGAAGGGTTTGTTCCTTAACTACCACGGCTTTGTAAAGGGCTGCTTTTTCCGGTTTTATTTCTTGTCCCTGTTTATGTTTTATACAAGGAGGTATAGTCCAATCATGTCGTTTAAAAGTATTTTGCATTGCTTTTATTCAGGAATACCTATGCTTTAATTTTTTTTTTCATTTTAGTTAAATATTCACATTGTGGAAATTTAAAATTATCTTATTTAACCATCTATTAAGATCTCTGTTACTTATTGATGTAGAAACATTAAGATTTGTTACTACTCATTGAAGTTCAACTCTGTATATTCAAATAATTATATATATATATATATATATATATATATATATATATATATATATATATATATATATATATATATATATATATAATTTCTATATATAATATATTATATATATATATATATATATATATATATATACATATATATTAGTTCTCACTACAAGCGGGTTTACCATAAAAAGTTGCTTGGTTATTTGAGTCATTCTCCTAGAAAGCGACAA
Source organism: Rhaphigaster nebulosa (assembly GCA_948150685.1). NCBI lineage: Eukaryota > Metazoa > Arthropoda > Insecta > Hemiptera > Pentatomidae > Rhaphigaster > Rhaphigaster nebulosa. Next base: position 108,811,032 of record OX411308.1, on the reverse strand, counting down.
TTTGATGTCCAAAGCGTTTTCCAAGCCCCATTATACTTTTTGAAGTAGATATAATTTTTCTTATTACAATACTTATTTTATCCAGAACCACTTTTTTAATTTTTCCAATTAATGAATTCTTTCAATTAAAAAAAAAAAAATTGAACAGTCAATTCCTCATTTCTCATCCGACTAAAGGGTCGACCTTCCTAACTTACATGTTCTGAATGAGGTTTTTTCAGAATGAATGGAGAGGTTGTGCTCGCATTAACGCATGGTATTCCTAGAGATTCGGTTTCAGGAGATTTAATAATTTTAAGAGAATTTTTTTCGAAAATCCAGAGACAAATATGTTGCTTGTGTCATTTTGTTCACGACGTTTCTCGAAATTTTGCTGTCACAGCTGTTTTTCCGCCAATTCTTTCTCTCCATTGGTTTTCCACGGATCTTAACAGTAGAAAGCAATAGCCGGATAAATTTCGTTAGGAAGCAGTTCGTTCTAGTGGCTTACACGGCGTCAGCGAGGAATCATCTGGCGGAGACAATAATTTTTGTAATGGAACTTTCGAGCACCTACACTGCTGTTCTAGAAGCGTCATCATGAAGAGAGTTCATGAAAAATACAAGAATAAAAAATAGCATGATAAAATACAATATTTTCTAAATTTGAACTCATTAAAAAAAATTAATATAAATTTTATTTTTTATCTTCAAAAGAAGGATTCAAGTTTAGAGGAACATGACAATTTTTGACCGAGGTCATTTTTTATCGATAATTATTGATGGTTAATAGTTAATTTTTCAGACTTTTTGGAGTATTTAAAATTTTTTGGAAGCTCTGATTCAAAATTGTCGCTTCATGTGAAAACGGTCCATATATTATTTACCTCGTTTATGAAGTTATCCTGAGAAAAGTTATTAAGATCTCAATTCTCAGATATGCCAGCCGAACAAGAATTCAGTCGTGGAAAACGGTACGCAATTTATTCGACCGCCGCTGCTTCTTACGAGCGCCTTAACCGAGCAAAGATAAATTCGAAATCACTGTAAAATATTAATGGTCCTCTTTGCTGGAAAGAGGCACAAGAACCCGTATTTCAATATTCTTGTAAAGGATATTTGAATAATTATCCGATTCTGAACGTTGAAAACTACGATGGCAACTATTTAGAGCTAGGCATGCCAGATTCCTCTGTTAGTAATATCAAAGCCGGCGTGTTTCAAGGCCTGGCTGGATACTTTCTCCACTTTTGTATTATTTATGCGACCAGCGCATTTCACGCATCCTTACTCCCGGTTCGACCGAACTAATGATACTGTCATGTATATTTGGAATTATACGAAAATAAATTATGCGAAAGAAGTTCTTCTAACAGCCATGAAATATTTTACTGATCTATATGCCTTAGGCACTGCAACTCATGTCGGAAAGTTATTTACGTATCTGTAAAGATTATGGTATCGAGACCAACTGTGGTGAATGAGAATTTCTAGTTGGTGTTAGTTTATATTCCACGTTGTATAGATCTCGGTTAGGAAAACTTGCATTAGAACAAATTAAATATATGCAACGGCTAATAAAGTTTAATTTTTTTTCCTTCCTATAATTCGTTGATTAGAAATTTTGACATTTATTTCCATATTTATTATGGTTCCCTATTAAATTACAAAATCAGAGATGAAAATTTAATAAATTTTAACAATTTGAAGTAGATCCCTTATCAAATTCCTCAGTCTTCTGCGGGTGTTGTGCAAGTTTATTAGTTGCAATATCCTGTTTGAGTTATTTATAAAAACGTGTGTATGCAGTTCTTCAGTTTTCTCTATATTTTACTACTTTTATCTTTCCTATCTCCCTTCTTCATTTTTATTTCATATGTTTAATTTATATAAATACGAGAAGTTATATAATTTATAACATTCGGCTATAGTAGATCAGATATTTTTTTGTTCTATCAGCGGCGCATCAACTATAGTCTAGGAAGACACTTCTGAGTTACATCCAGTCTCTATTAAGTCGGTACCAGACCTATCAAACGGTCGGAAAAAACAGAAAATTGATTCTGAATAATTATTATTATATCTTTACATTTCGAAATTGGTAGAATGACTCAGAGATTGTGATAAGTAAAGGTTTTAATGATGTCTCTGGATGTAAATACACTTGCAGATGCTCTTAGAACATTCACACCAAAAATAAATAAAAAGTTATTTTTCAGAAAGAATTTTCATACTGTAGGTTTAATGGGCTAAGATGATGTCATGTGCCTAAGTTAAGTCTTTGTCAGTCTTCTGAACAACTTTACATGAATGAATCTGATCGATAAATTTTACTATTACTAAATAATACATTTTTATCAAATAAGTATTTTAGTAAATACAAAAATTTCTAAACCTATAAATTTAGGATGACTATAAATCGCGCTGAATAGATTAAGTTACTTCTATGCAGCAAAAAAGGGGTTAAATAAATTGACCACGTCATCTTACACCTCTTGCGGTATTCGTCTTCTTGGACTGGCTCCAAGGTGGCAGTATTCCAGTGTGGTGTCATCGTTCGACGTGACATGGCCAAGCTGCACTTTCATGTTTTCATCACCCCCTTGTTTTGCAATTATATATGTTAATGAAAACTATTTTTTCTTTGATTTTTTTTTATTCAGTTTATTACAAAAACCTTAAATATTTATATACGTATTTTCTAATCTGTCCAAAATTAGCTTCAACCTAAAAATATGTTTCAATGTGTTCAATCAGAAAAAGTTAGATTCCTATAAATTTCCAATGGTCCTGCCTTTTATTTTTGATCTTTGTTTTCTTTTATATTTTCGGCAAATTATGTTTTCTGCTAATTGATTAGTTCTTTTTGTGTTTTTTCAGATATAACAAAATTAACAACTTTATGGATAGTAATTTATAGCATCAATTGAACATGGAAACGAGCTATGACTACTAATTCTTGTCGATATTCGCATCAATCCCTCATAATTCGGTTCACATACATTATGATCTATGAACGGAAGAGGATTACGATGGATATCATATTGGAATGTTGGCTCTTCAGGCTTATCTGAAGCTTACTCAACAAATCAAAAACATGTTGGGGTCAATTCATATGAAGTGGTAGCTTCACCATTTATAATTTTTCTAATAATTTGTATGTTGATTCCTCCATGTTTCTAGAGATGAGGAATTTTTTTTTTCCTTGGCCGTTTATAAATGATACCCATTTTTCTTCAGTTCTACCGGCCAATTTCATTTCATTAAATGCAATCATTTGCGGTTTCGTCGATAGTTCAAGAACTGTATGACTGAGAAAGATCAAATAGACACCATCTTAAAGGAAAGGCTTTAAGCTAAAAACTTATTAATAGTACATTTAATGTGTTCTTACTCCTAATACGATAAAAATTGACCTGAAGTTTAACACGGAAACTTTAAAAAAATTTGCGTTTTCAAACCATTTTTTCTCTGAGAAGGAGTGCCATAAACAATTTATCTATTAGTGTGGTAGGTAGGTTCCTTGTAGTAGGTCAACCAGAATAAATATAAATCCTAATAAATGTATCATTGTTTTTTGTGATTTTTTAAAACTTGAAATTATTAAAAAATTTCAAAATTTGTCTTTTAATATCTCCGATGGGACTGGATTTAAATCTCTGAAATTCACAAATGTTAGTCTTTGGAAGAGATTTATGGCAAATGAAAGCGTTATTTGTTTATTTGCTTGGTTAAAGCTTGGAAACTTTTCGAAAATGGAAAAAAACTGGAAATGCAAGCATGTGCAGTTTCCTCGATAGTTAAGCAACCATATGACTTATTAAGATCAAACAAAAACCATTTTAAAGACAATGTTATAAGCTAAAAAAAATTATTCTTAGTATATTTGATTTATCCCTACTCCCAATATAATAAAAATTGACGTGTAATATCTCGCTTAAGTTTGAAAATGTCCGTTTTGAGTTTGGTTAAGACAGTTATTTGTGTGTGGTGATAAAAGCACTGTCGTTCTTGCCCACTAGTATTATAATATATACACAGCCAGCAGTGAGCTTTCTCTCCCTCCGGTTTATTTTATTAATTTATTTTATTATTAATTTTATTAAATAAAAAAACAATACATGCAACATTACATATATATAAACACTTAATACAGCTCCTTGTGTTACCTACTGGTATTTTAAGGCTATAATTACGTTGTCCGATTACTGTGTGCGGTTATATTTAAGTGGCATTATTGCCTTCCTTTATTTCTCTGAATGGAGATGGATGCCATTCTGCTGGCAATTTAGTGTTTTGGGTTTAGACTACTTAGCCCATACCCCTTCCCTCGGCGGCAACATCGACCAAGGGGAATTTAGTGCCTTGCCACCTCCCAGGCCTGGATGGTAGAGAGATATTTCTAAAGAGAGGGTTAGCGCAGGCCTTTTTTATTTATTTTTTTTCTTCTTTTCTCTCAAACAAAACAGACCATTAATAAAACACATAATTGAAACATATAAAACTTCATGTACTTTACCTTTTTCTACCTGTTGTTACTGGAAGGTCTGTTAACTAGTTACAAAATTTAAATGATACTTCCCTAAGAACACATAGAGGAGCAAACGTGGATTCGAATCACTACCTCAGTATTGCCCGTATAGGTGCCCGGATCACCACGAAACGGAACTCGGATACTGGAGAGGGTGTGAAGAAATTCAATGCTCATAAATTGAAGGACCCTGAAGTGTGTGAAACCTATCAACAACACCTTGAAATTAAGCTAGAGGAGGAACTAAGGGATAGGAATGACACAGTGGATAAACAGTAGTCCGGAATTTCAAGAGCGCTGGAAACTGCTGCAGAGGAAGTCCTTGGATTACAGACAAGAAGCAGGAGGTCTCCTTGGATTCATCGATGATGAATGAAGCGAAAAATGAAGCGTATAAGAAGGCCATCCAGCGCCATACACGTCTAACACAGGAGACGTACCGAAATAAAAGAAAAGAGGAAAAGAGACTGCACAGGAGAAAGAAGAGAGCATGGGAGAACCGCAGGATGAAGGGTTTAGAAAACTGCAGGACATCTCGTGGCACTCGCCTCTACTTTCAGAAGGTGAATGAGGGCCGCAATGCCTTCAAACCAAAAATAACTATGTGCAGGAATAGTGGTGCGCTTCAAAGAGAGAACTTTGAAGGAGAAATAGCCAGAGAAGAGGACGACTTCTCTAACGATGCCGAGCCACCGGATGATTAAGACATAGAAGCGGCCATGTGAAAAACAACAAGGCTCCGGACTTGGATGGAATCCAAGCAGAGCTGATACGCTATGGAGGAATGCAACTGAGAAGGGAGCTCTATAACCTCATTTTAAAGATATGAATTATCTACCCGCTGCACAAAAAGGGAGAACAGTTGGACTGCGACAATTATCGAGGCATAGTGCTCCTCTCATGTGTTTATAAAGTTCTCTCTAACATCCTGTTCGAGTGACTAGTTCCTCATGCCGAGAGAGAGATAGGCAAATATCAAGCGGGATTTAGGCGTGGGAGGTCCACATTGGACCAACTGTTCTCACTGAGGCTAATGCTGGAGAAATGCAAAGAGTATATATAGAACAGTTACCCACCACCTCTTCGTTGATTTTAAAGCCGCTTACGATAGTGTAACTCGGCCGGAGCTCTATCAGGCCATGTTGGAAATGAACGTTCCAACTAAACTGATACGCCTCGTGAAAATGACGATGTCGGGGTCGAAGTGTGCAGTACGAGTGGGGAGTGATCTCTCGGAGGACTTAAATACTAACTGCGGTGTAAGACAGGGGGATGCTATTACCTGTCTTTTTTTTAACTTCGCTGCAGAGAAAGCAATACGTATGTCCGGAATCCAACTCAACGCAACCCTCCTTAACAGTACAGTTCAGCTTCTGGGGTACGCTGACGATTTTGATATTGCCGCCAGATCGGAACGTGCATTACGAGAAGCGTTTTTGGCCATAGAAGATGCAGCAAAGAAACTTGGGTTGCACCTTAATGAAGCTAAGACCAAGTATATGAGAGTCGAAGGAGATGCACCAGGGACCGGTACCTTTGAGGCTGGACCATATAATTTCGAAAAGGTAAGCAGCTTTGTCTACCTCGAGTCTGGAATCAACTCCGGAAACGACATCTCTCGAGAAGTCAACAGGAGGATAGCAGCGGCGAGACGGTGCTACTTCGGCCTTGTGAAGCATTTTGGAAGCAGGTTCCTCTCGAACAGGACCAAGATCACTCTACAAAACCTTGGTCCGCCCTGTTTTAACTTATGGATCGGAAGTGTGGGCCTTTAAGAAACAAGATGAAAATAGACTTCTGATCTTAGAGAGATTAATCTTGAGAAGGGTTCTTGGCCCTGTTAGAGATGGTGGGATTTGGAGAAGAAAGAGAAATGCTGATGAGTTGGTAGGACGGGGAGATGGAAGAGGATATAGGGGATGGGTGTGCTTTAGAAGCGGATTAAAGGATAGTGTTGACAGGATTGAGTGGTCCCTTTCGGCCCTGCCATCTGGCAGGAATAGAGGGTTAAATGAGCCAGGGAGGTTGTCGAAGAACAGTGTCGAGTTGTAGTTCGTTGTGAATGTGTATCATGTTTCGTCTTTAGAGTGACGTTCGTTTGGTGATTTTTTGTAGGACGCTGTTTTGGAATTTTTGGAGAGACCTCAGGGTTGAGGGGTATAGATAGTGCAGGAGAGGGGCACCGTGAAGCAGTGTAGGCCTGAGGATGGCTTTGTAAATGAGGATCTTGAGTCTGAGTGATATTCCTGGTGTGTAGAGTAAGTGATTGAGTTGGTGTGTTCCTGTTTTTAAGGGTGTGCCGATTCTCTATAAGAGCTAGGATGTGATGTAGGGTTGGTCGGAGATGTGGTGGGGTTGGCCGGTAGGAGGGGATGGGGTTGTGCTGCCAAAACTGTCAAAAATTCGGCCATACCTACAATTGCTGTGGTAGGATTGTTGCCTGCTCATGGTGCGCAGGTCAACACGAATCGCCAAGCCGAAAAGGTGTGCCAAGAAATAGTCACAAAGCTAGGTCACTTCAGCATCCAGGTGAACCCGGCCAAGACGGACTGTGTAGTGTTCGCTATTCAAAAGGGGAAAAAATCAAGACCACAGACTCTCAAAGTGGCCAACACCGAAATGAGGCCCTCTAACTCAATAGTCTATTTAGGCATCAAACTGGACTGACAAATGATGCTATCAACCCATTGCTACGCTAAGACCCGCATGATGAGAAGGCGATCATATCAACTACTGCTGTCGCCGGCTCTCTCCCACAGGTTAAAAATCAAGATATATAAAAGCATATTAAGACCAGCTCTTCTATATGGAGCTCCGCTATTCACGCACCTCAGAGAAGGAACACAACGCCATCTATAACGGTTCCGAAATACCGTATTACGGAAGATGGTGCGATCTACGACGATGAAGAGGATGAAACCAGAACAACTACACGGTTTCTTCGACCTGCCCACGGTTCCAGAGTTTATTTGACGAAGGCATATAAAATTCTTCCACTCCCTCCAAGCTACCACTAACCCACTCTTTAAGACAACGCCAGCATCAACTCCAGTGCGATGGCAACAAACTTTGTAAATATTGTAAATATATGTCTTAGTTTAAGATTATTAGTAATAAGTAAAATGTAAAGTAGTACAATACTAAAGTGTGCCCTAGCATCTTATCATAAGTCCAATGAAACATAAGAACAGAAAAGAAATGAATAACCCGAAACTCCTTAAAATGTAGTTAACTCTACATAAAAAGGAGAAGTAAAAAAATATCTGTATATATAACTTGTATATACCAATTATAATAAAGACAATTTTCGTAAAGGTTTCTGGAAAAAAAAAAAGAAAAAAAAAGACACCTCCAACTTTGTGAATATTCTATTGCTCTTACTAGATTACGCCTTAAGCTGTCGAGGACCATTCTTTTCACTTGGAGTAAACCTCGACAGACGTTTACGTTGCTCTGTAAGAGTTTGAATATTTTCTGCCCAATTTCCATTAGCCCACGGCGTAATGGCAGTTGTCATACTCTCTGTTGAACTGGAGACTTCGGAGTCAACCAGCCGTGGACAGAAGAGGTCGTCGAAGATTGGACCTTAGTTACCAACGGCCAACACAAAAAACTACAAATCCCTTTTTCCCCCTATTATAATCAAGCCAGCCATATCTGCGGTTGAGCTAAAAAATTCCTTCCTAGGGAACGGAATCGAGAATTTCTCGATCCGCTCATCTAAGGATGAAATAAAAATATTCGTCACAACCCAGACGACAACATCATTGAACTCTTAAATGAGAAAAATGATATTGACTACCTATGCTCCTCGGGGCACAAAGCCACTGAAAAATTCATTATAGAAGGGTTTGACTTGGATCACTCCTTGATATTCCTGCAAAATGCGTTCCAGACCAGCCTTTCCGGGTTTACATCTTTCTGGAGAATGCGCAAAACGAGTGAAAACGGTGTAAAAACCTAATTACCAAACCTGATTCTGACAACGGAATCAAACACCACTCTCAAAGACATAGAAAAAGCTGGTGCAATAGACCACATCTACTCAGTTGAGAAACTGAAGAACATTGCTGGCCCCAGGTAGTGCCATAACTGCCAGGAATTAGGCCATACAAAAATATAAACAACTACGTTGTAGCGACAACCACAAGACAAAAGACTGCCCCAGAAATATCCCCGCAAAATGTGCAAACTACGGTGGCCCACCTGTGGCCTCTTATCGCGAATGCCAATCTAGGGTTAACCTCATCAAAACTAAGTTTCAGAAAAAGGTGATCAGACCCAACATCACCCAGCAGACCGCATCTTGCGCTCCTACCACTACCTCCAGCCCACACTCCTATGCAGGGGTTGTATTAAACGGATAACCGGCCCCACCCCCACCTTATCAACCATCCACGGATCAACCCCCATAGGTTGAAAATCTAGTCTCTATGTTTAGTGACATGAAGACCATGTTTCATGCCCTCATGAGCACGTTGAATATTGTGCTTCAACATGTTTTCTGAGGGAAAACGAATGGATAGACACTCTATCCTAAACTATGACATAACAGGGCTCGTAAAGCGTAAGCTCGAGCCAGTGTATGACTGATGGCCTCTCACAGGCCATTTTCGTGGTTACCAAACCTTGAAACAGACTTGATTCACAAATCCCCGGACAAGGTGGCGTCGCACTCCTGGTGCGTTATGACGTCCAATCAAGCCTGGTAAACAACAATACACTCAATGATGAAAAACACACAGTCGTCACCATACAAGTCATACTCAAAATCACATCCAGAAGGAAAACTCGACACCATCAAGACATTTCTACAAGAAACTGAAACTGACAGACAACATATCATTGTAGGAGACCGCAGTGCCAAACATCATGTGCGGTACTGCAGTAGGCCAAATGCATTAGGAAATCACCTGACTAAAACAAAGTACACCAATATTCATACACATTTACCATTTATACACATTCAGGCATCACTCAAACCCGGCATACACATCCACACTGGATCTTTTACTCACACACTGCACAACATTGGAATTCAGTGACAATGACCTCATAATCGTGCTATATCAACTTGGCTGGGACACAGCAAGAACCCCACCCACTCCCTACAAATACAATTTCAAACAAACAGACTGGAAACAATACAAAAATACAGTATACACTAACATACCCTATATCACACCACTCACGAAAACCCAAGACATAGACACTGCCATAAGCACATTACCAACGGATTCAAGCCCCGGCAGGCATCTAAGAAGGCGAAGGAAGCGGTGCCCACGCCCAATTGGTTAACGCCTATTGTCCCCACCGAGCCACCGAAACCCAGGCGACCACCACTCATCGTTGTCTCACCGCCGATATCTCTAACTTTCGAGAAGACAATACTGATCGGCAACGGAGTTAGAAAATTTACAACTAACTCGTCCGACCGAGAGACAAGGATTTACCTAGAAACAGAAGTAGACAGCATGAAGGTGCAGATGCGAAAGAACGACGGCGTCCAGTTCCACACTTTCGCACCACGAGGAACGAAAAGATCCAAGAAGTGGGTCTTATTCGAATTTGATCAGAAGGTCGAAGAAATAGCGGAGGAATTCAAACAAAACGTCCCGGGCTTCAGGATGGCGAGGAGACTGACGAAGGTCATCCTACCAGCTTTGTGAATATTCTATGCTCTTACTATATCCAGCTGATAACTGGAACACTGACTGGAACTGGTCTCATGGCAGATGGAAGATTTGGACATACTTTTTTCTTCTTACTTTTGGCTGAAGAAAAACCTTAATGACAGTCATGCGGAAATAACAATAATTTACATGATTTTTCGATTCTCGCCAAATTTAAGAACAGCAAAAGGCATTGATTTATCTGTTTCTTTCAGCCAACCACTGAGAGCGCGGCTACATGAAAAGCCACAAATTTTCCGAGCTCAGGGTTTATCCTGATCACTTACTTGGCGTCCAAAGTACAACTCGTACGCCTTCTTTATTAAGGGAGTCAGAGTTTTCGATTACACTTGAATGTGACTTCACCACAAATATAACAGAAACAGTCTGGATTGTTTTTGTTTTTGGATTGTCGCGGCATATTAGATTTGAAACAGAACACTGGTTTTAGCGAGGTCAAAATGAGAATGAACAACTTGATTGTGAGTAACCGTTCTAAACTGGGGAACGAACAATAGCAAGAGGGTGGGGAAAGAGCTAAGTTTAGACGGCCCTCCTGAGGCTGGTACTTGGGGAAGCCCTCTAGGAGACAAACAGTGGACCCTTCTTTTCTCCTGTCTTCAACAAATCTGCCTGATAACTCTACTGCTGGATAATGGAACGACATGGTAATTGACCTAAGACATTTTTTGATCCAAAACAAATTTGAAATAAAATGGTGCCTGATAGAGATTTTCTGCCTTTGGATTCGTGTTTAGTATACCTCAAAACACTAAAAAATAACATTTTAGTTACGGGAGGATTTTGATGCAGAAAAGTGTTATATGCGTTTTTCTTCTACCCTGAGGAAAGGTTTTTGAAACTAAATTGGTGTTATGATCTTATATACTCTTCTAATTAGTAGTTCAAGTTTCATCAGCTGGCAAATTATCCAGATTGTTTTTTTTGTTTTTTTTAGTAATAATTGAGTGTTACGCATATTTTTTTTTATTTTAGACAATATTAATTTTGATATTCTAAAACTGCATAAATGAAGGGAAAAAAAATGTTCTCCTATTGGGACAATGCCAGGCAGGCCACTCAATATTTCATATGTTTTATTTGTTTCAAGAGTATTAAAAAATAGATTAAGGTAATAACAAAACTTATATTATACTAACAATAGTATACTGTTCTATATAAAATACCACACAATGTTTTTACAAAATTACTTAATAACCATAGTATAATTTAATAATAATTACATTAGCAAAATGATCATATTATTACTCTAGTAGAGCTTGAACTATTTTTTATTTATAACAACATTTATTTAGAACACTCTGCTTGTCTTCTTTTCTGCAAAAGTTTGAATAATCGAGTCAAAATGCTCTTGCTGACATAGATAACATCTTATTTTTTATTTAAACTATAAAAAAACATGCATATTTATAAATTAGGTTACACTGTCACTGTATGATAAGAGTAGGGGATATTATTTATTATATATTGAAATGATTTTTTTTGTTTTATACAGTTGTTCAAAAAACTTTTTGACTATATACATTTTTTTAGTCAACTCTTATGGAGTCCCCTCCTCTCTCTCCGAAAGCCATCTATTTCAGACCAGAACGGACCATCTGGCAAACTTCAAGGATTAAAACAAGATATTGTGCCATTGAAAAACCTCTTTAAAAAAAAACTAGACCAAATTATGTGATCCTGATCAGACTTAGAATCGGGCTCACAATGACGTCCTCTCACTGATACCAGTCGCATGAAACCTCCGCTCAGTGAATCATGTAACACACCGCTGAAGCTACTCATTCACGGTCCAACATAGTAGGACTATGTTGTAGGACTATGGTAGCATTCATTCGTCCACTCACGGCCCTAATAGGTACCCGATCAGCTTTTCTAACCTATACTCATCGTTTATCAATATTTTAAAAAATATGAGTTTGTTTATGAACGTCGGATATTTGTCTTGCTATGGCGTTATTGGAAAAAAGGAAAAGTAATGTTTCGACGAAAAAAAATGTTTATTAATTGAATAAATTACAGTGATTTGAAAATGTAAAATGAAATGGACAGGAAGGATTATTAAAATTAATTAAGAATGGATAAAAAAATCATCCCTGCTTTATAAGATAAGGATAAATGATAAATAATTTACTTAAGTTTTATATTTGTGTCTATACGTTTTTATAGGTTTATACATTTTCATATTATTTTAATTTAATATAACTTAAATTAGTTATACTAGTTGAAAGATCGGGCCAAATTAATGATTATAAGCAAACTTAAAACAACACAAAACAAGGAAATTAAAGATGAGCCTTTAGTGGACAAAAATAATGTTCAAAATTATTAGTTCAAAATTGTCACTATTCAGTTTTAATCACATTATTTATTTAATATTTTAATTCAGTCCCAACGATAGAAGGTCACAGTGATGTTATAAAAAGGGATTTTGGCCGTGAGAACACATTTTCGTTAGCTTATTACCCTGTATGTTTTGGAAATACGTGTAAAATAAAATAATGAAAAAAACTGAAGATGTGTTTTCAAACCTTTTTTTTTAATAATTCTAATTATTAGTTTCTAATTAGAGAAAAATGATGAACGCATTTATAGTAGATAAAAAAACAAAAACATTTTAACCATAAAAAAAAAACATAGCGTAAAAAAAAAAACATAATCTAGGGAGAAAAAACTCAATCTGGCAATTATTGATTGATACTAAACAAATATTGATAACAATTAATGTAAACAAATGGAGTTTGTAGGAAGACAACCCCACTTCCGATCCAATGCGGTAGGATGTTAGGACCTAGGAATGCTTTAGGACGATTGGTCGATTGGAAGTCTACAAACATTCTGCACGCTCTATGTAGTCCTACACCCCCATTCACAGTCCAACGGTAGTCCGATATCTACTGTAGTCCTACAAAGTAGTCCTATATGTATGATCGTGAATGGTTGGCTTGACACTGAAGCACATTGTAACAACGTGTTCTATTTACTCGGACACCAGAACATAACACATTACACCTTACATTATGGCTGTATTTTTCATTTCTTACAAAGGACTGTCTTGAAGATATTGAAGATGAAATCAAGAATATATTCTAGTTCATTAAAGTCTTTAAGATTTTTCATGTCATTTTGTACTTATGATTATTAACTGCCAATGATTATGATCCGCCTGTGTAGATGCAATAATTATAAAAAAGTAAATAATTTAGTCTTAACATCATACCTCTTATTTCAGCCTGGTTTTAATAAAACTTTTTAAACTAATCTCAAAATTAGATTTTTAACTAATATTTTTTAAGCACCCAGGAACTTAAGTTAATCAGCTTTAAAAACACGGGCAATTTAACGTAACCATTATTTATGCAAGGAAATGCTGAAATAATCTAGAAAATATCGCATTGATGTTCCGCCAATTAAATGGGGTAAAAGAAATGAATAAAATTAATCCCAGAGAAATAAATTACGACAAGGAATTTCAACTCACTCGACCGCCCGTTTAGCAGTTTACAGAACTCAAATTAACTTTTAAGATTACAGATATGACAACGGCAACTTTCTAAAACCAGGGCTTGGAGATGGTCGGCCCAGATATGGAGTTTAAATAGATGCAATAAATTCAATGTGCGGGTAAAAGTTACCAATGAGTCGGCCTAATCCAACAATAACTCTATTATTGCTAAATCAATCTACAACATATCATAATTTGTTCTGAGCCGTTGCCTTTGTAAAATATTATTATTGTTCTGATGAGGAAAATACGAGAAAAGGAAATGTAGAGGCGATAATAATCTACTTTTGTAATGAAACCATTTATCATCGTAGAGCAAAAGGAAAAAAAAAAGCAAAAGAATAATTATACCATGAAGGGATTAATTTATTGATTAAGAATGCTCTTCGCTCAATATTTTTATTTAAGATACAAATACTACACAATTCATTGGCCAACAATATGTAAGGCGATCAACCTTAAGGATGTCTTAAAAACATTAGGTTAAAACATTCAAGTTACTTTTTGTTTTGATGTGTTGCTCTGTTAACGTCGTGATGATGAGTAGACTCGAGCCTGTGCTTTGCTTCCTCTTCCAAATACAATTTGCCATAACATAGTATATTAAAAATTTTCACCGACTCTCGAAAATGAACTAATTTTTTTTTTTTGTTAGGAATCTTAAAATCTAATAGTCAAGGAGAACTCATTTAGTTTCCAAATGTGGAGCAGAAAATTACTTCCTCAAAGTAGACCTTCAGGCTTACCTTCCTCCAATTCCATTGCTCAATTGCATTCTCTTGGATAGTATTCTTCCATTCACTGAACACTTCTGTACTCCTCACACGTCGACTCACCGGCATAGTTTCTCTTCAACCTATACTCTTAGAGCGAGAGATACTCCGCCTTTTTAGACCTCCTCATGAGATATATTCCAAAAGACCCTGCCTACTTAGTTCTTTATGTTCTTGATTCAGTTTACATTTTAAAATACAGCCGAAAACTATCACATCTTAATATACAAATGCATGTCTATTTGTACTTTTCTTACCACCTAGGTATAGAAGGTATTGTAATTTGGTCAAAATTTCTATGTGCAGTTTTCAACAGATCTGTATGTAGCCCTCTGTTTAAAAAAAATAACGCACTTTCAGTCATTGGCCTGTCTGCGTGTCTGTCTATCTGTGACATGATTATCTCTTGAACGGGTGGACTGATTTCGTTTTTTTTTGTTTGTTTTGTAGGGTTTCGATCTCGGATGACTCTGTACCAAATCGAGCACCTTGTGCACAATAGCGGAAAAACTTTCTATAAACTGTAGCACCAAAACAGATCTGATTAAATTTGTCTAAAATCTACACTTTAAAGCCATTTAAATTTTCATATAGAGTACACCTCCGAGTAAAAGCAAGAAAATAAGTTATGAAGAAAACAAAATTTTATTTGGGCATAAATAAAATATTATACATATTATATTTATGGTCATTTGAAATGTGAATAAATTACCTACAAAACAAAACATAAATCATCGAAATCGGACCATTATTAGTAAATATATAAGTGTATTGGATTTTTCAGCAATATTTAGAAAGTATTCTGTGCATGTTTCTATAGAAACCCGTTTAATTTTTTTTGTTTGTTTTTCGAATAATTTGAAAACCATACATCTCCCGGAACATTCCAGATGCTCATTTGAAAGATAAATAAATGGTATACAAAGAATAACTAAAAAATAATAATAATCATCATCTGACCAATACTAACAAACAATTTTTAAACTGGACTTTGCAACAAAAGCGGCAAGAAAAGTCATGCAAGTTGTCACACTAGATATTTAGGTACAATGTTTCTCCGAGACACTCATCTGTTTCTAAAAATGGAAAATTTAAATTTGTTCTAGACCTATTTATATTTATTATATTTTCCACAGCTGTACAGAGGATTACACTATAACTACAAAAAAATCTGGTGCGGTGCGCGCATCACACAACTTTCCCTTACTTAATAATTATAATTTTTAATATAATTTTAAAAAGTTCACATAATCAATGCTTGAAATAAACTCTGCAGCATTCACTTCTTCACATCTTCTCCCACTTCAGTACAATAAAACAGTTTTTTAAACAATTTTAGTACAACAATTCTGTACACTACTTATATATTTTAACTTCGTCAAGTTGAAAATATATTTTAAAAGTTTCGGGCTAGTTTTCATGGAAATATTTTCTTTCCATTAAATAATATGGAAGTAGAAATTATTAAGTTAATTTCCGCTTTTGCATTCTTAAATTACTTTATTACAGAGTATATTATTTATAACAGATTGGTGGGAGAAGGTTCGGTCGGATCCGTCTCCTTTCAGATGCGCTCGGTTATCCATCTAGGGTCTTGTGCTCCTCATAAAATTCGCTTTATCTTTGCTAATACTGGTCCGATTTTGATGATTCCATTATTGTTTTTTAGATAATTTAATTATCTTTCATACAATTCTATACATAAATTACTATAAAATACATGCTTTTTAAGTTATGCGCAAATAAAATATTCTTTTCATAATAACTTTTTTCGCTGCATTTCCTCGGTGATTTACTACTTAAATGAAAAGTTAAAGGCCTTTATGAAGAATAATTTAAGCAAGTTTCATAAAAATCGTTAGAGCCGTTTTTGAGAAAAATATAAAAAAGTGTAAAATCCATGACATAATAGCTAATTCCGGTTAGTCCGATACGCTGTATCTTTGCTTTTCACGATCACAATACTTCCCCTTACTATATACTCCGTGTACAGGTAAGGGAAAGTAAAAAAAAATATTTCACGATAAACTCTAATATTGGAAAAGTATTGATATAGCAATATATTTTTTTTAAATATCGATATTTTTGTTCGATAGATTTTATCCGAAATATCGTAATATCAATATTAAAATTGGATTTCCGGGAAACTGATATAATCTCTCCCCCCCAATAAAAAAAAATTAACAATGAACGGCGATTCGACAAACAAAGTACAAAAAAAAATTGTATTGTGGTGTGTTCGTATTAGTTATTACCATCTATAGTTACTATGTTAAAGTCAGCCATCTTCATTATGGTTTTTGTTAAGGATGTAAATATCGAACAAAAAAAAATGTATAACTCTCGATAACATATATACATATATAAATATGATATCTAGAGTTTTCAAATATATTGAAAGTGTAGTGCGCTATATCATTGAAAAATGCCGATATTTCGATATATCGGGCATTCATGTTTTTAATCTTTAACTGCAGAAGAAGAGTGTTTGCATTAAATTGAAGGCTAGGGTGTTATAAATTAACAAGTCTTAGATTTGTAACCGCTTTAATAGTAGCAATTAAATATTCATAAATAGGTTATCACAAAAAAAGTGTATTCATTTTTCAACATTAGCCAATCAAATAAAATATTACATACTAGTAACTAGAGAAAACATTAATTAATTCACTCAAATACAAAGAAAAAGGAAGGAAGAAATTCAATATTGAACGAATTACTAAAAACCTATCAAAGTACGTACATATTAACATTTATTATTAAAAATACTTATTACTAATAACTAAATAAATTACTAAAAGTAAATTACATTACTGAAGATCACAATTGAATTAACAATCACTGAAACCTAACAAACTTATAGACCTTGTAGACATTTTTTTTATTATTCATTTCATTGTTTTTCAGAAAAAATATCCGATTCCGATTCACAAATTTTAATATCGATATTACGATCGAGTTAAAACTATCGGACAAAATATCGATATGTTTCCTTTAAAATATTGATTTTTCAATACATCAATATTTTTCAACATTCTTAAAGCCTACTTCTTTAAAATAAGAGGGTTTACAAATCAAAAGTATCGAGGCCCATTTACTGCAATATCAATTTTTTTTTTTCGATATTCACATAATAAACTTTAGAAAAAAGTAAGAAGGAGCTATGATAGTTAAGAATTTTCTCTGAATGCATCTAATAAATTTCTTGTTGACTGTTGTTGCCGATGATTACTAACGGTATATCTGACAATTCATTTTCTGCATCAGATCTTTTGGAGATTAAAATCTTTATTTAACGTTCCATCAACTAACAAGTATTAGAAATTGTCTCGAATGTTAAAGAAAGGAGTGGGATTAAGAGCTGTTCCTAATTACACTTTAATGCTTGCGAATTTTCGCTAATTCTCTGTAATTAAACACCCATCAAGGATAATCAGGTTTGATTTGACATTGCCATCTGCTAGGGGAAAGTCTTAAAATTAGGGTCAAGATGAGCATTTAAAATTTTACATTCGATTCATGTAAGCTATTTTTCGAAACAGAAAGGCAATGTAAGCATATTAAAATAAATAAACATGAATAATATTATTGAAGAAAATAAATAGTACGGGAAAAAAACACTGCTATTCGAAATTTCTAGCTCTAATGAGTTTTAAAAAAATGTTGCCTAATATCTATGTTAGAAATGAATCGTGACAGTTGAGTATTTTCGAAAAGAGGAATTATGAGGTTTTATCAATTTGAAGCCTCATAATTTAGAATTTCGCGAAGGGTGAAATGTTTCTATCCTTTAATTAAGAATGATTGAACGCACAGGAAGAAAGAAAACTGATAATTTTGTTACGTAACCTTTTATGAATCGCTTCGTGAACCATGTGAACCAGTTCGGATACCCCAATAACCTACAATTCTCTTATACCCTACTTCTATACTGCCTTGACAATCCAAAAGGCCCTGACTGAAATTATGTTTCTAAATACATTTCTGTAATTTACTCTAAATCTATTGGTCGGATCCAAATCATTGGTTTTAGGGCTTTCTAATATCATTAAAAGGTGTATTTTTTTAGATAAATTCCAAATGTATATGAAAATAAGTTGGAGTTAGGTCCTTCTAACTTATCAGGGCAGAATTATACAATACCTAAAAATAATTGAAAGCAGTAAAAAAACAAAATAATAATTAACCACCCCCTCAAAATTTTAGATTTTACGTTTCAAGAAATCTAGAATCCAAAAGAAGAATAAAAATAATTCGCTCGTCGGCAGTCTGCCGTCCGCGGCTTTTCTCTGAGACTACTGGGCCGATTTTTTTTCAGATTTGGCACTGAAGTCCCAGGTCACCCACCCTAGGGTGATCCTCGGAATTCGGACACTACCTTCAGCCATTAGAGCATTAGATATTTCATATGCCCACATCTCAGGGACTTATGAAGATAGAGGAAAAATATGTAGTGTTTTAGAATTATTATACCAAACCTTAAAAAGCTTTAATAATAAACCATTGTGTGGTAATTTGTAGCGTTCCTTTTTTGATTCCCTCTAACAATTTCCTGTTTTAAAGCTATAGGTATAGTCTATAGGTTAAAAGCTGGACTGCTTTATACTTATACTACGGCTAGCACATAATGCATTTAATAAATGTCCTGTTTATTTGTTTATAGTTATACAGTTTATAATTGCTTGGGGGTATCTATCCAAACTCTAATCTACTCGGCTCCAATATCCTCTTCTCCTATTACATTTTTTAGATAAATTAAAGCTTTTATCTATAGAGATAAGATATTCAGTACAGTAATCGTTAGTTAGAAATCATAAAATTTAGAAGTAGTATGATATCGCAATTTTGACGGTCGCTCTAATTTTATTCTTAGTACTACATTGTTGGTCGAATCCATTAACATACCAGAGTAAGGCGGTATTTTTTTCGTGCTTCCGCATGAAATAAAATTAATCCCTCGGACCCCGCGATCGAAACAAATTATTGGATTGCATTATTGCCATGGTTTTATCGGAATACTTATTTCTCGTTCTACCAATTGTGATTTGGTAGATCTCTCATCAATTAACCGTATACCATAATTCTAATTGAGCGAGTAAAGCTTTGCCATACATTCAAGTGCTTAATTCAAATACACTGGGAAAAAAGGCACCCACTTGTGTTTAGTAACACGAATTCCAGAAGAGGAAATGCTTCTGTCTGATTCATTGGAAAGTTTCTATACCCTCAGGCATTTCCTTTATCAGAACTTCGATCTCTTTAACTATTTCATTATACCCCACCTATATTTCATCATCTGCTCTATTCATTCCTTTTTATTTCAGATCATTCTCTAATTATTAGTTCCCCGTTCTATTATACCGGTTATACATTTTTACTTCCTTGTACGAAGTAAAGGAAGTATTGTAATCGCGAAAATTTTCGGTTTTCAGATTTCAACGGAAATATCCATTTTTACCATCCCTGAATCCATTTTGACTAGTTTCGTCGTGGCGTCTGTACGTACGTACGTTCGTTCGTTCGTATATAGCATAATTCAAAAACGGTTGCCGCAGAAAGTTGAAATTTTGTATTTAGTATTGCTGTAAAATCTAGTCGTGAACCTCCTTTTTTGGTCATCGCCCAATCACCGGAAGTGGTACTTTACATGAAGGTCATAATTGATTTCCATCAAATATTATATTAAAATACTATGTAAAACTTCTCAAATTTAATATTTATAACTTTTATATTGATTTAAATAACATACTAGATTTTGGTTTCAATTGGAAAACCGGAAGCGGTGCTTTACTTGAAGGTCATATTAGACTTTCATCAAAAATTATATTACAATATAATGTAAAACATCTCAAATTTGGTAAATAGGACTTTTATATTGATGTGAATGTATTTACTTTATTTTAGTTAAAATTGGTGAGCCGAAAACGGTACTTTACTGAAGGTCATAATAAGCTTTCATCAAAAATTATATTTAAATAAAATACATAAATCATATGTTTCGGTAATAAAGGTTACAAACGCAATTTGGTTTCCAATCCAATTAAACATTTTTATTACTTGTTTTAAGTGTTAAAATTTAGTGTAAAATACTGGTTTTCCTCCGTATTTGTGTGTGTCAATAGATGGATATCGCGACGCCGAGTGTCGTTTTTGAGATTCTGCGATCTTCGGAAACTAGTACCCAAATTCAGGATCACTTTTTGAGCCACCGATTTATAGTTTAATAGGCGTACAAGGAAGTCATGTGTTGTCCACATCAGATATTTTTATTTCGTATGACCCTTTTTAGGTGTCGAGGCCTAGATTATTTTGTTAACTTAGTGACCTAGAAGCGACGGATGTTTATAAATGTTAACTGCATAGTTTCTAGTTGTAATTTACATTTGAAACTTTTGAAGGTATATCACGCAGTAACGGTGATAATCATTTAAAATTATGTATACAAAAAATGTACAACCATGCATTGACATATTTTACTTATTTGTAGTTTATTTATTACTTATTAAATAAATGATCACTGCAGTATTAAATTTTCAATTAAGTTATTAAATTCATTTCAAAATATCTGTTTTATTTTATTAGTTTTTCCGAGAAGACCACCTTAGACGAAACTAAAGTACACAATATTCCTTCATCTTATGACGAAATTTCTTTACATAAAAGTAAAAATGCAATTTATGAATGCACGTTGCCTGCTGCATTGCACCAGTGATAGAAATCAGTGGCGATTTGTTCAAGACCATTTCTGGTTTCCAATTTCCAATCCCAATCTTCCGCGCCTTTCGTTGCTGAACCTGGTGGTGCACCCTAAAATTGTGCTAAATGGCTGTTGTGGATGGTAGTCCTTCTAACTTGGAAGAGGCTCTAAACGCTGACCTTTTATACGATACGAATCTGAATTGGTTCAAAGAGGATGCACTCCTCTCACTTTGATCATATACAAAGGCGTAAGATGTAAGATGTAAAGAACTTAAATCTGCTGGGACTCACTCTCATACTTCCATAATTTATTGTGAATCTTGTTCATATACACCAAGTATGAAGGTATTTTTATGCATATTCTATGAAATTTAATATAATAAATGACCATAATTAGCGTAACATGATAGAGTTTATGGAAATCGGACGTGAAGACCCATAAATCGCGTTTTGCCACTTTTGGGAAATTTAGCCTCTTTTCAGCCTATAGAGCGGCTTTACGGCTTATCGTAGAAAAAAATTTATAAACAAATTGCTAGACATTTTGCCTACTATAATATGGTATAGAGTGGTCTTCTGGGGGAAAAAAAATAGTTTCAGAGATATAGTCGTTGGTGAAAAACTAGAAAAAGTGTCACCATACATTTGACGTTTTTGTAAAATCATGGTTCCGGGCATGATATCTGCCAGAAAACCTTAGATTCGAGTTTAGACCCAAAAAACTAGGAAATACCAAAATTTAGGTCTATAGGATATAAAGTAAGCGGGTTCTTTCACTTTAAATCTCGAAACTGTTGATTTTTATTTTTTAAATTAAATATTACCGACTCACCATATTTTTCTACTTTTAGTAAATTTCATTTGCATTGAATTTCTTACAGAGCTAGTTAAATTTTAATTTATGTGCCGCATTGAATTATAAATTGGTGACAACAGTAATATGAGTCAGCGAAAAAATGACTATTTCATCCCTAATTATCAGTATTCGCTGAAGTCAAAGGAAGTTAGTTTCGGTTGAATAATTCCGGGTCATTTCCGTAGCGAGGCTCTTTTGATCTTCACCTCAGAAATAGATGTCTCAGATTTATCAACGCCGTTCTATATCTGCTGCAAAAACCAACTGCCGTATGTGTGATTTGTTAAATACAACCAAGGTGAATGATTAAAAAAATTGAACTTTGCTAAGACAAATTAGTATGTCATGAAGCAATAATCTTTGGATAGTAAGATAGTAAAGATTTAATACGTGCTCATTCAAGGAAGATATTAAATTGCAGGCCAAATTTTCATTTGCGCTTAAAGATAGAAATTTTGAAGCAAGCAGTTGCTATGCATTGACTCAATTTACCATTTCGTCAAACTTATTTATTACGAATCCAATAGTAATTATGCATGTCTACAATTTTTATTTTTTTTTTTACAAAAAGAGGTTTTAGTTTTGTCAACTGAATTGTATGTAGTCTTTGGTGTAGATTTCAAAAGTGATTGAAAACAAATAGCATCCTTTTGGGAAAAAAAAAACACAAAAAAAAACCAGATCAGTAGAGATCCGTCACTGGTACCATTCCGCCTTGAAGAAAACACTAAATACAGAATTTCAGCTTATTTAAGTTAGTATCGAGATGTGCGAATAATTTAATAAAAATCGAACAACCGAAGGGGATGAGAGAAACACGTTGAGACCCCCAAAAGGCACTTCCCTAACACCAACTCAATTTATGTACACATTTTTAACCCTATTACTTAATTTGATAGAGCTGTAGAGGTGTGCAAAACTTAAAAAAACACCAAAATTTCAAGTCAACATTTCGAAATATTTACAGAAACTTATCCATACTTTTATGATATCGTCCTGCTTCAAATAAAACCCTACATACCGAATTCAGCTCATGTGATCAAAAAGGAGTCGCTGGAGGTCCCCATATGTAGCGGGAAATATATATATTTCCCTATATGTAGCGTGAGATATATATATTTCCCCATATGTAGCGGGAGATATATATATTTCCACATATGTAGCGGGAAATATATATATATATGTATCGTATCGTATAAATATATACATATTTATATTTATTATATATATTTATACTGTATCGTATAAATATATATAATATGTATAAAAATGTATATATATATATATATATATATATATATATATATATATATATATATATATATATATATATATATATATATATATCCAAAAGTTCCATAATCGTTTATTTTATTTTATTTCGTTTAGAGGTTTTAAAAAAAAACATCATTAAACAAATTAACGATGCTTTATATGTCAATATAATTAAGATGTTGTTTTTATAATATCAATATTTCTGAGCCGATAAAATCAATAACAAATCTGTTCTGATATAAATAACATAATTTTTTTATAACATCGATATTTCTGTACTGATACTGATTAAGATATTATTTTAATTAAGTTCATTAACAGCAGGAGTTAAATATTAAGGAACAGGGTCAATTCAAGGTCCTTTTTCTATATTCAAAACTTAGTAGTACAATTTTTTGTTAACTTTCAGCTATTTATTATTTTAATATTTATTATTATAAATCCCAATTTTATTAAATATTATTTAACAATTAATTTTTTTGTTGAGGTAGAGCGAGACCCTGTATATTCAGATTTAATTAAAACAGCGATGGAAGGTCTCCAATAATTAATTATATTTCTTTTAATCATTTACACGAGGGTAATCATGATATGAGGCAGTTTCACAACTCACTGGGCATCTTAAAATGTATGATATTTGCAAAAATGGAAAAAACTTATCACTAGGAAAAAATTATAACATTGTAGTGATGCTTTATGGTAACCATGCGGGCCATGGTTCGGGACCAACATGGTCACCAGAAGGCATATCTGCAATGTTATAATTTTTTCCTGGAGATATGTTTTTTCCATTTTTGCAAATTTCATTTATTTGAAGATGCCCAGTGAGTGGCGAAACTTTCTCAATATCATGACTACCCTTATGTAAAGGATTAAAAGAAATATAATTAATTATTGGAGACCTTCCACGGCTATTATATTTGAAATAACTTGTTATAATTATTTGACATTTAATTTAACCTTATTTTTACAAATTATAATTATTTAAATAATTTCTTAATGAAGCATATTTTTAAATAAATAAGGATAGTTCCAACTTCAGTTGTAATAAAAATGTAATATATAGATCAGAAAATCTGAATTTTTTACAATTTTGTTCTATATTTTATATTCAGTAAACCTTTTTAAAAATTCCGCATGGAAAATATGAAATCTTTTATTTGTAAAGCGTTGGTTGCAAAAAGTGGTTACAGTGGTCTGTTGCATCAGTTTTTTTTTTTTTTTTTTATTGAAGTACAAAGGTTCAAATAAATTTTAGTCAATGACTTGGGTATGGAAATGTTTATGGTTAAAAATATTGCTTTACATGAATAAAATGGAAATATCCGAAATTTTCCATCTTATAAAGAATGTATGCTGTTCATTATTCGCAACAATTTTCAAAAATACTACTATTACTGCCAACAAGTAATTTAATAATTACTGCCTGAATAATACTTTTAGCATTAAGAGAAAATGTTCGTAGGTTGGATTTAATAATGGAATCCTTGGCATTTAAACCTTTATGTATTTTGTTCCTATATTCTTAATATTTTAATTTTAGTCTAATATATAATTAATTTTAGCTGTATTGGGCGAATTGTAAAACATTTAAATGTTAAGTAATACTCACGTATTACTTAACATTGGTGGTGTTTATTAAAAATAATAAAAATATTTTACAACGGAGTGATTGAAAGAATAGATTGATGTATAATTCCATCCATTCATTGGTGTCTCCAATTAGTGTCTGTTTCAAATTTACCATCCATTTCATTAAAATTGTATTTCTCCAGCCAATTTCCTTTGTCGCAAAAGAGGACTTAGACGAATTAAGCCTCAATAAAATAGGGATGAAAATCCTTAGTTGGAAAATGTCATTTCCTTTATTATATGAAATATGCCTCCTTTTTTTTATTCTTCTGTAAATAATGCGTATATTTTGGCTGATATCGTGTATTTGACGAATCAATTATGGTGTCCTTGTAATGTGTCATGAGGTCTATTTTAGTAATTTTATCGGACCTATGATTTCGTTGATTGGATTATAAAAGCTTGTCATGTTAAGGCCAAAATAGCTCCTTATGGTTAGCGATAATGATTTAGAGAAAAAATATTGATTTTTTGAAAAGATATATTTTTTTTTTTTAGTGATTCACGATATAGAACCATTCTTTTTCCCGTCATTACATACTTCTGTGTGATCTAGGTAGCTCTGTTTAGTGAACCACGTTCTCGAGGAACGTACATCATCACAATCTCAACGAACCTTTCGATTCTAAACTCGAGGTAGCTTTTATTTATAATCTTTAAACATTGAAAACAGCTCTTTGTGATACCAGAACTATTTTGATTTGTTCCCTAGAAAGAGCGTTTTCATTCATGTCTAGAAGGTTCGAGCAGTTGTTTTTAGTGTACGACCTTACAGTATCATCGGGAGATAGTGTGGTCAACAATATATTCCGCATGTTTTATTAGTCCCCTCATTAATATCAAATACTGGTTGAGTTGCTAATGGAAACATCTTTCCAACGATCCGTACTATAGATCCCTCATAACTGAATATACCACAAAATAGTAACCACTTCCATTTCTTAAAATTTGGTTTCGATTTGTTTTTTACTTCCTTGTACGAAGAAAGGAAGTATTGTAATCGCGAAAATTTTCGGTTTTCAGATTTCAACGGAAATATCCATTTTGACCATTCCTGAATCCATTTTGATTAGTTTCGTCTTAGTGTCTGTACGTACGTACGTTCGTATCTCGCATAATTCAAAACGGTTAGCCGTAGAAAGTTGAAATTTTGTATTTAGGATGGCTGGAAAATCTAGTCGTGAACCTTGTTTTTTGGTTATCGCTCAATCACCGGAAGTGGTACTTTACTTGAAGGTCATAATTGATTTCCATCAACAATTATATTAAAATATTATCTAAAACTTCTCAAATTTAATATTTATAACTTATATATTGATTTAAATAACATACTAGATTTTGGTTTAAATTGGAAAACCGGAAGCGGTGCTTTACTTGAAGGTCATATTAGACTTTCATCAAAAATTATATTACAATATATGTAAATAATGTAAAACATCTCAAATTTGGTAAATAGGGCTTTTATATCGATATGAATGTATTTACTAGATTTTGGTTGAATTGGTGAGCCGAACCTTGAAGGTTTAGTACCTTTAGTACCTTACTTGAAGGTAATAATAAGCTTATTGTATTTAAATCAGATTGTACAGAAATCAGATGTTTCGGTAATAAAGGTTATAAACGCAATTTGGTTTCTAATCTAATTAAACATTTTTATTACTTGTTTTAAGTGTTAAAATTGAGTGTAAAATACTGGTTTTCCTCCCCATTTATGAGATCAACAAGTCTGCAGCAGGAGAATAAGATATGAGCTAAGCTAATGATTTTTCTGCTTAAAATGTCGAAACCGTCGATTTCCAATGCTTTATCTAGTGATATTGACAGTTTTAATGTTGTCACGGAACATGAAGAAATCTGTTGGAAACTAGTTACCCACTGAAGGAAAAAGACATATAACAACGTAATGAGACCTCCAGAAGCAAGTGTTTGTGTGTGTGTGTGTGTCAATAGCTGGATGTCGCGACGCCGAGTGTCGTTTTTGAGATACTGCAATCTTCGAAAACTAGTAGCCAAATTCAGGATCACTATTTGAGCCTCCGATTTATAGTTTAATAGGCACATAAGGAAATCATGTGTTGTCCACACCAGATATTTTTTAAATAGGAACACAAACTCAGAAGTTTATTGATAAATTGCGATCCTAGGTAACCGCGGTTGCCATATGATTACCTAACTATTTAATTCCTGTCACATAGTTTGGTAGGAGAATGAGCAATTGCTAACAATGGATGTCCAACAAAGGACCCGTATTATTACAATGGCCCAATTTATTCCATCACAAGTATTACCCTTCACGCCATTTATTCGATAAAAATCGATCCAACGTACGAGACAATTGACTAGCTTCCTTGACCTGGAAGATTACATAATTTTATGTTTAAACACCGCTGGTTTCCAAACAGTTCCAAAACTAGCTCGGTAATAACAGGAGATAATGCGGTCGCTGGGTAGTTATTATAATGAAGTAGCCTAGATAGTGATAGTGGTTCCAACCTACGTTAGTTATCTGCTACCCGTGACCTGTGGCAATAGCTTTAGTCACAGTGTAGTTGATTAGTTCGTTCTGAACTTTATTATGAGGGCTGTTGTATTTTAAGCTAGTGGCCTAATTTTTTTTTAATTGATTTTCACTTTACTTACCGTATAGGTAACGAATATATTGCATTCGGATCAAATTTTCAAAGTGCAGTTATCAACGGATTTATAAGCTTCAGAAACCCTGAGTCCAAAAAACGAATTTTTGGCCATTGGTTTTGTCAAAATTATCTCTTAAATGGGTGGACGGATTTTGTTAATTACAGTTTGGTTTTTATGGATTTGCTTGGGAGTTTTGATGAATATAAAATCATTCGAAAGGAAATTATCTATCATACAAAAAATAGAAAAAAAAAAGAAATCCATCCAAATCGGTCCAGTATTAGCAGAGATATGGCGTTTTGAACTTTGTAAACATGTTATAAATTATTTTTAATAAGGACAATAGTTCACCTTAGTTTAGTTTTTGATAACTCGAATCACATTTTCTGGAATGTTTCAGATGTGCTTTTGAAAGATAATTTGATTATTTACAAAATTAAACAAAATTATTCGCCCTATTATAAGGGAAGATATAGCAAACATTTTTTTATTTTACTTTGACCCAAAGTGGTAAGCAAAGTCGTGTGAGTGGGCACGCCAAATATTGTTTCAGAAAAATGTAGAATATAATTGTAAAGTGTTAAAGCTGGGTATACCTGTGATTATACGCTATATGGGCCAAGGTGGCCATTCAGGCACAGTTGAACGTGATAAGCATTTGGATGGGTGACCACTCTCTACAAAGAAATTCTCAGACTCTAAATCCCTAGCAGCTCTTGTTTTGGATGAATCGAAGAACTATACAACGTTGGATATCGAAGGATTCAAATCAGTAACTCGTCGGTCCAAATTTTTGTATTTTTCTATTTTTGTACTATTAATTACATCACAATCATGTGGATGTTTCCAAGAAGTAATAAGACTCGATTCAATCCCTAATCAATGAAATAACAGTACTTTCAATGCCTCGTGTCGTTTTCTCAAATAAATAGATTAGAATACCTCGCAAGTTGATTTTGAAATAGGAAGTAAAATAAATAAACATCAAACAAATTACACCCAACACCCTACTTGAAATAAATTTAAAAAATTTTCTTTTAGTTTCCGTAGAAATTCCATTTAATTTTCACCAGAGTACTAAAAATACTGAAAAGAATTTTTCTATCATGCTTAAATAATAATAATAATATGAGTGCCTGATGCTGATCAAGTGAAGATTCAGGTGGTTGGTTGTTTTATGTTATGGCACATAATATTGCGGTCATCAGTAACAGTTTTATTATTAGATAAATTTAATAAGTGTTTGTGAGAAAAAAGATTCTTCTTCTTCTTCTTCCATGGCTCTACAGCCCTTGTAGGGCCCTGGCCTCCGCAACAACGCCTCTCCAGTCTTCCCTGTCAGCAGCTCGACCTCTCCATTGTCCGATTCCCATCCTCTGCAGATCGCTCTCCACATCACTCAGCCATCGCAGCCTGTGCCTTCCTCTTCTTCTTTTGCCTCCTGATTTGCCATATAATAGTTTCTTCGGGTACCTATCTTCTCCCATTCTTTCTACGTGCCCAAGCCATCTTATACGGGCTGATTTGACATAGGTGACTAGGTCTGGTTCATTGTAAAGGTCCCGAAGCTCTCTATTATTTCTTGACCTCCATTGGCCTTCATAACATACTGGACCCACGTTTCACCAGCGTACGTGACAATTGGTCTTAGGATTGTTTTATAAATCAATAATTTTGCTTTACGTGATAAGTTCCGAAATCTTAATGCTTTTCGCAATGCAAAGAGACATCTGTTGCCTGCTGAAATTCTTGCTTTAATTTCTGCAGTGATGTCATTCTTTCGTGTCACTAAAGCTCCCAGATACTTGAAGCTGTCCACTTTCTAAAATATGTGGTGGAGCAGTTGCACATGACTCTGCTCTTCCTGCCCATCATTTTTTTTTGGAAAACATGTATTGGGTTTTTTCCTTATTTATCATCAGACCCAATTTTTTCCCAGCTTCTTCAACTTCCTGCAAAGCTCCTGAAAGCGCCGCTTTTGACCTTGCTGATATCACTACGTCATCAGCATACGCTAGGTGTTGGGTCATCCTGTTACATATCGTTCCTCCTGGGTTGGTCCTGATTGATCTCGCAGCTTGTTCCAGTGCTATGTTGAATAATACAAGTGAGAGGGGATCTCCTTGGCGCAGACCATTCTCCACCTCAAACTCTTCTGATAGCATATTTTGGATTTTTACCCTACATCTGGTGTTCTCCAAGGTCATCGCACTTAATCCGAATAGCTTTTCTGGAACCCCTAGAGTTTTCATTACTTTGAGCAGTTCTATTCTGTCGAGACTATCGTAGGCCTGGCAGAAATCTATGAAGAGGTGGTGGAGGTCAATATTGTATTCATATGCTTTCTCTAGCATCTGCAGTATGGAGAAGATATGATCAGTTGTGCTTCTAGTTGGCCGGAAGCCACTTTGGTAATCGCCTTTATTTCTTTCAGCCCATGCCATAATTCTCCTATTTATTGCGACTGAAAGTACCTTGTAGACAGTAGGAAATAGAGCGATACCTCTATAGTTTTGGCAGTTTAATCTGTCTCCCTTCTTATTTATTGAGCATAACACTGCCATATTCCAGTCCTGTGGCATCCTCATCTCCATCCATACATCAAATACGAGATTACATATTTCCTCCAACACTGCCTTACCCCCATATTTCAGGACCTCATTCGGGATACTGTCTATTCCAGGTGCTCTGTTCTTATGGAGTGCTCCAATAATTTCCACTATTTCTTCCCTATCTGGTGGTATTTCTTCTTCATCCACGTTCGACGAGTCTCTTCCATTTTCCAATAATACTTTTTTGTTATAAGTTGGTTTTTCTTTATTCGGATTTAATAATTGTATGAAGAACTGCTTCCATCTTTCCAGGACAGATCTTCTATCTCCAATCAGGTTCCCCTCTCTGTCTTTAATGAATTCCAGCCTTGGTATATATCCATTTCGGAATTCTCTGGTGCTTTTATAGAACTTCCTGGTCTGTTTCGCTACAAAGTCTTCTTGAAGCTTATCTAGCTTCTTTGTTTCCTGCTGCCTTTTCTTTTGTTTGCATATTGCTTTTGCTTCCCTTCTTTTGGTTCTATAATGTTCCGCCGTAGTTCGGGTCCTTCGTTGGATCATTTTCTGCCTGGCACTGTTTCTTTCCTCAATGGCTTTTATGCAGTCCTCATCAAACCAGTCAATGCTTTGTCTTTTCGGTGCTGCGCCAAGAATGTCCTCTGCTACACCTTTGAGAGCATCTTTAAGGCGTGCCCATCTTTCTTCTATATTCGTGCCAATAGATAAGTTGTTGTTTAATCTATCTGCGATCCTATCTCTGAATTGCTGGGCTACAGCATCCTCCTTTAGCTTTTCTAGATTATAGATGGTGGCATTTCTTGCATTTCCTTTTCCTTGTATAGCCAGCTTCTGTTTATATAAAATCTTGACCAGATAATGGTCTGAGTCACAGTTAGCTCCCCTGTAACTGCGAACATCAAATATATCACTGGCGTGTCTGGCAGCAATGAGTACATGGTCAATTTGATTTTTGGTGATGCCATCCGGGGAGGTCCATGTTTCCTTATGTATTTCCTTATGTGGGAAAAAGGTGCTTCTTATCCTAAGGTTCCTTGTCATCGCAAAATCGACCATTCTGAGTACATTCTCGCTTGTTTCCTCATGCTTGCTGTGCTTGCCTATTATGGGGAAGAACATCGTTTCTTTTCCTATCCTACCATTGAAATCTCCCAAAATTATTTTCACATCATGCTTGGGTAGGGAATCGTATAGATTTTCTAGCCTTTCATAAAAGGCTTTTCCTTTTCCTCTTCATTGTCCTTGCCTTCTATAGGTGAATGTATGCTGATAACAGAGATATTGAAAAACCTTCCTCGCAGCCTTAGTAAGCACATTCTCTCATTTACTGCCACGTATTTAATAATAGAGTGCAAGAGGGAATTCCTTATCGCAAAACCTGTTCCTAATATGTTCCGTCTATCGCCACTATTAATGATTATGTAGTGCTTCATCTTGGTTAGTACTGTGTCTCTCCAGCGGATTTCTTTTTGGGCTGATATATCTATTTTGTATTTTTCCAATTCCCTTTCAAGATCTCTCCCAGCTCCAGGTTGAAACAAACTCGTCACGTTCCAGGTTACCATATTTATTAGTCCATGTCCATGCCTAAGTCGTTTCCCATTTGATACATTTCTTTCCGAAGCTTTTTGTGGTTTCTTGAAAACACTTACAGTTTTTACGGAACAGGGTTGTTGGCCCCGCGTCCAACCCCCAACCTGGAGGACCAGAGTTTTCTGTCGGGGTTTCCTCCCCCAGTCGAAGGATCCAGTTTTAAGGCGCTGGAAACTCGCCTTTGCCCTCTCCCGTCAGCCAATGTCCACCTTGGTGTGCATTGTCTAGCGGTCACTACGAGGAAGTGGGAGTAGGACTTGCTGTCACGTCCACTTGTGGACTAGGGCCATTTCTCAGGTTTTCTTGGGCTATGGATATCGACATACCATATCCCGCTGAGAGCTGTTGACAGCCATTAGACCGCCGAGAAAAAAAATAGATACAAATAATTAACATCTTATGAAAAAATAAATCAGATAAATAAAAAAATTAATAATGATGAAAGAGATGGTAATAATAATGGTTCGTAAATAACAAGTTTGACGAAAGTTGATGAATGTTCACGAAGGAATTAATCCTAAGATGTCAGCATTATATAAAAAAACTTTCAGGACCGTTTACACGGGCCACAAAAATTGCATATTGCCCAGCAATATACCCCGGCAACGTTGCCATACATTGCTCGGCCATATGTTGGGTAACATTGCTGGCTATATTGCTGGAAACATTGCTCAGCAATATTTGCGGCAATAGAGGAAAATAGTGTTTATACGGGCCACACATAAAGATAGTGACGATCTTGTTGGCTGAGGGGGCGCAATAATTTTGAATCTGAGTTCTATACTAGGTTATACTGTTCTGTTTATGCTCATTGTTTTTTTTATTTGTCCATTTATCTTTCGATCCAGCAAACGTAATAAAGCAGAGTGTATTGGAAAAACTATCGAAGCGTATGAGAGAATACAGAAATAGGGGTGGGAGTGAAAATGCCAAAGAAAAGAAGTTTCATATTAAAAAAAAACGAAATATTGTTCTTAAATAATGTTTGCAAAGTGGCACCAGGTACATTCCTTCATCAAATTCACATCGCGATAAAAAATTATTTATTTGCAGTTAAAATGAAAGTGCAATTCAGAAGTAAAGGTGTAAGTGTAAATTTTTAAGCTAAAAAGAAAGACAATGCCTTCATGTGTTGTTTCATTAAAAATTCATCATGGCCTGTGAAATGTGTTATTCTGGTATAAGAGACAAATTAGGGTATGGCAATACGAGGTAGATAGTTATTCATTTGAGGAACCAGATTCAGACAATTAAAACACTTGATGTGTAGTGCTTAATATTAATAGCTATTCACAAGAATTCTAAACGTTTTTTAAGTTTACCAAAGAGAGCTTGTTTGATAAAAATACTTAGTGAAACTGAAAATTTCTATGCTGCCAAGAAACTCCTTGCATTTGAATATGTCAACCAGTTATTCCTAAACCAGTATTGAAATTTTATAGCAAAGCGGGCCATTTTATTGTTATTTGGTTAAAGAAACATCATTACTACTTATATGTCCTTTTTTTGGAGAACACCAGGTCACAAGTCTTGGCTCTATTCTTAGCGGTAGAATATATATTCTTCAAAATTATAGGCTATGTATGGCTAAGCTTTTTTATCCAACGCTAGCATCTTGGGATTAATTCCTTCGTTTTAAACTAATATGAGAGTTTAAATGTAATTGACGAAATATTTATATGGATCGATGGTTCATCAAGTAGGAGTAAATATGTTATTGAATAAGATATACTCTGAAGATGGGACAAAACCCCGAAATGTTGTTTTTGAAAATGTGTGAGGTTTATTAAAACCATATAAAGTAAAGCATTATTATAAAATAAGGTAATAATTATACCACAATATAATAGAAAATTGTATATAATTAATATAATTTTATTTGGTGATATTTTAAACAATATGTTAAAATATGTTATATATTGATGTTAAGATGTTTTTAGATTCAACTTGATAATGAGCCAGACGACTCGAAACTTCATTATTATTCAAAGGAAATTAAAAAGTGTGAAGTGTGAAGGGCTAAATTCTATATATAATTGAATTATACGAAGAAGGATATTTTTCCTTTATTGAATAACAATTATTATTTTTCCCATTTTAAATATATTATTTGAATGAATTTATTAATTATCTGAGTGAATGATTGTTATTTTTTATTAATTTAAGCTGTTATTGCCTATAATCTTTATAGGAGCATCGGCACCTAATACACGACTCCTTTAGTGGTATCACAACGTACTAAAGAACTTTACAGTGAGAAATCACCCTGAGCTCAGCAACATTCGAACTGATAACGCAGGACGTGAGTGGAAATAGATAAGGAGATCTAGTTACAGTTTGATCAGCCTCCCCGCCATTATAGTAGACTCTCTTGCTGAATCCCAGAGTTACTGGTCCAGTAGGTAGCTGATTGCAATTGACATAATAGTCAATCTGTACTCCGATTTTAATCAGATTGTTTCAACTTATTTCTGTAATATAACCATGATAATTACATCTCTAATTAATAAATTTATGTGAATGCTGTAAAAAAAAAAACTCTGAATTATGACAGAGTTTCCTCATACCTCATACTGTTTTAAGACTTCCCTCAGCTAATAAATTCATAAGCACAAACATTTTAATTTAAAAATTACACTAATGAATACTCTGTGAAGACTAAAATATCAACACTTTATTCACAAAGAGATGCTACTCCTGTAAAGTTGATTGCTAAAATACTCAGCTTACTCATCAATTAATTAAAAAAAAATACTAATTACATAACATCATCAATATTGAAAGTTTTCTTGTTTTACCATCCTATCTTTTTCCTTCTTCTTTTGCTACCTCCTTAGTGCCATCAGCGAGGAGGAACAATTCTGTCTATCTCACCCATTGATCTCTGTCATTGGCTTTCTTTCTCTTGTCCACGGTGGTGTTGACTCTGGCTCGCCCGATTTTCTCTATGTAGTCAGGGTACATCAATCTGGTCTTGCCTCTGGGTCGTCTTCCCTCTGGTCTTCAATTGGTTGCTTCCAGAAACCATTTAGCCTTTCGACTATCACCTGTATTATAAACATGTACAAACCATTTCGGTTAACGCTCTTCTGCAACTTGCATAACTAGTCTTACACGTCTTATATTATTCTATCATTTATCCAGCAATCTCTTCTTGTCTTGCCAAAGACTTTTCTTAGGTACTTCATTTCTATGGCACTTACCTTGCTCTTGTGCTTGTCGGGTTGATGGTCCAACTCTACGCACCGTACAGGAGGCAGAAATTCTGTTTTAAATAAAGCTATTTTCGTTCCCTTCTTTATCTCCTGTTTTCCTAATATTGTAGGGCAGATGGAGAAGAATACACCTTTGGCTTTCCTGACTCTATTTAAAACCTCTTGGTCGATTCTTTCTTCGCTGCTGAAAATAGTACCTTGGAATCGGTAGTTCTACCTATCTTATTCTATCTTCATATCGTCGAGTTTTCGTTAAACTAGCGAATCTGTAAAAACTGAACTTTTCAGGAGAGCCAAATAAACAGTTTCTTACCTTTAGTGTAATTTGGCGCCTGCCTTTGTGATTTTTCAAAGATATAATTTTATATGATTTTTTGGCGAGGAATCCATTGGTAATAGTCGTAATAATGTCAGGTTTTTCAATTGACTGGAAGTGCAGATTCGTTAGTTTACAATGAAGCGGATTTTTTCAGAAAGATCACATTTACCGTCGCAATGTAACGAATCTGCCATTTTCGATAGTTTACCACAACATATCTTTTAATTTTGAGACTTTGTCAAATCTAAGGAAATGTTTATTAGCCACTTTTTTAATGATAGCATTTTTTTTCATTCTCAATTTTGACTAGGTATATTGAAATAAATATACTCCTGTTATTTTAATTGTTTTATTTAGTTTGTAAAATGTTTTTATCAAGAAAATTATTTCTTAAAAAACAAATTGAGAAATGCACTTGAAATACAATGAAAATCAGAATTTAAAATATCGAAGATCATTTTCGATTTTTTTTTTTTTAAACAAAAAAGTGTTTAAATAACATTAAGGAATGACAACAAATATTTTTAAAAATTGTTTTAACAGATCAAGAGTTTCGAAGATTCGAACTTTGATTGTTAAAAAAATGTTTTTATATACCTGATTTTTATCCATTTGTCCTCCAACTAAACCCGGTTATTAGTGAATATTGCATGGTTGAAAATTTAAATGAACCGGTTTATGGAACAATCTAGTAACTAACATAAAAACAAAACAAATTTATTTTAAAACTTATATCAAGCGTTCGTTACTCTTGATTTCATTTCATACCGAATCAATATTCCTGATTATTTCTTCATTACAAATTAACGGATCTATCCCTCGTTTTTTTGGAGTCATCCATGTTAGTTTTTTTACAATTTTATTAGATAGTACGCTCACGAATATTCCATATTCAATAGTTTTCCAAAAATCGTATCATACAATTCGTCCGATTTTTGTCATGGTAAATTAATGAATATGACAGAATGTGGCATTAATGAATGATGAATGTGGCAGATTTGTAACTTCACTAAATGCCAATTGATAAAATCTTTGCAGATCAGTAGCAAAATAACGAATATACCAGATTCACTACTTTTACCACATCATTCAGTAGTAAAATTGAAAATAAAACCAATAGCAAACTACCTGTTGGTACTCACCAAGGTTTACATGGATTATATCAAACAGAATAGTTTGTACTGGTTTCTTCTCTCATTGTACTAACAATGAACGAGAGATAGGCAGGATGTTTTTAGATAAACGGTTTAAGGCCCAGGGTTTTTCCAGTAATGCCGGTGAGTCATTGTTTTTTCTGTTATAGATGGGAATAAATTTAAGATTGGACTATTGGAGATATTTATTTGGTCATTTAAGCAAAAGTCTGGATTGGATTTGAAGGATTTTATTATTTTAATTGCTTGTGTGAGACCGATAGCACATAAACTCGCAGCCTTTAATAGCATTTACCGTCTTTTGAACATACCATTAAATAATAAGAACTATAATAAAGAAATTGAAATAATATATTCCATAGCAAAAAATAACGGATATAATAAAACCACAATAAATCATATTTTAAAAAAAAAATACAAAAAAAGACAGTTAATGATATCTATTCAACAATTCCCGAAGATAGGCCCATCCCACAACATTATGTTTTGATTCCATATTACGGCCCTATATTCACCAAAGTCGGAAATGAATTGAAAAAACTTGGATTAAACCCTGCATTTAAAATAGAAAAAACCCTATCCTCATATTTCTCTTCTCCTAAACACAAAATAGACACTTTCCAAAAAACCGGAGTATACGAACTAAATTGTAATGATTGTGCAGCCAAATACACGGGAAAAACTGGAAGATAGCTAAATCAGAGATTAAAGGAACATATACGTGCATATAATAATAATACAGATAATTCCAACTTTGCAATTCATTTAAATGAAAATAATCATAAATTCATCAAAGACTCAGGAGTTAAATTAATACATCACGTTGAAAACAGTCTCAAATTAAATATATATGAAGAACTTGAAATAATAAAATCCTTCAAATCCAATCCAGATTTTTGCTTAAATGAGCAAATAAATATCTCCAATCGTCCAATCTTAAATTTATTCAAATCTAGAACAGAAAAAGCAATTACTCACCGGCATTACTGGGAAAAACCTGACCCTTAAACCGTTTACCTAAAAACATCCTGCCTATCTCTCGTTCATTGTTAGTACAATGAGAGGAGAAACCAGTACAAACTATTGTGTTTGATATAATCCATTTAAACCTTGGTGAGTACCAACACGTATTTGATTTCTTGTTTTAATTAAATTCATAATTCATAAATATTTTATAATACTGATTTATATTAATCTAATTTAATATGTATAATAATACCACTATATTTTGAATTGCTTATTTTTGAATTTTTTGTGTGTTCTTAGAACTGAGGATGAATGTATAACATTCGTAACTAGTTTTCAATAAAACAAATTTATAGAAGTGGCAAATAATTTATCAATCCCTAATTAGATTGATCCTTCTATACCATCATGCGGATGTCAACAAACTATTTAATCTTCTGATTCGCTACTTTATCAAGATCGCAATTATAAGAAATGTATATGCGCAAAAATGAAATTGTTTATTTGACTAGGAAGGAATAAAGATTGCATCGTAAAAATTTGACAGATTGTAAAACACATAAAAAGCAGCCTATGAGCCAAATATCTCAAAAAACAGATTTTTTGCGGATTCAGTGAGTTCATTCCTCAAAAATATACCTAACTGTAAGAACGGAGTTACAATATTGGCTTGATGGAGTGCCAGTTTTCTAATAAGGTGTGAATGTGTGAGCCCAGTGTGGCCTATTGTTAAGCGGGTCAGACCGACTCCCTCTCTGCGGCTGCTGCGGTAGGATGTAGACCACTGTACCACTTTTTTGGTAATTTTTAATTTACTAGGGAGGTTTGCGTCTCTCATGGCTTGCTATCACTCTGATATTTCCATTTTCAGAGGTCTACTGAGTTCCGATAACGGTAGTGAATCGGCCAGGAAGCGTGTGTGCCTCTCGGGCTGCTTGATCTGCGAGCTTGTTGCCTACAATCCCATTGTCACTGGGAATCCATATTAAATATATGCACTTGGAGTATTGATGTTGAAGTATTGATAGAGAAGATTGGATTCTTATGACTACTGAGTGTTCCGGGTTTTAAACCCTTTAGAGAGCTTAAAGAATCCGACATTATGACGATAGTCTTTTGAGCTATTGATATGCAGAAGTGTAGGGCTGATGCTGCCATGGAGCTCGGCAATGTATATAGAACATAATTTATGTAATTTAATTTTATGGGTTGAGTCGCGAGTTACAAAAGACGAAGCCGTTGAGTTTTCTGATTTAGATCCATCTGTATAAATTAAAAAAATGTTCCAGAATTTTATGGAGAAGGGTAGTTAACCGCTCTTTATACCTAGAAGGAGTAGTATTATTTTTAGAAAAATAGGAAAGATTTAGCATAATTTTAAGTGGTTGTAGGGTTCAAAGTGGAGTCTGAATTACAGGTTTAAATAGCGGAATCGCTTTAAGTGCTGAAATAGCCGTGAAAATTCTTTCTGACAGAGAAAGGTAGCAAGAATTTTGACTGGAAAATGTATTTGTAAGTGGTCAGTAATTTGGATATGTAATTTACAGCCAATTTTTATCTCCTATATAAAAGGGGAGGTAAACCTACTTCTGAACATTTACTAAAGACGTGACTGGTTCTGAATGCATCTGTTGCAATCCGGATTCCGGAATAATGGGCTGAATCAAGCTTCACTAGGTTTCGGCGACGGGCAGAACCATAGATGAAAGGCCCGTAATCTAATTTGGCACAGACCAAAGCCCGATATAGTTTTAACATGGCGAATCTGTCTGAATCCCAAGATGTACCACTAAGAAAACGTAATATATTTAATTTTTTTGGTAGCGGCGGTCCTTAATGATGAGATGTGTGGTTTCCAAATCAATTTTTTATCAAATGTAATGCCTAAAAAATTGTGATGATTGGTGTGGGGAATCAAAGAATTTCCTAGACGTAGTTCGGGAGGGAATGGAGTGTTTCTGTTACGGCTGAAATGGAGGCTAACGGTTTTTTTAAAGTAAATTTTCAGACCTATAGATATGGACAAGCTATTAATTCTGTTGATGGCTTCTTATAGTATCTTTTATGGTATTAATATATTCGGACCGAAAAACAATCGTCAGGTCATCTGCAAACAGTAACGGTTTGACACCTCTTGGTAAATTCTGCCCCAGATCATTTATTGCGAGTGAGAATAGAGTTGGACTAAATACGCAACCCTGAAGGATACCATTGATCAATTCGTGATCTCAGAATAGTTCACAGCCGATTCGGGTTTTGAAAAGCCTATTTGTAAAAAATTGCTTGATAAATCTGTATATTTGCCCACTAATTCCAACCAATGACAGGAAGGATGGCTCTATGGTTTATGGTATCGAAAGCCTCCATCATATCAAAGAATACTGTGACCGTTTGTTGTCCATTGACAAACGCATATTGGACTTCAACCAAAACAGTGCAACCAAATCGTCTTTAGCGAAATCCAGGCTGAAAAGGTTGAATTAGGTCATTTCTTTCTATCATCCACATTAATCTCTTATTAACCATCCGCTCTATGATTTTTCTAAGACAGCTTGTTAGAAAAATAGGGTGATAATTGTTAGGTAACCTTTTGTCTTTTCCGTTTTTCAATATCGCAATAATTACTGAATTTGGGCAAGTATTTGAGAATTCCCCAACGGACCATTTGTGATTGTAATAATCGAGGAGCCAATTTAAAGTGTTGCTTGGTATATTTTTTATCATGCTGTAGTCAATATTAATATGGCCTGGTGAGGATCCTTTGACGGTATTTAAAACATTTTCGAGCTCCCACATTGTGAATGGAATTTATTAAAACCATATCATCATTGATGTTTTGAGATTGAATTACTGCAGGGTCAGTGTTGGTGCTATGTCATCCAGGAATATAAATTTCTGAGAAAAAATTGGTAAGTTCATTAGAAACGGTTAATGAATCGTCTGACAGTTTTCCATTAACTAATATGGCATAACGGGGATAGGAGGAATTTTTTGTTATTTTGCGTACTTTATTCCATACATCAGCAGAAGTTGTAGATGCGGAAATAGAATTTTCCAGGATTCAGTCTTGCATAGGTTGAACGTTTTCCTGCGTATGGCACGATGTTTTTTTGTATTCAACAAGATTTTCTGTCGTCATGCAACTTTTATTACAGGGTTTACGGCTGCTATAATTGTATTAAAGTACTTTTTTTACACCTGCCATTGAACCATAGGACTGGTGGTCTCTTTGGTACTCCTCTAGACATTGGTATTGACGCTTTAGCCGCTTGTATGATAATTTCGCACCCTTCATTAATATTAAGTTCGTTTGGAGTAGTTAGAGGTGGGGAAACTAGAGAAGAAAAAAGAGACCAACTGGCTTTGTCCATTGTCCATCAAGGCTTCACGTTACATGTAGGATTTATGTTTGAAAATTTAATGAGAATCGGATAATGGTCACTACTGTAAAGATCCGATTAAATTTTCCGGTCAATTGCACTATAAAGGGTTGAATTGCTAAGAGAAATGTCTATGGCGGAATACGTTTCACAACTGGAGTTAAAAAAAGTGGGTCTCCAGAGTTTAGAAGGAGTAAATCAGATAGATCAATGAAATTTTCGATTATTCTACCACGTAAATTTGTGTCTGGTGAGCCCCATAAGGGATTATGAACATGAGGTCTCCAATGTGCAAAACTGGGTGGGGTAGTTGCTTCTATATATCTAATAAGTAGTGAGACTCTATTGTACGATTATGTGGGCGGGTAGATGTTGCAAAGGGGAGCGTCAATGGTGATTTTCTTAGAATACACGGATTTGTGAACTGCAATAAGAACTCCACGGCAGCTATGATTAAGGTTTAGACCATCCTTTTGATAGATTTTAAATTTTTCTATCGAAATGTTTTCATGTGCTAAGAGATATGTCTCTTGAAGAGCTATACTGATCGGCTTTATGTCGTTTATTAGAATTTTTAGATCATTGAAGTGGGTTATTAAGCCATTACAATTCCATTGAATAAATGACACTAATTCAATTGAAAAAAAAGAAAGAAACCGAAAATAGGTAATGAAAATGACAAGACATTTAGATTTTATAAAAAA
Organism: Rhaphigaster nebulosa; assembly: GCA_948150685.1. Classification (NCBI taxonomy): domain Eukaryota; kingdom Metazoa; phylum Arthropoda; class Insecta; order Hemiptera; family Pentatomidae; genus Rhaphigaster; species Rhaphigaster nebulosa. The sequence continues at coordinate 108,769,551 of OX411308.1, read as the reverse complement.
TAACATAATCATAAAGTTAAGTTAAAGATTGAAGTATCAGTTTTTTTCTCTTGGATCTTCTTTTAACAATATTCAATTGATAACCATCTGTTTGTCCGGTGTCCTCGTTGATCAACAAATAGAATTGCAGGGAGCAGAAAGTTCGTCCGCTGTACAACCTGCTCAGTTGGAATGGGGAGAGATATTGGGGTAGGGGACTGGATAGGAGGAGAGAGGGTACTGGAAAGTGGAGAAAAGTTAGATGGATGTGAGGAGGTGAATGGGAATGAAGAGTTGGATGAGAGTGGGGACTTGGAGGTGGAAGAGGGTGAGGAGTGGGATGGGTGTGAGGAGGTGAATGGGAATGCGGTGGACGGGGAAAGGGAAGGAAGGATCGAGGAGCTGGAAGAGGTGATGGGGAGAGGGGAAATGAGAGGAAGTGTCACCGACTCGGCTCCGACCGACGTCGAACGCGACCTAACGGTCGGAACATGTATAGGTGTTGTGGAGATTGGAGTATCACCGGGAGTAGCAAAATTGGAATTGACCTGAATTCCTATATTTCTCTTTTCAGAGCATTTCGTAGCTTCAGCATATGATTTTTAAGAAAACGTTAGGATTTTTTTTCCTTAAACTGTTTTTTCCCTCTATGAATGAGACCTTGTTATTTGTTTGAATTGCCTTAATTTCTTTCTGTTTTAAAATAAGGCATTTGCGGTCTAAAGCGTTATGGTTGCCTTTGCAATTAATGCAACTGGAAATCTTATCGCTGATCGAGTTTTCTGACTACCGGGACTGACCACAGTTTGCACACACTGTGACTTTTTTACATTGTTTTAATGGGTGAGAAAATCCCAAACAATTATAGCACCTATAGGGGTTCGGTGTAAAGGGTTCAACATTGACAGTTAGAAATCCCACTTTAAGTGTTTCTGTGGGGTTGGGGGTTGCAAAAGATAATATTAGGTGCGTGTTAATTTTTCTACACCATTTTTTTTTTAATTTTAATTCTGAAGACATCAGTGACGATATCTTTTAGTTCTTGTTTTATTTTTTCTATCGTGGCATACTGCAGGTCAAAACACCTGATCGTGCCTTTAGAATAATTGAGGGAGCGATGCGGACTTACCTCCATTTCGAATTGACCTCCAAAATTTATATATATATATTATTATTATTATTTTAGGTTATTCGTACATTTATAATAGATAAATATGCTATTTCTGTATCAACTCAATGTATTTGGGCAGCAGTGCTTATGAATGTACCGTTTTTCTCATTTTAACGGGAACATGTGCAATAAGCAAAGCATCAACTTATTTAATTTTGGTCTGTTATAACGTTCTAAAGTTTTTCTCTGTGTGTAATGATAAAATATAAGTAATAATAAATTGTCAAACTTACGTCATGTGATTCTACTTAATTATACTAGGAGTTGTTAGGTATTTAGTCCAAGAATATATCTAAAAATATCAGGTCTGGAACAGATTCTACTTGGCCCGGCAGGGATAATTAAGTAACTAATGGAATTGAGACGAAGCCTTCCAGATAGACAAATCATATTTAGAGTAATGAGACACTAAGTGAGATTGACCACAAACTTAATAAGGAACTCACCTCCCACTTTCCACCAACCATCTCAGTAGGTTCGGTTTCTTTACAGGAATGTAAAACAAGATTATTTTAACTTTTTATTGATAATAATTATATAATTATTCTAGTTCTACGATCTAGAACTGAGAACTGATAGAAAATACCTCCTCTCCACACCCCATTACTTCTGCAGCAGTTAGTAATTCACGACATACCGCGGGCTCTGCTTTTTGGCAGCGGGCCATCCGTTTAGCATCCCAACGATGAAAGGGTCACGTTCATTGAACTGAGGTATTTACATCTACGGCTTAGCGGGATAAATAATGTGATGTAATGTAGGTTGGATGTAATTTCGTCTCAGAAAATATATCAGGAGGATACTTGAATGCGAGGAAAAAATTATACTTTTTTTTTTTCTGAAATATGACGTTTACGGGGATTAGAGTATGAATTTATGAATTGGAATGAATTCAGAACGTACTCGTTAGTTTAAAGAATTGATAAATATTCAGGAATATTTTCTTTACTTCGCAGGTATATGATCATTATGTCCAATTTTCACCAATATAGCGTTAGTAAGCATTTGTATACAACATTTTTGGCTTTACCCAGGGGTTTATATAACTATGCCCTAGAACAACTGTAAAGAGATTGATTACATGCTTTGAAAGAATATTAAGTTCACTTTCATTCGGAAGGAAATATATGTTAAAACTGCTCTCCTGTAAAATTAGAGAAATGTGGCACAGCAGTCTATACCTCAGAGATACAAATTTAGTCTATGTTGATGATGTATATTTTCTTAAAAACTGCAAGATTACCATATATTCGTATCGAGATGATATCGAATAAAGTTTTTAAGAGATTGGTTGGAGGGAGAGGGGGAGACTAAAGTATATTTCTGTCGGGTGGATTGTACATAGAGGCAAGTAAGGGTCTCCGGATATTACGGGTTTTATCACTTCGACAGCTGTCTTGGCTTTGATTGACCAGGATAGTTTTAACTGCAAACCTCATAACATGGAGGAACCAAGAAACAACTCCATTTTATTTAACACAGATTTCAGACGAAGACTGTTAACAGGAAAATAAAAAAAAGTATTTAAGGAAAAACTCATAATTCCAAATTCCAGAATGAGAACCTATCCTATCACTAAGTACATGCGTTGCTAAGTACTGCTTGGAGTTTATGTTGCCGTCAATAATAGCAGCTCAGTGTCCGCTCGTGCTGTATTGGACTCAAGGAGTTAGCAAACGTTCATCACATACTCTATCGCCAAGATGACTGGCTCTGAGCTGGACAGATTCAACGGTCACATCACAGGCTTAGGCTGTTCAGATATCTTCAAACCTACTGGATCCCTCAGTTATCTTATTCAATCAGTTTACAGCTCAAAAAAAATCTTCATTAAGGCTGTTGTTGTTAAACTTAAAATTGCACCGCCCTTACCAAGCATACCCGTGCCACCTCTCGTTATCGCGCATTCGCCACATTTCGCTTGCTGACAATCTATTTCACACGCCTGTTATCATTGTCTCATTGGAATAGATTTATTATCACTTTTGATCTCGGGTACTCCATTCTTTCAGGCATTGATCAGTTGCATCTACTGCCATCCAATGTTGGTTTTATAGGCATTGGACAACTTAATCAGGAACATATTTTGCAAACTTTTTTTTAGGATCCTCAGGGTTCACTCAATTACTAACTACAGATATAAATTAAAAACATCTTTAATTAACCAAAACATAACCTTTTTTTACAAACAAATTACATACACATGCAGCTGCAGATTATAAACAAAGACAATAATGAAAAATAACACAAAATACTTGCTAAACTAAACGAGCTCGCTAACACCTCCGTACTAAAAGCTGTGGATCACTAATAATTACTACCAAGTTCATCCAATAGCAAAACAGCGATAATGTGCCGGCACAGACCTCTCAGCGGTTACCCATGGGAGAACCAGAGAGGCAGGGAGGCTGCATTCCAAGGAGGTAGGTATGAGTAGGAGAGTGAGGTAATGACATTGCTCCCCCCACACTGTCAACGTCAAGGACCCTCACACTGGGATTCACCGGTCGTCCTGAGCGATTGTGATAGACTGAGACGTTGATGGCGCTGCTTTCTGAGTGTCTGGTGCCTGGTAAGTGTGCGGTGGCATTCCACCGTCTTCTTGAGGATGCTGTTCTGGCACAGACGAGTTCTTGGAGGTTTGGAGCAGGAAAGCTGGCTTAACTCGATCCGCAGAAACATTAACAGTGGATCTGTCTGGAAGCTGCAACTTCTCACCTTCTCATCTCTGCTTAGAACAGCATAAGAACCTGAGTATGGGGGTTGAAGCGGCCTCTTGACGCTGTCGTCCCTGAGGAAAACATGAATGCAGGACTTCAGCGCTGGATGAACGAACGTCTTGCTAACAGATGTTCCGAAGGGCGCTGGTCGTAGGTCGTCCATTGAGTCCCTCAGCCACTGCAGATTCTGTGGATGTTGTGGACCGCAGGGCGAGACGAGGAATTCCCCAGAAAGAGGAAGTGGTTGCCCCTACACCGCTTCTGCAACACTCGCATTGATATTCTGGAGTATGGTGGAGCGAAAGCCAAGAAGCACCATAGGCAAGTTGTAGGCAAGTGGACTGAATCCAGCTGGGCCGTGAGTGCACTCTTTAAAGAACGATGCCACCGCTCTACACAGCCGTTGGTCTGCGGGTGATAGGCGGTGGTCCGAGCCCTGTCCGTCCCAAAAATTTTCCTTAGGCTAGTGAAAAGGGAGGATTCAAATTTCCGGTCCTGGTCGGTAGTAATTCGGAGAGGAGATCCAAACCCATGTTTCTACGAATCCTCTGGCTGCAGTCTCAGCAGTGATGTCAGGCAGTGGTAAGGCTTCTGGCCACCGGGTGAACCGGTCGATGAAGGTCAAACAGTACCTCATCCCCTTAGACGAAGGCAAAGGGCCAATGAGGTCAATATGAATGTGTTCAAATCTGCCACAGCCTGTGAACACTCCAGAAGGCGCGACATTGTGGCGTGTTGTCTTGGACAGCTGGCAAGGCACGCATGCTCTGGCCCAGTTTCCAACATCGGCATTGATAGCGGGCCAAAAATACTTGCCGGCAGTAAGGGGTCTGCTTGCCCGAACTCCCGGATGGCTGTGGCCATCGCATTGGTCGAAACAGCTGCGGCGAAATGTCAGTGGAATGTAAGGCCTAGCTCGATCATTGAAGGTTTCACGCCACACTGCTCGGCTGGCACCAGGAAGGAAGAATTTCTTAAAGAGAAGATTGTCCTGGGCCATCAGCTTCTTCAATTCGGCATCGCTGTCCTGTTCGGCTGCTTGTCCCAGTCCTCATCGAGTGAGATTTCTTCAATCCTTGATAAGGCGTCAGCAACTGGATTAGCGTGCCCATCAATGTGCTGGATGTCAGTGGAGAATTGTGAAATGTAATTCAACATAGGCGTGGTTGAACTCATCTTCTGCCGGAAAGTATATGTCAGTGGTTTGTGGTCAGTAAAAATTGTAAATTGCCTCCCCTGAACCACTGACATAAAGTGCTTTATTGCTTTCATAATGACAAGCAGTTCAAGGTCATAGGTAGCGTATGACCGTTGCGGAGGGGAGAGCGCTTTGGAGTAGAAACTGAGCGGGATCCAACGTTCTGCTTGATACTGCTGGAGAACCGCGACAACACATGAATCCGAGGCATTACAAACCAATGAAATTCTGGTACCATCAGCTGGATGACCTAAATAAGTCGCATTACGAAGGGCGTTCTTACACCTCTGAAATGCTTCTTCAGATTCGTCATTCCACTCTATCTTCCGCTGATCATTCTTCTTCACATGATGAAGATAGGCGTTCAGAGGTTGCTGGAGTAGGGCTTCGTTCTGGATGCAAGGGCGATAGAAGTTGAGCATGCCCAGAAAGCGACGCAGCTCCTTGATGTTTGCAGGGTTAGGATTTGCTGTAATAGCCTCGATGCGGCACTCGATGGGCTTGATTCCCTCAGCAGACACATGATACCCCAGGAAGTCAATATCTGATTGGCTTGACAGACATTTCTCAGGATTAATGGTCAACCCATACTCATCAAGGCGACGAAGTACCTGGCGAAGATGATCTTGATGCTCCTCTTCGGTCGATGAGAAGATCAAAATGTCGTCCAAATAGGGAAAACAAAACCAGAATTCGCTGAGTGCTTAGTCCATTAGACGCTGGAATGTCTGGCTGGCATTACGTAAGCCTGGGCCCACCCGAAGAAATTCGTATAGGCCAAAAGGTGTTATGATGGCCGTTTTTGAATGTCAGGCTCTGCAATGGGAACCTGGTAGTATGCTCTGCATAAGTCCAGGCGAGAAAATATAGTCTTGCCGTGGAGATTTACATTAAAATCGGAGAGGTTTGGAACACTATAGCGGTCAGGTACAGTGCGAGCGTTCAATCCTTTTTAGTCGCCGCATGGACGAATTGACCCATCCTTCATCGGGACCACGTGAAGAGGCGACGTCCATGGGCTCTTCGACGGTTGTATGATGCCTCGTTCCATTAGCTTGCGGAACTCCTCCTTTACTGCCTTATAACTGTCCGAAGAGAGTCTTCGAGCCTTAGACACAACTGGTGGACCTATTGTCTCAATATGATGGACCACTGGATGCTTTGCGGGAGAAATCTGTGCTGAAGTAGGATGCGTGACACGTGGGAATTCAGCAAAGACGTGGGCGAAGGGCATGTCACCAGGTAACGCTAGAATGGACGGAGCATTGATCCGGAGAAGTTGCCCTCTTGATTTCAACCCTGTAGTGTCATCTATGAGGCGCCGGCCCTTTAAGCCCACCAGAAGATGATGGTGTGCGAGGAAGTCAGCTCCGATGATGGCCTTTGGAACGTCAGAAACAATGAAAGTCCAAGTGAATTTCTTCCGAACACCTAGGTCGAGGTCCATAGTTCGCTCTCCGTAGGTTGAGATGCGGGTGCCGTTAGCTGCAAACAAGCAGAAATCACTAGGTATCTTCACTGTAGGTCGAGGAAGGACGGATACGGCTGCTCCAGTGTCAATAAAAAATGGGATACCGGAGAGCCGATCAGATACAAAGAGGCGGCGCTGATGTATGGGGGCAGTGCTGGACTCCGCCATTTCCAACACTGCTTCTAGTTTCTCGCTGGCTTCATCTGCTGCTTGTTCCAACTGCAGGGACAACACATTTTCTAGCCCGTTCACCAAAGCGATTGTGATAAAAGCAGAGCGTAGGGTTGCGGCTCCTAGAGCGGGAGCGCTGCCTGCTTGGTGAACGATCGATGGAGCGTCCTCTCATCTCAAGCCTGGGTAAGTGCCTCCATTTTAGCCTCAAATTGCTGTAATTGGCTCGGCTGAAGTGACAAAGGAGCGGAGACTGCAGCTATTTCAAGAGGACGGTGCACTTCATGCACTCGATCAGCTATGGCGGCTAATTTATCTAGCGAGGTGGTCTCTGTCACCGAAAGAACGGCCTGTGTACTGGTAGGAAGACCACAAAGAACGCAACATTTCCTCTGATGCACAGGTGCCTGCGAGCTGTCGCATGTTGCGCAGAAACAGAGGGTTTCTCGTCGCCCAATTGCCGACCCTCTAGGAATTGCCTTATACGCCTATTCTCAGACTCCGAAAAAGCGTCTATAAGCCTAGTCTTGAGATTTTCATATGCATCCACCGGAGGATTCTTCACAATGTCGGAAGCTTGTTTAAAAATTTCAAACTCCAATTTAGGCACAATAATCTGAAATTTGGTGAGGGAATTAGAAATATTACCTCGCTCAACAGCGCAAAACCAAACGTCTGGGTCGCCTTGCCAGAAATGAGGAATCTTGCAGGAAGATGAGAAAGCCTCGACATCTGCATCGACAAGTACAAAAGTCGAATAGATTTAAAAGGTTTTACTGGCCTTCCATGAATATTGAACGAGAAAGGCATAGGATATTTCGGAAAAATAAAAATTAAAAGCCCACGATGTGTGCACCTCAGATCGTTTCCGAAATACTTAAATAAACGGGAAAGCAGCTTCAATCACAAAATTTAAGAAAAATTGTAAAAGAAGCAGGATATAATAGAAGAATAATTAGAAAAAAAAGGCTTGTTAGTGAAAAAATAGAAAAAAAAAGATAGTGCTTCGAAAAAAAGTTCCAAAATCATTTTTGTACTAATGCAATTTTTTGCTATGAATCTAAATTAAATATTTTAGGTTCAGAAAATCGTGCTAAAATTTGCATTTCATCTTATTTTTAAAAAACAAATTATTTGAATTGTTAATGATAAAATTTCACTCTCCGAAAAAGTTTAATACCGAATGTTTCTCAACTATCTTTTATTAATTATATATATATATATATATATATATATATATATATATATATATATATATATAAATTAGACCATTAATTATTGATTATTTTGTGTTTAATGACACAAAACAAAAGGCAACAGTGCAAAAAAAAATAGACCTTGTGTTGCTTGCATCAACAGAACCAGAAAGAGATGACAGATTATCCGATAGCTCTTAATTTATCGATTTATACATAGAAGTTTCTTTTACTTGATAAGAAGTGACAAATGGTGACGAGAAAACAACTGTTGGATGATCTTGGTAATTTAACGTGGGATTATATATTACCTATAGATCCATATGTTGTATTTGGGCTAGTGAATGCACTGTATGAGAAATATACATATTTGAAATTTAAAAAAGAAAACAAATTGAGCTTTGACATAAATTAGAAATTATAGAATAGATATAAAAAAAGAAAAAGGTAAATTCAAACCGAAGTTTGAATCAAGTGATCAAGTGATCAATCAAATCAAGTGATGCATTTGACCTTGAATTACGAAAAAAGGAAGAAAATTTATAAAATAAAGGAGATCTGTTTCTTTCCATCTCAATGCAACTCCATTACTCAGCTCAGTTCTGGGTGAGCTCTTCTACAACTCACGCATTCTTCTTGTGGTGAAAATTAAAGTAAAATACAGCACAAATGTTTTGGGTACTCTAAAAATTGTGCTGCTTTCATTCACTATATGGATAGACTCTATAGATTTTTGTTGGTCTACAAAATGGTGTTAAAAAAATAGTGCTCTACCACTTACTTATTGGGCAGCACTACAGCCCGGGTTGGGCCTTGGCTTCTCTTACATCAGACCACTGCTCTCTACACAATGCCTTCCTTTTCCAATTTATTACTCCCAGCACACGCAAATCTCCTTCTACGTCATTCAACCATCGTCTTCTCGGGCGACCTCTACCTCTTGTGCCTTGCATAGGGGTGAACAAGATCTTCTTTGACATTCTATCCACTGCTATTCTCATTATATGGCCTAACCATTCTATTCGCCTAGATTTCATGAAGTTAATGATGTCACATTCGCCGTACAGCTCAATGTTTTTTCGTATTCCCATTCCCCCATGTCCAGAACAGGCCCATAAATTTTCCTGAGCACTTTCCTTTCAAATATCCTTAACGTTTTTATAATAATACTGCATAGGGTCCATGTTTCCGAAGTGTACGTCACAACCGATCTCAATAACGATTTGTACAAATTTATTTTTGTTTTTTGTGACAATAAGGAAGAACGGAAAAGTTTAATATTGGGGTGTGCTCTACCTAGGTGTTTTAAAAACTATTTTTTTCTTATGATCTCTAAACAAACCACCCACCTAAATCAAGTGTGGCTAATTTAAAGTAGAAAATAAGGACGTTTCAAGATACGTAGAATCCAAATATCCGTCCGTCTGCCGTTCCCCGTCCGCCGTCCGCGGCTTTTCTCGGAGACTACGGAACCGATTTTCTTGAGATTCGGTACCAAAGTCACCTCAGGATGATCCTCGGAATCAGCCATTTTCACCTGTCTTTTTTTAAAATGGCGTTCGATTAGAGATTTTATAAGCCCATAACTCGGTCATTTATAAAGATAAAGGGGAAATGGAAGCTGTTTTGGAATCAGCATACCAAAGCATTTAAAGAAAAAAAAATCTATATAAATGCTTTTGGTTTATTATTTTGAATAACAGACCTTTGGAATCGAACAAGAAAAAAAAATTAACTCCCCTCAAAATTATAGATTTTACGTTTCAAGATACGTAAATTCGAAATATCGAATAAAAAATGAACCGTCCGTCCAAAATGATCAATCTTAAGATGACAAAATTTTCTTCAAAAAAAAAAAACAGTTTAAATCGGACCAGTATTAGTCGAGATACAGCGCAATGAACTTAGTAGACTAATTCCCCAGCGCTACAGGTCTGCGTGGCATTAGACCTCCTCACTTACCTTTTGTGGGCTCCTGGCTTCCTCGCATCTCTCTACTTCATCTTTCTTTTCTCGCTGAAGTGCCCCTCAAGCATTTTTCTGATTACATGTCCTAACCATCTCAGCCTACTTTGACTCAGGTTTGACACAGTTTCTTCTTAATATTCTCAGATCGGCACAGATCACAGCTTTCATTTTGGGACTATCTTCAAATTTCTGCTCCATAGGCTCTTCATATTTCTTCATATTCAATCTTCATATTTCAGCTCCTAATGCTTAATTACTTTGCTAAACTCGGTAGAGCTCTTTTATCAAGTATTTTGCACATGTTCCTTTTCCGAAACATTCCATAGCTCATTTCAAAGTTAATCTGATTATCTGAACTGTAAACCAAAGCGATATGTAAAGTCTTGTGAATGGACAGACCAGATATTTTTGAAATTGTGTAATCATTGGCAGCGTTTTTGACTGGGATTATAAAACCTTCCGTGATTTCGGAATATAAAACTTTCCTTAAATGAACTATTTTCCACATAACTACATGTAAATGCTAAAATAATAATAAACTTTAAAAGTAAAATGTCCATTCTCCCTCCACTCATCAGTCAATTCCCACACGTCTTTTCTTCTAGATATATAAGCACCTAGATATATTAATAGAGAGAAGACAGGTAGATAGTATGTAAGCTACTGTCAGTCTTTAGTAACAATTCAAATAAGCTAATGCATAGTAAGAAGTCAGAACTTAGCAGTCATTGTTATTCTTTATTTTCAATGAAATTTAACTGAATAAAACTTAAGTACTACACTGTTAAACTCAATTCGTTAAATCCGCTTTTTAACATGCTACATAGTAGAAGCTAGTCATTTTAGACTTAGGTCCGATTTCCATAGTCTCGACAGGTACTTTATGGCTAAGGAGACCCTAGAATAGAAACGCCTCTCTGAGGCATTTTTCACAAGGCCAGATAAATATCTTAAGTCAAATCCTTAGGATACATTATTAGGATAAATTATTTAGGATACACAGAAAGCATGCTAGAAAGTATGCGTTCCTTTCACTCTGTCTGATAATTATTGGAGTCTGATCCTATACCATATTTCCTCCAGTCTGACGATCCCTCGATGAATCGGATGTTCCGATTTATCGGATCATTTCCGAAGAGCCTAAGGCTTATGGTCAGAAATACTAAACTCTAATATTATTAATTGTATAATGATATAATGATTCCTCATTGAATTTTACGATAACATTATAATAATAATTATCATTATTCAACTCAGGATTTGTTATTCTTCTTTTCTCAAAAGGGATTTTTTTTTATCTGGTTTTGTATTTATATTTATTCCGTCTATTAGTTCAGATCCTCTGAGGAGAAAGTATTACAAAAAGCCCTGTCCCCTTATTCGGATTCTGAAGGCTCCCTTTCCTCATCCTAATTTCATTCTTCTGTCAAACGTAAGTGATGTGAGAGCGTGTGTCTTTTTGCCAACCAGAGCGACATTTCTACAATTTCTTCGAGTTTTCTTGTTCCTACTATGCAAGGAAAAATAATAGCTTTAAAATGCATTTACATAGTGTGTTTATTACTTTATTGATAACCAAACCTACCTAGATAAAGTATAGCTGTTGCCGAACAAAATAACGATCTTAACGCTTATGAATTCTTGATGTTTGTTGACATAAAAACTCAGGCGCCTTCTGTTATTGGAGGAGTCCCTAATTTTTTTTTAGTACACCTATTTATATTTAATAATTAATAACGAACAATTTAAAAATTAGCTATAATTTAGTCTAATGTATTACAAAATAAATAGGGTGATGTGGGGCAAGTGCGCACTAAATTTTGCAAAGTTTGAATTTACAGGACTGTAAAATTTTTATTTTTGCAACTAGATTTTTCATATTTTTTTTAAATGTTTCTCAGACGATTATGTTTAAATATTACATTCAAGCCTATGTTTTAACCACGTCCATTTTGATGAGATTGTTAAATTAATTGAATACTTAATAATTTAATTAATAATTAATAATAAACAAATAATAATTTCATTGTGTAGTACACACGTGCCCCTGCCTTTAGGGGTACGTGCATACAAGGTATGCGGAAGACATATTATTCAAGCAAGAATGGTTTTAGAGCAACTGCAAAATAATTAGGCTTCCAGAAGATTTTTATACTGGTGTAACCATCAAAAAAAGTTAAAGCTTGTGTGAGATTCACATTTTGCAATCTTCGTTGAGTTAAGATGGTAGGATGTGGATTATAATTGAATAAATGTATTGAAAACTATTATTTTTGTTTAAATTCACTAGTCCGCAGTTTGCCTCGACAAAACATGATTGTAAGGAGCAAGTGTACTCCACGTATACCTGCCACACAACAGAGGTCTGCGCGTTTGAAAAATAGAACTTTGTCAAGGAGAAATGTAAATCCCGAAGCATTTTGAAGAACAGCTTCTGTAGGTTCCGCTAACGGCAAAAAAAGATTTACTGCAAAAGTTAAAAGACACAACTTTATCAATAGGTAGGAGCTAATATTTTTACAATTCGTTATACTTCACCTTAGCGAACTTTCGTGGCTGATTTCTGATACATCAGTGTTTAGAATTTAGCGAGACAATTACGCACTTACTCCACATCACCCCACATAAATAAAAGAAACTGAAGATTTTAAAAATGAGATTAATTATTAAATTTAGTATTAGTTCTTGCTTATTATTTTTTATTTTCATTTTTGGTGGGAGGAGGTTTCTCCCAACCTTAGCCTCTAAAAAACAGACTTTTGTATATTTCATTATTGTTCTAAAGGGACATGTCCCACAATAAATAAAGAAGAACATTATTATATTGTACGTGATTCAATGTAATTAGCTAATAAGAATTAGAAGTTAGAAGGTGTGGGATATCCTTGCCTCAGCAAGATCTCTAAATAAATGACCTTTCTCTTTGGATAAATAACTGGATGAAGGGGAAATAGGCTCATTTATTGCCTGAATACTTGATCAGCGTCGGGAGGAGATGGGGTAGGGTATCGCTTCAACTGATCCCAAGTAAAGCCGTCACTTCCATAATTAGGGTGTCAGCCTTCCGAGCTGGGGTCCTGTAAAATCATTAATCAATTTATTTTATCAGGATGATTACTGATTACATTGTAGGATTTGAAATTAATTGGCTGAGTAATTTGCCCATTTTTGAGATACGGCCTTTAGGTATTTAATGATGGGTATTTAGTAACGGGTCATTCCATTTCAAATCATTCAACCAAAATTAAAATGAAACCAATGGTCTAAGATTTTTAAGATGTTTTAAAAATCTTTATTTGTTCCTTTTTTCATACTTATTAACCATGTAAAATTTTATTTTAAATACTTTTCGAGTAATTAATTTTTACAATTCCGAAAACTCTAAAACGCTGGTGACATAGTTTTAAAGTAAAAATTTCATAACTTTTTAATTTTTATCATTTCACTATGTCTTTTTTTAAACAAAAATGTTCATGAATAAGTAAATAATAAAACATTTCTATGCAACATATCTTTTAAGCTCAAACTTGGACTTCATTTATATTTCAAAGAGCGTTCTTACAATTTTAAAATAAAATTTTAGATAAAAGGCACTGCAGAAACCAAAGTATTTTTTAAATATTTTTTTTTTTCGATAATTCTTAATATCTGTATAATTCTTAGATCTAGAATGAAATTGGGACTTCTTTTGTGGGTAAAAAAATTATTCGTACACTTAGTTTTTCTGAAAATAATATGCTTTATAACTTATTGAGAATAAATTAGCTGCTGATCATGATAATACATAACATTCCGCATTAATTTTTACAAGTGAAAGAAATTTGAAGCCAGTACAACCTGATTAAGAACAAACTTTGAAAAATTATTCATATAGTAAAATGTGATAAATATCTTGTTATTATTTTAATCGTTTCATGGTTTTCACCTAATACACAATCCCTTATTCAAGCAAAAATACAAAATGACACAATTTCGCAGTATTGAAAGATGATTCCACTAAGATTAGTCGGAAATCATAGAATTAAGATTTTTATGCTTATTACTCGGGCTCCACACCAGTGCCAAATCGGTTGGGCAATCGTTAGCCACTGTTGTGGATCGGAGTATGTTTGGCACACTGGCGTTGGCCGTTTCCGAACAAGTAACGAACTGTTGCTCAACGGGTTCGCTCATTTTTAGCTAGATATTGGATTTTATAATTGTTATTACTTTAAAGTTGATATTGAAATAACTAATGTTTCATAACTTGATAACTATTGGCTGTTAATTGGATTTATTGTTTTGATTCGTTTCTTTTTTCTGCCTAACATTTGTTTTTAAACCACATATTTTCACAAACATTTGGCTAATGGCTTGCCATGTGTGTGGATTTGTACTTTGTATATTTGTAATTTTTCATTCAAACTTCACAAACATTGGACAAGTTGTTTGACAAACGATTGGCCACTGGTGTGGAGCTGACATAATAATAATAATTGTTCAACTGTTTCAACAAGGATTGAGTTACCGATATACCGGAAGAATGTTGGGATTGTCCCACTCAACCGTACAATACATATAAATTTATAGTACAATTCTATAAATCTTAGAACATACAAATTTTAAAGCAACTTCTTTAAACAGTTTCCGTGACTCATTTAATAGGATATAGTGCGAATTGGAAAGAAAGAACTGCGTCGCACTTATCCTATGTCATACGTGGCCGATTTTGGTTAGTTTAGTTTCTAGTTCATTATCATGATAAAAAACTTATTTATACTCTTATTTGTAATCCCAATTAAGTAATCATTGATTATTGAATATACTTTTATAATTATATGTTTTATTTTTGTTTTTTAAAAATTGTTTTTATAATTTTATTTCTCCTTCTTGAGTTTTATTAGGATTAGATACATTTTCTTATAATTTAATTGGTTTTACTTATTTTATTATTATTTGTTGGCATCAGAGTCCCAGAAACTAGCACAGAAACAGCACATCAAACTGCGTATCATTTTCAGTCCGGCCTAATAAACAGGATGTAACAATTAAACCTTTTTAGTGACTATAGATTATTTATGATTCTGATAAAAAAAGAAATGAGTACAATTGAATAGGTGCTAGGAGAGATCTTTCTAAATCATCCATCTCTATTTAAAATTTAATGTGTTTTAGATGTACGGCTTAGATCACAAATTTGCACTCAAAGAATTATTTGTGCCCTGAATTATTCATGACTATTAATGAATTTAATATCGATGGATTCGTTAAATAATTGCAGGATTTAAAAGTATTTGTCCACTTCAGATTTCTATGACGTGCAATCCCCTCTAGTTCTCAACTAGTCTTCAATTTTCGTTTTTTGCGTGTTAATAATAAATTTTAAAAAGTTTATAGAAACGAAAATATACGTGCTTACAACAAATAATAAGAGAGTATTTTAAAATAGGACATCGCAAAAGTATATAAACTTTTAAAGAACATAATATAGTATTAGTTTTTAAAATTTAAATCCGAAAATATTCGCTGATAATTTTGAAGATAGTAATTAATTTGCTAATTAGATTAATATAAAATTTCTGCTGTTTTGAAAAATTTGACACTAAAATTATCCCTTTCCGTATCACTAAAAGAGATTACAGTAACAGTAATTTCAGTTAACAACAGTTTGAATTTGTAAATTTACTGTTTTATGCTTTAAATGGCCGTTCAAGATCAGTGTTTTAAAAATTAGACAATCATTTTTTATGAGATTCGTCTTCTAAGTTAGTATCATTAATGATGTCACATATCCATCATATTTCAGTCACTGAAGACATTTCTATATAATATAACCAGTAGGTGCCTCTGACCACCGTGTCCGTCACAGCCGTTGAGTATTGTGGGTACTGTCCCGTGTCTATTTCTAAGTTATATCAATAGAAAACTTATTAATATCTGATAGTGAATATAAAAAAATTCCTGTAGACAACTTTATTTTGGGGGCACAAATAAATAATAATTTAATAAATAAATTGTATAATTTAATATATAATTTGTATTTTTTCCCATTCGTTCTTGGGATGGGAACCTCCAAGTTTTTAATAAAATGATGAACCAACATTCCTGTCGTAAGTAATAGTTTATTGGTTTTACAACTTTAACTTTTTTTAAATGTCTTTTTTTTCTTTTTTTTTTGAGTATGAACTACAGCTCGCCCACAGTTAGATGGCATTCCAAATGCTAACTCATGCGGGACTTAGTGAAAATAACTTTTTTTGTTTTCTTTACTCCCGAATTTTATTTACAAAATGTTAACTACTACATATATATCAAGATAACAATACAGTATTTTAAAATATGTATATACTAGTAAATATTTTGTAAATAAAATCCGGGAGTATAGAAAAATTTTACAAAATAAAAGAAGTTAATTTCAACTTGGTGCCGCATGAGTTAGTCTTCGGAATGCCATCTAACTGTAAGCGAGCTATAATTTCTGTAATTATAATTGTAATAGTATTCATATTAAATTGTTAAAAAAATTTTATCAATGATTTACTATACCAGAAATTTATAATATGCGTTTTAAATAACATTCATTTGTTTGAAACATACATGAAATTTGTTTGACAATTTTTAAAATTTTTTATTCCAACACGACCTTAAAAAAAATATATGTTTTTCTTTAAATGATTAAAATAGCAGAGATTTCGAAATTCTGAAAGGATTTTTCCCTATTATTGTATATTTAAATATATATATATATATATATATATATATATATATATATATATATATATATATATATATACATACATATATATGTATATGTATATGTATATATAAATAAAAGTGGGTAACCTCTCTAACTTTTTTTTATCCTCTTTTATTTTAAATTTGATTTTACTACGAAAGTCAAATTCTGTGTGAATAAGAGAGTGTTCCTTTGTTTTGAGGTCCCTGCTCGTGCCCAACTAAATAATCTGGATTCCAGCTCCAAGTTGAACTAAAAGAGCACTCTGAGAATCTTGTTAAAGTCATCTCGCGACCTCAATATCGTTTGAAAACTTTACCGTATTCCTCTCTTATCCCCATGAATAACCTCGCTATAAAGGAGAGTATTGAGATGCGAATGTGACTGCCTCTCTCAGCCTACCAAGGTCTCATATTTCTTTGAAGAACTTAATTAAAAAGAAACCTTGTTAAATAAGAACCTCAGAGAGATGTGTTTTGCCTATTCCATACTTATTTATTCACATTGTAAACAATATTGTATGTCTCTGGAGATATTCATTCTTTAAGGTCGTTTTTACTAAACAGTATAAAAAATGATAAATTAATTTCAATTATTACCCGACAACAGCGTAGTCTTAAGAAGGTAATGGTTTATATTATCCGTATGTAGGCATGTAACAATTTTTTGAGCGAACGACTCAACCAAATTTCAAGTTTGCTGGGTCAAATTACTCAGTAAAATCCCTTGAATGTTTTGAAACAGCTCGAATGTTTTCAAAACACTGTATTAAATGTGCGAAATCTGTCCGTTTAAGGGTATGTAACAATTTTTTGAACAAACGGCTCCACCGATTTTTAAAATGGCTCAAATTACCGAGTGAATCCCCGTGAATGTTTTGAAACAATTTGAGCTCAAAATCCTGTAAAAAAAAACACTAAAAAAAAAATAAACAATATCTTTATTCGGTAAAAAACAATTTCATTAACAATATATTTTATGTTACCTCGTCATTTTTATGTCAGTATAAAATAAACTGTTTTAGAGTTGTGTGCTATCCCTATTTGGTTAGTATTTTTGTAGCTGCTAATGTGAAATGTGCTATCTCTTGTCAGGATTTATGTGATCCTGTTTTTCAGTCCTGGTGCTTCGGCTAGATATTTGCTGCCATTTGAGAGACTCCAGGTGTTTCTATCCCTCTCCTCCCCTCAATAATATACAAATTATAGGTTTTGTAAAATAAAATTAAACTTCACCACTATAACCAATAAATGGTTTTGGATTTATTACTTGATTTGAAAATACTGACCAATGATTTTGCATCTGGTGATCTGGTCAACATCAGACTCAACTGTCATATTTTTCCCTCTACTCTTTAATGGATCAGGTACTTGATAAAATACTCAATGGAGGTTGGATGTGACCCACATCAAGAGTGTCGTCCCATCACTGATATAAGAAAAAACAAACTTAATTAACTAATCGAACTTGTGATACAAATGGCTGTATTGAAGGAAAAAAAGTGCATAGTTATTATGAATTGTCAATCTGGCAGCAGAAAAAAATATGAAAGAATTAACGCTTCTCATGCTAAAAATTACTTTTTCTATCAAAACTTACAATTAGGGTTTCAACAAAAAAGTTTCCCAAAGCAAAATTGCAGAGAAGGAGGTAAATTGAATTTTCCCTACGGTCATAGACTTTTCCATGGAAGGTAGTTAATGTGTTAGGTAGGTGTGAGTTGAATTATAAAGTCGAAGTGTATATATATATATATATATATATATATATATATATATATATATATATATATATATATATATATATATATATATATATATATTTATTTATAAAAAAAAAAAATTATTGATTTTATTTATTTATAATGATTCTCTACTTATATTCTTCATTTATGTTTTGCACTTCACATGCCTAACAAAAAATTATTATTCAAAACCAAAAACATTTAATTATTTGCCTGTTTCTAATGAGTGTTTCACGAACATTATCCAGGAGCTATATGAATCGTAACTAGTCTATGAAATTTGATTCATCTCGTTTATTTTATTGATGGGCTACTTTCCTACTGCTACTAGGTAATTGTAATCGGTTGAAATATTCGGTGTAGTTTTCAATGGATCTATGCGTTTCATAGCCATCTGAGTCCAAAAAACGCATTTTAGGCCATTGGTCTGTGCCACGATTATCTCTTGAACGGGTAAATCGATTTTGTTGCTTATTTTTTTTAATTTAGGGTATTGCACCTTATAGCCATGACGATTAAGTTTTTTATGTTTGTTCCTGTAGAAAATCATTTAATTTTTTTTAGTTTTTCGAATAACCTAGAAACAATACATCTCTCGGATAATTCCAGATGGGTCAAAAATGGAATCATTTAATTTTTTTTTAGTTTTTCGAATAACTTAGAAACAATACATCTCTCGTATAATTCCAGATGGGTCAAAAATGGAGAATGAAGTGGGTGCCGCCATTATTTCTGATGGTATTCAAATGTATTCATTGTCATATTACTGTACTTCATACCATGCTGAACTGTTTACCAAGCAGGTACATTTGTACAGACTCGGAATCTGCTCTTAAGGCTGAAAAATACTTTTTCATTGAACCCTCTGGTTATCAACACCTTGAAAAAAATGGTTCAGTCCTGGATGCAAGGTTCAGTTTTTGTGGTTACCGGTTCACTGCGGTATTAGAGAAAATGAGCTAGCCGATGCTATGGCTAATAAAGCAATTAACGAAGGAGTCGTGGAACCATCTGCATTAACGAAAGAAATCCTTATCTTGGTAAAAGAAAAGGCACGGAAGAAATGGTAGTACATTTGGTTTAGAGTCAGTCATAATAAATTAAGAATAATGGAACCATATTTACTACCTAGCCGAGCTGACCTCAGGCGAGATAGTACTGACCCGTCTAATGATAGGACACGCAAGAATTACCCATAAATATATTATGACGAGAAGTACACTGCCTCAATGTGTCTTCTGAGGGGTACGATTGACGGTATCGCACATCTTGACAGAGTGCTTGGCATAAGAAGCTCAAATGGCTGAAATTGGACTCGGGACAGATATAACAGATTTTGAAAAAAAAAAAAAAAAAAACACGTCAACACTGCGACAAAATTATTACTATTTCTCAAACATGTTGAAATTTATACCAAAATTTAAATTAACATGTTACCAATGTCTGTAAGCTTAGTACAGAGAAAATTAAAGCAAGTGGTTGAACAGCCCAAAATTTTTAATTAATAAATATATATATATATATAATTTGTATATGAGCAATACCTTTATTATTGATTCTTAATTATTCTCTTATATTAATATCCTTCTATATTTTTTGTAGAAGATATATCTCGCATTAACTTATTCAGAACCAAAAACTGTATCAATGCGTTAGATGCCATGCGAATAGAAATATATTTCTGCTATAAAAATTCCGTTTAGCGTTTTGATCTCAGAGCTCTACATTATGAAGTGTATGAATTGTGTTTAATTTCTATACAATTTTATTTATACCTTGTGTTATTTAGTACTTAGTTATTTGTAAATCACTTTTATCCTTCATGGCGTCCTGTCCTATAGTATCCTTTAATAATGTTCCAATTATCTCTGTTGGACGGATCCCCTACCTAAGACCTTACAAGTGTCTTATATGTAATCCTCATTTACGATGGAAAATATAAGAAATTGCCCGTAGATTCTCATCACTTCAGGATTTACTTGAAAAATACCCCTAACTTCCTATTTACTGTCTATCTACTATCATCATGTGCTTGATGTATATATCTATATTGTTATGTATTGAGGCTACTGGGATTGAAGGAAATAATTAAGATTCATAATATTAATTAAATAAGGAATCAATTAAAGAGATGCCACGTGGTTCAGCAATATCAATATTAACCAGTTCCTTTTTCGAACAAAGAAATATTTACTAAGTCGGGCGCTCTACCTGGGGGAGGGATGCAGTTCAAGACCGCCAACAGGCCGCTTAAGATAAGCGAAAGTAAGAGCACCCACACAGAGATAGGCCAGGTCGAAATGGTGTAATAAAATCTGCCGCCCAAGGTTACAAGTCCTTTTTCAAATATTCTTATAGCTTCAGCCAGTAAGATGTCCCAAAAGGAGAGTGGGGAAAAAATTCATCTTTTCAAGAAGGAGTAGGGAAAATAGTTTAAGAGACCGAGAAAGGAAAAATAAGGGAGAGTTCTGGTGAGAAGTTTGAAGTGGGGAGTTCTGATGAGAAGTTTGAAGTGGGTAGTTCTGGGAAGAAACAGGTTCGAGCTAGAGGCAGAAGACTGAGGTTCGCAGAGGGTACTGAGCAGCACATCGAGACAGGAGAGAGAGACCTACACCATAGAGCAACAATAAGATAAGTGCTAGTCCTTTGATTCATTGTGTACATCAATGTATAATATTATGTGGTATCCGGATAATATTTTAAATAAGCAAGAGTTCTCCCAGCATTCTCAAATACATATGTTACAGTTTGTAGATTTTTACAATGAGAGTAATTTAGATTAGAAATTACTAAGCCAATAAGTTAATTAATAACGTAAAATAAATAAAGTAAGATCTGTAACAAAATCTACCATTCTATTTACCCTGCATGTCATCATCTATTTAATTAAGTGAAATGGTGAACACGACACCCTTGGAAAGGTTCTTCAATGGTATTTATAATATCCCAAGCTATTGACCAAAGCAGGGGAGTCTGCGGTCTCTAGCCTTTTATGTTAAAATATAGTTTGATTGATGGGCTCCCTTCTGGAACCGATGCAAATAGATAAAAAAATAGATAATTAAATTGAGTAAATGTGGTTTCTGGAACCCCCACCTGCCTTAGAAAAGCAGTTTGCCAGAAACATAGCAATATATATTTATAATAATTTTCGAATCTCCAAGATTTTGTCTGAATTGGATCTCGAGACTGCTTCCAGTAACCAAGAAAGGATTGTTCATTATCAAACAGTGCCCTATCTACCTTCTCATTTTGAATATACTTTGAGTTTCTTTTGGATGGTGAGGGGTAAGAGAGAGAGAGGAAGGGAGATCACGTCTGTAGTTAATGAATTGTTAGTGGTCTTGTTTTGTTCAAAGGTGGTCATTATCGGATCTCAGCTGTTGCGAGCTCTAGTACTGTGCAGATACTGCCATGCGGTGAATAGGAGCCACACATTGGAACCGCTACCTGTCGTACGAATGAAGAATCTCACCAGGATCCTTCTATATGAGATTCAAGCCGATCCTTTGAGAGCATCTATTCGCCAACTTTTGATTAGGAATACTCCAGTCTTCGAAGGAGGAGTCCAGTCATCTCACATTCTCAGGGAGCCATTATTTTTAATGCGACCCACTGACTTGCTTTCGCGAGCTGTTAATGCCACATTAAGAATGATCTACATGGAAGAGATTATTGTCAAGCATGCTGTCTGACGACGCTATTGGATGCTATTTACCTTTATATAATTTATATGTTTACCTTTATTTATTTACCTTTATATATACCTATGATGCTATTTACCTTTATAATGAATAATAATGATAGTAATAATGAATAATAACATCCATATAAATAAGAAAATTGTGTAAGAAGTATGTGTTGCATTGCCATGGAGTGATGACTAACCAAATACCAGTACTAACCAAATACTATCTATATTTGGTTAGTTTTTTGTCCATATACATCATAAATTATTTTATAATTTTCCGCACTTTTGAAAATAAGAAAATCGTTGTTAGTGATAAGTTATGTTGAAAAAAAAGAAGAAAGAAATAGATTCATCCTCAATATTGATTTGTCGATATTATGTTAGAGATCATTGCAGTTGAAAAATATATATATATTTTTTTTCCGGATCCCTCAAACGAAAAGAAAAAAACATATAATTAGTAAGAAGAAAAATAATTAAGTGAGTGACTGTTTAAGTTGGCAAGACAGTAAAAGTATAAAAGTTTAAAATCAATAGTATTTGATTCTTTACTGTTATTTTATTCCTTTTAGCCCTGGACATTTATACCCATGATTTATAATAGATTATAATAGTTTGCTATCATGAACACCAAGTTTCATAGTGATTTTATTTTTCATTACTCCCTTTTTATCTTTTTTTCTCATTATATTTTCATCCACACCTATAAACTTAAAAAAATTAACAATCAGCAAATTGCCTGTCGGTTACATTGAAACAAAATGACACGAAAAGCATGAAGAAGAACTGCACCCAGCGGTGTGGCTTGATTTAATGTCTTAATAAAACAGGCTCCTCATTCAAGTTCTTTTTAGTTTCCTTTCTTGTGTTCTCTGGAATGAGGTTCGTGGCCATTTGTTTTATAGTTGTAGTAGTTTTTCATAAAAACGTTTGTAGTAATTTCGTATGTATTCGTCAACCGTTGTCAGTATGCAAAGTTTTGTTATTAACATATTACAATGCTTTGGTGATAAGCCTTAATGTCTTTGATTGAAATATTTGTAATCGTTTTATGTGAGTCTTATGAGAGTGATACCGTAAATTTGTAATGCATATGTCCAAACTGGTTTTAGCAAGTACGCGTACGTGCTTAACTTTTATCTTGTTTGTAACTTGCAGTTTCTGCTGAATAATGAGTACGTTTAATTGAGTTTTAGGTTTAGTGACTGACGTTTTCTCTTTATATGAGGACCCCATGTCATTCTCCTATCAAACGTTAGACCGAGATATTGTACTTTGTCTGGAGGATGGGTGAGCTGTTAAATAAGAGGGAGGGCACATCTCATGTCTAAGAATAAAAGTGATGGGCTGTGACTTTTTTATCTTAAATTATAAACGATTATTGAACAATTTTCTTCGTATTTACGATCTTTTACTGCTAATGAATTTTAAGGTGTGCATTGATTTTAAATAATGTTGGTGATGATGCTCACCTTTGCCATGAGTCAATCTAACGCTTCTAACACTTTAACCTAAAATTAAAAACTAATCTTGAACTGATTGGCCTGCAGATATATTATTCTACATATATTTTTTTAAATCTAACCTTTCATTTGAAATGGCGAATAACCAAGGAGAAAATTGCTACAATTGAGTTAGGTGTATTTTATGGTTACTGTTAGCTTACAAGCTGATTACATTGGGTAATTTCGGAACACCACTCTTTTTCTCATGCTTACCTAAGTAGACTATTAAGGTGAGATGAGTTATCTCTGGTCTGTATTGTTGTGATTTTGTGGTTTATAGTCCTGATGATGCCTTGATTTGATTGGTCTTGTTGATTATTGCCTTCTATTTGCGGGATTTAAGGTTTTTTTGGAATATTCCAAGGTGTCTGGTCGAGAATAACACCAAAACGTAGTAGACATTATTTTACGATATATGTGATCGCTATAATTTTTATACATTTGTTGATATGCCCATGAAAATAGTAATAATATCTTTTATACGAACTGTGAATGTGATCAGGTATCGTGGATATAATAATGTATCATGTAATTCTGCATATAATTTTTTTTTACTGATGAGGGTGAACAAATGATATCTTAATGGTTTTTATCGGAATGTTTAAATAGAGAAAACAATATTAACATGAAGGCTAATTGAATCCATATTTATAACATAAAACATATGAAGGTCAGTAAATCAACTAAGTGACGTTGACAATTTAAATACTTTCTGTGCCACTGCAAATTAACCAATTTAAAAACATAAACACAGTTAATTAAACTAATAACCAATCTCCATTACTAATAATCATCTCCAAACCCTCCTCCTCCCCATTTTGAATTTCATAATATAAACCACCTCTCTATTTATCTGTCACCACTCCTTACTTAGACGCTTGAATAGCCTTTTTTCCTTTTTCTCAAAAGTGCTAATTACTATATTTCTTTTTATGAGTTTTCATTAGAGCGTTTCTACATCATAGTTGCAACTTTAATTATGATTGTCTCTGGCTGATTTTTCGCACCGCCTGCTTTTCGATTAGTGGCTCGCTGTGTTGTAATGCAGAGTGGTTTGATGAAAGGGGATTTACTTCGTTGCAACATAACTCTAATTAACTGCTGATCACGACTATGCAACTCTCTACCTAGCCACAAAACCCAGCAAGCGACCAAAGCTAACAAGCAATTTGCATGAAACATACCCGTACAACTTTGCGGATTGTAAATCATTGAAATATGGATTTTTGATTTGTTTCTGTGAAACTATATGTGAAACGAAAAGTATCAAACAAGCGCTGTATCATGCACTAAAAATTAATGATACAGTTGTTTTGTTATGCTTAAATATGAATGTAGTTTATTGATTGGATTTATTTATTCAGATTTCGACTGGCTCTGGCGCCTTTGTGAATTCTTTTAAGTACCATTTTAGATTGCTTACTGGATTACTTATTTGACCGGTATTGGGTATATAAAGAGCAAATCATAACTCTTATAAATTGGTACCCTTAATGTTTTAGCAGATCAAAACACAGTTATTATATATAGTGGTCATTGAAAGGCCCGATATAACACAATTGAGAAAGCAGAATAACTGCCCCGAGATTTCTTTCACCCCATCTTGTTTCCCAAACATCCCATATTTTACCCTGGGTACGATACTTCTTAATCAGACCTTCTCAACATGGATCCTGAATAAAACTAAAAACCGGCTAGGTTTTATATAATTCTAGTATTTTCAAGGTAGTTATGTAAGTGTTCTTGTAAGATGTTAGAAACCCCAAAATTTGAATTTATTCATTTATAATAAATATAATATTTTGAACAAATCCTTAGTTTAAAAAAATGTATAAGTATTGTTTCGAACTATTAGTATAACTTAGTCATTTAATATTATCAGTGTAGACTGCTCAAACTTTTTTGTCTAGCGGTATTTCGAAGTTATTATTATTATTATTTTTGACAAATGAAATAATTAACCATTGAAGTAAATACAATAAAAACAGAATTTTAATTTTAAAAAAACCGCTGCAAATTATTAAACAATGGTTTATTATGGCGGGTAATAGAGATTACTACGCTAACCTGAAACATCTCGTCTCAACTGTAGTCAATCTAAAACATTTAAAAAAATACCTCTAATTGACCTTTAAAACGAAAAGACAGATAGTAATGTCGATTTCTGGAGATCATTCTGGGGTGACTTGTGACTTTGGTGCCAAATTTTAATGAAAAATACTTCGGACGGACGGATTTTTTTTTATTCGATGTCTGAATCCTTGAAACGTAAAATCTCAAATTTTGAGGGGTGATTAATTTTTTTTCTTGGTGGA
Source organism: Rhaphigaster nebulosa (assembly GCA_948150685.1). Taxonomy (NCBI): domain Eukaryota; kingdom Metazoa; phylum Arthropoda; class Insecta; order Hemiptera; family Pentatomidae; genus Rhaphigaster; species Rhaphigaster nebulosa. The sequence goes on along the minus strand of OX411308.1, from coordinate 108,743,707 downwards.
TTGCAAAGGTTCATTGTTGAAAATAATAAACCAAAAGCATTTAAATATTTTGTTTTTTTAAAGGTCTAGGTAGACTGATTCTAAAAAACTTACATTTTTCGTCTATCTTTTTAAATCATTATATGAATCATAATATAATTATCATAATGATAATCCTGTAATGATCAATCATAAGATTTATTTGTTTAATGATAATTAAATCATGATAATATGACTTCATCTGCCGCTCAACGCTATTGAAAGATCTGTTTCTTGTTCAGAACATCATAATTAAATTTCCCATGTTGTTTCAATGTTTTTATTGATGGTGATTTCCACCGCATGGAGTGGAATGAGAACTCTACAGTTTATTTCATTTGTGATAAAAAATTACATTTCAGCTCAAGAAATGCAAATTTGGCTCTGATGACTTTCCTAAAGAAACATGTATACAAGAACTACAAAAACTCGGTTGACATATGATAAAAACTATGTGCACACTGTTCGACTTTTCGTTAGACTTTGGTTAGACGCATTGACCCCTTTATTCAGAAAAAAATAATAAATAATGAAAAACCCATTTACCCGTTATTATATTATTTAGTGAATAAATTTGTTCATAATATTTCAATCAGTAATCAAATAAAAATTCGACATTGGATTCCTCACGCTGCCTTCCCCGTTTTTTCATGTGGAATCGTAAGTCAATCGAAAAGTCGAACAATGTGGATATAGCTATAGCGAAAGAACTAAACAGTTATATTTTCTTGTCGATAAAGTTCAGATTCAGTAACACTCAATATAGGGAATAGTTGAAACATGAATGGCTGCGTTATAGTGTTAAAAATCCCACCTTTTTTTGTGTTCTACAGTACTGACAGATAAACGAGTAACGGTTAAGTTTTGCTGTTTTGTAATCCGGTCAAACACTTCTACGCCTTTCAGAACCCTCTGGGTCCAAAATAACGTATTTTTGGCTATTTTTCTGTCTGTGTCTCTTCCTTAGTCACGACTATCTCTTAAATGGGTTAACTGAGTCTATTTTGAACTTTAAATAATTCGATTTTATAATTTCAATTCATATTCAAACAACAGCAGAAAAAAATTTCTAATCATTTTAAACGTATAAATAAATCACAAAACTGATAAAATATTGTATTTTTGGTCGAATTTCGACAATTAGTGTCAATTCTACTCAACATTTGAAGTGGTACACCTGAAAAAATCGTGATATTGTTTGCTATCTGCTCATTCAACATCCAACATTCCTACACAATATTATTACATATTGTGAGCAAAAAGTTTGGGCAAAAAACAAGTTCATAATTAAATTAAAATAATCTTTGTTTTTGCTTTAAATGCTAAAATTTACACTTAAATTATCTCTTTAGGTAATCCCATACGTGATATGTGGAAAGAGCCGGTCAGTCTACGTGAGCAAAGTTGTTCTAAGTGAAAAATGAATTTACCTCTGTGCCCAATGTGGAACGGGTATTACTGTCAATGTAAACGAAATTTTTACTATTTTTTTTGGAGAAAAGGGTAAAACTGCAGGTAGAAGAACTTCCTTCGTTCATTTAGTTTACGGCAGTCACAGTCTCATTCTCGAACAAACCAAGAGTTATCCGTCTGTTTAATGAAATTGCCCCCAAATGGTGACAGAGCCTTTTCCAAAATCGTGATTATACTTAACATTTTGTTGCAAAAATTGTTCACCATGTCTTCGCTCATCCGTCATTAGAGTGGGAACGTATCCTGGTTTCGTCTGATCACAAAATCCCTCCATTGTTCAATTGGCCCACTCCAGTCGGCTTTGGTTATGCACGCGGATCAAATACGGAAATTTTCTTTCGCATTGATCCAATAGAGAGAAGATGTTTGAGTACTTGCACTCCAGTGTTTAGTAAGCCCATTTGAAGAGTTTTTGCAGTTACATACGGGTTCCGACCACAAGAAAACGATCCTGCTTCGCAGTTGTAGCATATGGACGGAATCAACCGTGCCTGAAACCAGTCTAAAGGTACCTCTAGGCTCTAGTAATTGCACACTTGCACTAAACCTCAGACCCACACTTCTTACGTTCTACCCTAATAGTAACATTTCCATCAATCTTGATAGCTGTTCAACACTTTCATGGAAACAACAAAAGTCACTTTTACACTTCAAGCGATGCAGCTAACTAAAGGAAGAACATGTTGAAGATTAGCGCTTAAACGGGTGTGACTTTGTTTGTCAACTTGTTTTTGATGCCACCAACACTTTCTCCAATGGTAACCGACGATGATTTTTAAAATTAACTGGAAAGTATCAAAGGTCATCTAACACATCTACCTAAGATTGTAAATAGTTTGAATCCCATTAACAATGAATGAATAAGTACTAATGAGAATATAAATAAACAATATCAGGATTTTTTCAGGTGTACCATTTCAAATGTTGATTAGTATATTGAAAGGCATTTTTCAAGATGCAAAAAATAAAATAACTATAATAATTATGTTTGTGCTATTTAGTTAGACTCTTCGGAATACCAGTATACATAATTATTTATTTTAATGTTTTGCTTTATTCAAGAAATAATAACATGGATGGCTTTTATTTTTTAAGGTTTTCATATCTGTTTGAAAATTAACAACTTTATTAAAAAAATAAAATATTCAATAAACATCTATAATCTTTATCGAAAAGAAACTTGAGGCCCATGAACTTGAACGTGAGCTATCTTCCTGACCATCCCTTCGTCTTTCCAATCTGACGGCATTCATCTAAGTCAATATATTCTTTGTACTAAATGCTTCTTACAATATTTCTTCACTGCTAATAATAAATATCAGATTTGTTTTTAAAATTAATTATATTGAGATATCGTTTTTAAAAAATTTAGTTGCAATACAAAAATCAAAAGAAAGGAAAATTAAATTAAAGCATGCGCTTAAGCCTGCGATAGCATTATTACTGGGAATTTAAGCCAATTAACAATTGGATTCATCTCTAATTGTACGATGCAATGGAAAAATTTTTAATCAAGTAAATTACAAAATTTGCATGTATGGTGAATCATGAATTATATACAAGATGGAGATTAAAATGCGGTAGTAGATTAATTTTTACCTTATTCGGTCAGTTAAACTCCCATGAAAATGAACGTGGAACAAAGTATAATAAATTTAGTAAAATCATATGATTGTGATAATACAATTTATTAGAACTACATGAACACCGTAATCATCATCTTTTAAATTTTATCATGACTCAGACAAAGACCATGTTAAAAAAAGCTTTTTTTTCTTTCAAACCTTCAAAAATTATAGCTGTTATTTTGTACATAATCAAAAGAGAATAAATTGATATAGACAGCTTTTCGGGTGGGCTGGTAAAAATATTTGACCATGAACGTTATTAATATTTAAAAATAAAAAACAATTGGATGAACTAGATGTGATCCTTAATAATTTAAGTATGGATGTATATAACACACTCACGTATTAAAAAAAAAAAATTATCTTTAAATATTACAATAAACGTAAGAAATGTAAAAGCATATTTTTTTGTTGTATTTTTTCCTTCACTTTCTTTTGTCATTATATAATGCTTTATGTTAAATTTAAAAAAAAATAGTTTTAGTGTTACATATATCCAATATAATTATGCTCGGAAGAAAGTTGAAAAAATGAGATATGGTTTAACATTTTTTAGGTTCATTGTAATATTTAAACATTTTTTTTGTTTAATATGTGAATGTGTTGTATACATCCATATTTAAATTATTAAGGATCATATCTAGTTAATCCAAGTATTTTCTATTTTATTATTTTAAATATTAATAATGCTCATGATCAAATTTTTTCACCAGCTCACCGGATAAGATGCCAATTTCAATTTATAATCTTTTGATTCGGTACAAAGTAACAGCTATAATCAACAGGAGACTAGCACCAGGCTGGATGTATCAGTCGGGCTCCATTTTATCTTCTGGCAACCACCAATTGATCTCAAATTGCGCCGCTCAATTGCGTTCTATAGGTTAGCGCCCACTCCCGCTCGACCTTTTAGTATTGCGTAAGGATCCGAAAAGTTGCGTTTTCAGTGTGTTCCGTATCAGTTTTATTTTTAATACTGGTGATAAAACGGTTAGTCAGATATTCATACAGTTCGTATTATTATTTATAAAAATAATAATTTTGTAAATGAATAAACACACAAAAATAAGTTAGTCGAGGCAGAGGAATTTGTTATATTAAATTATTTTGAATACTTTTTCTAATGAATTTACAGAAGTTTACTGTTACTAATGTTGAACTTGAAATAATTGGCTGACATTTTATAATTTTAGTTTTTTTGTATTTTTTACTAGAAAAATCGATCAATAAATCAGTATGAAATAAGAGAATTTGTTATATGTAATCTTTCATACAATATGTACTCACAATAATAAGTTAGATTTTGCAATAATAAATTAATAAAAAAATAAAATAAAAAATATATAAGTGAAGTCAAATAAAACATCAGAAACAATATTTTCAATTATCCTGAGAAACTCCGAACCAAGCTTGACCCTCCAACTTGTGTAGAGCAAATGAGCAAATTAATCGTACGTGTAATTTAATAAAATTAATCCAGCTTGGAGAACCAAGCTCCTTACCCACCTACGGGGTCTTATTATTCCTCTTTTGCGAACGCAAAATTTTCCTTATGAATTCTAAGAGGGATGTATTTTATTTATTTAAATTATTCTTTAAATTCTGATAATCTTATTGTCTAATGGCAGATTGCTTTCTAAAACGTATTGGTAGAAGTGAATAACGAAATAAACTTGTCTTAATATAATTTCAGTGTAATATTTAAGTTACTCTAGGTTAATCGAAACTGATTTAAGATGATATAATTAAATTTTTTATTTATTTACCTAAGGGCGATACCGATTTGGTTTTGGTTTGTTTCGTTGTGGCTTATTTCAGCTCCAGGCCTTTTTTTCTTCTTTTTTTCAAACCAAAAATGATTTGTTCAAGAGATTAGATTAAAAAAATAATTAAAATAATTTCTTAACATTGAAAATAGGCAACGAAATAATTTTCGAAAAAAAAAATATAAGGTCTGTCAAATAATCAATCACTTAATTCGTGCCATATTAGAAGAGACTTTATGGAGTTCTGATTTTTAGATGAACTTAAAAAATCTTCCTCACAAGCTCATTATGTCAAACATAAAATTATTCTAATTGATCTTAATTCATGCTATATTCTAGACGTGGGCTTAGATATTCGGCGCCCGTGAGCTACTAAAAATAATGCGCCCCTCCTTGTAATAAATGCATGCATATATTTTCTATTTCATTTAGAACAGATTATTTTTGTCATGAAAAGATGTTGATTGAAAATGACTAAATAACCAAGTTACTAATAATAACAAAAAATATAAAACCAATAGCCGCACCCAAAAAGGATTGCGCCCCGGAGTTAAAGCTCATTTAGTACTGTGGTTAGGGTGTTCTTACATAACCTCCATACTATAACATGAGCTTGCTGCTATTATTGCTTTTTATTAATTTCCGTTAAAATTTTCCAGAGGAATTCTACAAAAAAATGGCTCCACGATCTTCTAATATAGGGAAGTCAGCGGGTAACTTCTTCAGAACCTCTAATAATGCGCGCTACATATTTTCATTATAAAAGTTATGAAATATCCACTTAGTGAATATTACAGCAAAATTAGTAAAGTGATCAGGAACCTTCGGGTATGCTAACTACCAGACAAACTTAAAACTAATCATTAGTATCTTTTTCAATTAATTTATAGATCTACTAATGATTACGCTATTTGATATAGAAAGTCAGATTCAAGGCACCACAAAAAAAAAGAATGGAATAAAAAAAAAAAGTTTGCTAAGTAGGTCAGTTTGGCTTCCTCGCCATTTCTAATGGACATGCAAGAAAAAACAAGCACGTATAACAAACATAGTAACAATACGTGTAAAAACAAATTAAACATTTTAATTGTTTATTTTGACATATTTTAGAAAATAAGGAAATAATAAATTGGGTCAAGATTGAGAACCCTCGAAATTGAGAATATCCTGATCTCCGGCAGTTGGCTTATTAGCCAAGTAGAGATATAGCTGCAAAATTGTCCATATAACGCAAAAAGTTGGATTTTTTTCGCCTTAATAACTTTTTTTTAATGCAAAATGCTTGATAGCTAATCTTGTAGGAGGTTTAATTTCCTACAAGATTCGTTCATTCATTCGGTTAAATGGCGAGGTCGAAAATTATGGTCAAATAACGAAGATTTGTTTCCAATCTTGTAAAAAAAACTGAGATATATGGGTTTGCAGCTTGAAAATGATTACTCACGAGAGGGGAATATCTAGTGAGAGGAGAGGAGAAGGGGACATACAACATACCTGAAAATCAAAATTACTCCAGCTTTTGCAATCCAAAATTATATCCCTAATTGGCTAATTTGCCAACTGCTGGAAATCGGGAGATTGTTTACAACTTTTATTCTATGATTTTTCTCTCAAGCCCGTTACTCACATGGGATCATCGTTGCGGTAGACCAAATTCGGCTACTCGCAGTAGAAGTGTTCCGCCGAACCTTTGTTTCCATTTGTGTAGAGGGTTTGAGAGTATGCATTTCCAAGCTACTCGTATACGTCTTTGTATAGTACTCTGACTCAGTTTTTGAAAAATCGCCGTTTTATGACAGTTGATTTCGACCATACCACTTCAACCAATTATTATGTAGATGTGCTCATTCGACTCCGAATTTAATTATCTTTAATTTGTTATACAGTAGGGTTTTTGACAGAATACATCGTTTATACGATTTTATAAAATAAAAGCTTCTAATCCACCTTTTGCATCGTAGAACTCGTTGCATCGTTTTGCTCCTATACTGACAGGCCTAAAAATGAACGAGACGTTTTTGAAATATAGGTTTGTCAAGGAAAATACTTCTGCGCGTGTGTAAGGAAAAATATTGGATGTCTGTAGTCATAAAATTGATGTAGAACTATTTGGGCACCAACCCGCACAATCCCTCCTGACATTTTCATCAATATCACATTAACGTTATTAGGTATATGCCCTTCACATGGATTTGACCATAGGACCATAGTTTATGGATCTGTACCATAAAATTAGAGGAAAATTTTCGATTCTGAGGAAAAAACTTCTTTTTTTTTCAATTCCTGCATCAATACAAAGCTTATTTGCATTTATTGAGAAAGCAAAACATCGATATGTTTACTTTATTCACACGTTTAAAGGTTCCCTCAATTCATAGAATGCAGTTTTCTGCAATTTAATAGAGTGTAGTAGACCGCTGCAGATGTTTCACTTGGTAGACACATCTGTTAAAAAAAAATACTAACATAGAGCAGATAATTTTAACTATTCCATAAACTTTTGTCAATGATAATTGCATCATTAGATTGCTAAAGAATATCTTTGGTGAGGATTTAGTCGAATACGGGGATTTTTATGAATACAAGAACGACTTACAACTGCCACCAAACGCTCAGGCAACGTAAATTGGTGGCAGTTGTATGAATTTAAACTTCTCTAAGTATTTTAAATAAATAAATAAGTATACAAATAAATATGATTTACTGTTGGCACAATACTTATTTTCTTTTCTTACAATTTTGGCACCGACTTAAACAAAATAAATTATCCATTTTAGGAGATCTTAGAAGTCGTTTTTAAATAATTACATAAAAAATGGTATTTTATTAATAATTTTATTGTGAAAGTGAATCTTGAAACATCTTTGTGGTTTTTCATTATGATGCACATATTACTGGTGATGAATTTTCTTTTGCCAATTTAACCATATACAGTTCATCAAACATCAACAATTCATAAATGAACCAAAGCACTCCTCACTGGGAGCGTGATTTAAATTAATTACAGTCGAGTGTTTCAATAAACAAAGGCCAACTTGATGTGCCTTTTGCTGAATAATTGGACTGAAAAGGTTCCTACCAACGAAAAGGCTCCAAAGAGGCTGATGGTGGGTTTGTAAGGAGTGGTTCCTTTGCTCTATGTGTTCCTGGTTAGTTCAAAGCCTTCTGAGGTTAAGGGTGAGTCTATGTGTTGTATGTTAAATGCACATATAGCGAAAATTGATTTTAATTAGTAAAGACAGCTTGCAATTTGCATAGGATTGCTAAAGAATACCACAGCATATGTAGCATACATCTCTATCCCAGTTGGAAGATGATTTATTAATTTCGTAGTATGGATCCCTTTTTGGCTCTCAAGAGCGATGAATTTTGTCAAATGAGGTCTCAAAAGAAAGGGAATTTCATGGAGAAGTAAAAAATCCTAATTTCGATTCTTACACTTTTACTACAACTGAAATATAACTGATTGAAAAATGTAAGTGGTTTCCAAACTCCGAAGGTAAGCGAATCGATAATAAGTCGGATTTTATAGATTTTAACACGGATATCAAGATCCGAAAAATGTTTCTATAGAACGTATCGAGCCATTCGTTCTACTAGGTTGTTACAAAAGTCCTTGTGCATGAACACAACCCTTGATTCCTACTCTCATAATTAAACCTATAAGAATGTTTTTGTTTCTACTATTTATGTCAATATTTACAATGACTAATTCTTTAATTCCTTGTGACTTGAGTTGGCTTTATGCGGTAATCTACATTTAAAAAAAAAAAACTTATCACGAGTGACGAAAAATAGGTATTTAAAAAAAAACTAGAAAACAACCGGAGTGGGTACGGCCAGATGAAGTGGCAAACCGGAGGTTCACCAAGATCGGTTTGGGAAAAAAGTGATGCTTTGTGTTTAGTGGAACTTCGAAGGCGTGCGTTCGAAGGCGAAGAGTTTGTTCCCGATGGTCGGGCAATGGGCTCAAACCTTTGCTGTGAACATCTAGACAGAGTTTATGCAGTTTTGAGTGCAAAGTACCCCGCTTTGGTCAACAGGAACCAAGCCATTTGCAACACGACAATGCTCCTGCACATCGTTTTCGTTTGGCCAAGGAAAAACTATCGGAAATGCAAGGAGTAAACGTTTTGCCTCATCCAGTGTATAGCCCAGATATCGCACCATCAGATTATGGTTTGTTTAGATCAATGTCTCATTTTTTAAAAGGCGAGATCTTTGATAATTACGAGAACGTAAAAATTGGATGTGAAGAGTTCTTTACCTCAAAACCAAAGGAATGGTAACGGAATCAAATCCAATTACTGACAGAAAGATGGATGAAAGTAGTGGAAAACAATGGACTTTACTTTGAAGAGAATTCAATTATTTTTAAAATATTCTAATGTACAAGGGCTTTTGCAACAACCTAGTAAAATTTGTCATTTTCGAGATAACTCACGATAATGTACCGCCCAAGCACGGGCCGTATCCGCGTATGTTTCGTTGCCATGACATCTTCATGCCCGTTGAAGCAAGATGAATATACAAATTTTTTACGTGTGAAGACGTTATTTTGTGAATGAAATGGGAGGATTAGTGGAAAGAAGTCTGAAAACGTGAAACTTATGTAAATGAAAGTTTATTACCGTTTATAAAAATTTACTTTTGTTTTGACCCTGTTCATTCAGAATATTTTCAACAAATGAGACTGAACAATAAATTATAGATTGTAGGAGAGAAAGATTCAAAGAAGAATACATGGCCCGACCACAGAAGTAAATTGTTTCCGCATTAAGACTAACGGAGAACTTAAGGACATATATGGGTAACCAGATATAGATTCTTGTATTAAAAAGGAAGAATAAGATGGTTGGTTCATGCACATCGTATGAATCAAAAAAGGCTCCTAAAAAGATTATGGAGGGGCGGCCAGATGGAGAAAGAGGAAGAGACAGGCCTAAACTACGATGGCTGGACGATGTAGAGGCCGATCTTTGATTCTTGGGTGTGCGAAGGAGAAGAGCCGCAGAAGATCGGTCTGAATGGAGGAGAATTGTTGAGGAGGCCAAGGTCCTCCATGGACCATAGCGCAGGAAGAGTTAGATTAGGTTTTCTAAATCTAATTGCTATTTATTTTAAGGCTAAGTGAGTCCGGTACGAAATTCACTCCTGAGTAAATCCTCAAATGTCAGGAGTATATGCAACACATTCATTCATAGCTCACTCACTTCTTTCAGTAGCCGAAAAGAATTATCTCAACACAAGAGCTATCACGATTTATATATAACATCTGAATTTCTTTTGATATTCACCCAAAAAATATATTATAAAAAGTATGTATTATATGAATTCTGGAGATATAGATGTAAAACTTGTCTTTGGATAATTGCAATTTCACCTTTCCTTATGTTTTACATTGGACCACCTCGGTTATTCAAACCCAAATTGAATAAGCTTTGATATCATAATTTCCTACAAATTTGATAAAACCGATGTGCATGCTCGTATGTTTTCGAAAAACAACACTAAAATCGCGAAAAAAACTTATTCTATGTAAAATAATTTTATATATGTGCCATAAACTCAATCGAAATGATGCAGACTGTGCAGAAAATCTATCTATTATATATTTCCGAGCTAGTTCTAATTCCAATTTATACTTTAACAGTTTTCTACATTCTTTAGTAATAAGCTATACGATTTTCAGGAGCCGAAAATTATTAGTCATATTTTTCAGGCAATTTGGACCAATAGAATTCTCGCTTTCAGTTTTTTATTACGCCATTAAGGTAAGATAATTTATGCGGGAGAAGGGCTGCGGTACTAACTTCCTCTGATCCTAAATCACAGATGGTTTAGTACCGCCCGGGAACCCCTTAATATTCCTCCAGTTATTCATTGTCCAGAAACCCGATTCATAAACTTCTGCAAGCTTAGGTCCGGCCTTTCTTCAGTGAATGGGAAGAAAAGATGTCCAGGAAAATTGAAAGACTTTCTCACTGAATGCTTTTACATTAGTTACTATCCTAAGAGAGAATAGTCAACTTCCATTCATTCTAAATGAACCTTTTTAGGATTTCTCTCTTAAATACATATTATACCCAATTATTGCACACTGGTCCAGAAGGTAGGAAAACACGGCCAAAATTTCTGACCGTTTCGGAGACCTATATAACTGGCTTTGGGATGTAACTAAAAGTATTCGAGGAGGCCCCTCACCTCCGATTCATTAGAGAAATCCTAATAGGAAAAGATAATCCCTGGTATGTATATAGATGATCCACCTTCAAATACTCACAGGTAGAATAAGGTAATGTATGTATTCTGAATCATAGTTTTATTTGCATGATGTGATAATGTTACTAATTTTATGTTTTTTTTCTTTTGTTTGAGGGATCCGGGAAAAAAAAAAAAAAAAAAAAAAAACTAAAAGTATAAACTAAGACCTATAATAAGTTAAGAATTGATAAATTATTTGCCACTTCTATAATTTTGTTTTTATTGAAAACTAGTTTCGAATGTTATACATTCATCTTCAATTCAAGATTTAAATGGATTATATATCCATTTACTTATTATATATATTAAATAAGTTGTCTTTTATCGGAAAAGATAGAAAAAGAATTAAGACAAAATACTTAATACAATAATATTTAACAATTAGGCAATATTTACAAATTAATTGTTCTTGAATAAATCAATATCTACTTACTACAGAATCCGATTCATTTTCATCCGAGTCATAATCATTGTGGTTCTAAAAGACAACGTACGTCAGAATTGAGTTGAGATTTCTTATTAGAGAACACATGATCAGATGAAATGAGCTAATGATGGAATACATCTTCCATAGTTTTCGCTCAGCTCATTTATCTAGGGTAACCTTCTGGGTATCTTTTAAAATCCTTATTGCGAGCTTCAAGCTTTCTTCTAATAATTAACCAGAATTATCATCTTTAATCACGTTCGCTTCCAATTTGTTTTCCTTCTTTACATAAATTCATTTGGGACGAATACGCAAGTTCCAAGACAGGCGCTGATTCATAGAGAGAGCTGCTCACTCTCTATTTATTAGCATCACAAAAATCAATCTTGAACTTTCCGAAACAAATTATATCTCTTGGCGCGGTGTTTTGGCGAAAACTATATTTTGATCCAGGCATTTATTGTTTTGTTTTCTAGAAACATTATGAAATTCTATGTGCTTTTTGTCATCGATGCTTAATGCCATAAATTTAAGAAAATAATAATTTGACTTCACGAGGATTAAGGTCATTTTATTTCCTGTTTTTTATCATAAAATTCACAAAACTTTCAGTTTTAGCATTAACATTTGAAATATTTTCAGGTTTTATGACCTTGGAAATTCCTCTTATTGAAAGCCAGAGTGTGTGGTTGTGATCCTACAATAAAAAATATGATATTACATAACAATACATAGGTAAACAACAACTTCTTCTGTTACCTCATCTCTGTTACGTAGAAATCTCAATATCACGATATTGGCTTAAACGTAAATTGGCCAGAGGCTTTTGGCCTATTTATTTAAATTAATTTTATACATTATATAATACATAAAAAATCTAAGCATCATACCATATAAATTGCTTTTATCTGGCAATTCAAGAGAGAAACAGATCATCATCAAATTCATAAGTTGCGTTTAATTTGCAGTAATAAATTTTATTTTGATAAATAAATTAAAAATATCATTTCTAATTTGCTTTGTTTTTCACAGAAAGATTTAATTATTTCTTAAGATTTTTTTTTAAATTTTTCTTCGTCCTAGACGAACTTTGTGTAATCGAATATATATATTCGATTACACAAAGTTCGTATTTATTAGTATTTATACAATATATACCCATTTACTTTTTAGTTTTAAACATTTAACATCTCATTATTCTTTGTTTTCATATTCCTAATAATATATTAGAACTGTATGCCAACAATAATAGGAAAAGAAAAGAAAAGTAAATTACATCAATCCCTCACAAATCGCCAAATTATTAAAAACGCAGTCTGGAAGATAAGAATTTTAATATGATAATGGATGGTTAAATAATAATACAATATTAATAATGAGATGATTTAATTGTTTTGATTAGCTGTCAAATGTGTTAACTATCTAATTTCATTCTATTGAACTGTGAAACCTAGTTTTAAGATATTGGTCATTCTATTTATTCTTTTATATTAAAACTTTACGGGAGAATTCCCGTATTCAATATATGAAGGAAAAAAATTACATTGGATATGGAGAACGTTGCTAAGGTAATGGCTATAAGTTGTGAGTTACAGTATAAGACCGGAGATCTGGCCTTCATATAGCCGATATGAAGCTGAGGGTAGTAAACATCGGTGAGCCAATACGATACCGAATCCTCTTTAAGCAGGAGAAATATCGTTCGTGATTGGTCCGCTGGCCGTGACCTCACTGTCAATCCCAAGCTAGCCACTCGCAATAATCACACCTTAGCCGCACCCATTTGTCCAGAATCAGGATCGTCTTTGATTCCCTTTAAATTTATCTATACATTTACTGAAAAATATATCATTTTAAAAAAATCATATTTGCATTATTCTGACCATATTTTTCGTAAGTGTCGTAAATAAATTGAAAGGGTAATCAAATACCCAAAACTTAAAATATTAATATTTACCACTATCCACAACAAGCAATACGCTGCGATCTAAAACTTCTTTTTACTCTCCTCTAAAACTTTGAAAATGATATGGAAGTTTACTTCTGATGGATAGATATATAGGAGTAGAACTATATATAATCGATTTTGGACTATATATTTTTTGAGTGTTAATCCCACTTATAAAAACAATTTATTTTCTATTTATTAGTATTTAGTAGTATTTTTATAGTATACAACTATAAAACTACTACTATAAAATAGAGTAAGTGCACCAGTTGTAGACACCTTTAAGACAGGATTTCCACTTAATGTTTTTTAGAGAAATAAGCATAAGCTAGAAAATGGATTAGACTGCTCAGATCGATTATATAGCTAGTAAATGGGATTGCTAGGAATTTAAAAACATAAAATAATGAGATTTTTAAATTTTTAAAACTTTAACGAAAATTAAAAATGGTTTTTACCACCAGAAGGGAACACTAAAATTCCAATAGTAGACACAAGGATCTAACTATTTATTTATTATTCTATCTAGCTTCCTATTGAGGAAAGTGAGTTTACTATGACGTACAGAGATAAGCGTATAATTCATGCTTATGCCCTAATAAAATAGTTTCAGATCTTATCTGAATTTACTTGACCCATTTCTTCGTTGCTTCGTAAATTCTGCGCTATAATGTAGAAAAAACATTTTTAAGTAAAAAGGGACTTTATTTGGGAAGGAGCTTGGAATAACTGCACTCTGCAGGAACAAGATCAGGACATTGGACTCACCACAAGAAGAATTTTTCTGAAGAATCAGAAGTTCTCAACAACTTATGTCACCTTGAGATGATATCTTAATTAGCACTGAGTCGTGAAAATATCAGATACAGTTCTCAACTCATTTGTTTTCAAATTCAGGTGAAGTTTTGTTTTATCGTTAGACAGCTTGATAAAAAGTTAGATTGCCTTATTTAAATTTTCGGAGTCCTGATAGTCTTTTTCTTCTATAATTCTGAGAATCTTTTCCCATGTCAAGGCTATTTGACATATTGCAGCACTGGACCAACTAATATTTCATCTGATCCTTTCCTCACCAGGGTTTTTGTGGTTTGATTGACCCAATAGTCATACTGGAGTCTTTCGCAAATTGTTTGGGGATGTCAAGATAGTTACGAACTAGTCGCTAGACGTCCGTTTTGAAATCAATGCTTAATTATTTTCAGGCAGTAAGTCCTTATTGCATGGATCTCAGTTTGAAATATGGTATGTTATTGACTAAATCCAATTGTGAGCATGTTAAGACATTTCGTACTTCCCATACATCCATTCCTTACCGTACTTTCTTTGACCAAGAAAGGCTTCAAAATTAAAACGCTGAAGTAATACAAAATTATTATTATATCAAATAAAAACAAACTCTAGGTATATACATTATAATTTCGTAGTTCTTTGATTGTCACTTTTGAATATATCTATCTGTAAATATTTTTCTATTGAAGAAAGTAAACAAAATTAGATATTTAGAATAACAGATCACAAACTAAAACATTAAATATTTTATATTTAAAAACCGGACTGACACGCTTAAATGTACCATTTACATCAATTTGAAAATAAATCTACTTTCAATTAATACTTATATTCTTTCCTTTTTTAAAACGAAAACAGTGTTCTTTTCAAATCAGTACCAAATAGGACACTATTGTTTACCTTTTGAAATTATTATTTTTTATTATGCTTTAACTAGAATTTGGCCACTTTACCACTAGGCTGCATTACTAAAGACAATAAAAAGAAAGAGGTGTTTGCACTGTAGTGAAAGTGATGACTAGCTGGAGTTCACCCTGAAGTCATTCTCGCTGCATATTAGTGTTCCACTTGTGGACATGTATAAATAATCACATAATCAAATAAACTGATATAGAAGGATCAATCTAATTAGGGATTGATACATTATTTGCCACTTCTATAAATTTGTTTTATTGAAAACTAGTTTCGAATGTTATACATTCATCCTCAGTTCAAGATTTAAATGGATTATATCAAACAGAAAAGTTTGTACAGATTTCTTCTCTAAAAGTAAACGTTAGTTTACTAAATAAACTAAAAGTTAGTTTAATGCGAGAAGAAATCAGTACAAACTTTTCTGTTTGATATAATCCATTTAAACCTTGAACTGAGGATGAATGTATAACATTCGAAACTAGTTTTCAATAAAACAAATTTATAGAAGTGGCAAATAATTTATCAATCCCTCGTCAGTATTCGGTATATACGTCATCAGTAGTCGATATTTTTTTAGATATATCGTGAGTGGGAATCGATAGAGGTTGTTTTTACGCCCCATAATAAATCAAAGCTTAAATTTAGAATTTTTGGCGCTTAAGCCTTTTTCAAAAAATGATGTATTTGTAAATGAAGAAATACTGTAATAAAAGCGTAGATTAAAATCTTACTTTTGATGGAGTTATGATGGACATTTTATCCATTCAGGTTAATTTAAAATGTAATTTTAAGAAAATATTATTTTTGGAAATCAAGAATTTTACCTTTAAATATCAATACTAGTGGGAACGTATTTTCGATTCATATAAAATTATGAAACTACATTTAATTTTAAACTAGTTTAAATAAATTCTAAATTGAATTTATCTTACATTCAAAGCCTGTTTGGAGTGAAATTAAATTCCAGCACAACTGATGGTTAAAATTGTAATGATGTTAATTGGTGGAATTGGGCATGGTTCTTAATTTTGATCGATTCTTCCAAGGGAGATTGAGTTAGCACTCTTTGAAGTAAAAGTACCAGGTGAACTTCATTTAATTTATTTTTATCCGCTTTTAACCGTTAACAATGTATGTGAGGAAGTGACCATAGTAGAGGGGTTAGTGAGGATGAGGGAATATTACAAGAATATAATAACTATTATATAATAAATTATAGTTTTATTGAAATATCTTTAGCCCAACAATTCTTAGTTTAATTCTTACGTTATTATAAAACTATTATTATCTTATTATTGCTATTATTATTAATTTATTACAAAGTCTATGAAATAAATTATTTTTAGACTTTTAATAAAGCAACTGAATTAGAGACGTATTTTATTAAATATAATTTTTATAATAAATAAAAGGTTAGAGAATGGAGTAAGAGGGATTGAGGTTTTTGTACGTATTCATTGTTTACGATTTATTCCTTAACGTTAGAGCCTGCATATTTACACCACACGAAATCCTACAAAGCCTGAAGAACTAAAATAGATTTAAAAAAAATCAGAATAATATTTTTTTTAAAAATATCAACGAAATTATTAAAAAAATATTATTATTATTACACGTGTTTATCTATTAATTATTTGATTATATCTGTTTCAATAAATTTACTTTGACGAGAAAAGATATCAATTTCTCGGATCCACTACTTTCGTTTCCTAAGGCTATTGAAGTATTTGGCGGTATTTCTATTTCATTTCATTTATGCCTGTAGAACGGACATTCATGGAAGATGTGGACTATTGTCAGGACGTTGCAGTGTTTGTATTGTAAGTCTTTAGTGAGTAGGTGAAGGTGTAAGTTTTGAGTGACCAATCCTTAGCCGGAGGACCAATTCCTCTCTTCGGATGCTATGACTAGAGGAGTTACAAGATATTTGATTCCATCTTTATCAGTTTGAGTTTGCTTGGAAGACTCCTTGTCCCACATTTCCTGATTTCCTGCCATTCCTTTTGGATATTTTCTTTTAGTGGACTTGAGAGTTCTAATGGTGTAAGTAGGGACATACCATGACCTCGGGAAAGAGTGCCTCTTTTGCTGCTATATCGGACATTTCATTCCCTTTTATACCGACATGTCCAAGTACCCATATGTAATATACCAATTTTACATCATCGTTCATTAACTTCCCTATTTCCAGAGTTTGCTAGATTCCTGGATGATCGAAATATGTGTTTTTTATTGCCTTTAAAACATTCAATGAGTCTGAGGCAATTACTACATTCTCGACAGGCAGTGTAGAGGAATATTGCAGCGCCATTGCAAAGGCATTCACCTCAACAGTATAAACACTACAAAGCTGATGCAGTTTGAATTTGTGTGTAGGTCACAAAAGCTGGTGAAATTGCTAAATCGGATTTGATCCGTCTGTAATAATTAAATCATGTTCCGGCAATGTGTGAATCATTTTTTGAAATCGATCTCTGTTATATGATACTGTTGTACTTTCTTAAATAATAATAAATACTTTATTTATTTCGGGACGTATTTCTTTAGAATAATTTTTCAGGTAAAATCAGTAGAGCTTTGGGGTCTTGGAGTAGAACAAAAAACAAACCTTGGATTTGAATTAAAGGAGATCGAAGGTGTATGATGGACGATGGGATTGGATAGCTTGGTAGAGGAAGGATGCCAGGTAGTACTTAGGACGGTAGGAAGCCACTTCAACTCTTCATCAAATCGGGGGACAGAGGCGTCCCTCGGGATACCGAAGATAAATCGTACAAAGCAGTTTATCAATCGTTTTATTTTTGCCTCGAGGTCTCCAGAGACGCCCCCGTACACCGTACACCGTACAACAGTAGTCGAAGTGGGGAAATATTAAGGAGGTAACTAGGAGATTTAGGTTACAAATGGGAATAGGCGAAGGAGGTAATTTAGTCGCTTTAAGGTGAAAAAGGTACGACGAAGAATATCAGAGACTTGGTTTTTCCGGGAAAGAGTTTTGTCAAAAGTGGTTCCAAGATCTTTTGTGGTTAGGTAGTATTTTATAGGATTATTGTTTAGCAAAAGGGTTGGTATAGAGGAACAGTTTTATGGAGATGATTGGAGCCTTTGTCCTCTCTGCATTCAATTTCAGCTTCTTAGTTACAGCCTGGTGATTTATTCGATTCAAGTCTTCTTGGAGTTTTTTTGTGGCAGATAATAAGTCAGAAGGAGGGAAAGATATTTAGTAATTGTCAGCATAGATATGGTATTGGGAGAGATAGATAAGGAGGAGAAGGTCATTAATATAAATAGAAAATAGAGTAGAGGACACAGACAAACCCTGAGGGACAGCACAGGAAAGGAGCAGTGGTTTGCATGGAGGCGAGTAGAGGGAAAATGGGGGAGCTGGCACACGGTTGTGCGCGCCCACCTGACCAATCACGTGACCTATGGCGGGAAATTTGAATTTGAATTTTCACCGAGACCTAACCTAAACTGCCACGTGGTCTTATCTCGACCTAACCTTAACTACCACGTGGTATCACCTCGACCTAACCTTAACTATTAGGCCCCGCCCCTTTTACTCTTATCCCTCTCCAACCAGCCAATCATATTGCTTCACCCTGATAACCCCACCCTAAGCCGCCATTTTGTTTACAATGACGTGGTCAGCATCCACGCTTAACCACCAGGTTTATCCCCTCCACCAATTGAAGGGTCAGGCATCCACTTTATAGTATGTAACCTCCCCTACGGTTATACAAAAATAGCCTATACGATGAAGGGTCAGGTACCCACTTTATAGCCTGTAACCTCCCCTACGGTTATATAATCATAATCTATACGATGAAGTGTCAGGTATCCACTTTATAGTATGTAACCTCCCCTACGGTTATATAATCATAACCTATACGATGAAGGGTCAGGTATCCACTTTATAGTATGTAACCTCCCCTACGGTTATATAATCATAACCTATACGATGAAGGGTCAGGTACCCACTTTATAGCCTGTAACCTCCCCTAGGTTATATAATCATAACCTATACGATGAAGGCTTAAGTACCCTCTTTATACTCTGTAACCTTCCCTAAGGTTACATAACCTTTACATTGTTTTCGTGTTTGTGCAATCTTCTCAATGTTTACGTAACCTTTACAATATTTAACTTTACCAACATGTAAACAGGTTGGATCATGTATAGACAAGTTGGATGATGTCTAGGTGAAATACAAATATGGACTTTGAACTGTTTATCTCTAACATATAAATAAATAGTAGAGTTCCTTAATCCTATAACAGCTTTTGGACTTTGAACTCTTAATCCCCAATCTTTCTTATCTCGCTGAAACATAAACAAAACAACTTTTCAATGTACTGCGTATTTTTAATATCTGATAGTATAAATAATGGTCCTTAGAGGATTAGCTTTTAATCCCTAAAATATATCGACAAATCGAAACGACTGTATCACGCTGACAAAAGAGGTTATACCTTTTCATAGCTTTGAAATACTTTCAAAGTACACGAGTCGGTATTAATAACTGCGAACATGTAGCAGTAAATTTTAATTGATGAATATAAATTAATACTATTTCTTAATCCCTTAAGAGCTTTTGGACTTTGAGCTGTTAATACCAAAACATAAAGAATGATTTAGGACTTGTTAATTCTTCTGCTAAACAGTAAACAAATTTCGCAATAATGATTTATCTCTTAATCCTTCCCTTGAAAGCAAACAATAGACTTTGAACTCTCAATACTTTAATGATATCAGGATAGGTAATGATAATATTAATTTTAGCCAAAGTTTTGTACCTTTTTTAATTCGGCATTAAGCCTTAAGCCTCTTCACCATGTCAAGGTAAAGGTACAACGAAGAGGTTTTTCTAATTTTTTTATTTTTTATTTTCTTTTTTTTATTTATAATGTAACACTTATACAAAATAAAGTTATAATACAAACATAAAATTGGATCTTGTAAAATTTATACAAATGAAACATAAAATTTAATCTCCAAACTAATACATGTAAGAATTAAATATAACTTAATTTTTAAAATAAAAAAATGTATATATTAAAAAAACAAAATATAAACCCTATTTAATCTATGATATAATAAAACTAAACCCTCTAATCATATTTAAATTTAATTTGGAAAAAAAAAATAAAGATATGATCATGAAATGTTTAATAAGCAGAACTTTTTCCTAAATGGCAGGCTGCTCGGCACAGCAAATATTAATATCGTAAGCGTGAGCAATAATAATTATGAGCCTGATAAGAAAAATTTATTTTCGATACAGGTAAAGATAAGAAAATATTTCATAAAAATTTCGATTTTTTTGTTGTTTATTTTCGTGGCTTTAATAGAGAAATAAAAGCATTGGAACAATTCTGTTGAACTAATTGGAGATCTATGTACCTTTCATTCACTCACACAATCAAGTTTGCGGGTTTTTAGGCCTCGCCAGTGACTTACATTAAGGGTTTATAGATGATTATACCTCGCCAGTGACCCATTCCATTTAGGGTTTATGGGTGTTTAGACCAGGCCAGTGACCCATTCCACTCAAGGTGAATAGAATTTAAATCAATTATTTTTTATCCATGCTTCTAAAGCCTTTGTCCGATACTGCGTGCATTTCTCTTGAGAAATATTATGCATGATGCAATGGCTGCCTTGCTCATCTAAGATGAGTGAATCAATTTTTGGACAACCAAAATCTTCCAAGTTGACTATAGAGCAATTGTACAAATTTTGTGATAGAAATAGTTTCTTATCTCGACTCTTAACAAAAACAAATTTATAATTACAATCAATAAAGCTGAAAATTTCTTCAATAATTTCATATTCAAATTCCCCATATTCCCATTTAATTTTATGATAATAATTTTCTAGCCAATAGTTTGTTCTTCTACTTTTATCAGTTTGTATATATTGCTTCGGTGGTTTAAAAATCCAATGCCTTGACGACTTGAAAGCTTGATCAAAAAGAGACAACTCTTTAATAATATAAATGGGGTGATTGAATGGAAAGCAATTCGCCGAACTGTACCAATCAGAGGGTTATATTCTACGAGTCTATCATGTATAATTAGACAATATGCTGTAGTATTCGACGGAAATATAGTTTTTGATTCGAATTCTAATCTTACATCTACTGGTCCACTTTTTATAGATTCAGATTGTTTCGAACAATCTATTACGATTAAAGATGCTTTTTCTTTAAAGTTTTGTAAAGACGACAGAGGTTGCATTTGTGTGCCATAATAGGAATTTTGAAATGTAGCGTACGTATGTTAGAGCAGGGCTAACCGATTGGATGAAATATCTATATTCAAATCATCATATGGATAAGCTTTACAATTTTACGTTGGAAATATTACAATGATCAAAGTTGCTTGCATCTTTTACATGATTATTCAATCTTTCAGTTTGAAAAGTTAATATGATATAACGTGGTTTTTCCATCTGACTTGAAGTTTTAACGGGCCAGATTTGTCTCTGACTCGCTGGTAGTAAAGGATAATCGTAAAGTTCTCAGTTTCTAAAACCTAGTGAAAATATCTTTTCTGATTTGAGATGACGCATCAAAGCCAGTCTCTGATGTTCATTTACTGTAACATAGGGCAGCTTCCAGCATAGTCTCTGCAGTTCTATTTTACACTTTTCAGCCGCCTCAATTCCGGTTCCTGGTCGCTTTGTTATGTAGCAGTTTTCATTATGTCTACTCCTAACAAATATCAGTTCTTGCTTCAAGTTCATTACAATCTTCTGATAATCTTCACAGAATCCAAGAAGAGATGATAAAGGAACGCATAAGTTGAAGCACCCCTCTGCTGATGTAATGTTTAGTGTATCATTTTTTGGATAGCACCATCCCCAGTTATCTAAAAACTGGGAACCTCCTTTGAGCGAAACCAAAATTTTCAAGGTTGAAGTAATTCCTGTATTTTTCATGCAATCTATTTCCACTCCACTCAGTTCGTATCTTATTTCATCAAACAAAAATGCGAACATGTTGTTAGTTAATTTTGATGCATTGGGAACTGCTGAACCATCCTCCTTGAGAAATTTTCCTTCGACGTAAAGCAGACTTTGACTAGTTAGAGTATATAAATCTTGATGTTGCAGACTGATACGTATTTCATCTCCTGACTAAAGATTTGTAGATGAATAAGGATAGTGAGAATGAAATTCAATGGCTTCAATTGAATTGTCAAAAGTAGCAGTTTCTTCCAAATTTAATATTTCCATGTTGATGACAAGACGCAGTATCAAGCACTTTGAAGAAATCTAATATTAATCGTCTTTAACGATCTGCACTCTTCAACAGTCTTCACCGGAATGATGCTTCTGTTCGTGGCTGCGCTTTTATATACCTTTCTGAAGTCTAAACCCATGGTTGTCCCTGATTGGGAACTGTCTATAAGATATCAAATAAATAGAGGAGGCACAGCTGATCAATCTTGGCGCTATCAGAAGATTCGATCAACTCTCTAAATTTATTAACTAAAATGTTGGGGTCTTCAATTCCACTTCCTTTTTTCGGCGGAAATAGTTTTGAGATCACCTTTTTATATTTTAGATTGTGCTTAAGTTGTCGTATCGGTCCTCTGTATTTCTTCTTGTGAACGTTTGTCTGATTCAATATTTTCTTGTACTTGTCGTAGTCATCCTTTGTCGCTAGATCGAGTTTTGGATTTGCCATAAACAAGAGCTCAAAAAGACCTGATGTGCCACTAATAATAATATCTTTGCTAATTGAAACAACTGCATCTCCAACAGTGAACCTATTGCCATCGTAGATTATACCATAAATCGTGTCGAGATCTTTTATGTCATTGTTATATACTTCGAAGCTACCTCGCCAACCTCTTGCAAGCAGTGCTCAACTATTTCTTTGCCTTCAGGAGCTTGTGCTTCTTCTCTCACCATTTGCAAAGAGGATCTCGATTCCTTGGTTGTTACAACCGGGCTAGCATCATGGGGACTATTTTCGAACACTTCCTCTTTCAAAGGACCACCTATTGCTCCATCACCCTCTGGAGAATCTGTATTTACATACTGTAAATCTGTATTTACCATCTAGGTCGCAATGTTTGTAATGTTGGTGTTTCCTCAATTCTCTGCCTCTTTATTCTCTCACTCAGTGATTGTGATGTCATATCAGATAATTGTTCCTCCTTCTTCAAACTCGGAGAGTAAACATGTGTCTGATTCTCGATTAAAGGTGTTTTGATAACGTGTAATCCGTTCATCGAGTCTTATCGGAAAAGAATTAGAAGATTTGCATTTTCTCTTACAAGATGTTTTGAAATTCTGGTATAACTCTGACTCAAGTAGAAAATGTCGATACCATTATGCCGGCCAATGCAAAAGTACGCTCGAACGTTATCTTGTTTATCGCAGGCGATGTCATCGAAAATAAATATAGAATTGGCACGTGCTTCCTTCGGCGGTGGTACATTTGAATTGTCTTCGTATTGAAAAAAACCCGATAACCTCTAAAGGTTCTAGTACTCGCGCTAGTTGCTTATATTTTGGCTGATGTAAAGATTTTGCGAATAAGTAAATATTCTCATACCTCAAACCTTTAGGATCGTAGATGAAACTCAACATGAGATTTGTTTTCCCGCAATTTGATGGTCCACATACTAGACATCTGATAGAGTCGGGTAATAGAGGACCGTGTCTCGATGTTTTTATATCGGAAGAGTTCCGATCTTCTATATTGGAAATATGCAGAGTATGGTGTTGCTTTACCAGACGCATGTTGAAGACTGACAAGAATACCTGCACTTCTCCCCCCTTATATAATTATCGTGCCGACTGGGACCTAACGAATATTTTAGGCTATGGTAAATAAAAACTAAAACTAAATAAATAAATCAATGAGCATTAAATGTTTCATAAAATTCATACTTTCGTTTGCACTCATCTTAGTTTTCTAGGTTTGCCTTGTCATTAGTCCTTCCACGGAGTTTTCTTTTCCTTGACCTGCGCCCTCAGATCTTCACTCCACCATGACTTTCGCTTGCCCTTCGTATACATCCTCTTTATCCCATCAAACTAGGGAAGCTGACTGCATGGGAGGTCGGTAAACAATAGTATATAACAGAGGAGAGAAAATTGGTGACATTTCAACAAACATATATTCTAAATGAGAAACGTCAAGAGAAGAGGTTCGATGGAGGATGTTGGCCTCGTGAGTGTCATTGATATATATTCCGACACCACCTCCCCTGCGATCAGATCTTTCATGGTGAAGGAAAGAGTAATTGGTTGGGGAAACTTGGGAGAAAGGAATGAAAGGTTTTAGTCAGGTTTCAGATACAGCTATTATGTGATAAAAATTATCGAGGAAATAATTGAATAATGGAATTCATCAAAGTGGGCAATAAGAGATTGTGCATTGGGGTTTATGGAATTCAGGATATTAGTCATGGCTGAAGGGTTTGGATGTGGAATTGCAGGAAAAAGGATCGAGATTGAGGAATATGATAGAGCAACTTTTTATACAGCATTCAGTTTTAAGAGAAGATAGAAAGTAAATATTTAATCAGAATTAAAACAAAAATATAAAAATTAAATTACCAGAAAAGAAAAAATATAAATAACAATCGATTAAAAAAAAAACTAGAAGAAAAGATTTATAGGAAAAAAATAAAAGTGAAATAAAATATCATTTCATCTATGCAACTGTGGTAAAAAATACTGTCAGGAAATAAAAATAAAATATCTTCCATATAAAAAATGAAATATTACCAATATAAAAAAAATGAAAAATCTTCAATAAAAAAAAAATAGAATATCTTCAATAAAAAAATAAATGAAATATCTTTGATATAACAAAAAATGTATTCAATATAAAAAAATAAAATGTCTTCGAAGTAAAAAAATGAAATATATTCAATTTAAAAAAATAAAATATAACCCTCTAAAATTACCTCTCGTTTGTATCAAAGTGGTAAAAAAAAATATACAAAATCTTTGCTACAAAAAAATAAAATGTTCAGAGTATTGAGGTGACCAGCATGAGGGTTCAGCTGAACATGTCTAGGTTGCTTGGCTTACTAATGACCACCGCCGGATAACCATCAGACTGCCTGCACCTGACTCTGCCTGCACTGAACCATACGTACTTAATTTTGGCTGTTGCCTTCTTTTTCTGGCTAATCAGTAAAGGTGCTTGTTGGTAGACATCATCGCTTTACACGGTGCGACTCATTTTCACCCCAGCTTAGATGACGCGTAGAGAAGTCTCTCTTGGTTCTTCTCTGCAGCACAAGCTCATCTCTCATAGGCCCAGGGCTCCTTCTTGTCTAGGCCTGAGCCGCATGGCGTGATCCAGATCGTCCGGGTAAAGCTGAACGTCCAGACCTGCACCGAGACTGAGTATAGTGCCTTCCAGTGTCTCTCCCTGCTTCTTCGGAATGCCTCTAATTTTCATGGTGTTTTTAAATTGATTTTGTTCTGACTTATTAAGACGGCCCTCGAGGTTCGAATTTTAGCTTTTAGATTATTATTTTTAATTGATAATTTATCTATCTGATTTTTTTGATGCTCCAGGAGGTTTTCGATTGTCTTTAGTCTTGCATTGTTTTTAAAGCTCCGATTGCTTCTGGAGGGTGCCCTTTATATCTTTTAATTCTTCGACGCCCCGAAGCGTAGTCTTCATCACCTCAACTTCTTCCACTTACTCCCTCATTAGCTCTATCATTCATTTCTGATTTCCACGATGCTAATTCGCATTCGGGGCATGCCCATTTTGTATCAGTTTCTGACTCTGTAGTATCGGACTTAACGGCAGTTAATATGAAACATATTTTGGCAGACGGCCTATACAATTTTCATTTTGTCGTCTCTGCTAACAGACTTATTACAAATTTTGAAATTGACCATTTTTGATTTGAAATAAATTAAAAAGCTTTTAAAGAGCGGAAAAGAGCAGGACAAGAACAATATTATCTTTTTTTTTTTTACGCGAAGAGAATGATGCTTGAATGAGGCTTGATAAAAAAAAACTACCTCTACCTCTTCAGCTCAGCGGCACTGACCAGGTAATCTGTTTAAAATCTGGAAATGTTTTCTCACTACTATGTCCAGAGTCACTATATTTCGTTGCCGGGTTAACTGAATATTCTTAATCTAGAAGAATATTGAACAACAATTTCGGCTAATAGCTATTAAAACAGAAATATATACTAGAGACGCACGCGTAAGTAGTTGACATCAAGAGTGAATTTAGATATTTGGAGATATATTTGAAGTTGTATATAGGTCCAGAGAGGTGTATAGTTTTCTATTGTATTTATGGCGATTAATTTTAGCTATTGAATTGCCAAGGACACTCTTTCGGCTGAGGGTAGGATAGCATTGATCTTCTCTTGAAATATTGTGGAATACTTTGGTCTAAATATGTATCTGTGAGCGGGGTGAATGATTTGCAGGAATAATTTCGTGCAATAGTTAATTGCTAATTTGTCAGGTCGTAATGATAAAGGCGGAAGTCCAGATTCATTGCAGAGACTTACGTAGTCTAGTTCTAAAGAATACCGTTGAAATTTTTATCCCAGTGTGATGCACTGTATTGAACTCAGCAAGGATGTTTTTTCGGGCAGAACCATAGATAAAAATTCCTGAGTCCATCTGAGATCAGATTAATTCTTGATATATCTTTAGCATGGTACTTCGGTCTGCTCCCCAACTTGTTCCGCTTCCCTATGCATGTTTCTTTTATATTTCAATAAATAACAAATATCTCAAGTGGTGTTCCCAGATCAATCGCCTATATAATACTAATTCTAGGAATTTACAGCTACTGACATAGGGTAAAGAGACGTTGTTCAGTAGGAGCTCTGGTGGTTGAGGAGTAGTTCTTCTACTAAAATGGACACATTTTGTTTTTTCAGTAGAGAACTGTAGTCTTGTTGTATGCGACCAATTGCTAATTTGATTCAGTGAATCCTGTAGTTTTACCTTTATGGACAAGATGTTATTCGATCTGTAAAATATTGCCGAGTCATCCACAAATAGCATAGCTTTTACCCCACGAGGTAGGTTTCTTCTAAGATAGGTGATAGCTAGTGCGAAAAGCGTTGTGCTTAGTACACAACCTTGTGGCATTTCACTTCGTTGTTCGCACTCAATTGTCGTGTAGTTTCCACGCACTCGTTGTGGATGTACTCTCCCGAAAACCGCATTCCATTTGGATCTGTGTGTACATTCCAGTCTAATTTGATCGAGTGAAGGACTACAGGACAGATCTATTGTGGTATATGTACCATAAGTAGAGCTAAGAAATGTATGCTCTTTGATGTTTAACAACAAAAGGTCGGATAGTTCGAGGGAAACATTCGATCATTCGTCCTCTTTCATTTATATCCATATATCCCCAGATCAGATTGTGACCATTAAAGTCCCCGATATAGATTACAGATTGAGAGAACTGTTTTTGAATCTGTACAAGGTGCTCTGTCGGTATGGAGTTGTTCTGAGGGAGATAAATATTGCTGACTGCCATGCGAATACCGAAATGAATTCTAAATGCTATGACTTGAAGGGGGGAATCTTATTTCAATTTGCTGGGTATAAACTGACTATTTAACAGAGATAGCTAATTCTCGAAATGCGCAATCTCTGTTTGGATTGAAAATATCAAAACCTTTCAATGTGAAATGATCGGAGGGTTTCTTGAAGACATATATAAAAAAGGTTGCATTTTTTATTAAAATCCCTTCGTCCTAGTTGTGCTTTTCGTCCGCGAAGGCAACGGGTTTGTAGAAAGGCCAGGAGAATTGTTGATAGGAGAGCGTAAATTGGGAGAACGAAGTGGGAGAGGAGAGGGTAGAGGGACACAGATTAGCAGGAGAGAGGAGGGTTGAATGAGAAGAAGGGTAGGGTATGGTTGGATGGAGTTGGGGAGTGTTGCAGGGGAGGGCAGGGTGGAGGAAGGGAGAATAGCAGGAGAGGGTAGGGTGGGGTGGTGAGAGGCGCAGGAGAGGGGCGAATGAGGGTAGGAAGAGTGAGTGGGGAGACAGAAGCGGAAATATCATTATCGTTGACGATGGACTTCGTAATAGGCATTAAAGCAGTTTGGGTGGTAACCTTGGTTGAGGTTTCTAGTGTTTCAACACCTTAAATGAAATATAAACTTGTGTACCTATTTCTTTTTTTTTCGACCATCTTGATATATTTTTTAGTGATGTCTGCAAAGGATTTTTTAGCATAGGCTGGGCTCATTTCTTTATGAATTCGTTTAGCCTCGATTAGTGAGACTTTTAAAGAATTTTGAATCGTTTTTGTCACTTTTTGTAATAAGAAAACGCGACAATTGCGATTTGTAGACCTTCACAATTGATTCTTTTCGGCGACAAATCACACTTAATGTTTTCGCCATGTTCAGCCTGCCCGCACTGGATGCAGACGTATGGTTTTCTGCTTAGAACAGTTGAATGAGAAAATCAAAGGCGCTTAAAGCATCGTGTCGGATCTGGAATTTAAGATTGTACTTTTATTTTTTCGTAGCCTATCTGTATGATTTCAGAGGGTTTCGTTGTTGGAAATGTTATAAGAATTGGTATGTATTTCTTTGCAGCCCTTTTTGATTTTAATTCTTACGATATCTATTATTATGGAGGATAATTCTTCCTGTATTTCCTCTATTTCAAGATATTGAAAATCGGAATACTTAACGACGCCTTTGCTATAGTCAAGGGTGTTATGGAATGTCACTTGTATTGGAAATTGCCCCCCGAAATCCTTACACAGTAAAAAGTTTCGGATTGTTGTCCGCTGGATATTTCTATTAATAATGAGCTCTCTCTTAATTTTTTTTATTTTCTTTACATCGCCAACTAATCCAGTAATGAATTTGTTGATAAAAAAAGCAGATATCTTTTGAAAGCTTTCCTCATCGGTTCTTCTAAGTACTAAGTACGCTGGTTTTATTTTTTGGGAGATTCTGCTATTATTTTTTCAGTAGGAATTTTTATTTGGGACCGAGAATACTTTTCTTTAAAATATGGCTAATGGAGTCTGGTAGGTTTTCCATTTTTAAGATTTATAAAAAAGTAATTCTAAGAAAATGATAAGAAACTATAAATTAGCTATAGCTATAGATCTGTAAAAAATAAATAACTATAGAACTATAAAAAAGAAATGACTATAGAACTATAAATAGAAATAACTGTAGAACTATAAAATAGAAATTATAATAAAAACTAAAAATTACCTTAAGCACATACGAAAATGTAAGAAACAAAAAAAAATTGACAAAAAACAATAAATAAGAAATAATTACAAAATTAATAAAATAATTAAAATAAAAACAATATGTTAGAAAAATTATGGATAGAAGCTTATCTGATGCTGGACAGGAGAGAGGAGAGCTATCCTATTGTTCTCATATTTATCAAAGAGGCCGAACTATAAACGTACCGACCGCAATGCTAACAACACTACAGCTGAAGCAAGACTGAAATTCAACTTTATTATTCTATGACGAATTTATTTTTATTTTCTGAAAATGCTGAGCTTGTTTTCAAGCCTAATTTATTTTTATTTTCTGAAAATGCTGAGCTTGTTTTCAAGGCTAATTTATTTTGATAGGGGTAGGCTAGGTTTTCTGGCAGCTGAACAATGTCAATATTAAAAATTCAAGTAATGGATTAGTAAAGGAAGTGAGAATTTTTAGGTTTAAAATATGTTAAAAACTATTATTAACATGAAAGTTAACTCACAATAAAACAAATTAAGACCATGCTTTAACAAAATCAATGAAAAAATGTATATCAAATGCATCAAAAAAGCACAATTTCTTCATGGGACTCAGAGTTCCCTATTTTCGAAGAATGATCCGTCTAGGATAAAGCATCGCTCGGGATCGTTAAAAAACATTAAGGAACGATAAAATATGTTCACATCTTGTATGACTGCGACATCTATTGTTAGATACTTGTATCAAGAGATATGACTTTCATCTCTCTTCCATGTCGTACGATTTTGGGAAAGATGGATATGGCGAATTCAAAGTCTGAGGTCATTGGCATTTTATTAGCGAATTTACAATTACCTTGGCTTTAATAGCCAGCTTGATGTAATAGCCAGCTTGACCAAATTGAGTGTAGCATTTCTCTAGGTAAGCTGACAGGAAGTTTGGAGTTGATACAGGAATTAAAATATTTTGGATTCATTCCATGTTATTCCTGAAAGTTAGACGTATGCTGAGACAACTCGCTGGTATCTACGGCAGAACTTTGTCTTTCATTTATTAAATTATATGGATGCATTCTCTGTCTTCTTCTCTTCAAATACCAATAGCTCACAACTTTATCCTCACTCCATGACAAACTCAAAATTAATGACTCGAAACTTCTGTTGCTATATCTTATCGCTTGCTCTTGTCTCATCACTATGATATGAACCTTGTTTATTTTAAAATAAAAATTGTCTATCTTATCGCTTCTGTGATAAATATCTCATCGCTCTGGTGTGAACCCCGCCTGAATAAAACACCGGTGAATTGAATAAAACTGAGGACGTGCTCATTCCTCAAATAAATGAGGCGATGCTCCGATTAGATAAAGAGAACTTGCATAATGCAATACTTGCTAAGTGTATGGAGCATTTGCTCCAAATATTCTATTCGTGAGTTATTACATAGTAAAATTCTGATCTTCTTTTTCCTAGAAAACATATTATTAAGCACCTACTCAGATAGTTAAGCACGTTTTCAGTGTTTTTCACTTAGAAAGTGAGCAGATAATCCGAACCAATAATTTACCCATATGTGGAGCACGTGCTCTATACACTTGGTAGGTGTAGAAATACTTAATACTAGAAGAATTGTGTAATGTGTCTTTATTCATATCTAACCGGAGTATCTGCTCATTTTTCTGAGAAATTTGAAAGAAATTTATTCACTTAATCTATTATTTGAGATTGACGATCATGCACACCAACTTAGGCCGGAAGGTCAGGCTATCTTACAAGTTGCCAACCTATTTATCAAGGCTGGATTTGAACCAGTGCCTCTTTGTAGGATGTTAAAATGTAGTAATTTTAAAACCTAAGTAATTGTTTTCGTGAAAATTGCTGCGGTTACCGTGGGTCTAAAAACGGATGTTTAAATTAATTATTAAGTGTAATTATTACAGCATTTTTGCCATTATGTTTTATTGATAACGAATGATTTTTATTTATTAAACTTCAGTTGTTATTGAATTCCGTTAAGAAATATGGTAGTGAAAACTCCTTAAGGCGAGAGGGGAATTCCCAATATCTGAGAATTCCATTTCAATGGGTTTTTAGCTTCCTATCTGATAATCGCTTATGAAAGGACTTAAATTATTTACTTTTATTGATTTTAACTTTATCGAATACAGTTAATATTCGGCAAAATGTTATTTATTTATTTATATTTTGCACTTTTATTTATTAATCCACACCTGTTAATTAGAATGATAACAATCAGCAGATGGGCTGGCATATTAATAGATGCAAGAATAACAAAAATAGTGATAAATAAAAAGTAATAATAATAATAATAAAAAAAAATGACTTGATAGGCATGACGAGAGGCAGTGCCCAGCGGCACCCTATCCATGGCTTTAATTTGCTTACATAATTATGCAAGTTGGTCTCTCATCTAGACCTTTTTCAGTCAAGTTTTCGTGAAATCGTTTGTAGTACGTCCGTATGTGTTCATTGACCATCGGCATGTGTAAGCATGTGATGTTATTTACGTACCATGGCGCTTGAGTAATTAGTCGTAGTATCTTCGATTGAAAAGACTGAAGTCGTTTTATGTGTGTCTGTTTTGCTGTATCGTAGATTTGTAGAGCGTAAATCCAAAGCGGTTTTAATAGGTATGTGTAAATACTTAATTTCTGTCTTGCTTTTAATTTGGAATGTCGTCTGAAAAGTGAGTACAATAATTTCAGTCTGAGATTTAATGATGAACGTTTTTTTTTTTTATATGTGGACCCCATGTCATTCTCCTATCAAAGGTTAGTCCTCAGTATTGTACTCTGTCCGTTTGTGGATTCGGTATGTTGTCTAGGTAAACAGGAGGGCATGTTTCTAGTCTGAGAGTATATGTGATGTGTTGGGACTTCTGATAATTTATTCTAGTCTTCCAAAGTTTGCACTAGTTGTGTAATTTATGTAAGTGGTGTAAGGTAAATGATGCCTATGTAGAATGTTTGAATCTAGTGATGATAGCCGTGTCGTCTGCGTAGATAGCTGTCGTCTGATGTCGTGTGAGTGTGTGTGTGTGTGTGTGGGCTATGTACAATTGTGGGACAAGGATTGATCCCTGATGTACACCGGCTAAAATTGGTCGAATTGTGGATAGCCTGAGCCATGACGTACCGAGAAAAGTCTGTCTGAGAGAAAAGAATGAAGTATGAGGTAGTGGGTATGTGTTAGTACAGTCTTGAGCTTAAAGAGAAGCCCCAGATGCCAGACTTTGTCGAATGCTTGGGTGACATCCAGAAATACTCTGGATAATTTCTGCTGTAGTCCTGTCGATATGTTGTCAGTTATTCTGTGTAGTGGTTGTGTTGTCGAGTGTAATTTTCGAAACCCGAATTGATTGATAATCAGGATTTATATGTCTGTCTGTTAGTATATTTATCTAATAAGTTGACATTCGCATGATGATATAGAAGGATCAATCTAATTAGGGATTGATAAATTATTTGCCATTTCTATAAATTTGTTTTCTTGAAAACTAGTTTCGAATGTTATATATTCATCCTTAGTTCTAAAAACACACAAAATTAAATCTGCGGTACTAATTATACTTTGATGGACCAAAGCTGTAATATTTTTATTCTTACCTTTTTTACAATTACTGATGTGCTGCTTAATTCTAGTCTGATATAGGTCATCTCACAGTTGCCACAATCTATTTTATAAACTACATTTTTTCTGTCAATCATTTTTATTTCATCTTTCATTTTGCTTAAATGTTTTTCTAGTTTATTACCATTGTAAGTTCCTAGTTCGGGTGTCCTAGTAGTTAGTTCGGGTATATAAATCATTTTATAGAATTTCACTTTGTTTATATCCTTTTTTTTATAATCATTATTGTTTTTTTGACTAATTGTTTTTAATTGTTTTTGTAATTGTTTTTATCATGGTCATCATTGTATATGTTATCATGGACATCATTGTATCAGTAACAAAGAATCCTATCAAGAAATTCTGGTACATTTAAATAGTTACCATAATAGAATAAAATTTACAATAGAAAAATCTCAAAATAACGACATTAGATTTTTAGATATGAATATCATGCTGAATAACAATGAAATAACTACTTAATGAACTAAGAAAAATACCAATAGTAATGTAATGCTGAATCTTTGCTCGAACCATCCATTTTGGCAGAAGTTCAACGTCGCAAATAACCTAATAAAAAGAGCAAAAGAGCTGACTGATAAAAATCATATAGGAGAGATTAAAGCAATAATCTGTGATATGCAATAAAAACAAAAACAATAAAATTGATGCTAATCAAAAAAGCAATAATGATTATAAAAAAAAGGATGTAATGAACTAACTGAAAAAATAAAAAAAGATATTGATGGAGTATGACCATACAAACTTACTATACAACTAGAAACTTACAATGGTAATAAACTAGAAAAACATTTAAGCAAAATGAAAGATAAAATAAAAATGATTGAAAGAAAAATGTAGTTTATAAAATAGATTGTGGCAACTGTGAAATGACCTATATAGGAGAAACCTCGAAAAAGTTACAGACTAGAATCAAACAGCACATCAGTAATTGTAAGAATAAAAATATTACTGCTTTGGCCCATCATAGTATAATTAATAACCACAGATTTAATTTTGATAATCCCAAAATATTAGAAACCGAAAAAAATTAAACAAAAGGCGTATTGATTTTAATATATAGAAATAATTGAAACATTATTTTAAAACAAAAATAATAGGAAAGTGTTAAGAGAATGGGTGGAGAGGCATCTTGACAAAAAGGATTAGTACAAGGTTCAATTTTAATGATAGTGCAGTATATGTGACACAGACAGTAAGGAAAATTAATCCCCAATTAAATATTTTTATATATTATAACAAGCTAGGATTTGACGAAGTAAAATTATACTGATGGCAGGACATTGGGAAGAGAATAATGTAAATTAAAGGCAAACTATCTTTAATATAGTAACAAAATATCTTGTAAATTAAGTTATAAATATTTGGATCTAATTAGTCAATGTTGTGAAAAAACAGAAAAATAAAAGTGTGCCCCAACACTTTTGCTATAATAAGAATGAAATAAGAAATAACAAAGAAAATACCAACACCACAAAAATTTCTTAAAATGAAGCCAGCTTCAGCAAAAGGAAAAAGATCAAATTAAATGTAAAGAACTGTAAATATAAGTATCCAGGGGTTTGGGAAAAAAAAAAAAAAAAATCAATGTTGTATTGTAGAAAATAAATAACTTGAAGATGATGAAGGACTTCGAAACGTCGTTATAAATGTGTTTTTAAAAATATAAGTTATATATTTATGAGAAGAAGTGTACTTTTCACAAATTAATTTATTATATATATATATATATATATATATATATATATATATATATATATATATATATATATATATTAACTTCCCTATATAGTAGAAATTGTTTAATATAGTATTTGATTTCTTGTCTTAATAATAATTCTGTTTTATAATACTGATTTATATTAATCTAATTTAATATGTATAATAATACCAAACTATATTTTGAATTGCTTATTTTTGAATTTTTTGTGTTTTTAGAACTGAGGATGAATATATTAATATTGGAAACTGGTTTTCAATAAAACAAATTTATAAAAGTGGCAAATAATTTATCAATCCCTAATTAGTTATCTAATAGTCGTGGATACAGAAATTTTTCGAATAATTTAGAACATAAACGAAGTAAATTTATTGGCCTATACGATGAAAGGCTGTTTGTGTCTTTGTCTGGCGTTTTAATCATAGTTATGTGGAAATATTTCCATTGCACTGGAAATTTGTTGGTACTAAGAATACTGTTGTAGATTATCGTCCAAAGCACTATACCTTTTCTAGGCATTTTCCGGAGCACCTCAGCATTTATCAATTCATATCCTGGGACTTTTTTTTAGCAATTGTCTAATTTCTTGTGCAACTTGTGATGGAGTAAAGATGGACCAGAGATTTCTACCTCTTGGTATACACAATCTGGAGCCCCAACCTTTATGTTTCGTATCGCCACCTGCGATAAAGCATCTGCCGAGGCGTTCAAAGAATTCAGAAAACATCGTGGGTGTAATCTTTTACCTAGGGGGACAGTAAACTACAGCAAATGTAATGATGTAATGTGTTTTGTGTATAGTGTGATTCATATGGATTGTTTTATGGTGTAATAGGTCTACGGAATTGTGTTAGAGTGAAGTCTTAACGAATATTGCGGTGCCTCCATGTGCAGATCGAGGTGTCAGATGTATTTTAAAAAAGTGCTATGTCGATCCGTTTTGTGTAAGTACAAGTCAAGTTCAGTACTGTGCTGACTCAATCCGTTAGTATTCCAAAGGAGAATTGACAAGGAGTTTACAGTTAAATGATTATGGGGCATAGGTAGGACACCAGGGCCTGTGTAATCTGAAATAGTTGCTGAAGAAGACTGAAAAGAGGCAAGCATTTGGTTATTTAGCCCGTTAATAATATGAAATAACCGGGAAGAGCCATCAACCGGATGTATCAATGCCTCCCCTACTACGTGTAAATGTTTGCTGGTGCTGGGCTGCTGCAATGGGTACTGGTCGACTTTGCTGTTCCTCAGCGATAATCTGTGGTGCCGCTTGGTTGAGGCGCAGTCGCATTGGAGGGAACTCATGGATGCCTGGATGTACCGGCACTGGCTGAGCTACTGTAGAACGCTGATGAGGACGGTTTCTCGTATTGCGTTGAGCCCTGAGATCTTTCAGCGTCTGGCAGCCTTTTTAGTTAGTTGGATGCTGTCCAGTACAATTAGCACACTTTGCGGGTGTGTCTCTAGTTTTCGTACATGAAGTACTATCATGATATTCACCGCACTTCACGCAACTTGGTGTATCATATACCTCTTGAGCGAGTGTAGTGAGCGGAGGTCGACAGCTGTGATCTAATTAAATTAGTAATAATTCAAAATGCGGTAAGGTCCCGACCTCAACTGAAAAGAATGCGCTGGGGTTTCCTATATTTATTCTCTTCAGCGAACATAATGGGTGGAAGTCGACAGCACTAATCATTTTAAATAAAATCTAATTTCAATAATTCCGATGAATATGAATGTAACAATTTAATGCAAAGCAGTTAGTTTGCACAAATGGCGCTAGAGAGTGCTAGTGCAGCGACCTAGGGTAACGTCAGGTCTAAGCAGTGATAATGCGTCCCGATTGTAAAGTTGTACCTAATCTGTCGGGGCCTTTAAAAAGCATAGTATTTTATTACTATGTGTGGATTTGTAATTAATAATAAATACACTTTAATTTTTTTAAATTGCATAACATTTAGGAGCGCGGAGGCTGAAAATGTTTGCGGCTGATCATCTAAAAGGTTGCGGCTGATCATCTACCCAGAGCTTCTAATTTCCGGAAATCGGGGTCTGCTGAGTAAGACTTAGTAGATCCTCCCATCTACGTTTCCACCCAAACCTTACTCTTCGAACTGCCAACTTTTTTTCTTCCTCATCCAGTCCAATAATTATTCGATTGTTTACGAATATCCTTATTGTGATTGGTCAATTTTAGTCAACTCCAATACTGCCCATATTCTGTTTCTTTTTAATGGATGAACTCAAGTTTGTTAATAACTAAGCGTTCACGACCAAGCGGAATTCGTTCCAGCCACTGCGATAGAGGCTGCATGCAAAGCAATACCTTCAAGAGTTAATGAACATTGGCCAAAATTACTTCCGAACTAAGTTGAATGGCTTTCTGAAGCACTCGATTTCGACAGAATATTGATGCATGTGTGAATTGCCAGGATAGGTTTGGTCAGTGTGGTTCTCATATAAGATTAAGCAAAATTTAAACCATCATTTTTCGATTTTATTAGAATCGAAATATTCATAAAAGATGTAGTTCTTTATAAACCAGGGACACAACAAGTTTGCTTATATATTTTTTTATTTTACACTATGACGAAAACACAATATTATGATATAGGGTGCGCGCAAAAAAATGGTCACTTTTGAAATATATAAAACTTCTAAAGGCCGCTTTAGTAAGTTTTTTAAACAAAACTTTTATCAAATTAAGTTTGATAAAAAAATTTACAGGTGTAAATGGACTTTGATATGTTTTTATATCAAAAAGTTGCCACTTGTTGGATTTTTTTTTATGAAAATTTTTTTTTTTATCCTATCTCCTCTCTTGATAGGATAGAAGTTCTCTTTAACTATATTAAACACTTCTATTTTTATTATTATTAAAAAGCAAGACTAAAAAAAAATGTGCACTTTTATTTTTTAAAAAATTCTTGTTATATATATTTTGAAAGAGTTTATGGAAGAACTTGAATTTTGAAAACTTTATTGAGGAATCTTTATATAAATAATAAAACCTCACCCAAGAAGTATTACATTATTAGAAAGACTATATTAAAGTTTGTTTTGTTTTTTTTAAGGCCAAATACTTCTGTCGAAGACATTATAAAAAAGTGGTAGGCTGTAAGTCATAGCTACTTAATTGAAAAAAAGAAATGTCCATGAGAAGTTGAGTTGGAGCAGACATGGTATGATAATGATCTTTTAGTTATCATTGTTCTCTTCATTTTCAGTACACACCATCTTTATATTATTACAAAGAAATGGATTTTGTGAATTAATGTGTTGACACACATTGACACTGACCCTGAAGGGGAAACAGATTCTGGAGATGAAGGGTGTCTTCGCAGGGCAGAGGCGGCATTCATTGAGCCATCTCCATCTTCCTCAAAACTATAGTTTAAAAATGAATTATTTTTCATTGGTCCTCTGTTTGGGGCAACTAAAAAATAAAAAAAAATCAATTGGCAAAAGAGATCTTCCATTTAATTCTTGTTTTGTTAATTTCACAATAATGCTTACATTCTGGGGAAGTGCTCCCATCATCAGAACATAATTCTAAAATTGAAACAATAAACTACACCAAACAGTAGAACTGGAGGAAATAATTTAGTAAGTCAAATAATGGCTCTCTTGACTTTATGTTTATTGTGATCATCGATCTATTACTCATAAAGTTTTAAGACTGTGAATTAGTAACTTCTTGGGAAGGCTTGGGAGGACCACTTAAGAACACACAGCTTAGGAGGGCCATTTTTAGAATTACTAGCTTATTGCCTGCGACCATAGACATAACATTTTTAGAATACGTCTGAATTATGTATTGTTGTCAATAGATATAAAATTGGTATCCAGTCAAATTAAAAAACAAAACAAAAAAACAATGCCAAAGTGTGGCTAATGACTCAGCTTGTATGGTTCTATTCTTTCATGGAACATTCTATTTGAACTTTATTATATTTAAGCATCTTGCATAATATTTAATACATCAGTGCTGTTTTGGTAAAAGGGTACAAGCCATTTTTTGAAATATTTTAAGGAGATGAATACTCGTCCCCAACACCTTCCCTTATTCATATATTTAAAAATGTATACATATAGTACATATACTTATATCAAAATAAAAATAATACTAGCTTTGTTGAGGATAGAGGTCCTTTAAAGGTCCTTAATTCAAAAATAGCCTGTTTTAATATTGATACAGGCTTCAATAGATCCTGGCTAGTTATTAAATCAGAATGGACTATATTTGCGAGCAGTGAGACATGTAATTAAATTTTACGTATATACTTTCTAAAAATAATACTAGCTTTGATGAGGATAGAGGTCATTTAAAGGTCCTTATTTCAAAAATAGTCGGATTTAACATTGATGCAGGCTTAGGTATCCCTGTTTTTCTAAACGTTCGCTTTCTTCTGGTAAATTATTACTGAAATATAAACAATTTTTACGTTTTCCACTTATGATAACCACGATTATCTCTACTTTTCCAGAAAATTATCCACAATAATTACAAAACTAGGAAAATAATTAAAATAATAATGTTTAAATTGAGGAAACGAATGAAAGGTTAAAACAGTAAAGATAAAAATGAACACAACTCTATTTATTAACAGTTTAAAATAAATAAAATTTTATGTTCCCCATCACGATAATCACCTTATCCTGTACTTTTTCAGATTATTAATCACAATTACTAAAAATTACGAATCTAGGAATTTTATTTATTAAATTAATTATTTAATATAAAGACCAATATAATAATTCAAGAACGAATATTAATAAATAAAATGATCAAGATAAAAGATAAATAAACTCCGTAGATTCCAAGTACTTTAATTGAATAGTGTGAATTATAGAGAACATGTTTAATTCCTTATTATAATAATTGAATAGCTTTATGGAAGAACATGTTAAATTTTAAAAATTTGATTCTGAGAAAAATTGGATATGAAGTGGGATACAGGAAGTCGATTATGGAG
This sequence comes from Rhaphigaster nebulosa, assembly GCA_948150685.1. Taxonomy (NCBI): domain Eukaryota; kingdom Metazoa; phylum Arthropoda; class Insecta; order Hemiptera; family Pentatomidae; genus Rhaphigaster; species Rhaphigaster nebulosa. Next base: position 108,703,930 of record OX411308.1, on the reverse strand, counting down.
GGGAGGCGCGGATTTTTCAAAAAATAGAGGAAATGGGAAGGAATTGCAACTGCTAACGGGTGGGAGTGTTGATAAGTAGGACCACGCCCACTTCTAATCAGACGTGACGATTCCGGAGTATTACCCATTGTTTTTTGGGACAATGCATATAAGGTTATATTCTGTTTTTTTTAATGAAATGTACTTTCAGAAAAAAAAATAAACCAATTTTAATTAAAAACATGGATTACACTGCACAACTCCTACTGCTAAAGATATAAATTTAAGTATTCAATTGCAAAACAAGTTTTAACAGTTAACTACATAGTAAATTTCATGTTTTATTATGTAAAGAAATTTATGGTTATACAGTGTTTGGTAGAGTTCATTGTTAAAATTTCAGAAATATGTTTTGAAACTTTTGAAAATTTTTACTTTGATGTAAATTAAAACTTACCTTCACATAGCCACCTTTTTTTAAATTTCTATAAATATTTCTGCAAACCTCAGGAATAATTTTGGAAATAGTGCTGTCATGTATCCTAGCTGAATTCATTAGGGACTTGAAAGATTCTCCTGCCGCCAAGAATCTAAGAGTAAGATTGAGTCTGAAATATATGAAAAACAGTACTACATAATACTAATATGATGAACATTAAATACATTAATATGTATGTAGTTAATATATTACCTTCCTTTAGAAGAGATATCTTCACGCATGTGGGTATTAGTTCTTGATGTGTCATTTGCAACAAATCCTTGAAGCTCATAAAAATTCTCTGCAACCATCCTTAAATAATTTCTAAATGACAACCAATCTTCCTCCCTTAGCTCGTTTTGAACCATGTCTAATACCCCTTGCCCTTCTTGACGCCGTGAGATCCAGCTTTTGGTCCAAACCGAACGAGATCTCTTTTTTTTTTTCCTATTTACCTCCTCTAAATAAATTAAACCACCTGCAAGTGCCGCTGCTCCTCCAGCCATCAGCAAAGCCCTTCTCTGCTCCATTTTAACAACTTAGAATACAAATTTAAATTCGTCAACTTAAGGTAAGTAACCTAACCACAATCAACGTATCAAAACAACCTAGCGGATTAATTTGAAACTACATTTTGTTCTGAAATATATGCATATATTTCAGGAAAACCTTTGAAAAACTATCAATTTTTTATAAACTGAAGAATTTAAAATAAATTGCGAATATTTTTGTGCGTTACTGTATATTAATTTATCTATGTGGCTGAAAATTAAAAAACTTACTCCTGTAAAGCGGCCTTAAGATTGTTTAGATATTTTTTTAAAATTTATATAAATTAATTCTGTAGTTCACTCAATATCTAAGGGTATCAGTTATGATTAATAAGTCTCCTTGACGCCCCCTACTGCACTGACTCCAGAAAGCATCTAAAAGCATTAGTTCTTGTGATGTGAAAATGTAACGTAAGTCCTCGTCGCTCCATTAGGCTACGCGCTCCGACTTTGGGTTGTGATACAGTTTACAAGTTTTTACAAGTTTCCTCCGCAGCCACAGAAAAAGAAACTATAGTGAAAGTGACGGAGAACTTTGAACAAAAAACTTTTATGTGCTTACATGAAGAAGGATGGACTCCATCTTTCGGAAGTTTTATTATTTATTTTTGAGATTAAACGTTTGAGATTGGGCAAACTACAGAATTCATAGATGTATATTAAAAAAAAATGTTAACAATATCATGTTAACAATAACAGTTAGAAGTTTTATTTATTTCAAAATTAAACATCATTTTTTTTCCTGCTGGATAAAGGATGCATTTGATAGTGTAGAGATGTCAGCCGCATTCGACACAATATCTTATTCCTCTGAATATTTTGGGCCTTTTATGATTTTTTTTTGCAAATTTTTGTATTTTTTTTTTATTTCTTGGCAATGCCCTTGTTCATCCATCTGAAGTACTATATAGAAAAAAAATCTGGTGCGGTGCGCGCATCACACAACATTCCCTTACCGCCCTATAATAATTATCTTTTTAATATAATTCTAAAGGGTTCACATAAACAATACTTGAAATAAACTCAGCAGCATTCAATTCTTCTCCCACTTAAGTACAATAAAATAGTATTTAAAACAATTTTAGTACAACAATTCTGTACACTACCTATATATTTTAACTTTGTCAAGTTACAAATATATTTTAAAAGTTGCTGGTTAAGTTTCTATGGAAACATTTTATTTCCATTAAATAATGTGAAAGTAGAAATTATTAAGTTAATTTCCGTTTTTGTATTCTTAAATTACTTTATTACAGAGCGTATTGTTTACAACAGATTGGCGGATTGGTGGGAGGAGATTCGGTGGCATCTATCTCCTTTCGGATGCGCTCGGTTATCCATTTATTTTATGCTCCTCATCACACTGTATCGTTGCTAATACTTGTCCGATTTTGATGATTTTTTTTTTTTTTTAGATAATTTAATAACCTTCTATATAATTCTGTACATAATTTACTCTAAATTACATACTTTTTAAGCCATGCGAAAATAAAATATTCTTTTCTTCATAACTTTTTTCCTGCATTTTCTCGGTGATTTACTACATAAATGAAAAGTTAAAGGCCTTTATGAAGAATAATTTTGGCAAGTTTAATCAAAATCGCCGTTTTTGAGAAAAATGTAAAAAAGTGTAAAATCCACGATATTTCCGGTTAGTCCGATGCGCTGTATCTTTGCTAATACTGGTCCGATTTTGATGATTCTTTTATTGTTTTTTAGATAATTTAATTACCTTTCATACAAGTGCATACATGACTTACCATAAATTGCACGCTTTTGAAGTTATGCGTAAATAAAATATTCTTTTTATCATAACTTTTCCCCTGCAATTCCTCGATGATTTACTACATCAATGAAAAGTTAAAGGCCTTTATGAAGAATAATTTTGGCAAGTTTCATCAAAATCTTTAGAGCCGTTTTCGAGAAAATTGTAAAAATGTGTAAAATCGATTATATAATAGCTAATTCCGGTTAGTCCGATGCGTAGTATCTTTGCTAACACTGGTCCGATTTTGATGATTCTTTTATTCTTTTTTAGATGATTTAATTATCTTTCATACAAGTGCATACATGATTTACCATAAATTGCACGCTTTTGAAGTTATGCGTAAATAAAATATTCTTTTCATCATAACTTTTTTCCCTGCAATTCCTCGATGATTTACCACATAAATGAAAAGTTAAAGGTCTTTATGAAGAATAATTTAGGCAAGTTTAATCAAAATCGTTAGAGCCGTTTTCGAGAAAATTGTAAAAATGTGTAAAATCGATTATATAAAGTGGCACTTCCGGTTAGTCGATTTTGACGAAAATGTTGCTGTAACATCACATGCATGTGCTAACCTCAAATATGTAATTTCAGTATCGTACAGCTTTCCGTTTTTGAGCTAGACTGATCACATACACACAGACACACAGACACACGGACACACAGACACACAGACCATTTTGCGAGACTTGGTCATTTAGACTCGGGGGACCTTAAAACATGTATTTCCGTTGAAAACTCGAATTCGAAAATTTTCACGATCGCAATACTTCCCCTTACTATATACTTCGTATAAAGGTAAGGGAAAGTAAAAAGGTGCTATGATTTCCAAATTTATTTTAAGCGTACTAGTTCATTAGGCTATTATTATTTTCGTTTTACTTAATGAGTTTAATTCATGCTTGTAAATTACCTTACTATTATTTAATTCTGGACAAAATTTTAAGTTAAATGTATAATATTTTTTTCAGGCTCTTTATCTCTTTATTTATATGATTTCGATCATAAACACTAATTCTTTCTTCTGAATTATACGAGTTCCGGAGGTTCTCCTGTATACGTATTGCATCGAGAAGTTATCAGCGACAGCTTCGTCAGATTTCAACGCTTTGTCAGAAGAGGCCTTCCGTGGCTGTTTTGTCGAAGATCTTGAGGGCTTAGTAGGCTGACATCCTTCCATCACCACCTCGCTACCTTCAGCATCTGTGAAAGGCATGTTAACACCTTCGTTTGATAATTCAAAAGAAATAGCAGAGTTGATTTTATGCAAAATTAATTTAAATGAAATATAAATTGATGCTGATAGTGTTATCAAATTAACCTACAACCTTCTACTCTACTCAATACGTTAATTTGTTATGATTAGTTATTGTCTTTAAAAAGGAGCGCTCTGGCAGTCTTTCCTGTATAGGACTAAAAAAGAAATACTGAAAGTATCTGTGAACACCAAAACTATCTACAAACACTAAGGTTACCAGGTTAAAAATAAAGTTGTTTACAAACGATTTAAGTTTGTAAAATTTATCCTCACCTACTAATTACTTACTAAGTGTCCTCAATCTCGTCGAGCGGTTAAAACTCTGTAGTCCACTTATAACCTAACAAACTTATTTACAGTATTTACACTGCAGCAACAATTATAACAGCAAATAACATGATCAACTACAGTAATTAACGAAAGAAACAAAGAACACTATAAACTACAAACACTAAGAAAGAGAAATTCCATAAAACACACAACTAGTAAAATTGCGATTATTCGGCATCAACTCACCATGTGATCGCCGAAGTAACCTAGAAGCAGTTTGATAGCAGGCCTTTCCATATACACTGCTTCAAAGGACCTTTTTCCATATTCATGACATTCTCCTTTGGCTCTTCCCTCACGGTTCGTTGGACACCAGGCTACCGACTGTGAAATGGCGGAACAGATTCTGATGTGGGTGGTATCCAGCATTTTTATTATATTGTTATATCAGCTATTTGGTAATATCATGGGCCTTTGCAAGTTGAATAAAACGCTTCCTGTTTTCGCTGTGGAAAAAAAAAGTTACAAATATTGGCTGTGACTATTAATGTTGTATCAGAGCTGCTAATGGAATTTAAAAAAAATATTATATCAATGTCTTTGTAGCAACGATTTTTTAAATATTTTATTTAGGAACTTTTTACAATTAAATTTATTTTAATTAGAAATTTCCTTTATTCTTTATCATATTTTTAATTTTATCCGTGAGCTATACTTTAAATTATAGCTTAATTATTTAATCAATCTAGGGCACTGTCTTTGAGCTGTTGTACCTTCCTTACTGTTATACTCATAGGCGTCACTAAAGATCAGTTACCTGTTGTTCATTGTTGTCGTTGTTGTTGTTAGTAAGGTGATTAAAGTTGTGTTTCAACATTTCACAGTGTTGGTTGTTTCAACATTTCACATTGTTGTCGTTGTTGTTGTTAGTGAGGTGATTAAAGTTGTGTTTCAACATTTCACAGTGTGTCATATGCATAGTAAATCATAGGTCTACTCGTAATTGTAATTTTGTACTTTATTATGAAATAGGATCCAGGTTTTTCCTTCTTACCCTTCAAATAAACTTAAGATTTTAAGATTACCAAAACAAAAAATAATATGGATCAATCATTAACCAAATTGAAATAAAATAGACAATACTATAAACGTAAATAAATTGTTGCATATAATAATTGGTTAAAATATAGCACATGTTAATTTATAAATATAATGGGGTAAATCTGAGATTAAACAATATTTAGTTGCCAAACAATAATTAGTAGATAAGATTGAAACACATATACTGCTAATTAATCCTATGCAAAGACAAACAGGTAATAATATAAATGGTGATAGTACTTAAATATATATCAGATGAATTATATGTTTTTAGATAAATGTTTTGGGAATGCTCAATGTATGCATGGAACCTTCATAAAATACAATTTTTTTTTAGAAAAATAAAAAAAGGTTTTATTTTTGAAAAATTTGTTGCATAATATAATATATGAAATATGGCAAAAAATCTTCAAGATAAAAATGTATTATAATACTTATTTTTTTAACAAAGAATTATTCTTTTTTTAAAATGATTCATGGATACTAAAAATATTGCTCTATAAATAATAATTATATTATTTCATAATCTTCTCATTAATTTCATAACGTTATATTCATTTAATGTATGGTTTCTTTGCTTTTTCGTCCATTTCCTTTCGATATATCGATATATCGATATTTTTCAACCGATTATCGGTGGTTTTAGTTTAGATTTAGTTTCGCGATATATCAAAATATCGAATATCGATATTTTTCTTTCGATGTTCCAACCCTAGTCTAATGGGAAACCACTTGCATATCCAACTTTTTTATTTATTTTTTTTGTAATTTTTGCAGATTTCCATAGATATTTCGAATTTTGAAAACTATTGAATACAAAACGTGCAGAAAATTAAACGATTTTTAAATGCTTACCTGAAAGCGAGATATTTTAGAAAACTGAAAAAAAAAGTTTTTTCTTAGCGATTTTTCAAGATACCGAAAAACACACAAAAAGGAGGAGGTCGCAAAAAACTTGGATTTTTTTACAAGAGGGACAATTTACCTGAAAATCAACATTACTTCATTTTTTGCAATTCAAATGATATCCCTACAGGGCTAATATGCCAATTACCGGAGATCGGCAGATTGTCAATTCGAGAGTTGTACTTGACCGAATTTTTGTGCCAAATGATCGCGGAATTCAATGATTTACAACTTCTATATTATGATTTTTTCTCTCAGATTACTGATTTTAAAGCAACAGATTCATATATGGTATAGTACTTTTTCTTATTTTTTTTTTTTTTATAAAATTGTCGTTTTTTGACCATGGTTTTCGACCACTAATTAGACGCAAAAATGAATGTTCTTTAATTTAATACAGAATACTTTTTTCGATATAATGCACCGTTTAGGAATTATTAGTGAGAAACCAAAAATAAGCCTAAAATTTAGAGTTTTTTTGGCCGCCATTTTTACAGGTAGCATGATCCGACTGGCAGACTCTTAAATTCGAATGTCAATACTATAAAGATTTAAAAAATTGCTATCAAAGTTTTTTCAGATAGTGACCATTTATTTACACGGGCTCTCGGTCTAATATCTTTATCGAGAAATTTTCGAAATTTATATTATATAGCTGATGCTAATATAATATTGTTCCCACTAGATTATAAGAGTGTATCCACTGCTATAAATAAATAACCCCTTATTTATTCCTTTTGTTCAGAAATACGCTTTGAAAAGCGCTCTTATATCTGAATCTTAAGCAGTTGCTGCTGTCAGATACTTTTTAGGCCACTTCTTTTGTGATACTCCTAAGGGTTCTGTCTTATGATCCAATTCTCCTTTTTCTTTTTGCTGAAAATAAAGAATCATTTTCGACAGGCTTGGCAACTAGCAAAGTATCCTATCTGAAGTCGGATCATTCCTATCTGACTTTTTTGTTTTTGTTTTCTGTATACGTTAGAAATTGAATGTTGGTTTTTGTTTTAACGGGCACCAGTTGAACCTTGAAAGTTTTATTTATACAATCCGAGACTTGAAGGATTGTAATAAAACAGAGTAATTATATTTTTATTTATACAATTAAAGTTATTTAATAAGTGAATGTTACTAATGGAAGTTTTTATTACTATTGCTTTATCTTTGCTTAGGAGTGGACTGGATATGGGCGATATGTTCACCAACCAATTAAAGATGCCATCTCTTTTTACTGATTATGAGTGAGTTATATGATTCGCAAAGTGTTAAACCATTTCAGTGAATCACCAAGATATAAAAACTCCCTTCACCTGGAGGGTTTGGAGTTGGACAATTGGAATCTCTCTAGCTATCAAGGTACTCTAACCATTACCGCGAGGAAGCAAGACTCCATTTAATAAAAATATGATTTAAAAAATGTTCCTTTACGAACTGACTTACTTCATGAACCTTTGGATATTAAGATCTACCTACGACTATCGAAGTGGTGACCAAATGATTTGCTAAAGAAGCAGAAGACCTTCTTACACATAGAGTCCAATAACCTTTTTTAAAATCAGGGAATAGGTGCTCGGTCAAAAATAAACTCAAAAACTTCATTCAATATTTTAAACATTTAACCAATCAACCTACAGCGCTCGTGATGAATAAATTATTAAGACTTATAAAGTGTAGAGGATTATAAAGACTGTAGATAGCAAAACGGCCAGATCTTTCTTTTCTTCGGTCGAACACCCTTCTATCATAACCTTAGGGAGTTCCAGACCGAGAGCTCGAGCAAAACCATTTTCAATACCAGAAGGAATTCTTGATAGCAATTTTTTGAATCCTTATTGTTGGTGAATATACCACCACAGGTGCAATTGAAATAAAGTAATTACACTTGGCAGCGGAAGACTATGTGCGCATTTACTTTTTAATATTTCTTGGAGTTCGGGGCCGTGAAAATCTGCAAAAATATCAAAAAAGTTAGATATGCCAGTAGTTTCACATTAGAAATGATTTATATCCAGTGCACAAAACTTCAGGCATCCTATATCCTAAAAAAATTGTTTGCCGATATTAAGAGGAAAGGGTTTTAAAATGGTGGCCGAAAAAATTCGAAATTTTGAGACTTTTTTTTTTTCAGGTAGCTTGATCCGACTGGTCAGTCGTAAACGGTGCATTCTATCAAAAAAGTTATAGTACAATGCATTAAATTCAAGAGCATCAAATTTTGTTTCTACTGTATAACTTTTTCGATATAATACACCGTTTAGGAATTATAAGTGAAAAACCACTAAAGTCCTAAAATTTCGGATTTTTCGTCCACCATTTTGAAACCCGTCCATTCTTAATGTCGGCAGACAATTTTTCTTTTAGCATCTGGGGTATCTGTAGTTTTATGTATGATTGAAACCACATAGTTTAATACGACTCTACTGGTATATCCAACTTTTTTCATTTTTATGGACAATTTTGCAGATTTATATGGCCTCGTATGTAGGTATATCAAATATTCAAAAAATATCAAATACAAAGTTGCAGAATATTCAAAGTTCTTTAAAATTGGTTTTGACTAATTTTTACATTATACGCACTGAAAGCGAGTTATTTTGTAAAAACTGAAAAACATTCTTCTTTGCGGTTTTTCAAGATGGGAAAAAGGAGTTAAAGGATGAAATCGAAAAATTGTTTTGTTTTTTTTATTTACAAAAGAGGCAATACGTACAATATACCTGAAAATTAAAATCACTCCATTTTTCACAAACCTAAATGTGAAAAAATACCGCAGATGCAGACGTGCATTTTTCATGTATGGCCTGTGGACATGTACATTTAATATGCTCTAACCTTTATATGAAATGAGTCCACTTTTTTTTTCATTGGCGTCCGGACTAACAGGCAATACATTAATACCGAGAATTGTTTAAAAGAGGACAATAACTACAGGTTTAAATAAAATTATATGGCTATTGGCAGCTAAAATCTATTACGCGATTTTTCGTTAGGATTTATTCAATAAATTAGTATTGATTTAAAAAGTACCTCACGATTCCATTGTTTTACAACACTCACAATAGTCAATAGGTATATAATTGTATTGAGTCAAGATTAACTTGCGAAGTAATTATAATTAAAAACAATTGGGAGCCAAGTCCAATAATAATATCGTATTATAAGATTGCCATAAGACACCGAAAAAACCTAAACCAGAGCCCCAGGATTTTGATCCCCCTACACCCTCCTTTGAGGGCGGGCCTGCATAATAACAATAGGATTCATTTTTAGTTTTCGCCATACTAAGAATAAATATATAAACGTTTATTTATTTTTCTTATCAGGAGACGCCTAGTATAGACGAACCTCTTTTAAGGTATGATTTTTAAATAACATGAAATATTTTGATCTCTAATTATTTATTTTTTTTCTAACAGTTGAGATCCTTTAATAGAGAGGGAACTTGACATCCACAGATGGATGAATTCGGCACATAACGGAAACTGTGACCCGGGAAATCCCGAAGGGGCCGTTCAATCAACAAATACCTTGCGAACGATATAGAATTCCCTGGAGCTATTTGAGGGCCACCTCCGTTCTCTGGGCCCTCAGATCTTGGTAATTTACCAACTCAACCGTGGTATTGCTTCTTTATCTTCCTATATTCCAGCTTAAGATCAGAAGGTAGATGTCGGGAAGTTTGGTTGAATTTCAAACTATTATTGAAATAATTTGGATCAATTGCTGGATAAATTTATTTGATGTAAATACAATACGCGTGGTAGAAATGTGTTTATATGTTTTTTTATTTCCTTTAAGAAAATATATATATATATATATATATATATATATATATATATATATATATATATATTAAGAAATAGCCAATTATAATAACCTATTATATAAACTATAATTATATAATTAATATATTATATAATTAATATATAATATAATTAATATATAAATTTATGTATTATTTAATATTTAAATATAAATGTTTAAAAATATTAATATATAATTAATGCTGTAATGTAGCCTGCCTGCCATTGGCAACGGATCAGTCCCAATCCTCGATATATCCTCGGTGCGTATAACATGGCCGTAGAGGAGTTAGCGGGTAACCCCATAATGGCCTTGATACTCCTGCGAATATGCCTTCTAATACCGCAGGATGTATTTTTGTAAGGGATGCTATCTGGAGAGAGTATGTAACTCCCGGGAACAAGTACTGGTTAACAATATTGAGTTTTTGCTCTGGCTTGAGCAAGCTTAATATTTGTAAAGGTTAATATTTAGCCTTGTCACCGCCTCCTCGTTTAATTCCAGCTCTCTCGAGAATGTGCATCTAAATACTTGATGGCATCTCCTTCCCGTGATGTCTGGATAGCATCTCCATTCTCAAGTGCGAGCGTCGTTGACTTCAGCTCTCCTTTGCTCACTATGACACCCACACTTTTCTGTGAGTTAATAGCCAGATCAATCTCTGCCAGTATTCTTTGAATGCTATTTATCAATCTCTCGGCAGCACCCTTGTCGCGTGCCGAGACAGCCTGATCGTCTGCGAAACCTGTGGGGATCACACAATCTTGGTCACTTCTCAGGTTATATCTATAACACTTGGAGAATCTTTATCACAGAGTTCACGGTATAAATGATCAATGGCTAGATTGAATAGCGAAGGAGACAAGGGTCTACCTTGAGGTACTCCTCGCAGCATATTGATCTGGCTTGTTGTGTGGGCACTTACAGAAATCTTAATTATGTTAATACATAGGAGAGCTGCTATCGCGTTTTTCACGTCCGGTGACACGCCTCTTGCTTCTAGTGAGCTGACAATGTGGTCATGCACAATGTTGTCATAAGCGCCAACAACGTCAAGAAAAACCACCGCGCCGAATAATACAACCGATATAATAAATCCTAATATAACCATTACCATTCAATGATATATAATCAATTTAATTAATACGGATGCTTTTTATTATATTTATTTATTTATTTGGTAGTTCGTGCATTTGACAAATTTAAAACTTGTAATTTAAAATGTCCAAACTGGTGCTACCGTCACCATTTAAATCCTAAGATTCATTTTCCAGGTCTCATGGCAATACATAGTCAATTTAGATACTATGAAAAATTATTATATGAAACGATTTGATACTTCACTGGTTTGATATTATTATTTTTTTATACTTTCAATATAATAAAGTAAACAACAAACAGTCATGGCTAAATTAAAATATTTAAATAGACAACAAAAATAATATAATTCTATCAATACTATTATAACAGAGTCTAAAATAAGTACCCAAATAACAATTCCGAGATTAAATAAAATAATTTTAATTGCACAACTATTTATTTATTATTATTTTTTTATTAAACTAATTGGAATACTATGTACTACCTTGGAGTAGTCTGTACCATCCATAGCCATTTAGAATAAATTTTTTGAGAACTCTGGATGTAATTTGGTGCATAGTTACATGATCCTTGACTATTGGGCATTTTGTTATACCCAATGATCGAAGATCTCGAATCTCGGCACCATACTCCTCACCAGGTCAGAGAGTACAAGAGTAGACTTCAATATCTGAGAACGGCACTTATATTGATTTCTCCACAGCCATTTTATAATCTACACTCTTCTATTTGTTAATTTTATTTTTGTGACAGTGGGAGGTGCTGACGATCTGGGCATCAATTATGAAATTTTTACCGCCTCCAGAACACACTGGGTCTGGCTCCCACCTTCTCTCGCTGTATTTCCAGTAATCTCTTATTTTCCGTAATAACTTCGCACCTCTTTTTCCGGATAGCTTCTTCCAACAGGTTAACGACGGCATCGTGCCGTTTTACTCTGTCACCTTGGGATAAGTAGCATGTATGGATGACATGGATTGTGGTTTCGTTTGTCGGGATCCTCTGCATCTCGTATCCATGTAGGCTCTCCGTCTGCGAGAGACCCTGAAGTTCGTAGGACGATTATGTGGGTCTTTACTTTTTGAATGAAGTCTGGATCTTCAGCTGTAGGCGCGTAATCTGTTAGCTAGTTTATGAAAGGGCGACATATTCCGGCTTCCTTAAGTGCTTTCCCGCCAATGGTCTCATACAGCTTCTTAGTCCACAAACGCTTACGCTCATCATTGCAGAGATTCTCCGAGCTTAGGCTTTTTGTTGACTAGTAATTTGATATTTTGCATATAATTTTACCAATGTAGAAGGAATCAATAGTAGCCCTCGCAGCCTGGCATCCGGAAAACTCCATTTTTTGTAGCCTTTCCAGCTTAAGTGAGAGAATGGTGAGCGGATAGCTCATCATCCCCAGGCCACCAATGGCACATAATGTGTGAAAATAAGATATGGGAGTATCCTGGAGAAGGTTTAACCATGCTCGGACTGCAGATCTCGTTAGAATGCCAAGTTTCTCTAATTCCGAAAACTTATACTTGCTCATTGTGAGGACGTGAATAAACTTCGGTATGAGGAACGTCCGAAAAAGTGATCAATTTTTTTCGGGGCTTCACTAATCCTTTGTTGAGTGGGTGAAAGCTCGTTTCCTATGCTGACAGAATCTCAGTAATTCACTTTGAATTTCGCTCTATCGAATATATCTAACCCTAAACTCTTTAACTGAATGTTGTTAATAGGAAGCACCAGTTCATCCACCATTTTCATTTTATTGGACTTGAACGGAGACCGAGTAAAGCGTTTTTCCTGTTTTATATTCATCCATAGCTCCTGAGTTGCTATGCCCGCACTGGACAGTAATCTCTTCATTCCGTTTGAGCTGAATGAGATCATGATAATGTTTGCAAAAGCTAGACAATTGACCGTCGTAACATTTGACGTCGTCAAAATTAGGATTTTGTAACCAATGCCTTCCGGTAAAGATTGAATGACCCAATCTAAGGCCAAGTTGAACAGACAAGGTGATAGAGGGTTCACCTGTCTGATTTTTTATTTATTACACATTAAATAAATGCTTATTATTCAATCAGAAACGGAACAATTAGATGTTGTTAACTTTATTAAGTTGTGTCTACACCGTTCGACATTTGATTCCTTTATCAGGTCGAATCGAAAGTCGAACAGTCTTGACATAGCTTTAAGTAGCAGCTGTTGACAAACGCTCGTGCAGGTTATAAGGAAATCTCTAATAGATAATTTTCAGTGGAAATCAGGCAGATAGTGGGGTATTAATCTGCAAAAAAAAAATTCTTATTAATAAAAATATTTGAAATTTATAAAAAAATGAATTATTTTTGTAAATTTTGCAACTGTCAAATTATTATAATTGTACAAAATACTTAATGCCAGGGGTTGAATTTAACTCTTATGTTTCTCTCTCAGTGAATAAAAATTCAGATACGATTTTTATATTTGGCATCAGAAAATAAAAGTCATATCATGACTTATTTTTCAAGATCAAAATAAAAGTCATGATGTGATTTTTATATTAAAAATAAAATAAAAAAATGTCAATATTAAAATTGTATTATTTGACCATGATTATAAGGTTTTTCAAATATTTTTGATATTGGGGTCCATTATTAAGTTACAGAGGGTACTGGTCATGAAAAAAATTTCGATTTTCATATCGCGACATCAAATATCGATTTATTTTAACAGTTCGGATATCATCGATGTGGAGGTCTATTATTTGGTTACGAAGGGTGCTGATCATGAAAGAAATGTCGATTTTAATATAGAAACATCACGTACCTATCGATATATTTTAACATTTCGGATATCTTCGACATTGAGGTACATTATTGGTTTATCGAAGGTGCTGATTATGAAAAAAAATTCCATTTTAATACGGAACGCTCATTTCTGCCATCCAGAGCGTAGTCCACCGTCTTCAATGGGTCCCTATGTACCTCCATCCTAACCTCATTGTCGAACCATTTCAATTGGCGGGTTTGCAGAAACTCTTTCAATCTCGTTGCAAACATGGTCCCTCCTTGTCCTTCCGACTGTTTTTCGCAGACAATTCATCTCAGCAGCAGTGACTCTGCGCTCCTGTCTTTCTGTCAATTTTCAGCTTTCAGCGCCTTGCAGAAGTATTGGTAGGTACACAGATCCATATAGAATATATGGAGCTTAACGTCCTTAGCCACCTCTCGCTTTTCTACAACAGTATTGTAAATCTGGCAGTAGACTGCATTTGTCTTGCTTATTCTGTTAGATTTTTCCAAGTCCACTTTCCCAGATCTTTCTATGACTGTTCCTAGGTGGGTAAAGTTCGTGAACACTTCCAATTCCTCTCCATTGCAGTGTATATATAAATCTTCAATCTGCCTGCTGCTTACTTGTAATACCTTGCTTTTGCTGGAATTGATCTCCATCCCTTTTCGATGAAGTTCCTCATGCTATTCAGTCACTGCCTGCTGTAACTTTTCAACCGAATCAGAGATAAGAACAACGCCATCAGCATAGAGGAGAAGCTGGATCACCACTGGACGAAGGTTTCTTCTCCCCAGGAATGTCCTCTCTGTTGTTCTTTTATAGATGACCGTCACATCATCTATATAAATTAGAAATAACAATGGGCTTAAACTGTCTCCTTGTTTGACCCCCCTTGTTATGTTAAAGTGACCGGACCCATTCAGCCGAACAACTTCCTTTGGGTGCTGGTAAATGGATTTAATGGCCTCCACTAAGTTCCTTGGGCCCTCTTAGCTCTAAGAGCATCCCATATCTCATGCCTGGGAACCGTGTCAAATGCAGCTTTAAGGCCAAGGAAAGCGAGGTATATATTTTTATCTCGATCCCAAGATTTCTGGAGAACATTTCTTAGTGAGAATATTTGGCCTGTGTTTGCCGCCTTGATCTAAACCCGGCTCTTCCCCAATAAGGTGTTCAACAAGGAGCTTTAATTTTCATTCCAAGACAGTCGTATACAGTTACTACTGAGTAGAGCCATATAGGCCGTTAGTTGGAACATTCGGCTTGGGATCCTTTCTTGTGATTGACATTGTATTCCCAATCCGTTGGGATTCTCTTCTCGTCCAGTTTTTTTTACAAAGGAATTGCAGAGTCTTCAATATCTCAGAGCCACCATACTGCACAAACTCTGCCATTACATTATCTCGTCCTGGCGCTTTCCCATTCTTCATTCTCGAGATAGCTCTTTCTATTTCCTCTTCTTCTATCACCTCGTAAAACTCAGCGTCATTCCATTGTCCTTATGCGTCCACTGGATACATATCGTCCCCATCGAATTGCTTATTGTAATGCTTACGCCATACCTCCGGAATGGCTTTATCCTCCGTGATCAGCTCCCCATGTTCATTCTTCACATTTCGTTATACATTTACTTTTGCATCCTCTTCTAGCTTTAATTTTCCTCCAGAATTTCTTAATGTTCTCCGCATGATCCTGGTTCAGTTTCTCGATTCGTAATGTCGCAATATTAAGGTCGATAATTTTTTAATTATCAACACCTTTGGTAACCTAGTAATGGACCTACATATCGACGATATCAGAAATGTTAAAATAAATCGATACTTCAAGTCGCTATATTAAAATCGATAGCTTTTTCATAATCAGCACCTTCGGTAACCTAATAATGGATCTTTATATCAATAATATCCGAAATGTTAAAATAAATCGAAACGTGAAGTCGCCAGAACCGAAAATGATATCACTTCACAATCAAACAGGCCAATTATCGCATTAAGTTATTTCCATTTTTTTATGTAATAGCTTAAGTTAGATCATGTTGTAATTAATACTTAAATAAAATATGCCAAAAAAAAAGTCATTGGGATTTTTTGACAAATAATTTGTTTTCTTGTAAAACAAAAACAAATATCATATAACGCATCGGTATATTTACTATACCATTGATTTAATTTTTAGAACCAAACGAAAAGTGAATTCAGTACCTCTCTGAAAAATATGGCTGAAGCCTACTACTTGATATTCCACACATCGGAGGCAAAAACTTTATCGATGTGAAGGACTAACGTTTCTTAAGCACCTACTGGCATTGCACCATTTTTACATCTCAGGTAACTCTACTGATAAATACATAATTTTACGCAGAGCTGATAACATTTCCTGCTGAAATCCTTCTTTTGACAGGTATATCTCTTTTGATGAAAGTAATATCATTGAAATAGGAGAACGCGGGCTTGGTTTTTATAATGAAACTTAAGCTCCTTGTCTGTACCCCTTTTGTATATCGAGGAATTTTCATAATGAATAGATAGATTTTTACATTTACATTAAAATTTCCAAAATTAACATTTACATTAAGCTGACTCAACTCGAGTCAGTATTGAGTATCTGATATATATTATGTATTACCAATATTGAGTTAAATCAAAATATGTTTAATTTAATAGTTAATTCACTTCAATGAATCATGCAGTAATGGTTGTTATGGTGAATTTCTCAAATTTTGAAACAAAATAACGATGGTAGTAGGCGGTTTCAAACTATTTATGATATATGCCAATGGGACTGAAGATTTTATTATTTTTTTAAAAATTTGATTATTAGCATAACAAACAAAACAAAATATGAATGTATCATTCAAGATATAGACACTAGAAAAATCCATCTGTAGTGGTCTGTGTGTTATTGTTTTAACTCTCTTTTCTTTTTGAAAATAAAATACATTTGTAATAAACAAGAATGTTTTATTATTTACATTTTTAAAGTTTTAAAAACAAATACGTACTCAACTTATAAAATGTAACAATTAAACAATTTGAAATCAACAATAAAGTCTCTGTATTCTAAGAAATACACCAACCATATTAGATGCTATACAGACAATATACTACATAACAATAACAAATAATAGGACACAAATATATTTCACAACAGTAATCTAAATCTCTTAGGAATTAAGTTATTGAGCTCTTTGCAATGTGGCTTGCTGAACATACATAATTACTGATAGCTTTCCAGTTGGTACCTTTTAATTAATGAATTCTTCTGGAGAACAGGTCCGCCGCCCAAGATGATTTTTCGTATATCAATATACATGTGACAAACCCCCAAGAAGTGAATTGTATCCTCTTTTTCTCCGGAAACACTCATGCATCCACGGCTTTAGACTGAGATTGAACAATTCCGATCAACAACAGAAAATTTACCGTATCGATACAAAAGATCAAAATGATCATTTAAATGAGGTGCGACAATATGCTGCATTGATATTAAAATTGTAATGTACGCATTTTCAAGGGTTTTTTACTTCTCTCTATCCTTTGTCGAACTTCAGTCAGCTTTCCGCGCGGATCGGTGACATTTGAAGTATCGAGGTTGATTCTGTAACATTCCTCGCATTATAACAACTTCTGGTAATATTACATTATTTTAACATTTCATGTACATTCTTAAAATAAAGTGCATTAAAATTTTTTTTTTATTCCATTTTTTATTTATCTTGCAGGTTTTTTGTTTTTTAGTCAACACGTTTCCATTAACTATAAACTTTATTAAAAATTCTCTAAAATAAATCGACAATTTTTTAAATTTAAAATTTAAATGTATAAACATTTTATTTCTATAAATTAATCACAAAACCAAACAAATAAAACCATTTTATTAATAAAATATGTTTCAATATGTGTGAGCCGAGAGAATATTCTGCTCGGGTCTATATGAGCCGATGTGACGACTTGTGGATTAAATTCTTCCATCAGGCAGTAGCAACCTATCAACCATTTTCAAATCAGTTTGAAAATATATATTTAATGCCTTCAGATTCACTTTATAGAAAAAAAATATTCTCGAATTTGGTTTGGCTTTGTAAATAATTTTTTTTTTTTACTTGTTTCTAGATAATTTTTAATAAAGGCTATGAAATAATATGAAAATTTGATGGATTTATTTACTTTCCGCATCACGACCGGAGGTAAGAAGTTGTTTTAATCCGGACAAATTTTCTGTATCCAGTTTTTAACATTTCATTACGTTTCAGAGCCCTCTGGGACCAATAAAACGCGTTTACAGACTAACTCGCGAACGGTTGCCGATTTTTTTTATTTTTATTAAATACCCCTGACTACTGTCGCAAAGGATAGGCGTTATAGCCGAATATCGTTTTTCTATAGACTGTTGTGCCAATGCGGTTCTAACGATTTTTATGAAATTTACCTAAAGCCCTTTATTTTTTCATTTATATTATAACTTTAAGATAAAAACAGGTAAAATAGGCCATGGAAGACAGTAATTTTATTTGTACTTAACTCAAAAAGTACACATTTTATGGGAAATTCTGTATAATCACTTGAAAGATAATCAAATTATTTCAAATAAAAGAAAAAAAATCATCTGAATGGGTTTTTCGAATAACTCGAGAACTACACATCACCCTGAACATTGAAAGATAATCAAATTGCCTACAATTCTAAATTTTAAAAAAATCTTAATCGCACCAATGTTAGAGAAGATAGAACAAACAATTTTCGTATTAGACTTGGATCCAAAGTGATAAGGAAAGTACTGCTAGATGATCCATAATTAATTTACTGTTTTAATTTGTAAAATTCAATTTTAAAAATTTCTTTAATTAAGTTGTTAGGAAATAAAGAAAAAAAATTTGGTGTTTTAGCAACCCTTAAAGTTTTTATTAATGACGTATTTTAATTCTTTTTTTACCATTACTAGATTTACATGTAAAACTCTACGAAGATTATCGGTCCATAAGGAAAATAGATTTAAATTTGAATCCGAAGACCCCCAGAAGATTAATCATCGGGATATTATGATGGACTTATGAGATCGCTGTGATAAATTGCCTTACTAAGGGACATGGCTGGAAGGGACAAAAACCAACTGTTACGGGATGATGAATTTAGGGGGAGGGAGAAGGGGTAAATACATGTTTATAATTTTCATGTCCTGGAATTTGCATATTTTTACCTCGAAAGGTTTAGTCATGATTGAAAAAATACTTCGTTAGGCATTTGTTCTGCTTAGATGCTTTGTAATAGATATAATTCCTGCCTATATTCATAGAAAAAATACAACAAAAAACATTATAACAAAGATATCTATATAATTTATTTTTTAATCGATTATTTTGTCAATACATAACTTTTTTTATTTTTTATTTTGCAGGTATTCTAACTTTTTAACCTTTCAAATAAAAGTGTATAAATAAACGTTACGCTGCAAACGTAAGTATTTTTAATTACTTTGCCTCTTAGTTTGGAAATTATTTATAATTTTATTAATATTTAATGCGGAACAGATATAAGAATATTTTTTCTCTTAATTGATAACATCATCCTGTTGACCTCGTTCTCACTCTTGTGCTCCAGCTTTGTCGGGGTATAATATTCTAGAAAGTGTTATATTAACTGAGAACAAGTTATATTTAAAATATGAGTTCCGTCTTATAAATTAGTCTGGTATGCAGTGATAAACAATTAATTAGATATTTTTAAATAATGATATGTAATTAAAGTATAAAGTTTTATTCAAGTTGGAGTTTTTCTATAATTTAAACTAATAAATGTATTGAAAACTCGATATTTAATTTTTGCGACGTAGTGGATGATTAGTTTGATTAATTAATCTCTCTCTAGTGATTCTAATGGAAAAAATAAATAATGAATTCCTTAGTCCATTTTTCCTTATTTACTTAGGATTAAATTTTACCTTAAAACTTTTATTTATTTCTAAAATAAAAACAGTATATCGTTTAAAAATTTAATGTTAGAACAAACTAATGTATGCACACCATATTTGCCAATATAAGAAGTTTTCTTAGGTATAAGAAGTATGGGTTGCCACACACGGTCAAGCGTGCGCGAAAAATAGCTTGATCAATAATTTTGTACAAGTATGCTTGAAATCCCCTTCACCCACAGCCGGTACAAGCGTGCTTTATAAAGCACCAATTTTGTGCCACAGCTTATCTAAATTATCCCCTAAATCCACTAACTTTAAACCTAAATGTTTAATTCTTATTTTTCTATTAATGTGACCAAAATCTATCGCTTAGGAAAAGATAAGGACAAATGGTAAAAGATATACTTAAGGTTTATATGTATATATTTATTTCATTTTTATAGTTCCTTCAATATATTACCCAAATTAGTTAAATAGTTGAAAGATCAGACAAAATTAATTATTATAAACAAAACTAGATAAATCAGAGATGAACATTTAATAATAAAAAAAATAATCCAAAATTATTAGTTTAAAATTTTCGCCATTTACATAATTTATTGCATATTTTAATTCAATCCTAACATTAGAACGTCACAGTAACGTCACAATAAGGGATAATTGACCTTAAGAACATCTTTTTATTATCACATTGCACGTTTGGTAAAAACTCAAGAACCTACTCAATTAGCAGTATGTAATAAAAGCCCAAATCTTTTTATTTGTATGCCATGCTCGTAAATGCAGAGATACATTTATTAAATCACCTTACAGTTTTCCTCCAACTATCAGTAATGAATTTGCGTTGTTAACATAAGAAAATATACAGCATACGATTTATGGCGATTATTTTCCCAAAATCACGGTTGGGGTACCTGGGTACTTAATTCTACAAATGCACCGTATTCAACAGTGGAAAAGGCCTTTATCTAATATCTATGAAAACATTACATTCCCCTTAGCTCACGATAGATTGAAAATATGTCTTGTTATTAATTTTTATCTTCAATACCCTAAAATTTAAAGGATGGCATGGAAAGAATAGATAGAATAGATGGAAGAGAATAGACAATTACACACATTCTCGTTACGTAGGCATAATTACTATTTGCATAATGCTAGAGTGGCGAGTTGTTGAGAGGAGGATGTGTGGCCCAGGCAAGACGATGCTGTAGGTGTGGGCCATTGTTCGTGCACTTCGTTCATATTTACATATCAATCGTCATTGCTTAAATGGATACAAGACTGAATGCCAATATTGACTTCAATCTGGACCGATTATCTATCAGTGTACATCGTCGTCTGGAAAAGGAGTTACTGAAATTATAGATATTCGTCATAAATGAAAATACATTAATATGATTATCTACTTCAAACTCGGTTTCTGCTCAGTAAGAATGATCTGTTATAGAAGGGATGTAGGGAAAAGCGAATTAAAGGGAGATTGAGAATCACGGAATGTTTTGGAGTTTTCTTTATCTAGTCAGAAAGATCATTGTGTCATCTGCGGTTACATAAGGAGTAAGGAATATGTAGGGTTAGGTGGATCAATAATGTTTTAATGTTAAAAATTGGGGAGAGAGAAAAGCCCTGAGAAATACAAGTGAGTGGAATTTCGTAAAGGGCTGGAACTGTTTGGCTGCGATGAGTCGAAAAGAGGAGTGCCAGTAATTAGCTCTCGGAAAAGGAGAATTAAAGATTATGGACAGAGGACTAATTACCTGTAATATTCTTAACGCTACTTGGTAAGGCATGTATTGTTAACAGGCCAAAATTTCGATGTGCAGTGGGTTGTTAGGGTTTTGAGCTCCGATGGCTCTTTACCTCGATATGGCAAAGACCATTTACGCAATGGTGGCTGTGCAATAGCCGACAATTTTTTTTTTTTTTATAGACGCGTCAAAACGGCTCTAAAGATTTTGATGAAACTTGCCTAAAGTCTTTCCATATGTATTTAGTATATCCCCTAGAAAAAGCAGAAAAGCAATTTATACCGAAAAGGAAATTGTACCTGGGCATAACCCAAAGTGTATGGATTTTGTTGGTTGATTAGACATTTGATTATTTGAAAGGCAATTAAATTTTAAAGAAAAAAAAATCTTCTAAATCTGACCAGTATCAGCAAGATTGGTCTTTATTCTCATGTATTTAATAGTAGTTTTATTGTAGATATTCTGTTCAATGTTTCCTTGGAAACTCCTTCACTTTTCTTTAGTTTCACGAATAACTCGAAAAATGTAAATCTCTCACAAGATTCCTTATGCTCATTTAAAAGATATTTTAATTATCTACAGATGCGAATTTGGGGATAATAAAAAATTAAAATCCTAATCGGGGCAATATTACTGAAGCAAACAATATTACTGCAGCAAACAATTATTGTATTTGAATTTGAACCCAAAGTGGTAAGGAAATTCGTAACCTTCATATTCATTTTTCACTTATTTTTTTTACCATTTCTCCAAAATAACTGCACTTTTATTTTGAAAAAGTTCTTGTACAAATTAAACTTTTTCTTAGGAAATTTTTTGAAACAGTTCATGCCAGAACTTTTATGTTAAAACTTTTATTATTATGTTTAAACTTTTAAGTTAAAGTTAAGTTAAACTTTTTTGAAGAAAATTTGTTAGTATTTATAAAAAGAAAAATGGAGTTTTAAAAAGGAAAATATATGAAAAATAATTGAATTTAATTTGAATTATCGTTGGATTCAATTAGTTGTTGAAAAAGCACGTACTACTAATACAAGTTTAATTTAGTTAAGTTAGCTAAATGAATTTTAACATTAAGTAATTAAATAAAATAGCCCGTATTCTAAATGATAAATCCGGGAGGTGGATATAAATTTAGCTCAAGAAGGGGGAATAAGTACATTAGGCAAAACACCTGATTATATTAGGAGGGTGCTTGAAATAAACAGGTCAATAAAATTAATTAAAATGTTAATGCCTCACAAAAACTCAGCTCTGGTAAATTGAATTTAATTATTTTAGTTTACTTATGCTTTTAAGAAGATATTATAGAATAATAATTTTATATTGCTAGACAGTATGACAATCATAATCGGACGGAGTGAATCACCGACATAAACAATCTTATAAATATCTTCTAGTCATAAATAAATAATAAATAGTTTTGTTACTTCCACACAAATCTAAAGCAGAGAGAGTATGCTAACATTTCAAACTTTTTTTCCCGAATCTTTAAATTCACATTTTAGGGTTTCGTTGAGCCCGAAAAAGCTTTCTGTCCTTGTCTTCCTTTATTCCTAAGAACAGATCTATCTTCTAAACTAACTGAAATGTAGTGCCGGAAACTTTGGTTTGTGCAGAGGTTAGTTCAGATTTCTAAAGCAAAAGGATAAATCAAAGAAAAACTTTCCAAGTCAGACAAACAGATAAAGTATTTATTTTATAAATATATTTATTGTATACGGATTTTAAAGATAAAATGTAGATCAAAACCTGTTTTGTGAGACCATAGAAGTTTTGTTTGTTTTCGTGTACATGAAAACCATACCGTTCTGGTGATTTTTTTTCATGAGATACCTTTTTTTTCCTTAACCCAAATGATTTACTTTTTTTTTTTTAATTATAAACGATTCTTCAATTATAAAATTACAATTTTATGATTTCTAGTGAAACCCACCTCATATAACTCATTTTTTTTTTTTTTTAACCACAATACTATTGAACTGAATTCTATTATTTTTTATTTTTTTATTTTTTGTATTCAGTAAGAATATAACAATCATAATTTTTAGTTTAAAAAAATGGTAAAAGAAAAAAATTAAGTTTTGAAACATTAAATATTTTCATAAAAACGTCGGAATTTCTTTAAAACATTTTATATGGAAATCATTGGTATATTTCTAAATTTAAATAACTTGATTACATTTTCTAAATAAAATTGGACAAACCAAAGGTTAAAAAGATTAAGAATTTATTTGCTAATATCACAGTCATTGCGGAATATAAGGAATGCACGTAAAAATTTTATGATGGTATCTGTATAGGATCATGTCAAAAAAAAAAGTTTTGTGGTAGTTCATTCACCAATACGCATTCACCGGGTAGCTAAATAACTTGAAACTGTTTGTATAATGACTTTTAAAAAAGTAGATTTTATTGTTTACAAAATGGCATACCTATACAGTGTATCTTCATTTCAGTATGAAAAAAACTTGGCATAAAATATAAAGCTTTAGTTTTTATAATAAATAAAAAGGCCATCTTGAAATTTGGCTCATACATTCTTATAACATGTATGTGTAACATATATATATTTTTTTTAACAAATTAAAAATTTCTTTTTTGTGTTTAAAAGAAATGACTTTTTGGATATGTTTTAACCTTTGGTTTGGCTAAGTCAAAATAAATATCGAATTAAATCCCAAGTGATTTTGTTAAGAATGACACTATTTTGAGCTTTCTAGGACAAATTGTTTTGAAGCTATAAGCTTATGAATGGTTCAAAACGTGAAGGAAAGTCGATTTTTCGTACCGTTTATATGCAATAGATTTGTTTTGTTTTTTAATGCCTTGGTATGCTAATTCCAAAACACCTAAAATTTTCTCTATATATTTATAAATGGTCGAGCTATGGGGCTTTGTTCCAGTAGTCTAGGAGAAAAGCCGCGGTCGATGGACGGACGGTTTTTTTTTATTCGGTGTTTGGATTCTACGTATCTTAAAATGTAAAACCTCTTTCTGAAAATGTAAAACTCATTTATATAGATTTTTTGTTTTTCATAAAATCTAATCTTTAGGTACTTATCACACAACTCAAAATTTATATTGCCAGCGTTTTTAATACTTGAATCCCTATCATCCCGAAAAATCAGCTAGCTCTTAAATATCATACCAAACCAATAGATGTTCTGCCAAAAAAATATGCAAATGGAAACTCCCAGGAGGCTTCTATGCAGAATATAACCTGTGCTTGCTCTTTGAAAACACAATTTTTGAGTTACTCTGGATTTGTGATATGCACATTATTAAATAAATAATTAAAATGATTAAAAAATATAATCTAATTTAATTTACTGATCATCGGAGCTAACTTGTAGTTGAGAAAAAACGTATACAATACTTCAATCAATGTATAACCATTATAATCATCATAATGAAAGCTATTTCCTCCCTTAAATCTATACCACCCAATTTTTATTATTAAATGTTTCTAATTTTTAATTGATCATTTGAAATTTTTGTTTGCTATAATATATTTTTTTTAATTCTCAAATGCACATCTCGAAATTGCATTAACAAAAGTCTTTCACTTTTTTGTTAGAAATACCGTTAAAAATCTGACATTCTGGATGCTCGTTTGATAACGGCCTACAACGGTCAACTTTTATTGTTTAGCAGGCCCTCAAAATAAACTATGACTTTTTCTTATACTCGTTCATAAAAATTTTAAATTCAGCTTTTTGACCCAAGATAAATTATCGTAAATCGTTTCTGTTTGTCACATTGAATACACAAGTTGTCTTGTACAATTACAAAAATTTCTTTGTTTATTCTTTTATTGTTTCTTCGCACTTATATTTTTAACAGTTGCTTGCATAACATATCTTGATGAATGAAATAATTTTCTGACTACAAATTAATTTATTAATGTGGCCGCGACAACCATGGGATATTTTATCGTATTTTTAAATAAGAATTATGTAATTTGTAGTTTAATAATCAGTAATATTTTAATGATCCATTGATCTGTTTCTCGGTTATCTATTCTTTTTTTTTAATTTGGGTTAAGGACGTTAAACACCAAATAAAAAAAAAGTAAAATAAAAAGGTTATTCATTCTTTTAAAATCAGAATGACTAAATCCTCTATTTAATAATTATTGAAGAAGAAAAATACGTAAGATAGTTATACAGATAGAAATAGAACAATTGTTACCAATATTGGAAGGGGTAAAACAACGTATTTTTCTGATTCTGTCTCATATGAAATAGTTACTTTATGGCAACACAAATTTTTTAAAGGAAAATTTTTTGAAGGTCTGATTTTTATTTCTTTTTACTACACGAAACGTAAATATTTTCGTACTATAAATTAAAAAACGTTATTTTTCAGTAAAAATTATATAATCAATAGAATATTCTCTTATTTATTAACCAGTATGCGGATTTTGAGCTCACTCTTTAAACTTCATCTCCTTCGAACACACTTGTTATTACGTGAAGAGTTATGGTTGGATAACCGATAGTAAGAAAGAAATATTAGACTTGTAAATTTGGCACAGATGAATGGAAGGAGGATGACGCAACCAGTACCAGTTAATCTTAATAAAAGACCTCCAAGATTAAAGAAACGGGACAAATGGAAGTAAGCTTGCCATCGTAAACAAACAATTCGCAAAAAATATCTTCGGATTGGGGTCGCCCGTGTAAATTGTCTATTTTTGCTGTCTCGCCTGGGTAACATTAAATGTTAACTCCTCTAAAAATTCTGATTAAAGGTCTTTAGGAAATATTGAAGTATATACCATGTTAATAATTGGTAATACTAAGCCATTAACTAATAATGGGCCCCAAATTCTTGAAAAAAAAATACCTATAGCATGTTTAAATGAGTTAAATAGAAATATTATTTAAGTTACAAATTATAATTAAAACAAACCAATTGGACAATCAATGCATCTTTTATTCAAATAATTACAAAGTTTCGGCCATCCTAGCCATTTTCAAGTTTGCAAGAAACATTTTTAGTCTGTTAAGTCATTATGTATTTATATATTTGATTTGATATACAAAAGCAATTTTAAAAAAAATGACGTAACTATTATTAATTTTATTTGGCTACCTACCTAAGACATAACGTATCTTATCTTTTTTAATTAAACATGAAATTCATGTCTCGTCATTTTCTTTAAAAATGTCTTTCTTTTTTTATATATTTCATTTTCTGAAAATAAATTATTACAAAATAAACACCAAGTTATTTCATTATTAATGCAAGGGATTATATATATTTGTTTAATATTATTGCATATATAATTATCCTCATTGTGAGTCAGTCCATCCTGCTTGGCTATTGAATCGTGATTGCTAAAAATGAGGAGTGGGGAAATTTAAGTAGAGAGGTGCTTTAAATTATAAATTTAAATGGAGGATAGAGGTCGGAAATGAAATGTTTATTAATTTAATATTATTACCGTTTTATATTTTGATTTTGTCTATTGCACTAGCGTAAAATATATTTAAATTATCAACATCGGTTTTTTGATTTACTGATTTTGTAATATTTTTAGTTATTTATATGATTCTTTTATCGCACTTGAGGAGGTCATACGAGATTCCAAGATACAGACCAGAGGACATATCTTTAATAAAGAAACCCAGCTCCTAGTATACACTGATGATATTGATGTCATAAGTAAAACAAAAAATGGAATAAAACAAGCATTTACAGCCCTCGAGGCATGTGCTAAACGAATGGGATTGTCGATTAATGAAAATAAGACAAAATATATGACTACAAACAATAACGACAATACAGCATGCCTTCAGATAAATAATTATAAATTCGAAAAAGTTAATGGATTTGTATATCTGGGGACGTACGTTGACTCCGAAAATAGCACCTCCAAAGAAATCGAAAAAATAATTTTGTCTGCTAATAGGATGGGTTAATATTGATTAAATAAGCATTTTAGATCCAAACTAATAACTAAGGAAACAAAAGTAACTCTGTACAAAACCTTAATAAGGCCAATATTAACTTATGGTTCAGAAAGCTGGGTTCTAAAGAAGGACGACGAACAGAGACTGTCGGTGTTTTATACTACGCCGAATTTACGGACCAATTCACGAAAATGGCATATGAAGAAAAAGGCATAATGTGGATATATACACAAAATTTAATGACATCCCAATCGTGAAATTCATCAAGATCATGAGACTGAGATGGGTTGGTCATGTGAAAAGGATGGCAGAAGATAGGATGCCCAAAAAAGTTTTGGAATATCCTATGACTGGAAAAAGAAAGAAAGGAAGACCGAAGATAAGATAAACAGATGGACCAGGTTGGCCACGATGCGGTGAGGCTGGGTGGAGAGAGGTGATGGATAATGGCACAGGACGGAGAACTAAGGGGACGATTTCAAGGAGGTCAGGGCACGTGAGGGGCTCTAGCGCCCAGGATGTGTGTTTGCATATGATTCTTTTATTTCTATTTTATTTATATCGTTTTCTTTATGTAAAATTTTAATGTTTTTAAAGTCAAATTCGGGGAGCGGAGTAGCTCAGTGGTAAGGCACTAAGTTACCATGTTCTCGGTCCCGAGAACCGGCTGTAGAAGATAATTATTTATTCTGTTATCAGCCGTGGATCGACCCTGTGGGATCGGGAGACCCTTCTGGGGATCGCCCAGCCTCTATAAAATGGGTACCCTTAATTGGGGGAAAAAACTGGCGGTTGAGCCTTGCACAACCATTGGCCTAGAAACAGTACGGTCCTTAACAAGTACTGAACCCAATACCCTTCATGGGTTGTAGTGGTTCAGGTTTAAGTAAAGTCAAATTCACACTTGTTCATGTATGTTGTTATAATCCGGTTGGTAAATTGGATTTATGATTTTTTTATTTAAAATTTTACTTGTGTTGTGCTATTCTACGCTCTAGCCATTGTGACGTTTGTCCGTAACTTTTATCTTGCAATTTTTACAATTTATTTTATATGTAATCTTCGTTGTTTTTTCTTTAGGAATGCTGTCTTAAGTTCTTGTGTATAGTTTATATAATTTGTTAACTGGTTTTTACCAAATTTTATTTCAGTTAAATCATATTTTTTTATAAGAATTTTTCTATTTTTCTACTTAATTCTTTGATTTAGGTTATTGAATAATATTTTTGGTTGTTTTCGTTATTAGTATTGTCTGATAATGAATTTAATATCTGTAAAACTGCATTTATTTCATCTTTTGCAGATTAGCCCCGCCAGTTATTTTTTAATAGTAACCTGTTATTTTATGTGATTAAAGAAACACACATGCTATCGAAAGCTTTTAATTATAATTAACCTAATTCACATTTTGTTTTTTTAAATGTTATTCACATGGCCAAACCTCTTTGATATTTAGTATTATTATCTTAAACAAACCTTTTCCGTGATGTCTTCATATTGTCTTGATATTGTCCCGACACCCATTGTTGGGAAAATATCCTCCCTTGTACATTGTACGTCCACTTAGAAAAGCACGACTCATCAATTTTGATAGTTGTTCTAGGCCCTCCAATTTCGATTGGATTATTCAGTACGTTGATTGAACAAACTTCACGCAGATAATTATTTCTATTCGTTATAGTATGTTCTGCTATACCTAATCGTTTAGCACAGTACTTTGTAGTAGTGTACTCATCACACCAAAAATAAATAAATAATATGAAAGTGGTTAAAGGTAATCTTGTATGTTAAGGTAACCATGTATTTCTTTCTCTTTTCTACACGAACGTGCATAACACCATCCCTATCATAAGCACCATTTCTTTCTAACAGCTTCATTAGGTGTCCTTTATTAAGCGCTCCTTATGGATAATTCCAGCTTCCTGATAAAACGTATTCCCCTTATCGTTAGGACTATAACTAAAGGAGTTCATTTTGCTAACTAAATGAATCTATTAACAGATGTTTATATAATAGGAGAATAACAACATTGATTCAAATATAACTGATACTTTTCTATAACAGATACTTTTCTTGTTTAAAAATAACTGGCGGGAATAATCTGCAAAAGACCCATTTCATTTTTATTGATGATGGTATGGCATCTATATATTTTATGAATAGTTTAAGTGTTTTATTTAGTTTGTTTCCTGCTAGTTAGAATAAATGACTGAGGTAGATGCCACTAAAATTTATGGAAAGGCATCCTCCCATTTGTCATTCGATAAAAAATATTGTTATACGTGAAATAACCGTTATCTCATACCAATTTTATCCGTTCGAGAAGTAGCGCTTTATTTCTAATAGGAGTATGTGGTTCAATTTCTTCCCAATTCTAATATAAGAATAAGACTTTTGTATAATTCATTTCGTGGAATATTCGCAAAAACTGATTCCACGTCATAACTCACTAGATATTCATTTCCGTCAATACTATTAAGTTTTTTATTTTGTCCCTAACTTGAACCGAATTTTTCTCGTCAAATATATTATCATTATTTAAATGGTTAAGGGGTGGATAGAAGAATTTAGCTAACTTTACAGTTACACTATTAATATTATTCACTATTGGTCTAAGTGGTTTGTTTTGGTTTTGAAACTTGTATAAACCATATATTCGCGGGATTATATAATGCCTATTTATCATTTTATCTTCGATGAACTTATTTTTAATTAATGTGTCGACCATTTTATCTTGGGTATCTTTCGAGAAATATCTTTCCTTTGGCATCAGTGTATTTGGCGATCCTCAAGAAAGTTATGTATTTTAGTATTGTACTCACATTTCTTGTACTCACAGTGGATGGTCATTGGATTTTGCCGAAAAAAAATTAAAGTCTATTCTTCTCCAAAAAGTGAATAACTAAAGTTTAAATCTGGCATTCTTCTGTATTTTCTATTAGAAAATAGCATTCAGAGCTCCAATGAATCATTGTAGTCAAACTAAAGCGAACAGATTAGCAATGGTTATCAATGGTTAGAATTTTTTTTTAAAGATAAACGCATCATATGTTTTTTTTTTAATTTACTGTTATCAGACATAATAAGTGAAACTCATTAAACAAATTATACTTGATGATCTGTTTGCCCGTATTTCAATACAAGTGAGTTTGTTGATTAGATTATTTTGTGTTCCTACGATAAGTTTTAGATTTGCGAATGTTAAGCTTATCGTTATGGTAAAAAGAATGTCGGTTACAACGGGAAAAACATTTTTAGAAGACGAAGCTACCAACCCAAGAGAAGAGAGCCCCAATAATTGCAGTGGAAAAGCGGTTCCGGTCATTCTGTTCACTTCAGATCACAAATTCCAGTTAGATGAAGCTGCACTGGAATCAATACTCTTCCAACCGGACATAAAAGACTGCCACGTGGTTGTAGTTTCAGTTGCCGGCGCCTTTAGGAAAGGCAAGTCATTTATGCTTGATTTTTTCCTTAGGTACCTCAGATCACAATATAGCTGTAAAACTTGGACGAAAGGTAATGACTGTGATTGGTTGGGTCCTGAAGACGAGCCTTTAAGAGGATTCTCATGGAGGGGCGGTTCAGAAAGAGATACTACTGGGATTCTTATTTGGTCAGAAATTTTTATTACTGTGTTACCAGGAGATGAAAGAGTAGCAATTTTGATCGTAGACACTCAAGGAACATTCGACAGCGAGAGTACTGTGAAGGATTGTGCTACGGTCTTCGCCCTCAGTACGATGGTAAGTTCTGTGCAGATTTACAACCTCAGCCAAAATATTCAAGAAGATGATCTTCAACATTTGCAGCTTTTTACTGAGTACGGAAAGCTAGCCCTTGCCGAATCAGGTAAGAAGCCTTTTCAGAAACTGGAATTCTTAGTTCGTGATTGGAGTTACTCCTATGATGCAGAATATGGAGTTATCGGTGGTCAATTGATTCTGGAAAGGCGATTGCGGATTTGTGAAAGACAACACCCGGAGTTGCAATCTATAAGGAAACATATTCACTCGTGTTTTTCCGAAATAGGGTGTTTTCTAATGCCTCATCCTGGTTTTAAGGTGGCGACAAACCCTACATTTGATGGTAAATTGTGCGATATAGACGATACTTTTAAAAAATATCTAAAGTTATTTGTACCTCTGCAATTAGCTCCAGAAAATTTGATAGTGAAAGAAATCAATGGAAACAAGGTGAAAGCCAAGGAACTCGTTCAGTATTTCAAGACCTACGTCTTGATCTACAGCGGCGACACTCTACCGGAACCGAAGTCGATGCTAGAGGCGACTGCAGAGGCCAACAATTTATTGGCTGTAGCTGAGGCAAAAGACTGCTACAATTCGCTGATGGAGAGCTGCTGTGGTGGACTTAAACCGTACTTAAGCTCTGCTCAGATCGAAGCTGAACATGTGAAAAACAAATTCCAATCTCTTGACATCTTCGACAGGAAGAGGAAAATGGGAGGAGAAGAAATTAGTGTAAAATATAGGAAGAAGTTGGAGCTTGACTTGGACGAGTTGTACTATCAGTTTAAGCAGCACAACGAGTGCAAAAATATTTTCAAAGCTGCCCGTCCTCCTTCTGTCCTGTTGGCCGTCATGGTTGGCTCTTACTTTCTCTCTGGGATTCTGGGATTTATCGGTCTCTACAACTTGGCTAACTTTTTCAACATCACAATGGGATCCTCGTTGCTTGCCCTACTGACGTGGGCCTATATCAGGTATAGCGGTGAAATGATAGTGGTCGGCGAAAAGATTGAAGATTTCACTAATGTCCTCTGGGAGCAGTTGATGAAACCGTTGTACAGATTCCTGGTCCAGACTGGTGTTGAGCAGGCCGTCCGTACCACAGAATGCATCATATCGGAACCTGCCGTGTTAGACGGTAACAAAAAGAATGCGTAAAGTATTTATTATCAAATCAACATGGGAACATCATTTAATATGTGAAAAAATTTATTGTGCATTATACTCGAAGTATAAATTCCATTAATACCAAAAAATATTCCTTAATCTTGTTCATTTTTCTTATATTTTTTCCTAAAAGGCTTTACGCTAACGTTTATTAACTAAGCTATGACACTGTAAACATTTTTAAATAGGTGATCACATTTTCAAAATTTCTATCCAAACTAGCACCTTAGGGTTTTTAATTCATTATATGTTACACTAATAAACAGTGTTTAATTGAGCTTTATTTTATTTTCTGAAATGTTTTTATTAATTTTAGGCATTGCAGATTGTAAAGAAAAAAACCTTACTTTAAGTTGATTTTAAGATTCGGATATTGTGTTATTGAACAGCAAAAACCTCTAAAAACAACCGAAAATCAAATAATTTTCTGATTTTCTGGCTGCATATTCTACCTGACTAATTCTTTCAAAATTATAAGAAATATAAGTTCCAAGGAAAACAGACGATAAATGTTTTGATCAAAGCCAACAATGAAGTATAGAAAGTCTGTGGTAAACTAACATGCACACGTGTAGAAATTTGAAGGAAAAAAATAAGCTATTTTATAATTTAATAAAGAATAGGTGAATAGAAAAGTTTCGTTAAAAAGATAAAAGAGACGGACTTCTCATTAAGAAAGGAGATGGATTTTTTTCGCCGATGGAGTGTTTGATAATTCAGGTTCATCCTTGCTTTACATTTCATAGCACCTTTTTGTAATCCTGCGTTAAAATAGGCCATAGGATGTAGAATCGAAGTTGGTTCAAAACTATTCAAATAGGACGATTTACTGATAACTCTAAAATCCATCCATTTAAACCTACCACAAACTCTGGCAGTTTCACCTACGTAATCTATCTTTTTCTCTCTAATACCAAGTACTCTCTCAGAGTTAATATAAATTTCTGTATTTTCTATCTGACGAGAATGACCAAAATTTTAAGTGAACTGGTTTAGCATGAAGTATCACGAACATCCGACTCGTCGTTTACACACGGTGCTACTCAAAGGAAACTGGTCACTGACTCCAATCACTAACCAGTCAGCGAAGAGTCATAACTAAAGACCGGATTCCCGTGCAATTGCAACTTTTTATTGCTTTCTCAGAATTCAATGAAAATTCTATTCTTATCTGAATCAAGGAAAGGACATTAAAATAATATAAATTTTATGTTGCACGAATTTGGGGGTTACTGCACAAATTTGCACATTTTAGATTTTCAGTGCACGAAAGCGCACTTTTTGATATTTCATTAAAAATATTAAATTTTTTTTTAATTTTTAGTACAGAGAATAGTTGTGATTTATTTTGAAATCATCAACAATAATATTTACCAAGTTAATTTTCCAAGAAAGAAAAAAATGACTCATGAGGAAATGGTATAATGTCGAACAACGTTTCCTTTGTATTATCTTTCTTAGAAGTTCTAATTTGATTTGACTTAACATTCCAACCTACTATTTTATTTTCATTCTAAAGTTGAGTTTAGTTCGGTAAACAAGTACAATAATGAAAATGCCTAAAGTGACAGCCAGCCAATCTTCAAAAATCAAAATTTGAATAAAACCGTACCTAGAGTTGAAATCAGACGGGAAAACAATTTTTTGTTCTTCTTGCAATAAATTAATTGGTCCGATCGAAAATCTCAAGTGGATGCTCATTGCAACTCAAGTAAGTACATTCCATCTTTTCATCAGTAGCACACGATAGCATTTGACTATTCCCAATATCTTTTTATTTTTAATCGTGGCACCCACAGTTAACTGCAGCACAAATCCAAGCGAGCTCCAATTCAACAGTTAGTCACACTCGTCATTAGACAACCGATTTACCGATTAATTACCGCCATTGTCGTAACATAAATCGGTAATATTTCATTACAATATTTCATTTTCTTCCAATATTCCATTCAATAAACTGCAGTCCAAGCCCTTTAAGTCTTTTTTGCAAAAATACACAAAACATTCCTGACGAGAGCACCCTAAGAAAAAAATTTCTCAAAAACTGTCGTGAACATTCTCTTGAAGAAATACGAAAACTAATTGAAAACAATTATATTTACATCATGGTAGATGAAACAACAGAACCACGTTTACATGTGCAGTTTAATTGTTGGAATCCTAAACCCGGAGATTGAACCTCATTTCATGCAAGCAGCTTCCAAAAACGAACTACTAAACTGTCTCTCGATTTGTAAACGATAGTTTAGCAAATTTTTCTGTCAAACATCCTACCAAGATAAAATTCTTTTATTTGTTAGCGATGCCGCTGCGTGGAGAAGCATTAATAGTTTTTTATTTAAATATGGTGCATGTAACTTGTGTAGCGCATGGTTTAAACCGCGTAGCTGAAAAAGTGAGAGAAATTTTCCCAAATGTCAACAAACTTATTAATAATGGGAAACAAATATTTTTAAAAGCTCCTCACTGCGTGAAAGCTTATAGAAATAGTATGGACTGCCCCCTTCTCCCAGAACCTGTGATAACTAGATGGGGAACATGGATAGAAGCAGCCCTATTTTATTCAGATCGTTTTAATAATTTTAAAGAATTTGTTTCTACTCATGAAGATGACGCAGTATCTGTAAAAGAAGTAAAAACTGTTTTAAATTTAACATCTGTTGCATCAGATCTAGCATTTATAAGATTCCACTTATCGGTTCTACCTTTGCAAATAAAAAAGCTTGAATAGCAAAAGTTAGCGTTGACATCACAGATTAATATTATAGAGAAAGTTGGAGATGAATTAGAAAAAATCGAAAACGAAAAGAGAAAAACAATTTTTGATAAATTTAAATTAGTTATAGAAAAAAGCACGGTTACAAAAATTTACAAATTTACAGCAATGCTCTCAACGAAGAAGACACAGATGTGGAGCTGGATCCAGTAATATTGAGTAACAACAAAAGATGTCCCAGCACAACTGTTAATGTGGAGCGCATGTTTTCACAGTTGAAACACATATTAGATGACCGACGATATAACTTTACGGAACATAAGCTGGAAATGTACATGATTGTAAATTTTCATAACATTTTAGAAATTTCTATTTGATAAATTAATATAGTTTGTAGAAAATTACGAAAATTTATGTTTTACTAGATATATATATATATATATTTTATTAATTTTGTTTAATTATCATACCTAGCAAACAAATTTTTTGTAGTTTTTGTAAGCATATATGTATATTATAATAATTATATAAATATGTTAACTTAATATTTGATTTTTTTAATTTTAACACAGTAGAAGGTTGAATTTGTCAGTGTAAAAGTTGCATGTTTGTCAGTGTAAAAGTTGCACGTTTGTCAGTGTAAAAGTTGCACGTTTGTCAGTGTATTTTATTTTTATTGCTCGTTTTTCAGTGTATTTTATTTTTATTGCACGTTTTTAAAATGTTTACTGCACGAAATCCGGCCTTTAGTCATAACCTATGTAATTGAATGAAACCTTGCAGACGGCGCTAGTGGTCACTAATCTGTCAGTAACGCGTCCGTCACTGGCATTTCAATTTTCACTGACCTTAATTTATTTAAAAAAATCTAATTTATTCTTATTTCATAATTTCTTTTTTCTTAATGCTTGCGTATATGCAGTAGTAATATATCTGTAACATATACGAAGACATGTAGTCTGAGAATGTTTGGATGCACATGATTCTATTTTTTTTTTAAAGTAAACTTTTTAATTTAGGTTCATAATTTTTAGCTATTAGATCCTATAGAATAAATTATGGAAAAATGGAATGCTGGAGAACAATACTCTTTTAAAAGGTAAGGCCTCGATTTACACAATTTGAGTTTACTTGGCACTTTTGGTGGATGAATTATTCATTCAAATCGAGGGATGGATGTATTTAAACTGTAACAATAATAGCTGTAAAGCAACACTGAAGTATCTCTGGAATTTAAAAAATTGTTATTGGTGTTTTATTTCTTTTATCTCATAGTATAATTATTGTTTTACAATAATAATAATATGCATATTCGTTACTTTAACATGGAAGCTTCAGACTTAAAGGCGTTCTTTGTAATGCAACTCCGATTTCACCATTCTAAATCTGACTTGTATTATCAAAGATACAATGTATTGAACTGCAACAGTGTATGTGAACTGTCTATCTCAAAAACAAAAAGTTGTATGAAACTGAAATTACGTATTTATGATGTAGTTATTATGAAGTATATGTCTGGAATATTACAACATTTTCGTTCAAAATCAATTAAAACCAATTTTCTCGAAAAAAGCTCTTATGATCTTGATTAACCCCGTTATACCAATGTAAAATTAAATGGTTTTTAATACAAGCTATGTCTGATCTCCATTGAAATAGTCTGACAGAACTTAAATGTCGAATTTTTAAAATGGTTTCCTCTAAAGTACCATTTAATTTTGTTTATTTGGAATAATTAATCATCACTTATTGTAAGTTGGACTAGAAAATGGAAATATAATGTATGAAAGTATTTGATGATTAACTAAAGGAGAAAAAATGAAAATATAGTTTCGCAGCCTCAAAACAAATTTCCGGATATACGAGTAGTAATATTGATGTGCAATATACCGTTGGAAAGCTAAAGATTTTAGAAAAATTAATATATAACTAATAAAGCCGTATAAGGTAATAGAGTGACGAAAAAAAACATAAACTTTTTTGTAGTTGATAAAATCTATTTTTATATTATTCAATGGAAAATAAATGTTACCATGGAAACAAAATGGAATTTCAATATAAACCAAATGAAAACATTAAACATTTATTTTAAGCTTAACAAACTAAAAGTATATAGTGCACAGGATAGTAAAACTAATTGTTTAAAAAAATATTTTTATAAAATGCATGCAGCTGAAATTATTTCATGTACCTAGTATTCATTATGTGAATCCCTTGAAATTGTTTTAGAAAATGGATTCCTAATTATGATAAGTGAAAGTTGTGTGATGCGCGCACTAGGTTTTTTAAATTGAATTTCAGAAATAAATTATTTTAAAAAAATTGTAAAAAAGATTGTGTGATACAGAGACTGAAAAATTGGCAACTGGAGTTCCTATTGACTCGACACATTGAGATGCAAGTGACTGATAACTAACGCGTCAATGACGGAGTAATAACTAGTAACACTGCCTAATTCGTTCACTCAGAATTAGCGATTGGAGTCAGTGATCAGTTTCTTTTGAGCAGCTGCGTGTGTAGACAGCCTAAAAAAACTACCAGTTCTCAAATCCTTAACAGCCACATCCGATGTTGGTGAAATACAATAATCACTGTTAAAGTACTTCCAAGAGGCCAAAAAGAAGGGAAATGAATAGACATCAAACATTCAGTTTGAAAAAAAAAAGACCTTTATTTTATTGAAGTTTTGGAGGGGTTAAAGTTTTCCAAACCCCAAGTATATTTTGAAACTTATTGTTTTGTGAGTCCATTCTTATGACTTAACTGCAACAAAAACTAAGTTTTTATGAGTCTTCTGGGAACAATCAGTAATATTTTATTCACGCTTTGCCGTCTAGTTTGTTTTTCTCGTAGAAAGTGTCGAATTGTCTTTAATTTATATTCTACGAAATAGCTTCAGATACTGGATCTTGCTGTAAAAAATCAATGGATAGGTTCTTTCTGACAGAAAACTTTAGTTTTTACTCTCCTACCGCTGCTAGGTAAGGAAATTTTCGACCACACGGTGCGTCTGTGCCAAGATTATCTTTTGAACGGGTGGACCGATTTTGTTGGGTTTTGGCCTTCGATCCCTGCGTAATAAATCGAACACTGTGCGCAATAGCGACTGCGCATGCGTGTAACTGTACCATGTGTGTCTGCGTATGTCTGTTATTCTGTACGATGTATGTTCTGTACGATTATCTTTTAAACAGGAGGACGGTCTTTGTTTTTTTTGTTTTTTTGTAGGATGTGCCTCCTTCCTCCTTTTCCCTCCCCGTCACTCCCTTCCCCGATGCACCGAAAAGGGTATCTTGTACTCAAAAACCTAAAAACTTATTTTTTAAAATAGTACTGTGCGTATTTCTAATGTAAACCAGTTCACTTTTTGTTACTTTTTCGATAATTATGCGTCTCCTGGAACATCCATGATGCATTTTCAACATTATTTGATACTGGAACATTTGAAAGACTATTGTATTACCTAGGAAGATAAAAAAGTAAATAAATTAATCTTGTTCGGACCAATATTAAGTAAGATATAGAAAAAAAGTATAATATTGGACTTTGCGTCCAGTAAGACATACGAAAAGTAGTGTGAGTGGACATATCAGATATCATTGTCAAGTAAACTAACCTTCAATCGAGTCCAACATTGGAACTTCCTTTATTCAATCACTGCATTATCCACCGTTTCAGACTAATTTGTCTATTTTCAAGTTAGTTCTCTCTTTTCAAATCTGTATTACCAATCTCATTATAATTGAATTTCATTCCATTTGTGTTTCTTTTATCCTTTTCTATATCAATAAGAAACTCAAATGTTTATTTGTTTTGGTCTTTTTTCTCGTAATTATTTTAATAAATTGGTCATTAGTTCTATCAGGCTGTTAAATACTACATCTCATAAATTGATTTTTCATCAAAATTTACAAAAACCATTCGTAAAAATAAAACGCAACTTTTTTTAAAACAAATTCTTATTGTAATTATTACAATTTGCCTTCTATATGCAATAGGTTTAATACAAACTAGTTCGCATTCATACCATTTATACAGAAAAAGTAAAATTAATTGTATATATTATATTCAAATATATATAATATACTTACAGATATATACACATACATATATATGGCCCCAAAAGTCTGTTCTCCCCGGTCTGTAAGAATACCACATCGCGCGGCCAAAGATCTCTAGGGTCTACAGTGCCAACAGAAAAAAAAAAATATATATATATTTTTTTTTGTTTTCATTCATTAAGTACCGCATTCATACATAAAGAGGGATCTGCAATTTGATTTGGTTAAAAGATGGGATCAAATATGGGTGATCGATCTCATCCAAATTAACTAGCTTACAGAGATTTATACCCCATATTACAGTACACAATTACAGAAGTATAAACGGTAATGATTACAAACTAACGCAATTACTGACAGAACATGAAAACAAAAAACAATATCTCATACGGTTCAACATTATAGAAACAGAATATGCGAAGAAGACGGACAAATCCAAAATTCTAGACATATACTTTATGATTGTAAATTATTTGACAAGTAACGTTTTCATTTAATTAAAAGTCTAATTCTCAGAAATGGACAATCGGCTGAAACAGAAAAAAATTTGCTTTCTAAATTCAAGACAGACTAGCTTAAATTTATTAAACATATAGATTTCGACTCACTGACCAAAGATGGACAGCGTAGGTGATTTCTTGTTGGCTTTACTTAATTTTTATCTAATTTTTTGTTTGTTTGATTTAATTTTGTTTTTATTTTGTTTTTGTTATATATTTTCTATTTTATTACTTATTTATTTTCAATTGAATACTTGAATTGTGTTAAACTTCACTGAATATGTAAATTTGATTATTCTTACCATTCATGTAGTATGCCTCTAAGGCATGGAGCATGTATAAAATATTAAACGGTCCTTATGCGGGGTTACCATGTAAGAAAAAGATGTAAAAAAAAAAAAATGTATATATATACTTTTTTTTTTTCTGTTGGCACTACAGACCAAAGAGATCTTTGGCCGCGCGATGTGGTATTCTTACAGGCATTTATTGCTTGCGGGAGAACAGACCTTTGGGGCCAA
The DNA here is from genome assembly GCA_948150685.1 of Rhaphigaster nebulosa. Lineage (NCBI taxonomy): Eukaryota > Metazoa > Arthropoda > Insecta > Hemiptera > Pentatomidae > Rhaphigaster > Rhaphigaster nebulosa. The sequence continues at coordinate 108,663,649 of OX411308.1, read as the reverse complement.
TTCGGCAGTGTCCTTCCCACCGACTCAATCGGGTTCAAGAACAGTGACAAATCGGTCTAGATCCACGGATTATGGCTGCTCGGAGTCAGCAGACGCACGAGAACCTATATTTTTTTCTCCGAAGCAGAACGTCCATGGATTAAACCTCCCGACGGCTATTTTACGTACTGGAAAAACCACAATGCGATTCACAATTTTTATATATATATATATATATATATATATATATATATATATATATATATATATATATATATATATATATATATTACATTTACATATAACTTACATTTACATATACTCACATATATACTCACATATAGGTATATTAATAATTAAATACTATGGAAATTTCTAGTGACAATTAAACATAATTATTTATTCCAATCTAAACTAAGCACATCATCCAAATATAGGGAGGATCTGATGTTATATCCCATCCAATTGAATAGTATTGAAAGTTAATAGAGGCTGAGCAAGGTCGCATAAGCCATGAAAAGAGAATTTGACAATTGCCAGTACTCTGCTTTACGAAAGGTCACCTGGTCATTGCTTTGTTAGTTTTCGAGGATGATATTATGATGAGTAGGACAGTGTTTGAATCATAGCTTTAGGATGGTTGAAAAGGTTATTTTTATGAAATTTCGAACTTTTGGGATGTCTAAGGTCTAAAGGTAAATATAAATAGAGTTCAGACAATATAAGATATTGTTGGATGCATAACATAAAGCATTTACAATAGTTCGTAGGACTTTGGATTAAAAGGGTTTGATAAGTTTCACATTGTGGTGTTTTTTTGCTGCATAGTTCAAGACCGTAATTCCATAAGAAAGATTTCAGGATATCCTTGCTTTCATGTGTTATCCATAGAAACGTGAGTAGTACCTAAACTTTTGAGATAAACAAGGGTGCAATATTCATCGTGTAGTAAATTTTATCAGTTTTAATTCTTTTAAACAGGGTGTTCCGGAGACATCGGAATTATTAGGTAATAGTATTTAAGAGGTTGCAATAGACCTCAAGAGCAACAAAAAGGTTTATATGGACCATGGTCTAATTCCACCACAGCACTAATAAAAAACAATATAAAACATAATATAAAAGCAAGACAAAGCAGCGATAGACGCCGTTTTAAGGAAGACCAGTGCTTATTAAGTTGTTTTTAAATTTATTTTAAGTATGTTTTGTATTTTTACTTCCTTGTGCGCAGTAAAAAAGGAATTAGTGTAATCGCTAAAATTTTCGGTTTTCAGATTTCAACGGAAATATCCATTTTGACCATCCCTGAATCCATTTTGATTAGTTCGTTCGTTCGTATCTCACATAACTCAAAAACGGTTAGCCGTAGAAAATTAAAATTTTGGATTTGGGATTGTAAAATTTAGTTGTGAACCTCCCTTTTTGAACACTTCATGATCACCGGAAGTGGTACTTTACTTGAAGGCTTATTGATTTTAATAAAAAATTATATGCACAACTTCTCAAAATTGGTAATTATGACTTTTATATCAATATAATTAATATACCAGATTTTAGTTGAAATTGGTAATCCGGAAGGGATACTTTACTTTAAGGTCATAATAAACTTACATCAAAAACCATGTTAAAATTTAATACAGAGATCATATGGTTTGGTGATAAAGGTTACAAACACGATTTTTTTTTTACCTTTAATTTAACAATGAAATTAGAGTGTTAAAATTTAGTGTAAAATACTTGCTTTCCTCCCCATTTGTGAGCTGAATAAGTCTACAACTTTATTTAGTGACATAGACAGTTCTCATGGAGCACGATGAAATCTCTTGGGAACTTACCTACTGAAAGAAAATAAGGGAAAGAGATCCCCTGAAACAAGAGTTTGTGTTTGTGTGCCAATAGATATACGTCGCGACGCCGAGTGGTTATTTAGATACTGCAATCTTCGGAAACTAATAACCAATTTAGAACCACCGATTTATAGTTGGGTATATATAGTAATTTCTCTGAATATGAATGTCGTTGCTAAACATTTATCCATTAGTCAGTTGACATCCGCATGATGGTATAGAAGGATCAATCGTATTGTTTTCCGTGTTATTTAATTTACTAGAAACAAAATAAGTTTAATGAATTTAATTCTTAAAACACTTCTTTGCCAGGGAAACCTACTTTCTTGTCATACTTTTTGGCTAAACGGAAAGAAATTCTAAACCAGTCCCATAAGAAACCTCGACTTAATTTAAATGAAATTAAAGCGTAAACATAGTAAAAGATTTCCTGGAAGTAGGGTATCCCAGCGGGGATCTGAGAAAAAAACATTTACAAGTATAGTGGGATTAAAATAATAAAATAATTTAGTTAAAACGAACTATATTTCTTTAAGAGAAATTTATCTGTTATATGATGGTACAATGGTAACTTAATTACCTTGATAAGGTTTTGAATGATCGCTTCCCATTCATAAAAAAACGCAAAACTTAAATTTCCTGCATTTCTGTGTGGAATTCTGACCATGGTCCATATTACTTTTTTTGTTTCTCTTGAGGTCTACTATCACCTCTTTAAATATTTACAGTGACTTATGGGACACCCTAAACCCTAACACCTGATCCATTACGTCCCCATACCGACAGTAATAAGAATCCGCAAATGCCAAATAAATTTCCACGAGTTCGGAGTTTTCTAAAAATATAATGCTAGCAACAAAGAATAATCCATGCTCACTCTTTTTCTAGTATTGTCTATTTATTGTAGTCTATTCCAAGCTGATGGAAATTATCGCTGAGGTCAAACTCTTTCACATCCTTCCTGTATTCGTCAGCTGGTGGAGGCTAAATAGAGAACTGCATCCTGTATAGAGGCCATTCCTTTGATGCCTTGCAGATATTGCAGCCGTTATGTTGCCATTTTCCACTTGTAAATATCCATGAATGTCTAGATGTTTACTTCTGATTTCTTAGAGGAACAGACAGTGTGTGTAAACTTAGTTATCTAAAAATGTTGTTTCTAGAATCTAAATTGGTAATTTATCCACTTGAGCATTGCCTGTTAATACACTAGCATACTTATTTAATCGGAATTATTTTTATGCAGTTAAAATTACAACAAACTAAATAAATAATTCACAGCATTTCATAACGTCAGCTTTCTCATATTTTTATCTTTCCCAAAGGATGTCCATTTCGAATTCACATTTTGCATTTAACTATTTTACGAAAGCTCTCTGCCATTTTAGATAAATTTAGGAAATATCAGTAATAAAATTCCTGAGATTTTGCACTATTATATAAAAAGAAAATATCTGATGTGGACAAAACATTACTTACTTGCACGCCTATTAAAATATAAATCGGTGGCTCAAAAAGTGATCCTCAATTTGGTTACTAGTTTCCAAAGATTGCATTAAAAACGACACTCGATGTCGCGACATCCATCTTTTGACACACAAACAGACACATTCTTGTTTCTGGAGGTCTCATTCCGTTATTATATGTCGTTTTCCTTCAGCAGATAACTAGTTTTCAAGAGATTTGTTCGTGTTCCGTGACAACATTAAAACTGTCAATATCACATAGATAGATAAATAGATAAAGCATATATAGATAAAGCATTGGAAATCGTCAGTTTCGACATTTTAAGCGGAAAAGCCCACTTAACTAATATCTTATTATCCTGCTGCAGAAAACCAGTATTTTACATTCAATTTTAACACTTAAAACAAGTAATAAAAATGTTTAATTGGATTGGAAACCAAATCGCGTTTGTAACCTTTATTATCTGATTTATGTATTTAATTTAAATATAATTTTTGATGTAAGCTTATTATGACCTTCTGGTAAAGTACCCTTTTCGGCTCACCAATTTTAACTAAAATCTAGTAAATACATTCATATCGATATAAAAGTCCTATTTACCAAATTTGAGATGTTTTACGTTATATTTTAATATAATTTTTGATGAAAGTCTAATATGACCTTCAAGTAAAGTACCGCTTCCGGTGTTCCAATTTAGACCAAAATCTAGGATGTTATTTAAATCAATATATAAGTTCTAAATACTAAATTTGAGAAGTTTTGCATAGCATTTCAATACAATTTTTAATGGAAATCAATTATGACCTTCAAGTAAAGTACCACTTCCGGTGATCAAGCAGTGACCAAAAAGGAAGTTTACAACTAGATTTTACAACAATCCTACTACAAAATTTCAGCTTTCTACGGGAAACCGTTTTTGAGTTATGCGAAACACAAACGTACGTACAGACGTCACGACGAAACTAATCAAAATGGATTCAGGGATGGTCAAAATGGATATTTCCGTTGAATTCTGAAAACCGAAAATTTTCGCGATTACAATACTTTCTTTACTTCGTACAAGGAAGTAAAAACAATATAAAAATAAAAATGCCGTTCAGGATATCGATAAAGAGGAGGAAGACTTCTAGAGGGGCCGTAAAAAAAACTTTTTTTCAAACTTCACTTTTTATAAACTCAGATTAATTATGCCGGTGTATAGAGATAGGAATATTTCTTTATACTCTCGTCAGCGGTATTATACAATTAAAAGAAAAAAAAAGGATGAAAAATCGTGGAAAATTCGACTTCTGAGATTTTTATTACTATCTTACTTACTTACTTTCTTCATTATTATCTCTACAACCCGGGGTGAACTGTTGCTTCCTGAATAATAGTCCTCCAGATATTCCTATGCTTAGCCTTTTCCCTCCAGTTTGTTACTCTCAACCATTTGAGGTGGTCCTCCACACCATCCATCCATCTTCTCCTAGGTCTTCCTCTTTCTCTGGTCCCATGAATGTTGCTTAGGGGGGTATCTTTTTTGGCATTCTATCAACCAGCATTCTTAGAACGTGCACCAACAATTCGATTCGGCGGTATTTTATAATGCTCACAATTTCGGTATTCTTGTATAAGTCGTAGAGCTCATTATTTGTTCTTATCCTCCATTCTTGAATTACTTCATCGTATATGGTTTCTTAGTATTTTCCTCTTGAAGACTCTTAACGTATTTGTGACGGTGGTAGTAAACGTCCATGTTTCAGTAGCGTATATAAATAATAATAAAGATAATAATAAAGAATATATATATATATATATATATATATATATATACTTTATGTTTTTGAAATCATCCTTCTTATCAAGGAAAACAGAAGTAAGGTTATACATACTTTAATTAGACCTATTATATATATATATATATATATATATATATATATATATATATATATATATATATATATATATATATATATATATAGAATAGGTCTAATTAAAGTATGTATAACCTTACTTCTGTTTTCCTTATCAAGGAAAACAGAAGTATATATAAGAGTATATATATATATATATATATATATATATATATATATATATATATATATATATATATATATATATATATATAAGTATATATATAAGTATATATATAAGTATGTATAACCTTACTTCTGTTTTCCTTGATAAGAAGGATGATTTCAAAAACATAAAGTATATATATATATATATATATATATATATATATATATATATATATATATATATATATATATATATACGCTACTGAAACATGGACGTTTACTACCACCGTCACAAATACGTTAAGAGTCTTCAAGAGGAAAATACTAAGAAACCATATACGATGAAGTAATTCAAGAATGGAGGATAAAAACAAATAATGAGCTCTACGACTTATACAAGAATACCGAAATTGTGAGCATTATAAAATACCGCCGAATCGAATTGTTGGGGCACGTTCTAAGATTGCTGGTTGATAGAATGCCAAAAAAGATGCCCCCCCCAAGCAACATTCATGGGACCAGAGAAAGAGGAAGACCTAGGAGAAGATGGATGGATGGTGTGGAGGACCACCTCAAATGGTTGAGAGTAACAAACTGGAGGGAAAAGGCTAAGCATAGGAATATCTGGAGGACTATTATTCAGGAAGCAACAGTTCACCCCGGGTTGTAGAGATAATAATAAAGAATATATATATATATATATATATATATATATATATATATATATATATATATATATATATATATATATATATATATATATATATATATATATGTAGAATAGGTCTAATTAAAGTATGTATAACCTTACTTCTGTTTTCCTTGATAACAAGGATGATTTCAAAAACATAAAGTTTACGTAAAATGCACGTTTAGCGGCCATAATCCTTTTTTGCCTCCGTTATCATTTTTTTTTTTTATCCTTTAATTCTGGCCCCAGGTAGGTAAAGATATTCACGCTTTCAAAAACATGCCCTTTCACCACAAGATTATGGGTAACTCTTGAATTATCTGGAGCAATGCCCATATAATTGGTTTTCGAATAATTTATTTCAAGGCCCATATTCGTACCCTCAGTATTCCACATAGGATATTAGTTTTCTCGTGTTCTGGCAAAACTTTTTTTGTCAAACTTTACTTTTTTATTAACTCAGATTAATTATGCCGGTACTAAGAGATTGGAATATTTCTTTATACTCTCGTCAGCGGTATTATACAATTAAAACAAAAAAAGGAGGAAACATCGTGGAAAATTCGACTTAATAAGTTTTTTCATACTATCTAGTTTTGTAAATTAAAAATAAATGAAATTAAGAAGAAATACTCGATACCATCTTCACTCAATCCGAGCTTGATAATGCTATCGCCTCTCTGAAAACTAAAAGTTCTCCAGGGGTAGACGGTGTAATGAATGATATGATAATAAAGCTAGGAGCAAAAGCAAAAAAAAAGACTTCTAAGGCTTTTCAAAACCAGCTGGAATGAGGGCGAAATCCCTCAGATCTGGAAGGAAAGAGCCGTGCTTCCCATTATCAAAGCATGAGCTCTCCAGTTTCAGGCCTATTACTCTATTAAGCTGCCTGAGCAAGCTTATGGAGAGAATTGTCAAGAAACGACTTACTTGGTTCCTGGAAAAGAGCAATCTGATAGCTCCTGAGCAAGCAGGGTTTAGGAATTACAGGTCCACTGAAGATTAGGTTGCACATACAACTCAGGAAATTGAGGATGGATTCCAAAATCAGGAACATACCCTTGCTGTTTGGATAGATATGGAAAAAGCATTTGACCGAGTCTGGATAGAAGGTCCGATCCTTAAGATAGCAAACATGGGAATAACAGGCAAGGAACTGACAAGGCTTCACAATTTCCTGAAAAAGCGAAAGGCCTGAATAGTACATTCTAGAGGAATAAAGAGCCGAGTCGAACTTATTAAAAATGGAGTTCCCCAAGGTGGAGTTCTATCCCCAACTGTATCCCTCATATTTATTAATGATGTATTAAATAAACTTCCAAATAATGTTAGCGCCTCGTTGTATGCTGATGATATAAACCTTTGGTGCAAGACTTCATCATTTACAGCTGCTAAATATCGGATGCAACACGCACTTGATGGTCTCTTCTTATGGAGTGAAAAATGGGGACTGAAGATAAATACAGGAAAAACAAAGTACGCCATCTTCAGCCTATCAAAAAATGTCCCTGAATCCTTTCATCTAAACACCTTATCTAAAGCTGGGTTCAAGATTGATTACTAAGGAAGACAAACCCAACTACCTCGGAATCAACTTAGATTCAAGATTAACATGGAAAGGCCACATTGATAAATGTGTCGTAAAGGCAGCAAAAAGAATCAACCTTATGACGATATTATGTGGTTGAAATTGGAGAGCAGATCATAAGACCCTGAATTATTTTTACACTGGATATGTTAGGGCCACGTTAGAGTATGGGATAACCAGTTGGGGAGTTGCAACGAGCTCCAGTTTCCAGAAGGCCTATGTAGTCTAAAATCATGGACTTGCGATAATTACTGGAGGTCTAAAATCTACTCGGATAAATAAAATGTAGTCCATTACGGGCCTGGTCAGACTGGAGGACAGGAGGGATATAAAAATGCTTAATTTAGACTCGAAAGCAAAATGTATTCCTAACCATCCACTGAAGGATCGTATAGGTCAAATGATATGAAACCGTATAAAAAGATAAAGCTTCCTACACAAAACGCGTTCAATAAAAGCAGAACTTCAGTTTGCAGAAACCCAACTAATAAATAAAGAAATAAAGAAGGCAACAGACTACTCCCCACCATGGTCGTTTTCTTGCAGACCCTCCATCTTACCAACTATTCCAGGAATAAGAAAGAAAAGATACCAGGATCAATTGGAAATTGGAGCTCGAGCAATTGAATATGTGAACTCAACCTACCAAAAAAACTTGTGGACCAGAATTTATACGGATGGTTCTCCCGAAAATGCTATTAGAAATGGAGGCGGAGGCATTCACATGGAATTTCCAAATGGTTATGTACTTGAGAAGGCGATTCATTTGGGTTTCAGCTCTACAAACTACAGAGCCGAGCAAGATTCGTTACTGGAGGCCACGAGAATCCTAATAGACCTCAAGAGGAGCCAGAAATCAAAAATTGTTTTTCTGACCGATGCAGCAGCAGTTCTTTTAAACCTGAAGTCCAAATGGAAAGCGTGGCTGATATAACTTGCCTCTGAGTTGGAATACATCATACCTGTAAATGAACAAGTCATCGTACAGTGGATTCCTGGGCACTGTGAAGTACAAAGAAACGAGCTGGCTAATAAACTTGCCAAGGAAGATTCTAAACTTCCTCAAATCACCCCTATATCTCGTCTGGAGGAAGTTAAAACTATAAATAAAGCGTCAATTCAGCAGAGATGGAACAATCAACACCCAGGCTTCAAACCCCAGGATACTTACTACTTGCTTTCCAGAAAAGAACAGGTTTTAACTTTCCGTCTCAGAACTTTTTATATCGATATGAATGTATTTACTTTATTTTGGTTGAAATTGGTGAGCCGAAAAGTATCATGTTAGCGATGTATGATCCTTCGAACATCGACAGAAATCTTAATTGGCCAGTAGAAAATTTCTGGACGGATTTCTTGTTAAGTTTCAGCATAAATGTACCTTCATGAGGCATAACTTGGGCACAGTATTTTTCAAGGATGGCTTATATATTTCTTGAGTAATAACGATATTTCGATATTTTTCAACGTCTCTAGCAAAGCGGGATCGCCGGTATAGAGATTCACGCCCGTTTGTCGCAAGTGGATTGCCAACACTTAGCGTTCCTAGAATTATTATTCGGCTAACTCTCCTCCTACAAATAAGTAACACAAGCCTGCAAAATTTGGATGCTGACGTATGTTTTAACTTTTGATAATTGATTCCAATGTATTTTTTAGCGCTGAATCCGCAAATGACTTTCGTTTTTTCCCATAACCTCAGGATTTTTCGCAATCTGAAAATAAATATATCGCAAATATGGAGACAAATTCATTTCTCTACCTAAACCAGGAGTATGAGGTACCAGCTGTTAGCAGATTAGGGTTGGAATATCGAAACGCGGTATATCGATATATCGGATTTGAAAAACCGATATATTATATCGTTATCCTAACACCCGGTATATCGATGATATCGATATTTTACACCGATATATCGGTGATATTGATATTATAAACTTTATTATTTTATTTTAATTAGAAATTTCCTATATTCTTTATCACATTTTTAATGTTATCCATGAGCTGTACTTGACATTATAGCTTAGTTATTTAATCAATCTAGGACGCTGTCTTTGAGCTGTTGTAACTTCCATGTTTTAACTCATAGGCGTCACTAACGGTCACCAATCTGTTGCTCATTGCTGTTGTTAGTGTGGTGATTAAAGTGAAAATAGAAACTAAAATGTCGCCACCAAAAAGTGAAGTGTGGAAACATTTTAAATGGAGAGACATTAAAAGTGCGGAGTGCAAATATATTCACTAAATATTTCGGACATCGGGAACCACAACAAACCTGCAGTCACACCTCAAATCTTTCCATTCGCACGTTTTTTCGTCTCCATCAGGATCAGGTTTTTCTGCAACACCATCTACTTCTAAATGAAGCAAATGAAATAATTCCTCCGTCAAAAGCTTCTGACATAAGAGTTTCCAAAATATCGCATCATTTGAAGAGGAAGACGAACGACGAAGAAAAATTAATGATGCTTTTTTATATTTTATCTGTAAGGATACCCTGTCATTCTATACAGTTGAAAAGGAAGGTTTTCTCAGCTTGGTTAAAATTCTAGCCCCTTTATATAAGGTACCTTCTAGAAATACATTAAAAAATGATTGAATGAAAAATACTCAGAACTGCGCTCTCTTATTCAAAAACATTTGAATGAAGTAAATTCAGTGACATTGACTTGTGACATATGAACGGAGTCCCACCAGATGAAAAGTTTTATTGGTGTCACTGTTCATTTTATTTTAGAAACAAATGATAAAATGTCCTAAGTGTTCCTGGAACTTCGAAAACTCACAGACAGGCATATATCCCAATACATATCTCATGTTTTGGAAGATGTGTGCCGACGTTTTAACGTCTCAAATGAAAAAGTAACAAAAATTGTCACTGACAATGGGGCAAACATTGTGAAGGCAGTAGATGCGTTCTCACAGGCCAAACATGTACACTGTTTTGCTCACTTGTTAAATCTAGTATGCGAAAAGACTAGTTGGAAGAATTATTTAGAAAGCTTCGTAGCATTACAACTTGGTTTGCTATTGTTGGCTGTGACCAGTCAAGAAAAGCCACTGAAGGTGGCACTAAATGCAAGCTAATTTCAGATGTTCCTACCAAATGGATCAGCAAATATTACATGGTCCAACGTTTTCTAGAACTTCGGCCTCATATCAGCGTTATATTGAGTGAACACACAAGTGCTCCAGATACGGTGACTGCACGGGATGTTGAAGAATATTCAAGAATAGGAATCGAGATATATATGGTAGATGCTAATAATTAGTTTTAAATTTTATTGTGTTTCAACATTTCACAGTGTGTCATATGCACAGTAAATCATAGGTCTATTCGCAATTGTACTTTCGTACTTTATTATGAAATATAATCCAGGTCTTTTCTCCTTACCCTTCAAATAAACTCAAGAATTTATGATTACCAAAACAAAAAATAATATGGATCAATCACTCACCAAATTGAAATAAAATAGACAAACAGGTAATAATATAAATGTACTTAAATATATATCAGATGAATTACATGTTTTTGGATAAATGTTTTGAGAATGCTCAATGTATGCATGGAATCTTCATAAAATACAATTTTTTTTTAGAAAAATAAAAAAAGGTTTTATTTTTGAAAAATTCGTTGTATTATATAATATATGAAATATGGCAAAAAATCTTCAAGATAAAAATGTATTATAATACTTATTTTTTTAACAAAGAATTATTCTTTTTTTATAATGATTCATGGATACTAAAAATATTGCTCTATAAATAATAATTATATTATTTCATAATCTTCTCATAAATTTCATAACGTTATACTCATTTAATGTATGGTTTCTTTGCTTTTTCGTCCATTTCCTTTCGATATATCGATATATCGATATTTTTCAACCGATTATCAGTGGATATCGATATTTGCTTTTGCGATATATCTAAATATCGAATATCGATATTTTTCTTTCGATATTCCAACCCTATAGCAGATACTACTCTCTATGCCTCAAATCAAGCACTTCAGAATTTTCTTTGGTCAGATGTAAGTCTCGAGCCAAACTGCTTAAATCAGATTGTGAAAACAGCTATAAGACTGCGTAGAATGAGCAAAAAAAAAAAAAAAATGAATAAATTATAAGAGAAAAACGTATCGAGTCTATTTTGAAGTAAATATTTTTTGACTTTTTACACATTTTAAAATTTGCGTTAGCGAAAAATCTTGACTTGATGTAAAAAAAAATGACAGTCATTTTAGGATTCAGCGCTAAAAAATACATAGGAATTAGTTATGAAATACTAAAAACACAATCATCGCAAATATGTAAAAAAAAAAAAATATCCAGCCGAAATGTCCAAAATATTTATGAAAATATGTAATTTAGGGTAAAATATGTGAAAAAGGTGAAATGTGTAAAATTAAAAGCACTAAATTTTACTTCGAATTGCTCGAAACGAATTTTTTTTCGAGAAAAATCGTAAAAATTTTACTTTGCTAAAAATATGTAAAACTTAAAAATCCTAGCCCTGGTAATTATTAAAAAATTGGAATTGGTTTAACTATTAATATTAGGCATTCAATATTTGAACCTGTGTTTAATTTTAAAATATTGGAATTTTTTTTCTTTAAATTTTTCCATTACTCCATCCTTTTCATTTCTGGTTAATGAATTATTAAAGCATTTTTAACCTTATTGCTTATTACCTATTCATATTTTATTTATATATTTTTCAATTTTTAGATTGATTTTTCTTTTAGGCTATCAAAGAAATTATATTCCAAGAATTCTCAATCAACTTTAATTTACTTTCTAGCACCGAATCATTTTCTTTGGCTCATAAGCACATATTCCATAACTTGATTGGTTTTTAAAATTTTGAGAAAAATACTTGTTAATAAATGCTAGTAGTAGTGAAATAATTTTCTTCTTGAAATAGAAGTCATTTTGATTTTTTATTAGAAATATTTAATTAGTTGATAGAAAATATCTATATCTTTAAAGTTTCATTAGGTAAATTTTTCTAGTTAATTTCAAAAGTTTTAATTAAACTTATATATATTATATATTTATATATATATAGTCATGAACTATTTCTTAAATATTTAAAAATAATTATAGAAAGGGTAGTATTTTATAACATAGTGCAATATCATTTGCATATTAGTTCAAAAATGAAAATTAAAAATTCATTCATTATAAGACAAAATATTATTGATGGGTTCATAGTTGATGTTTTTTTATTGGTGAGATATCAACGATTTCAACACCCGTTATCTAGTCAATCTTTTCCTATAAAATACATTGGCATTCATTTCGAAAGGAATAGCGATAAAAAAATATCTCCAATCTTATTTAAATAGAGAATTTTACCTTCTTCTTTTTATAGACGACCACTGATCAGCCAAAAATAAACGGTTTCCTATCATAACTTCAAAAATGAAAATAGCAGAATCGTTTTTATATTTCGTGTTATTCAAGGATTTTTGTGCTGATGTAATATACGACCTATATTTAAACCACGATGCGGTTGAAATTGGTTGACTTATTGGACATTTAACTATCCTCCACGCGAAAGTCCTAAAAATAAAATCTCCGTCACGATGGACGTTTACTGTCGAAGATTTTATTCCGAACGGATTCCAACGTTTCCTTTATAGTTACCAAAATACTGTCAACTGGAACAATAAAAACTTTCTTCCAATTTCGACAACTGATTTATAGTATTGGGTTGACATATTTTATTTATTTATTTTTTAGATTATTACAGGCATATTTTAATATTTTTTAGTGAAAATAAATGAAGATGAGAATATGGTTATTCAGATTCTTAGGTTGTGACCACATCCCATCCTCTTCTAATGTGGAAAAAAAATGAGCTTATCGTCGTAAACTATTGTTTAAAAATTAATTTTGGGTCTAATAATGATGCTCCTAATAACAATTATAATATAAAATTGAAAATGTCCTGATTTTTTTTTTAAACTAGGACAAAATAATATAATGGATTATCATAGACAATTAGCAGTAAAAATGGTTATTTTTACGTATGTAAACAAAGTAAAATGAAAAATCGATTTTGAGATCATTTTTTTTTTTAATTTCCTGCATGAATTCAAATCTTCCATACCTTTAGTAATAAGGGAACAAAATTTAAAATGTTTTTATTTATGCATAAAGGCGATTACGTTACGGACTCTGAAAATACGTCCCAATCTTCTGTGCTTGTCAAAACACAGAGAGCTTATTGCGTCTGTGCATGTAAACATGTAGAAAGTAAATTAATGTTTTAAGTAATGAAGAGTTATCATTTTGGTTTGGGTGTGGAAAGCACCCAGACTACAATACCAATTTTCAATATTCATGGGTGTCAACTTCAATAGCAACCCACCAATGTGTTTTAGCATATTCCGTTCCTTAGGACGAATAGGTTTGTAAGATATAAAAGTCGGAGTTTTTATTAAATTAATTTTTTTTCTAAAAGCAATTTATTTACTACTTCGTTCCTATGGATATAGCGTGGCATTATAAAGCCCAAAGCCTTCCTTAATCGTCTATCGAACGCAAAAAGAATTTTTCAAATCGGACGGGTAGTTAGCACTTTCAAACACACACTCTTCAGCTCTATATAATAGAATAAATGAAGGGTAAAGAAAAAAAAAGGTAAACATGTTTTAAATGGATCAGCATGAAAAGGTGCATTTTTCCTGGATGTTAGAATGCAGCAAAAAAAATACGAGAATCAAGAAATATTAACCATTGAAGTTTTACCCATTCAGTAAATCTCTAGGTGTGCATGTGTATGTGTATATATGTATATGTGTACATATTCTTTTCCGCCCTGGAAAAATTTTCATGCTTATTCATTAAAAAAAAAATAATTACGTGGTTTTTCCCTATACTCTTCAAATATAAATAGACATATTCATTTTCCTTTCCTTTATGAGAGAATCAATGCAAGCAAGCAAGCTGTTTTAGGGTGACGCAAATTTTGAAGTTTATCTATGTTTATCTATAGTCTGCATTCATGGGCTATGTCGCACTAAAATAAAAATACTTTTTTTTTACTTCAACCTCATTCAATAAAAACTTATTTTAACTATTTTCATCACAATAAAATTAATTCTATCTATATTTAATAAAATTAAACAGCTGTTTTTGTAAGCATTCTATGATATTGGTCGTTATAATATCACTTCTTACTAATACCATTTCTTAGAACAGGTAATGTTTTGGGAAGGTTTCAAAGACAATTGTTCATTGAACACTTCATTAGTATGATACCACAGGAATGCGCTCAGTTATTTGTTCTTTGCTTAATTGTGTTTAACCCTGTTTAATTGTTCAACAACATCTGTTTATCTCCCAATTAAGCTAATTCATCAAAACCAATTGCCAACTTTATAGCTTGTCATATATTAAGACTAATAGTCTCCAATCAGTTAGAATAAAATAGGTCGGATCATTACTGAAATATCTACTTCTTCAAATTCCTTTTTATTCTTCTTTTTTTTTTTTGAAGATGTGAAATATGAGTTTTCATTAAATATTTTGATGTAACGATTAAAGTACGAAACCATCTCTTGTTCACAAACTCTAAGACAATGAGTATTAAATTTAATCTGCCGACATTTATCTTTCATTTTCTTACCATACCGTTCAGTTCATTGTGTAATATACACGTCTTTGTGTATTTTGGTCATCGATTGAATCTGAGTAATTACGCTTTATATTCTTACACGAATTTAAACTTGGACATAATGCATTCGAAACATCAACATGACTTTTGGTACAGTGAAAGAAAAACGTATATCGGTGGTTTTCCAAGTTTCAATCCGACAACAAGTCTCGAGAATGAATCTCGTGGAAATATAGAATCAAAGCTCGATTGATTTACGACTCAGAGTGGTCCAGGAGACGAAAAAAATCAATTTTTCGAACTATTTGAATCTACAAGCGGAGTTAGTATTTTTAATACACAAGAGTTTAGTAATACATGTAGATGACATGAAAAGGTTGTGAGACTTCTAACATTAGTTAAAAGACTAAAAGATTCTTCACTCACATATCCATTCATCTTTTGAGTGCAGCCAAGCATCTGATATTCCACAAAAATTTCGATAATGCAACAAAGTTATTATTTTTATTTTTACAACGTACCTGAGAAACTATAAACGCTCACATACTCCTTATTTTTTGGTTTTGAAGCTGTGATAAAATTTTGAAACAAACAATCAAATAATCAAGTTTAATAATGTATAACTAATGTGAGGCATCTTCCGCAGTTTTCTGTCTTGTTTGTTGTTCAATGTACAAATTATTAAAAAAAATAAAATAAGTAAAATTATTAGATGTACCAAAAATTAACGGAAAGAATGAAAAAACAAATATAATAATTATTAATAATTAATTATATAAGTTTAAATAAAGAATAAAGTTTTCATTTTGTTTAATTCGTTGTAAAAATTTATTAAATAAGAAATACAAATTAAATAAACTGTGCATTATTTACCACTTCTAAGAAGTAGATTATTTTTATTATTTATATAAAAGTCCACTGTTATTTAAATTTGATGTTATTTAATTTATTGTTAATTAATCAATATTTCGTGTTTCTTTTTTACAAGCTTTTTTAAGATTAATTTCCAATGCAATGCAGTTCGCTAATATGACATTTTTCCGAGGTGGGCTTCATAACTGAATGTAGTAAAATTCTAATGCGTATAAAACTATATATTACTATTCCTTAAATAAAAAAACTAAGATTGTTTTTATTGTTTAAATATTAATTATTTATATGTGATTTATTAATACTTCATTAATTTTAATTACCTATTATCGTTTTATTAAATAATATAATATTTATTACGTTTACTTTTAGGATTTTTGGATACTTCTGCAATAATTAATTTTTGATATTGAAAAGTTGTACTTTTTTAACCAGTATGTATGCACTCATAAAGAAATAGTTCAAGATAAAGGCTTAGTATTACAAAAAAATAAGTATGGGTTTTACTTATTTTTGTAAGTATGTTTACCTTCTACTACCTTCATAGCTCTACTGGTACTGGTACTGGCAAGGGTGGGGGGACAAAGTCCGGCAAGTGGGCCTGATGGTCCTTTTTGCCATCCCCGGGGGATTACAAATAGAAATTAACCCTCCATATCGAACCTTCTGGTTTTTCTAATGAAATTCAGAAGGGATGTCCATTCGATGGAGGGAGCCTCTTGTATTCTGATTCTATCAGATCCTAACAGTCTGTAACTCGGTGACGCATATCTGTCACATTCGGCTATGTAGTGTAGAGCAGTTTCAGGTGCCTGCCCACAGCAGTGGCAGGTCTCATCCCCAGCTATTCCGCAAATCTTTAAGTGTCTTTTAAGCCTGCAGTGCCCTGTAAGTACCCCTATAAGCAGTCGGAGTTCCTTTCTGTTGAGGCCCAGCAGCCACTTGGTTCTGGAAGCAGAGGGTTTTTTAATTAGTTCCTTAGCCTGTCTAAGGCCCGCACACCCCCTCCACTCCTTACCTGCTATATTCCATGTCCAATCCTGGACCTTCTTCCGCTGATATCTTTTAGAGATGCCAACTGAAGGTTCTGGCCCAAAGATAGGGTTCTCAGCACCTTCTCTTGCAAGCCTGTCGGCTATTTCATTGCCTTTGATTCCTTTATGTACTTATTTTTGTAAGTATGTTTACCTTTTACTACCTTCATAGCTCTAGCTAAATAGAATGTTGGAACCAAACTTCTAAAACATTTGAAACAAACAATACATATGTAACAACTTCATTTTGTTTATAAATTCAGATTAAAGTGAATGTTGCCTCTCATCTTCGTTACCAAAAATGAAATGTATTTTTTTTTCTTTACAAGATGATTATCGTCTCAATAAAACGAAATGAATTGTCCCTTACCATGTCCACCTACGGAGTCGTGATCCGAGAACATTAATATGACCACAATATCCTCTGGTCAATCATCTTAAAAGGTTTAATCCGAGGGTAAAATATTCCTCAAATGGATTGCTCCGCTAAAATATACGGCTCCTCGAAGTCTTTCCCTTATAAAGTATTGTATACTTAAGGAGTGATGTCTGTCGACTTTTTAGAGCTATCGATCTAACAATATGGACTAAATTGATGATTGATAAATTATTAATAGCGAAATGCTATTAAGAACCTGGGCTCATTTATAAAATATATATATATATATATATATATATATATATATATATATATATATATATATATATCTATAAACGAAATGAAAACATCTCATATTATACATCATGATACTATACATCTCATACGAAACACATACGATATATATATATATATATATATATATATGTAAGTATTATCAAATTAATAAATAATAATGAGATGTATTTCGTATGAGATGTATAGTATCATGATGTATAATATGAGATGTTTTCATTTCGTTTATAGATATAAATATATATATATATATATATATATATATATATATATATATATATATATATATATTTTATAAATGAGCCCAGGTTCTTAATAGCATTTCGCTATTAATAATTTATCAATCATCAATTTAGTATATATATATATATATATATATATATATATATATATATATATATATATATATATATATATATATATATATATATATATATGTGTAAGTATTATCAAATTAATAAATATAATGAGATGTACGAAATCATGAAAAAAAAAAAAAAATCGATCAGGGAGTTAGTGAACTAAAAAAAAAACCTAGTGAACTTCCGCCTCTTGAAGAAGCTGTTACTCACCAAACTTTTTTAATCTTTTCTGAACCATCGGCAACTTTTTGGCAGATTTCAGTCATAAATTTTCTACTCTCCTCCCACGCCTACATCATAAACTGCTCATGCTTTATTTATTTGTATTCTTCAATCTAGAATTTATATTTATGTTGTAATAAGTGTGTAAAATTCGATTATAAATTATTTAATTTATTTATATTTTTTTTTTTTTTTCTCTCATCCTCTGTTTATTTTAAGTTTCTTTCACATACATATATGAACAATAACGTACAATATATAATAAAGACAATTCCTTATATTACCTGAGGGTATCCCAAGGTCAAAGTTATTTAAATGTCTGCTGCATGCAGGGGTTTCACATATTTGTTTTTTTGCTTTTTTTTTCTTATCCTCCGTTTATTTAAAATCTCTTTCACATCCATAAATGAACAATATATATATATATATATATATATATATATATATATATATATATATATATATACAACATTGATGAACAAGTCCTTACATTACCCGAAAGTATTCCAAGGCAAACTATTTAAATATCCCAGACCCCTTCCCTCGGCTAGCACGTTGACCAAGGAGACAGAGCCCAGCCACCTCCCAGGCCATAGTGGTGAGGCGATGACTCTGAATAGAGGGTTGGTAAAGGCCTTCAGCCCATCAAAGAATTTGATTTGCCTCCGGCTTATATATTCCGGCACTGAGGGTAGCTGGAAATTCTCGTAGATGGTGGCTCGTTGGAATGAGGTCCGACGGACGATCCGCCGAAGATCGGAATTCTGTAAGCTCTGCAGTCTTTGTAAGATGGACTTATACATATGCCGGAGCAGCGGTGCACCGTAGAGCAAGAGGCCTTATAATGGCTTTGTAAATTTGCAGCTTCAGCCGAAGTTAGAGCTGTGGCGACGTGAGCAGGTATTAAAGTCTATGCGACCTCAGCTGCCCAGATTGATTCTCTCCCTGACGTGGCTGAAGAAGGCGAGGTGCCTGTATAGTGTGAACCCAGGTAGAGAATAGAGTTTGAGAGGTCGGTCTGCTGTTTCCATCTTGAATGTCTTCGGCAGTGGCTTCTTCCTTTTCTGAAACGACATCACGATGGCGCCCGTCTTCGCCGGATTCACCCTGATGCCGTTCAGTCTGAGGTCTTCCACTATGGCCGCTGATGCTGCCTGTGCCTTCTCGAGGGTCCTGCTGGCGTTGACGCAGGTGACGTAGATGCCGATGTTATCTGCATAGGCTGCTACTACTTCCCCAGGGTGTAGCACCGTGAATTTGGTGCCGGAGCACTGGTGCCGTGAATTTGACGAACAATATTGCTCCCAGTACAGACCTTTCAGGTACTCCATAGACTGTATCGTGTGGAGGCGATAGGCTCTCGCCTACCCGTACAACGAAAGATCTTCCGCTAAGATCTTTGTTTGATACACAAGGCCCCAGGGCGTCAGCGACATCGGCATCTACGCCTCCAGCATGAGCTCAAAACGTGCTCTCACCCTGGCTCAGAAAGCTTCAGCCAATATCGTCGAGGAGCTTCAAGAGATTGGAATCAGGGTGAACCCGAAGAATGTTATAGTGAATCGTTATAGTGAATGTTATAGTGAATGATATAGTGAATGTTATAGTGATGTCGTTACAACAAGCCAAGAGTGCCCTGCCTCCACACCTACAGAGGAGCGAGTCTTTGGAGATGGAGTTGGCTCCATCCTATACCTGGGCGTAACTCTGGATAGGCATCTCACTTTCTCTAGTCACATCAAGGAGAGACTCAAGCTGGCTCGGCTCAAAGGCTACAGGCTCTACCATCTGTTGACGTCACCGCAGCTGTCTCTGCGGCTGAAACTGCAGATATATAAGGCCATCATTCGGCCCACAATGCTCCATGGTGCACCACTCCTGCGGCACCTCTATAAAACCACAATCAGAAATCTGCAGGGCTACCAGAACTCCGTCCTTCGGCGAATCGTCCGTGGTACTACGCTATAGCAAGCCAAGAGCAATGTCATTCATGAAAGAGTTCCAGCTCCCAACGGTGCCAGAGTACATCGGCCAGAGGCACATCAAATTCTTTGATGGACTGAAGGTCTGAAGGTAAACCCACTCTTCAGAGACATCGCTCCATCACCCAGGCCTGGGAGGTGGCAAGGCACTAAATTCTCCTTGGTCGACGTGGTAGCTGAGGGAGGGGGTCTGGGCTATATAGTCTAAACCCAAAACTTAAAATTAAAATACTAGCAGAATGGTCCCTCCCCATTCCGTCAAAACTAACAAGGCAAAAATGCCACATCAAATAGCCGCACACAGCGGACAAAGAATATTACCTTACAATACCACTAGGTAATATAAGATACAGATCACAGTTTATGTATTGTATGTTGTAACTAAAAAAAAAAATTGGAGGAAGAGAAAAAAAAAAAAGAAAAAGAAAAAACTCTGCATATGCTCTACGGTGTGGACCTGCAGCTTCACAAGAGGGTGCTCACAGGAGACCCCTTGTTGAAAACCAGTCTGCTTCGATGGGATGGCGAGCTCCTCACTGCAGTTCTTCATCAGAAGCCGCTCAAAAATCTTGCTCATGTGCGAGAGGAGACTGATCGGCCAATAGTGCTCTGGTAGGTTTCCCATCTTCCTTGGTTTGAGTAGCGGCACTACGATGGCTTGTTTCCAGACTTTAGAAAAGTACGAAATCAGAATGGAGCAGTTAAAGATATTCAGAAGTAAGGCTTTATCCCTCCTAGGAAGCATCTTCAACACACATACGGGATACCATCCTTTCCTGACGCCTTGTTCCCCTTAGTGTGGTGTAGTACCAACTCAAGTTGGCCAAAGGTGGAAAAAATGGGCTTTTCGTTAGGGCACGACAGTGGTCGTTCTGGAAGTCTAGGAGCATCTACCAGCCGAGTTTCTTTCTTCGCCGCATAGCTGTTCCCCAGGTATCAGCTGGTCACCTCTTGAAGTCAGGTACACAGTCCTACTCTTAGTTACGTGGGTTCTGACGAGTCTCCAGGACTGGCGATGATCGTCATGAGTCCTCCGTAACTGTTAATGCCAGAGTGAGGTCTTCCAGTCACGCATTATGGCGGCTATCTGCCGGGCCATTGCATTGATGTATGTGATTGCGTTGGTAGTGTTTCTTCAATACTGGACCTGCAGCCTTCCCAGTCGGTCTTATCACCCGTACAGTTAGCGCATTTCATCAAGGAGGTCTTCGGGCAACGCTCTGTTTCGTGGTCTTGTCCACACCAGGCGTACTGATCTTTTCGGCGACAATCTGTTGAGGATAGCGAGGCTCTACGACACGCTATTGAATATAATCCCAAGAAAAATACTTGGCAGCTATCCTCTGAACTTGGTTTGTCACGGTCAAATGTGAATCGTTACTTACACCGATTAGGTAAAGAGGAGAGAGCATATAGAGAAGTTCCACATGAGCTCATCTTGCAGCAAGATGTGGGACGTCGCCAGGAAGCATACCGTTTGCTCCTTCAAAACTGTATTCCGGAAGAACAGCTGCAACGAATGCACGAAGCTTTAGAGAGTCGATACTCGGCGTTGGTGAATAGGAAGAATGTTTTTCTGTGGCAGGACAATGTCCGGCCGCACACTTTGCGACACACGTTATCTCCACTGCACTGTAGCGCGTATTGTACTGCTCGGGAGTTTCTCAAGCTTTTAACCGAGTCTGGCACCCAGAACTTCTTAAAAAATTCCTATTCTTAATATTTGAAATTCCTACTGCTTAAAATATTGCTACCCTTTACATACTTTCTAATTATCTATTCCTATCTCACTAACAAATCATTCAAAGTAAATCACAAAATGCCTCTTTTTTCAGTTTTTTTTTTTTTTTTCCAATCCCTCAAACAAAAGAACATTAATAAAACAAATAATTAGATAAATTATAAACTTGATGTATTTTACCTTTTACTACCTGTTGGTATTTGAAGGTTTGATGACTACATACAGTTGGAGTGCTATTTCCCAGTCAGGGAATTTTCTCATTATTTAGAGGTGAGGGTCCTCTTCTTGTTGTGTGTTAAATAAAATACCTACTACTAAAGACTATATACAAGATTAATAATGATAATATTTACATGGTTTTATTTACAAGGATGGATATGAGAGAGTGGTGCTGGGGTGGGACTAGGAAGTTGGCAGGACGGGGCGATGGGATAGGATATTGGGAGTGGGGGTGCTTTAGAAGCGGATTAAAGTATGGTGTTGACCGGGTTGAGTGGTCCCTTTCGGCCCTGCCATCTGGCAGGAAGAGGGGATGGGGTAATGGCGCGGAAGAGTGGGTTAAATGAGGCAGGGATGTTGTCAAAGAACTTTATGTGTCTCCTTGTGATGTGCTGTTGAACAGTGTCGAGATGTAATTCATTGTGAATGTGTGTCATGTTCAGTCTTTCGAGAGATGTTCGTTTTGTGATTTTTTGGAGGACGCTGTTTTGGTATGTTTGGAGAGACTTCAGGGCTGAGGGGTATAGGTAGTGCAGGATGGTGGTACCGTGAAACAGTGTAGACCTAAGGATGGCTTTGTAAATCAGGATCTTGAGTCTGAGTGACAGCCCTGGTGAATAGAGTAAGTGATTTAGTTGGTGTGTAGTGGCTTTGGCTATTTGTATCCTGTGTTTTGTGTGAGCTGTAAATGATAGGTGTGATTCCAATTTCATACCGAGGTATGTGAGTTGTCTTTTGTTCTGAATTGTTGGCCCATTCAGTTTTGGTTGTTGTTTGAGTGTTTTCTTGTATGGAAATGTGATTGCATCTGTTTTTTGTGAGTTTATGTGGATATTAATGTTTTTAAGTTGGTCTGTGATTTTTGGGCTACTGTTTCAGCCTTGCGCATGGCGTGGTCTGCATTCATGCTTGCTGTGTATATAGCAATGTCGTCAGCATATGCAGCGATTTGAACATCGTCAATCTTTTGCCCTACTATATGGGCTGTGTATATGTTGAAAAGGACTGGCGCAAGGACCGAGCCCTGGGGAACACCACAGGTAACTGGGCGCGGGGTGGAGATCTCAGTTTTGACACGGACAGAAAATGTCCGGCCACTGAGGTATGAGCCAATTATGTCGACCAGTTGGTCCGGGAATCGGTGAAGCCGGAGTTGATCAATTAAGGTGGAGTGGGATACAGAATCAAATGCCTGTGTGCAATCTAATGATGTCATTGCTGTAGCAAGATTTTTATTGAGGTTTTTAGCTCTATCATACTGTAGTTTTGCTACGTGACGATAGCAGCTAACGCCGCGAGAGAACCCGGTTTGTTCCGGGGGGATGATGTCATGTGTGTCGCAGTGTTTTCGGATGTGGATAAGAATAAGTTTCTCATATATTTTTGAGACGTGGTTGAGGAGACTGATGGGCCGGTAGTCTTCCGGTGCCGCTCCTCGTTTTTTGGGTTTGAGAAGTGGAACAACTATAGCATGTTTCCACTGAGTAGGGTAGTATCTCAGGCGTGTGCATGAGTTGAAAATATTGAGGAGAAACATATGGGCTTTCCTGGGGAGTTGTTTGAGTAGGACATAGGGTATATTGTCCTCTCCTGTTGATTTGTTTCCCTTCGTATTTCTCAGGGTTGCAGTCATTTCTTTATAAGATGAGAATATAGCTTGTGTTATATCAGTCGGTGGACTGTGGTTGTAGGTGGTGGTGGTACGTGCTGAGTCTCTATCGACGTAGTAGTCAGCAAGAATGGTAGCCTGATCTACGGGAGTGAGAAGCTCATCGCCTCGTTGTATTCTCACCGATTTTGATTTGGTGTTGTGGCTTCTGACTAGTTTCCAGAAGTTTTCGGGGTCGTAATGGGTACGGCGTAATTGTTCGTGCCAGAGGGACGTTTTCCACTGCGACATTAGAGAGATGATTTGTCTGGTGAGACTGTTTATGATAGCTCTGTATGTAGGGTCTTTAGTCCTATACCAGCAGTTTTAAATTTATTATTAATTTTATTATTAATAAATTAAAATAAATTTTAAATTTATTAAATTTAGTCCTATAAAGCAGTTTTATTTTATATTATCGAGGTATAGGCGGCATCGCGTATGATGTTTTGGAGGGTGTTTATGGCATTGTTTATGTCTTGAGTGTTTGTGAGAGGTGTGATGTTGGGTGTGTTAGTGTAGACTGTGTTCTTGTATAGTTTCCAGTCTGCCTGTGTAAAGTTGTATTTGTGTTCTGTTGGTGGGATTCTTGTTGTGTCACGGCCGAGGTGATAGATAACGGGGATGTGGTCGTTGTCACTGAATTCTATTGTTGTGCAATCTGTGAATCTGTGTTATTATTTGTGTGAGTAACAGATCTAGTGTAGATGTGTACGCTGGGTTTGAGTGATGTCTGTATGTGTAGGCGTTGGGGTGTATGACTGTGTATTTTGTTTTAGTGAGGTGAGTACCTAATGCATTTGGCTTTGTGCAGTTCCAAGTGTGGTGTTTAGCGTTTAGGTCCCCTACGATGATATGTTGTCTGTCTGTTTCGGTTTCCCGTAAGAGTGTTTTGAAAGTGTCGAGTTGTGCTCTCGGTCTTCTGTATATACATGTGATTTTGTATGTGTGTTTAAGTTTTACTTGCACAGTGACGGCTGTGTGTTTTTCGTCATTGAGTGTGTTATTGTTTATAAGTTTAGAAGGGACGTCATAACGCACAAACCCCCGCAAGAAGTGCGACGTCTCCTTGTGCGGGGGTTTGTGAGTCTAGTCTGTAAGTGTGATAACCGTGAAAGTGTTTTTGCGTTTGCTTGTTAAGTTTTGTGTCGGTGAGTGCGACAACTGATGGCCTATGAGAGGCCAGGAGGGATTCCAGCTCTTTACGAGCCCTGTTATGTTATAGTTAAGGATAGAGTGTCTATCCATTAACTTTAACTGCGAAGGCTTGTTGGAGCACGATGTTAAGCGTGCTCATGACAGGATGAAACATGGCCTTCATGGCACTGATCATGGTGAGTAAGCCCTCAACCCATGCGGGTGTATCCGTGGACGGCTGGGCGGTTGGGGGTGGGGGCGTGGGTGCGGGTGCGGGGGTTGGTGTGGGGCTGGGTAGTCCGTTGAATAGGACACCGGCGTAAGAGTTCGGTGCAGAGGTGGTGGTGGGAGCAGGAGATGCAGTTGCCTGGGTACTGGTTGTTGGTCTTATAGTAGTGACCTTTGTTTCCTTCTTTTTAAGAAGGATTTGTCTGTTTGGGCAGTCAGGGAATGAGGCCACATGAGGGCCACCGCAGTTTGCACATTTGGGTGGGGTGTTGCGTGGACATTCATGCGTCTCGTGGTTTTCACCACATCGGACGCATTTTATGATACGCCCACAAAAGTTTTTTGTGTGGCCAAACTCCTGACAGTTGTGACACTGCCTGGGGCCGCTTATATTTTTCAGTTTTTCAACTGAATAACCCATGTGGTCGATTGGACCAACTTTTTCCATATCCTGGAGGGTCGTTTTTTCATCGGTGGTAACGATGATGAGTGGGAGGTTCCTCTTATTCCCACTCTTGTCTGTCTTTTGCATCCGCCAGATGCTTTTGAACCCGGGTAGGCGGGCCTTTAGGGCAACCTCAATAGAGGCCACTGAATGGTTCA
This sequence comes from Rhaphigaster nebulosa, assembly GCA_948150685.1. Taxonomy (NCBI): domain Eukaryota; kingdom Metazoa; phylum Arthropoda; class Insecta; order Hemiptera; family Pentatomidae; genus Rhaphigaster; species Rhaphigaster nebulosa. The sequence continues at coordinate 108,637,729 of OX411308.1, read as the reverse complement.
TATCGAACCCTTTTAGTATGTATTTCCTTAAGGGTTTGGTGCCTCGTGGTGCGTACGAGTGAAAGTCGATATCAACCGACTGGTGGAGAAGGGCCATGGTGGCGTCATAATCTGCCTTTGTTGAGGTGAAAATTTTATTTTCGTTCTTATTAGAACGAATAATAAATTTGATGATGTTAGCCTCTAAGAGGTTCTTTCTTAGTTCCACCGATGACATCGATGGACTAATCACAATCGGGGCCGGTTTGTACGGCTTTTGATTGATGGCTTTTTTTCAGTCTTAAATTGAATACAATTTATACAGCTGACATCCCATCCCATACTAACACTGTCCTCACCACGCATGCTGATGACATATGTGTACTATCAATCAACAATGATCCATCTACTGCATCCCAAACTCTTCAATCTCATATGATAGACCTTGAGGAAAGGTCTACTGCTCGTGATTAATTAATGGTCTATTGGAGGATTAAAATAAATCTCATCAAATCACCTTTATTTACCATTCGTCATAAACCTATGACTTCCTGTCCTGGAGTATCCTTTAATATTATCCCACTTATCTCTGTTGATCAGATCCACTACCTAAGACTCCATCTTGACAAACGTCTAAATTGGAATTCTCATACAAGACTGAAACGACAAAAAACTGCTCGCCGTTTTCGGCTACTTCAACGCTTAATAGGCAAATGCCTTAAGCTTTCAAGTAATTACAAAAGGCTCATTTACGTGACTATAATAAGACCTATTTGGACTTACTCAGAGTTGAGCTTTGGGATCCCACTAAAACATCAAATTCCTCTCGTCTATTGGAGGATTAAAATAAATCTCATCAAATCACCTTTATTTACCATTCGTCATAAACCTATGACTTCCTGTCCTGGAGTATCCTTTAATATTATCCCACTTATCTCTGTTGATCAGATCCACTACCTAAGACTCCATCTTGACAAACGTCTAAATTGGAATTCTCATACAAGACTGAAACGACAAAAAACTGCTCGCCGTTTTCGGGTACTTCAACGCTTAATAGGCAAATGCCCTAAGCTTTCAAGTAATTACAAAAGGCTCATTTACGTGACTATAATAAGACCTATTTGGACTTACTCAGAGTTGAGCTCTGGGATCCCACTAAAACATCAAATTCCTCTCGTCTATTGGAGGATTAAAATAAATCTCATCAAATCACCTTTATTTACCATTCGTCATAAACCTATGACTTCCTGTCCTGGAGTATCCTTTAATATTATCCCACTTATCTCTGTTGATCAGATCCACTTATCTCTGTTGATCAGATCCACTACCTAAGACTCCATCTTGACAAACGTCTAAATTGGAATTCTCATACAAGACTGAAACGACAAAAAACTGCTCGCCGTTTTCGGCTACTTCAACGCTTAATAGGCAAATGCCCTAAGCTTTCAAGTAATTACAAAAGGCTCATTTACGTGACTATAATAAGACCTATTTGGACTTACTCAGAGTTGAGCTTTGGGATCCCACTAAAACATCAAATTCCTCTCGTCTATTGGAGGATTAAAATAAATCTCATCAAATCACCTTTATTTACCATTCGTCATAAACCTATGACTTCCTGTCCTGGAGTATCCTTTAATATTATCCCACTTATCTCTGTTGATCAGATCCACTACCTAAGACTCCATCTTGACAAACGTCTAAATTGGAATTCTCATACAAGACTGAAACGACAAAAAACTGCTCGCCGTTTTCGGGTACTTCAACGCTTAATAGGCAAATGCCCTAAGCTTTCAAGTAATTACAAAAGGCTCATTTACGTGACTATAATAAGACCTATTTGGACTTACTCAGAGTTGAGCTTTGGGATCCCACTAAAACATCAAATTCCTCTCGTATCGAATCATTACACTCCAAAATCCTTCGTAAAATCCTTAATGCTCCTTACTCTGTAACGAATAAAATCATCCATGATGACCTCAATGTTCATATGCTGCCGACTAGTCCGAACCAGAGATCTATCCTTCCATGGCGAACTCTATTCCCATTGAACCCCATTAGTTTCGAAACTTGCTTCATCTTAGATTCCCGATAATCCTTCGAAAAAAATATGGGATCTTCTAGTTTAGATTGTTATGTTTTTGTAACTGTCTTATTTCATTTTATCGTGGTCCACATTTACTTCTTGTATGTTCTTGTTTATAATCTAATTTTATTGCATATATACCTATAAGTGGAAAATTGTGGAATTCATACCAAAAAGACAAAAAAATAAATTAAAATGGAATTTGCTGAAATGCGAAAACCCGAGATTGCGCTTTCGGACTTTTATCTTTCCGTGCTCATTTTCTTAAGGGGAAAACATTTTAAATTTGGAGGAGGTGAAAATTGGAGTTGAAGACTTTTTGCAGTCGAAACCAGGAGAGCGGTACTGGCAGGGAATCGAATTGGCATCTAGATGGTGTAGAATATTACGTATTAAACATATTACGACAATTTTCTAAGCGTCATTTGGAGGGGAATATTTAATTCTGCTTCGATACATTCAAGACGATTTTAAGATGATCCTGAAAATTCCTATTTTACAAATATTTTCCCCAAGTTACTCTCCTCAGTTCTCAAGTCTAGAACGAATGACTTGAGCCCTGATGACATTCCTGTGAAAATCATCAACCTATGTCTCCCTGCCATTTTTCCCTACCTTTTACATATCTATAATTTTTCTCTCCAAAATTCCATTTTCCCTGCAACTTGGAAAAAAGCCATAGTCCGTCCGTTGAATATAGTTCTGGTTCCCTTCACAGTTTCCGACTTTAGATCTATCTCCATTCTCTCCAACTTTATCAAAACCACTTGAAAGAATTGTTCACTCCCAGCTTAATAACTTCCTTGAGCAAAAAGCTCTCCTCAACCCTCTCCAGTCTGGCTTCCGATCCCAGTATTCCACCCAATCTGCCTTGTTGAAAATCACCCAAGATCTCCCATCCTACAAAGACCAACAGAAAATTACTATTTTTGTTCTCTTCGACTTTTACCAATTCTTCCATCCTACCGAGATGCTTGATGCTATCCGAAAGGTACAAAAAGATATAGATCAACGCATGGGTAGTACGCAATGATTTGAGGCTGAATCTTAAAAAAACTCAGGCCATCTTCATCGGGCATCTTCTCAATTCCCTTCCTTATTATCCCTGACTCTACCTCAACCGCCTACCTATCCACTTCCACACCACTGTCAGAAACCTGGGAGTAATTTCTGATCAACACCTATCCTGGAACAATCACACTTCCCAAATCACCTGAAAGTCCATTGCTATCCTTAAACAGTTCCTAAGATTTCGAGATTCTATACCTCCTAAAACCCGTCAGCTCCTCGTTTTTCCTCACTTCGACTATGGCTGCCTTGCGTATGGCGGACTTGAGATGAGACTGAAGAGACTAATGAATTGCTTCATTAGATTCATCTTCGGAATACCCAGGCGTTTCCATGTCTCCAGTTGGTATGCCGATTTAAAGTGGCTTCAACCTGTTTTCCAACGGCAATACTTCCTAATTATCTATCATTTCTGAACCTTTAAAACCAAAAAGCCTCCTTATATTCTTGATCTGTTCACCCCGTGTTCCTCTGTACACTCTTTAAATACCAGATCCCAACCTACAAACTTGTATATGCCCTTTCATAGAACTTCCTCTTTCAAAAGATCTTTACCTTTCGAGCAACTTCATTTTGGAAGTCCTTACCCAACTCCATTCGCAAATCCTCATCCTTAACCTCCTTCAAGCATCAATTATTTCTCCACCTACTTAACTATCAATCTTCCGCATTTATGTAAGTACTATAGTATATATATATCTTCATTTTATGTTTATAGTTTATATTTACTGTTTATAGTTTTATGTTTTATTATTATTAAATCCATTGTTTGTTAGTTATTGTCTATTGTTAGTTGATAGGTGTACATATATATTTAATTATGATTTAAATGTCTGTAATTATTAAAATCTCCTTTATTTCATTTTACTATTTAACTTAATTATTTACTGTATGTAAGCTAGACAAATAGTTCTATTACTGAACATTTCTGTTATTCAAACTAACAGATTCCGGCCAAGACAGTCGTAGACTCTCCGCACAGTATTAAACAGATAAGAGTTTTCCTTTATTATAACATTAATTTATTTATTGTTTTGTTTTTTGCAGTCTGTTTTACTTTATTATTATTATTTTCTCTTATTTATCTGGAAGAAATTCTTTTATTTAGTTAAATCACTACTCTTTATTTTTTTTTTATTTTTTTTTTATTTAATATTTCTTTAAACGAAAAATGGGAGAGCCTCCTGACCCTCCCGAATTAACTAGTCCTTTAAATAAAAAAAAGAAAATGGGCTCGGGGTCGAATCAAATTTCCCCCCGACAAAATTTTACCACAAAGGACAGAAAACATACCACCAACCTATTTATTAGTGAAAAAAATAAATGAAGAAGACTTTAAAAAAGTCTCCCCTTTTTTTATCCATAAAGTAATCTCTAACTTGGTAGGAAACGTTAAAACCGTAAAAAAGCTAAGAGACAGGTCTCTTCTAATGCAAACAATAAATGGACAACAATCCAATAAGCTTCTATCCTATACGGACTTTGGTGGACAATACCCAGTACAGATAACTCCACACAACACACTTAACTATAGCAAAGGCGTGATCCGTTGTTTCGATTTTCAATATATGGAAATAGAAGAAATTAAAAAAGAACTGACCCCAATTATTAAAGACATAGTAAGAATTAAATCAAAGAATAACGGAAACGAAGTATTAACGCATAATTACATTAGAACTTTCCCGACCCCTAAACCTCCAGATACAATACAGATTGGATACGAAACAATTAGAGTTCAACCGTATATACCTAACCCATTACGATGTTTTAATTGTTTGGATTTTTCTCATCCTACGGCAGAATGTAAAAAATAAACTGTATGTATCCAGTGCGATCAGAATAAACATGGCGAAAATATTAGGTGCAATCTACAGGCTAGATGCATTAACTGTAACGGCTCACATAATGCTCTTGATCGCTCCTGTCCCGTATTTAAATTGCAAAAAGAAATAAAAGCAATACAAGTTAATAATAAAGTATCGCTGAACGAAGCAAAAAATATATATAAAGAGAAAAATCCTATCCAGTTTAATAAAACCTTCACGGAAATAACTAAAAATCAAAATAAAAACACTGAAAAAAAAGAAGTTGCCATTCAGGCCAACATTTTATATTATTTTCCAGATAATCCTAGCAAAGCAGAGACTAATAAAAATAGCCCAGCTGGAGAAATATCAAATGAAACTATTCAGATTAAAGCTCATAGTAGCCATACACAGACTACGTCTGTTATCACCCAACCCGCAAGGTCATGCGCTAGTGCTGTAATGACCCCCACTCTTCTCCCTTTCCCCTCTCCTTCCAGCTGTTCCGGTATCTCGCATCTCCCACAGACCTCCCCCACTCCTAACCTACCACTTCCCAACACCCCGACTCCTTTTCGACCCCCGCCACTTAAACCAGACCCACCTCCCGTCGATTTAATTAATGAACAAATATTAATTAATAATGAACAGGAAGAAGATGGATATGTGGTTCAAAAACCAAAAAGAGGAAAACAAAGGAAAAAACTCTCCTAGTAAAAATAATAATACATAGATTTCTTTTTTTCATCAAAAACACATATATATATTCTTAGTTCTAGTTAGAATATATTTTCATCCATACATATATATGTATCTTTCCTTTTTTCTTTTATTTCTTTTAAATATAATAACCATATATGTTATTGATTCAATAGAACTGTAATGGCTTAAAAATTCATTTTAATGATTTGAAAATATTAATACGTGATACTGATTCATTTTGCCTAGCTCTTCAGGAAACACATCTTGCAACAAAAGACAAAATCACAATAAAAAACTTCGAAATCTATGGAAAAGATAGCCCCAATCCAAATCATAATCACCATGGAGTTTTAATAGCTGTACATAAATCCATATATTCAGAATCAATTCCGATTAACACCCACCTTCAAGCGGTTGCTGTCAGAGTTCACCGAAGTTTCGCCTTTTCTGTATGCAATATATACCTACCACAAGACCGTACAATAGATACTGAACATCTATTAGATATTTAGAACCAACTGCTCCGTCCTGTTCTTTTTATTGGGGACCTGAACGGCCACAATCCTCTATGGGGATCCGAAGATATCAACATGCGGGGTAAAATAATAGAAAATTTTCTAGATATATCTAACCTTCTCTTACTTAACACTGGAGAATCTACCTTCCTCAGCTCCAGCTACGGGACCTATTCAGCCATTGACCTTTCTCTCTATAGTCCAACGTTTTTTAGTAATATTTACTGGACAGTGTTACCTGATCTATATGGTAGTGACCACTTCCCGCTACTCATAAAATTTACTAGCATGAATCCCACGCACGTAAAACCGAGATGGGTGTTGAAAAATGCTAATTGGTCTCTTTTTACCTCCTTAGCCTCACCACCCCAAACACAGCCATCCGATATGACCATAGACGAAGGCTGTGAAATAATTACAAATACGATCATAAAAGCAGCAAAATCATCGATACCAATGACCTCAGGTTTACCCAGAAGACCGCTAGTTCCTTGGTTTAACGATACGTGTAAAAAAGCTATTAAAGATAGTCGTAAAGCGTTGATAGAATATAAAAAACAGCGGGCTATATGCAGGAAAATATTTAAACAATGTAAGAATGAGTCTTGGAAAGAATATATAAGTTCCATAAATGCTTCTGCTACGTCAGCTGACATATGGAACAAAATCCATAAACTAAAAATCCTTATTCCTTCCGTTACACTATTTCAGTTAATAGACAATTGTCTGACAACCCTGCACTTATCTCAAATACTTTTGCAAATTTTTATTCCGATATATATAATTCCGAGAGAAATAGTCCCAACCTTGACGAAATAGAAACTGATAATACAGTAAATGCCGAAACCCCCTATTATAACCTTGCTTTTTCAATGTGGGAATTTAAAAAGATCTTAAATACCGTTAAAGGAACTTCGCCTGGTCCAGACCATAATCATTACGACATGATAAAAAATCTTCCAGTTGACACACAAAAATGGCTGCTTGAATACTATAATCACATCTGGTCCACTGGACACTTCCCAAGCACCTGGGGCGATTCAGTCATAATCCCGATTCTTAAAAACGGAAAAGACAAACGGTCCCAAACAGCTATCGCCCCATATTCCTAACTAGTTGTCTAAGTAAAATTATGGAACGTATGGTCAACAATAGATTAATGTGGATAATAGAGAATAACAATTTAATACAACCATTTCAATCTGGATTCCGCAAAGGACGATGCACAATAGATCATCTGGTTACATTAGAGGCCGAAGCCCAATATGCCTTCATCAACGCTCAACAGATGATCGCTGTATTCTTTGATATGAAGAAGGCTTTTGATAGCATAAACCACGCAGTAATTCTCAATAAGTTATCATCTATAGGAATCAGAGAGCAAATGTTCTATTTTATCAAACAGTTTCTTTCAAACCGTCACTTCAGAGTTAGAATAGGATGCGAACTATCTGAGAACCATGAACAGGTCAACGGTGTCATACAAGGCTGTGTCCTTAGCCCCACTCTATTCTGCCTAGCAATAAATGACCTGTGACTCAACTTACCTAGGGGTGTCAAACCGCTATTGTTCGTAGATGATCTAGCCATTATTTGTCGATCTGATAACACTATCACCATACAACTTAAATTACAGGAAGCCATCAATAGAATTAATAACTGGTCCCTCTCCATTGGTCTTCGTTTCTCTACCGAAAAAACTAAATGTTTACATTTCAGCAGAAAGATAAATACTCCCACCTCTCCCGAACTACTTTTATGTAATTCCTCGATCCCATATACAAACAACCATAGATTCTTAGGGATGATTTTTGACCGAAAACTGACTTGGGAACCACACGTCTCTACACTAAAACTAACTGCAACAAAAAAATTAAATATACTACGATTTCTCAGCGGTACTTCCTGGGGCTCAGATAGAATCACTCTGCTAAAACTTTACCGATCTTTAGTATGCTCGAAATTAGATTATGGGTGTTTTATCTATGGTTCTGCCCGCTACCGGATCCTTAATAAACTCGATACTGTCCATTATACCGGAATTCGCATCGCGACCGGCGCGTTTAGAACCAGTCCTATTCTCAGTCTGTGTTCCGAAGCAGGACTACCGCCTCTTTTATTCAGAAGAAAAAACTGGCAATAAACTATATCTCTAAACTCTTCCCTCAAACGGAACACCCAACACATAGGTATATTTTCAAACCAAAATTCTCCAAAACTTTTGAAAAAAAAATTAATCCAACACTTCCTTTATCAGAGAGAATTTCTTCCGCTACGTCGTTCCTTAAAGGAATTCCTTTATGTGAACCTGAAATTCATACTCCTCCATGGACGCACAAACCACCAAAAATTATGTTACATTTATCACGACTACCCAAAAACAAAACATCGCCCTTGGAATACAAAACTGAATTTTCCCGCCTCCTCCAGAATATTCCGGAACCATTCTTAATCTATACAGATGGATCTAAATCCTCCCACTCTACAGCATCTTCTTTCGTTACCCATAGCTCAACCCACAAAATAAAACTACATAAACTGTGCAGCATTTATACCGCCGAACTCCATGCAATAGTCTCAGCCCTTCACTTCTCAATGTCAATATCGCCTACAACCATCGCAATAATAACTGACTCTTTAAGTTCACTAAAAGGTTTAAATAATACATATCCAAAACACCCTACATTACTTAAAATCCATACTTACCTCCATATGCTCGAAAACCTAAGAAAATCGGTATACTTCGTATGGGTGCCAAGCCATGTAGGAATAGTCGGTAACGAGCTCGCGGACCTAGCAGCCAAACAGGCACTTACTCTTCCAGGTCGAGGCGCTGCCATTTTAACACCTCTAGAACTCAGTCTTCCCCTCAAAAGAGAAATTACTGATGGGTGGCAGTCCATGTGGAATGAGAGCCCACCAAGTAAACTGAAGGCCATTAAAACATCAGTCAAGCCATGGACCACGTCAAATCGTTCTAATCGTAGAGAAGAAAGAGCAATAACCATACTGAGAATAGGACACACCAATTTGACCCATTCCTATCTTATTAGCAAGCAACCGCCACCGAAATGCCAACACTGTCAAAACACCCTCACGGTCAGTCATATCTTTCAGGAATGCCCATTTTATATTTCGGTTCTAGCCAGGTCAGGACTTACACCCGATATCGCAACCAGTCTAGGTAATGATGAAAACAAGATAAAATGTGTAATTTTAAAGTTACATAGTTAAACTTTCTAAAGGCAAATGACATAATAAATAAAATATAGTTCTTTTATAATATATTATATCTTATTTGTTTATCTATGTATCTGTTTTGTTTATTTATCCGAATCTATTTGTTATCGTTGTGTGTGTGTGTGTATATATATATTTTAATTATCATTATTATATATTTACTTACTTCTTTTTTTATTTTTTTTTTAAGTCTCGATTTAAAAAAAAAAGAAAATAAATAAATAAAATAAAAATCAAAAATAATAGAAAAAAAAAATAGCCACAGGCGTTGATGACCTAGCGGTTTTACGCCTTAAAACCCAAACAAACAAACAATTAAACTAATGGTGTATTTTTGTTTTGGGTAGGTTTTTTGTTATAATTTTTCTACTAATATCAACAAATAAATGTGATTATCTCCAAACAAGGGATTATTAAGACTGTATTATCATGGAAAAGGATCAGCCGTAATCATGTACAAAAAATATGTTTGGATTATAAATATTATAAATATATTATAAACTATATTAGAAACTATACCAACTATATGTAACCAACTATTATTATATAAGAAACGCAACAGCTTTAATTTGAGCTATGAAACATTTATGATTAATTATTTCTGCTGTAGTTAATGCTATTTCATTAAAAATTTTTGTAAGAAACCATTCACATCATGTATGGGTGATTCTCCGAAAACTGGGCATTTTGAATGTTGGAATTTCATTAAATAAAATGTTACTGATTCGGCGGTTTTTCGTCAAAAACATTTCTTGGTATACTTACTAACATAGCTAATAATTTTCATTCATAGAAGTTTTTCCTTTTTACGTTATTAATTTAACAATACAAAAGAATGAGGTGAAAACTCTCAAAAGTAGCAGATTTTGGGCCACTTGGTCTGTCTGAAAATTGTTTACCAGTTATATTTCATACAATATACTTTATAATTTATACTTATTTAAATAAGTAAGATCCTCTTATTACGTGGGGTGTATTCAGAGGTGGTCGTTATGACACTTGAATGTTTAAATTCTATTTAAAGTTAAATCCTCAATTGAAATTATTCGAATTTAAATTCCGATATTAGAAAATCCAATTTTTTTTGTAATGCATCTCATTTTATGAACATCCTATACCAGAAATGGCCAGGGTAGGTGGAATAAAAAAAAAAGATATCTCATTATTAATTCAACTGATATCAGCTTCAACAGGTGATAACCAGTTATATTTTACTTAGAAAAAAAACTATGTCTATAAATTACTATGTCATCCATTAGAAAAAGATAAACTAATGACATATTTGAAACATAAAAGATGATGTTTGACCACAAAAGAATGAGGAGAATTGACAAACATTGAGTTAGCTTCCGTAATACGGTTTTGTGATTACTAATTGTTAAACAAAACAACGATAGTGGGAACACGTTTAGGCGAGAATTAACAGTGTTGCCAGGCTTAGAAACTTAGAAGGGTAAGATTACGACGGGAAATTCTAAAATTTACAATGGAATGAGAATCGGAATGTGGGACAGAGATAAAATGAGTCGTGGATATCAAGCGTATTACATTAGAGGATTTTCCTTTCTGTACCATAAAAGGCTTGATATTATAACATCTGATACAAATGTTATAAAGCAAAATCTAGCCTAGACGTGTCGTTGCCCTTCCACGGGCTCTTGAAAGTAAATTTGCGCGGTCGCGGTCAGGCTTAAGGAATGAGAATTGGGTGGTATGTGATCAATTAAAACAATGATGTTTAGCGATTTCTATATTTAAAAATTATTGAAGTAGTAGCCTATGACACATGAGAGGATGATAAGCACATTTTAAAGTTAAAACATTTTAATATATTCTAAAAAGTTTAAGTTTGCATAATACTTGTAAAACGGCTCTACTGTATATCTCTCGAAAATTGAGCAATATTGCTTTTGAAAAACATTTTTTATGAATTTTCTCTCTATAACCGCAACTCTATCTTTCAAAAAGTCCACTTGTACCCCTTGGCTTCTCACCCTCTCACATATTAACCTATAAAAATTAATTCGGCAAAAAATGTTGATGTGAGCCACACCAGGGACATAGGACAGAAAGGGGCAGTTTCTGTCCAGTGTAAAAAACCCATGTATTTCTGAAGTAATCTTTTAATTTATGGCAGGGGCTATAGCCGATCAGATAATATTGCAATATTAAGATTATCATAGATCCCTTGATTGTATCTTGCTCTGTTAACCTTTATAAGTACCTCTTCGTAATTCATAAATTACATCTAAAGGCTTCAAAACCGTGAGACAAAATTGGTCTTTTCAAATATAGGTCAAAATTATTTCTTTCACTTAAGACTTTCAAAACTACTATTTGCTGTTTCACTTCTTTATAAATGGCTTTAAGATGTTCTTTAAGTGCTCTCACACTGTTGATGCCTCCGGCACTAACGTAAATCAAGGATCAGGATTATTTATGTATCAGCATAGACTCAGAGTCGTAGAATTACATTATTATCCATTTAGAATAAATTCTTGATGAGACACACATTTTTTTTTAATTAAGTGGAATAATCCCTTAATTACGTAATCTCTAGCGAAGAAGGAAGCTATCCTTGGAATTTGGAAGGAGCGGAATTCTGCTTTGGATATCATTTAAAAATTAACTGAAAATATTCTTGAAAATTGAAGCGTCTCTAAAAATTAAGTTAAATAAAATTCACGCAGCCGCTTGCATTTATTTGAATCTCGTGAATCCTGGAACAATATTTTTGAGTACAATGTCATTTCTTGTGAAATTTTTTAGATTATATTTCTAAGAGCACGTAAATATGAATAAAACAAAATATATGGTTTAGTTATTAAAGCGGTGATGCCTTCAGTTAAACTGATAAAACTGGGAATAATTTTGCAAACGTATATATGTTTAAGTAACTAGTTCCAATTATAGCATAATAAATTCGATTTAAGAGTAGTTGAAAGCAAGTTTTACTGTCTGGAATGCGAGTCAATTTTTCTTCTTATTCAGTTATTCAGTTCAGTCATAAATAATAAAGTTATTTATGTTTTGAGTGATTTAATTGAAATTCAAAATCCATTTTTTTCTTTCTATACTATCTAGGCAAGGGAAGTGTTTTGTAATCAGGTCAAAATTTCGCTGAGCATTTTTCAAAGGATCGATGCGTTTCAGAACCCTCTGAGTTCAAAAAGCGCATTTTCGATCTTTGTGTGTGTCTGTGCCACGATTATTTCTTGAATGGCCGGAGCGTTTTTTTTTTTCATTTTTTTTTTTTCGTTTTGTAGGGTTTCGACCTCTGATGCCTCAAGTATGCCTATGTACCAAAATGGGCATCCTGTGCGCTTTAGCTGGGAAGCGTGTTTCTCTATAGACTGTAGCGCCAAAACGTGTCTAACAATTTTGATGAAACTTACATATTTATTCTCTTTAAAGTCCTTTAATTATTCTCTGTTGTAAGTAGTCGTTTTTATCGTTGTGTTTTATCGAATGGGTTGCTTACAATAAAAAAAAAATGAAATAAACCTTCTTATTAAATAATGTAATTAGAAACCTCTAGTTGATTTTGTATAAGCAAACAACTTAAGGAAGAGCCATGTGGACGGAGCATAAGTCGGAAGGTTATGCTCAAAGAGGAAAAATTCGTCTTTCATTCTATTATTTCAGACAGTTATCTTGCCAAATATATCACCTTGAATTTTTTTTTTTTACATTTTGATTTATATTAAACTTGTTCAATTGCGTGCACTGATTCGAAAGTTGAAAGTTCTTTCAAGAACAAAAGGTTATCTTTAGGCGTATGTGCAATAAAGGTTCTTCCTTAAGTTGTTTACCAATACCAGTATGCCTTACCCTCTTCCCTCATATTTGTAATAACTCAGATATTGTTTTCTATATCTAATAATTTTGAAACTATTGGCATAGGTCATTTAGTATCATAGTTTCCCCCTAGTTAATATTGGTTTATGATTTTGCCAAATAGTAAAAATTTGAAAGCCATCATTCTGAGAAGATAAGCGTAAGATGAAGAAATGTTCACAGTCTGATCTTCGCTTTGCAGTTAATTCTGTCATTGCCTAGCGTCAATAAATTCTGCAGTAGTGTGCCTGTGGTCCCATTACATCTTGTCTTTACGATTCCATTACCATTAAGGTTCCCATTGCGGTCTCTTCCTGTCTTTATTTCTCGTTCCTCCTCAGGAAGCAGCAAAGGAATTCGACTCTTAACTTGATCTACATTTTCTTGGTTTTTCCGGGATGTGGTTTAAAAATATTTTCATTTAGTTATTGTGTTGGGTTCTTCTTCAGTTTTTATAAGTTTCTTACTTATTTATAAATAATGTGAAATTTTATTCATAATGTATAAGAGTTATACCAAAGCTAAGTTTATTTATCTAGTGGAATAATAAAAAACCCAAAATCCATTTAGAAAAAATGAAATTTATAATTTTTGTTTGAATGCAAGTTGTAAATTATAAATGATGTAAATGTATAAGTTTTATATAAAATGTAAATGGTTAGTGTATTCAGCAAAAGTGAAACTCTCCCTTGAATTTGGAGTTACCTATTTATTATCAAAGGAATTACTGATCATACCCATATACATAGTTCTTATGACATTTCATATTGTTATAGCATGATGTTTCATGAAAACTGACTTTTCAGAAAGATAACAGATGCTCAAGAAATGCTTGTTATTTGCATGCTATGTAGGATTTACTAAAATGAATTTTATTGAATATAGCCTTATAGGCTTCATATTATTATAGTTAAATGTAAGGTACCTCGCAAATTGAAATATTTTTTATTGTTTTTCTATTTTTTTAAAAATCCAAAAATTATTTGTCTTCCCTTTTTTGTTTTTGACAAATTCCAAAACAATAGCATTACGTTTTAATTACTTAGTATTCAGCGTTTCATTTAAGAATTTTCAAGACTACGATTAAACTAATTAATAAAAAAATGATCTTAATTATTTTAAATAATCCTTTATGCCTGATATGCCAGTTATATTGTAGGTAAATCGCCTGTTGTCGTTCAATCTATCAATATTCCATTATACCTAATGAATAGATATCTGATTAAGAATTAATAAAAAGAAATTAAATGAAGTTCATCTGGTACTTTTACTCCTAAGGGTAATTAACCCTTGGAAGAATTTATTAAAATGAAGAACCCAGTTCCATGCTACCAATTAACAATTATTGAACCTGTTAACTAACAGACGTGTTGGAATTGATTTCACTTCAAGCGGACTTTGAATGAATGAATAAATATTTATTTGCATTAATCGCCTCAACTGCGTTGGGTCATTCAATTTTAAATTTAAGTCTGGTTGAAAATGTAATGTACCTGTTGGCCCTAATTTGAAGTAATCGAAAATGCTTTAAATGTATACTTTTATTATTATACATCTACTAAGCGTAGTATGGTTTACATTTTAATTTATGATATTGCATAATGCAAATGTAAATATTTACATAAAAAAAATTAAAAATATGCAAGGAACAAAAGAAACAAACAAAAAACAAAACAAGAATAGAAATAAAAAGAACATATGTTGAACATAAGAGAATGAGAGATATATTGAACATGAGAGAGAGCCTTCGTGCAAGAACTAAATAAATCTATACTCAAACATTTTTGGTGAGAGCCACGTTAAATTGAATGGCAT
The DNA here is from genome assembly GCA_948150685.1 of Rhaphigaster nebulosa. Classification (NCBI taxonomy): domain Eukaryota; kingdom Metazoa; phylum Arthropoda; class Insecta; order Hemiptera; family Pentatomidae; genus Rhaphigaster; species Rhaphigaster nebulosa. Next base: position 108,622,682 of record OX411308.1, on the reverse strand, counting down.
GGCAAGCTTACCATAGACTTTGCACAAAGTAGCAAACTTTACTAATACAATTTTTTAAAGGAGAAAGACAATATGCATTTATTAACATTGGTGTAAACAACAAGGTAAGCCTTGTTTCTAAATCCGGTCTAAACATGGTTTTTGTACCAGTTGGCAACTGGAGTTTTATTGATTTATGATGAATTTTGTCTCACAATATTTACCACACAGGAGAGGATTGAGATTAACATTTCTTTTAATTGTTATTCAAAGCCAAAAAATATTTATTTTTTGACTTAAATCAATTGGGGATCAACAAGCAAATGATCGGAGACAGAGAAAAATTCATAAACAGAGTTAAGAATGCCAAATTTTTAGTAAGTGAAAGGAAGAAGATAGGCACATTGTGCATAGAACAAAGGAAACAGGAGCACATTCAAAGGATGGAGAGATTTTGGGAAGGAAGAGGAAGAAGGGAAAGAAGTGAGTATTGTGCCATCATGAGATCTTTAAGTTCAAACACTGTCTATAAAGGCAACAATGATGTAATAATAATAAATAACACATTTATGTATTGATATGCGTTATTCTTGGGTAAATTTATTTTAAGCCAAATATTTTATATAACAAGTCGAAGGGTAGACCGATGGAACAGACAGGTATACCGACCATCTCTTGTCAAGGAAGGATAATCTTCACATGTCTGTCATCCAGTGGTCAGTCATCAATGGGGATGGTCGGTATACCTGCCTGTCCCTCACTCATCGGTCTACCCTTCGGTCTGATAGCAGCCGTTACAACAACACTTAACTATCCCTTAACAAATACGAAATAAGTAGATTAAAACCCATAGAGAAATGGGCAGTGTGACAAAGGCAAGATGCGATCCGTCTTAGATTAGAAGACGTAATCAATTTTAGGAAACCAGTCACCCTGGGATCCCGGCTTGCATACCGAAAAAACGGCGGAGGCATGGGAAAGATTTCATTCAATTAGAAGATGGTAATTCATTCGGAGATATCGACTCCCCATCGTGAAACCCTTGTATCAGTTTATTACCTTAATTTTGATGGATAAAGATAAATATTAGAAAGGAGGTTGTTGTTTAGTAACCAAGCTCATTATCAATTTGAATATGTCTGATTAAGTATGATTTACTTGACTAGCATTATGTTATTATTAAACTTAGAAGTTGGAAGATTATATTGACTAATTAATAAACGATTCAACAACAACAATTAAACAAATCGGGCAATAGGAAAGGTATCCAATTTAGAGGATGCAACAATTAACTCATATTTAATCATAATCTTAAATAATTTTGAGAATAATCATCCTCAATGATTGCCCCAAGGCATCCTTATGTAGATTTATATTATCAGCTAAAATATAAGTCAAACCAATCTAAATAAATCATAGCAATATATATCATAATAATTTTTTTCGTTTTTAACGTTTTTCGTTTGTAAGGTCTATCTGCGAAAACTAATGAACCAATCTTTATCAAATTTTAACTACATCACCTTCGTGGTTCCTAGGTGGTTTTGCAATAATAAAATCTACCAATATACATATTGCGGCTGCTCCAAAGCCGAAAATCCACTTCTATATTTCAGATGTGCATAAATCGACAATTATATATTTTTCGCTCGTTATACGAATGCACATTTAAAAGGTTAATGACCGTCTAAAAAAAAAAATTGTCTAAGGTGTTTAAAAATCAATAAAACACGTTGAAACTGCTTTATTTTTTTATCTCGATTTTGAAAAATGATATCGACATTTTTTTCTAGCAAAAATATTTTTAAAAAAAGTATATTAATGGAAAAATATAAATATTGAAAAATGGTTGATTATTGGTCAAATAAATTTGAAAAAAGTGTTAAAATTATTAAATAAACTAGCCTTACAGATTTTTCACACCAAAGCGATGGTAGATTCAGCACTCCAAAACGATGACAGATTTTGATTCAGCACACCAAAAAATCTAAGTTTTTTTAAATTTGGATTGAATCGTTAGAAGGGATTCTGATTTATTCGGTGCAGGTCACTTTCATCATATTATAATAGAAACTTAAAGAAAACAACGCATTTTTGGTCATTTTTCTGTCTGTGTCACGATTACCTTTTGAACATGTGAAACATTTCTATTTTGAACTTTAATCTATATATATATATATATATATATATATATATATATATATATATATATATATATATATATATATATATATATAGATATTTTTTTCATATATTAATTTTATAATTTTTAAACTGCATTAATAATATAACAAGTCTCATTAATATGGTTTTGCAAAGTTACTTCTTAATTAGATAATGAATGAGCTATATTTATGAATTGACCAAATTATTTTTTATACACACACATATATTCCGAGTTTATAGAAAATCTAGGTCATTTCGCACACGTAATCTTTTCTGGTTCGTAGTCAGGAGGAGTTGGAGTACGTTGGCCATTTGCCAGAAATGCACTTCGCTCTTGATGGATGTGGTCACAAATACTGAAGGTTTTTTGATAGTCTTTTACTCCGTCTTTCAAAATCTAAACTGCATTTGTAGTTTCACATTTCCAATATTATCATGGGCTATTTTACAAGATATTTTCCCTTCATTAAAATATTTCAGGTTACAGTAGTTCCTATAATCAATATAATCAATAATCAATAAAATATTGGTTGATGTAATATTAATAAAATAAATAATAGCACGATAAAATAAAAGACGAAATAAAAAAAAAACATAAATTTAATTAAAGTTAAATAGAAGAAATCATAAACACAGCCATGCTTATGTACGAAGTGTTAATTAATATCAAGGGTATTCACTTATTCGGAACTTTTGTTATATTTACGTATAAATAAATAAAATATTGTAAATTAGAGCATGTTACAATAATAATATGTAACAATAATATTGACAAATAAAGATAAACAGGAACAATGGTAAGGGATACGTATTAATTTTTGTGATGGATCCGATTGCTACTGAAGTGGTATTGGCATTGTGTCTCAGGATGCCTTTTATAACCTTATTCTTCAAGAAATAGTAACTTATTGATCTAGTGTTTAATGAACTCAATTTTATTTTATTATTCACTGTTATGAATCCATCATGTCACTAAATTCTGTTTCATAAACTAAATCATTCTGTAAATCAAATTAGTGTAACAATTCATGCTACTTATAAAATTTGTTTTACCTTTGATTGTACATTTATTTTTATATACCTATATGATTTATTTGGTATCGATAATTCAACCAATGCATTTTTACATTTTTAAACACCAACACGATAAGATCATACGAGAATGAAATAAGCTTTATAGTAGATTGTCTAAGCAATCGTTTAAAAAATAAAATATATTGAAGTTCAATTAAAATTAAAAGGCAGATCTGAATTAATAGTGATATTATGGAATTGTATTATTTATTTAGTTATTAAAACGGCACAAGATTAAACCTTGTGTGTCGAAATTGTAATGCAGTCTCCTTGAAGGAAGAAGTCACTGAAGAAATTTTCTTCTAATAATAATAATAAAAAATAAAAAAACATTGTGGTAATTGTTGTCTTTCTTCTGATTATTTAGGATATAAAAATATATAATTTTGCATTTCGTTTATAAATATATCTTTCTACGAACTATTGATGTTTCAACATATTGATTCTTCTACCTGAGCGCTTTTGGTGAGTGGGTGTTTTGTGATCTTAGTGCTGACGATCCCATCAGGGTCCTATCAGTCCTGCCCACGTGTACTCTTGATCCTCTCGATCCTCTCGACCACCTATTTGAAGGGGGAATCAAATCCCTATCCGGAGTAGCAACCACCTTCCTTAAGAAAAAAATGATTTTTGTAGGGATAGACTAACTGGAAATAGTGAAGCACTCAAGGATATACTGGAGGCAGATAATGGAATTAGTGAATGCCATGTCTTTATTATTTGACAAATATTATAGATCTGTTAACCAAATACTATGATAACCCTGAAGAAGGGGAGTTTATTGAATAGGTACTCTATATGCAATGCATGTTACATTTTTATGCTACATATTAAAGTTACATTCTAAATTTTTGCAACATGATTAAATTAATATAAAAAAAATGCTTCGAGCAAAGTTAAAATAAAGATGACTTTACTTAGAATTTTACCTGACATTGTCGAATACACAAACTATTCAAAAGAAACCCGAACTCATATGCTCAATAATTTTATTCAATACGTTATTACTAGCAGGGATACCGCTGAACAGAGTCGTATGAGACGTGATGTAGTTCCCCGTAAAAGATATACGAGTATATCTATATATATATATATATATATATATATATATATATATATATATATATATATATATATATATATATATATATCTGGCGAATCTATATATTTTTTTTGAATAGGAATTCTAAATTCTAAGGAAAATTTTGCTGGGGAATTTTAAACTTTAGTTTAATATTTTAAATTTCGAATTCTACTTGGGGGATGATATTTTGGCACCTTCCCTTATTGCTAGGGATTTGAAGATCGTTTTTCACTGAAAAACGCTACAACTCATCTCCCGAATCATAGCTCACTCATTCACCTCAATTAGCAAACAAAACTCTTTTAATAATTTCACGAGTAGCTCGGACTACCCTGAAGTTTCTTTTCCATTTAAGACAGTACGTGGAGGGAAATTTTGATGCTTGTAGAATTTCATTTCACTCTTTGTTAAGAAAATGATCATACACTGGACATATTCCGAACTCTCTTCTTTTTTTAAATTTTATTTATCGTCTTTTATTTAAAATATAAAAAAGGATATCGGATTATAATTGAAATAATAAATCATGGGAATTTATTTGCTATTTTTTAAAAGATACAGCTAAAAGGTTTCATGCTTTGCGAAACTCTAACCTGGAAGAACTCTGTAATTTATTGAGGACATAATTCACATTCAATTACGCATTAATGTTACTGCTTTTAAAAAGAGAAATATACATATTTTTTTTTCTAATTTATTGGATTGTAAGGACTACATTCGGACTCAGTGATAAGAATCCATTATTCTTTTCTTCCTTTCTTATCAGATTTTTATTTTATTTTTCGACAGAACATAAATAACAACAGGATTATAATGGAGGGATTAATAGAAGACATTTGTCACGAAGAGTGTAACCAATCTAACGTTTCCGACCTAAATTGGCCGAATCACAATCATATATGGAGAAATCTTCTAACCGACTTGGGCAACATAGATCAAATCGTCGCTGATAGCTCTTCATTAAGGTTTAACAAGATTTTTTATTTATTGCATTATGTTCGATTCTTTTCCGCACAATTCATTTTTTTTTTTCAAAATTCTTATCGAAGCTTTAAAGTCATCGACTTTTTTCTAATACATTCTGATGGCTAATGGGTTATTTTCAAAATTTATACAACATTGCTCCTGATAAGGTTTCACTTTATTTTAAAATCTTTCTGCGTCACTTTGGAGATGATTTTAAATTTTACATACAAAGAAAAAGTAATAACAAATTTGCGCTTGATAACCAACTTCTTGCATTCAAGCCAAGCATTAAAAATAAATAAACATTTTGTTAAAGATATGTTTTTTCTGCCCTTAAGATTGTAACATCTTTAATTACTTCTGTATAAATACATAAATTTATTTATGGATTAATATAATAATATGCAAAGAGGTGAACTATTAAAATAGTGTAATGCAAAATATACCATAAAGATTATTGTTAAAATTTCAGTTTATCAAGCTTTAGTAATGTCTTAAAAATCTATCAGTGTTGCTTCAGGGATGTTATCTGAGTTTAAAACTAATTTATGGCAATCTTAATTTATATTTATCGGTTGCTTAAAACATATGTAATACCAATTTGCCAAGAATGTTATTGGTCATGAGTGTTACTTTAAATGAGGAAAATTCCAATGGACCTCCTTGGACGAAGCAGTAGTTACAAAAATTAAAATATTTTAATTAAATCTGAAACCTAGAGGCATTCATAAATACAATTTTCATAAATAAAATATTAGGAACAAAATGAATAAGAGTTTATTTATTTTTATTTGAAAATAAATTTCGCTTGCAAGTTGACCTCACAAGCTCAATTTTACTGTAGTTAAAATTTTTTTTTTTGACACTTTCCATTTCCGGCACCCCCATAGTATTCCTATATATCAATCTTTTCATTAAAGATTCAAGAATTTTTTTTAATAGTTGAGCGTAGGCGTTAAAAATCACTTTTACTTAAATATTATAAAGATATGTGACAGGAGTGAGGTTATAGAATTTTATCACCGCACAGCTGGCAGTGAGCAAAGAAGTTTTGTAAAATGGATTCGCCACTGTCGCAATTATCTCTTATATTTTATTTCTCATTTAGATTAATTTGTTACGCATTTTTAGTTATCGTTTATTTTCTGTATTATTTTACGGTCAGTTTTTTCGTATCTTTCAGTGGTAAATCTATTAGAAACCTCTCGCCAGCTGTTGTGTTTGTGTTCTGTTAAATTTATTTTCTCATTGTTTGACTCCTATAATTGACCTGGAACTGTTTTTTGGCTTGTACAACTGCTTTGCGATTTGGTAATAAAGGATAGAGAGAGGAATAAAGTGTACTGCTTTATTAATCACCCTATAATCACCCTAAACACACCAGTGTCAGCTGGTGGACTAGAAGACGGAACTCATGACGCGTGGAAGATTAGCGAAGATGCCGGTGTCCACAATATATTCGGCACCAACTGGTGAGTGGTACACCACCTTATTGGGGCTACCCCAGCATTATCCAACCGGCATCCTTCGTGAAGCAGTCTAAACACGACGTAGTCCACCACAGCCATTACCAGTCACAGCCAGAGCCCGACGCTTGCCACCGTAAAGACGCAATGCCACCAAGAGGGAATTTATGCAGATGATTGATGAGGGGATCTGCAGGCCATCTAATAGTCCTTGGGGCAGCCCGCTGAACATCGTGGAGAGGAATGATGGAGGAATACGGCCCCGAGGAGATTATAGGCAGCTGAACGCCAAGACGGTCCCCGACCGATACGCAGTCCCTAACTTGGCGGACTTCAACGTAAATATGCACGGTAAAAAGATCTTCACGATATTGGACCTCAACCGTGCATATTACCGCCATCCCGAAGACGGCCGTTATCACACATTTCGGTCTCTTTGAGTTCCTCCGGATGTGTTTTGGCCTTAGGAATACATCGCAGATCTTCCAAAGGTTCCTGGATCGGGTACTGGTTGTTCCTAGACGAGATCCTCATCGGGTCAAAAGATGAAGCGGAGCACAAAACACATTTGGAGGAAATTCTGCGGCGGCTTGAAGAAAACGGCCTGACTGTGAACCAGACGAAGTGTGTTTTCGTTCGTCAGGAAGTCGAGTTTTTGGGATACAGAGTGAGTACGGAGGTAACCAGCCCTCTTCCAGCGAAAATGGAAGCAATGGCATCCAATCCTAGGCCGGCTACTATAAGGGGCCTACGACGTTTTCTGGGTATGTTTAACTCCTACCGTCGTTGCATACCCAGAGCAGCAAACTTGTAAGCGCCACTCAACAGGTTCCTGGCTGGAGCAAAGAAAAATGACAAGAGGCCTATCGAATAGGACGAAGAAGCCACCCATGCGTTCGAACGCTGCAAAACTACCATCCAGAACTCTTCAGTATTAGGACACCCAAGAGAGAACGCCTAACTCGAATTGGTGTGTGACGTCTCAAGGACTGCCATGGGAGCAGTTTTGCAGCAGAAGGATGGCAACGGTTGGCGGCCTCTCGGATTTTTCTCCATGGCTTTCGCTCCAGCGCAGAAGAAGTATGCCATCTACGATAGGGAGCTATTGGCTGTGCATAGGTCAATTAAGCACTTCAGACATTACCTGGAGGGAAGGAATTTTGAAATATGGACGGACCACAAACCGCTGGAATATTATAGACCATAAACCGCTTTCCACCAGAAGCCGGAGAATGCAACGCCCATGCGGATTCGGCTGGTAATCTTTATCAGCCAGTTCACGACCGACGTCCGACACATACCCGGGAAAATATATTATAAATATATTATATTATAAATAATATAATATATAAATATATTGTTAATGAAATTGTTAGTTACCATTTTTACTTCCTTTTACGAAGTAAAGGAAATATTGTAATCTTCGAAAAGATTTCGACGGAAATGTCCATTTTGACCATCCCTGAATCCATTTTGACTAGTTTCGTCGTGGCGTCTGTACGTACGTTCGTTCGTTCGTATTTCGCATAACTTAAAAACGTTTAGCCGTAGAAAGTTGAAATTTTGTATTTAGGATTGTTGTATAATCTAGTTGTGAACCTCCCTTTTTGGTCACTGTTTGATTACCGGAAGTGGTACTTTACTTGAAGGTCATAATTGATTTCCATCAAAAATTATATTAAAATACTTTGCAAAACTTCTCAAATTTAGTATTTATAACTTTTATATTGATTTAAATAACATACTAGATTTTAGTCTAAATTGGAAAACCGGAAGCGGTACTTTACTTGAAGGTCATATTAGACTTTCATCAAAAATTATATTAAAATATAATGTAAAACATCTCAAATTTGGCAAATAGGACTTTTATACTGATGTGAATGTATTTACTATATTTTGGTTAAAATTGGTGAGCCGAAAACGGTACTTTACTTGAAGGTCATAATAAGCTTACATCAAAACTTATATTTAAATTAAATACATAAATCACATGTTTCTGTAATAAAGCTTACAATCGCAATTTGGTTTCCAATCCAATTAAACATTTTTATTACTTGTTTTAAGTGTTAAAATTTAGTGTAAAATACTGGTTTTCCTCCCTGTTTGTGTGTGTGTGTTAATAGATGGACGTCGCGACACCGAGTGTTGTTTTTGAGATACTGCGATCTTTGGAAACTAGTAACCAAATTCAGGATCACTTTTTGAGCCACCGATTTATAGTTTAATAGGCGTACAAGGAAGTCGTGTGTTGTCCACATCAGATATTTTTATATTGTTTTTACTTCCTTATACGCAGTAAATAATATAACACATTTTGGTTAAAATTTGGCAAACTGGAAATGGTACTTTATTTGAAAGTTATATGAGATTTTCATCATAAATTTTATTAAAATATAATGTAAAACGCGATTTTTTCCACTCTAATTAAACAATTTTATTTCTCGTATTGATTGTTAAAATTGAGTGTAAAATATTTTTTTTCCTCCCCATTTGTGAGCTGAACAAGTCTGCAGCAGGAGAATAAGATAGTTAAGCGGGTTCTTCCGCTTAAAATGTTGAAACCGTCGATTTCCAATGCTCTATCTAGAGACTTAGATTGTTCTAATGTTGTCAAGGAACGCGAAGAAATCTCTTAGGAACTGGTTACAAACTGAAAGAAAACTGTATATAATAACGGAATTAGATCTCCAGAAACTATAGCTTATGTTTGGGTGTCTGTATGTGTCAATAGGTGGACGTCGCGACGGCGAGTGTCGTTTTTGAGATACTGCTATCTTCGGAAACTAGCAACCAAATTCAGATCACTTTTTGAGCCACCGATTTATAGTTTAATAGGTGTACAATGCAGTTATGGGGTGTCCACATCATATAGTTTAACCTCATTAATCAGTAAATTCGATTAATTAAATTCAGATAGTAATCCTAAATATGTTAATTTTTTATTCAAAATAACACTATCAGCAAATCGTGATTTTTTATATTTAAAATGATTAATTAATTAATTAATTAATAAAATGACCTATAAATGGCTGAAATATCATCTAAATTTAAAAAAAAAGCAATAAATTTGTTGGAATAGTTTAAGAATACTAATGGATTATTCGTTTAAAAATATGTGACGAATGAAATTGGTAGTGATAATAATGAAATAAAGAAATAATTAAAATAAGGAACTCAAATTTTCTAAGTATTGAGAGATTAGCGATGTCGCCTGGAAAGTTACTTGGAAAACCGATCAGTGTGGGATGACAGTGGAACGAAACAGCCAAAAAGCGGCCAAAACCCTTTTTTTAATACTTTTTTTCTAAACAAATGAAAATTTACACTTAAATAAGTGTATGTTCAAGGCATGTTGTGCCAAATTTTAAAAACAATATATCCATCACCAACGTCTGTATTCCTAATTTAAGCTTAACTAATTGTAAGAAAATTGATGAGAAATCGCAATAAAATAGTGTTTTGTATTCATTCTAAAATCCTTATAATTAATTTATTGTATTCAAAAGTTTGCCTGGTTTTTAGCATTAGTGAATGAGTGTTAATAATTTTTTTCACATTTTTATTGTCACCAGATAAGATTTATATTATGAATTAGATTTTATCTATTGTTTTTTTTGTTCCTACATGTCCCTTTTAAATTACCAAGAATGTGTATTAAGGGTGTCGATGAGCGATCAAAACAATATTCAGCTGTGTGAATATTCGAGCTTTTGAATAAGCTAAATATAATGCTATAATATCAGTTTGGAAATATTTTCTTACTTAGTGATTTCTTTTAGCAGCCTAGTGAAGTTCTCATTTCGGATTGCAAAAGGTGGAGCAATTTTGATTTTCAGGTATGTTGTATGTATTACATTTTTTACATCTTAAAAAAAAGTTATCGATTCCCTACACTACGCTTTTCGCTATCTTGAAAATACCACTTAAGAACGAGCTCGTTTATCAGTTATTCCTCAGGAACTCGCTCCCAGGGCATTTTAGGCAAAATGTTGTAACTACCAATATTAAAGAACATTACATATCCTGCAAGTTTTATATGAAATATGCTGATTATTCGAAAGAGCTACTGAGATACGGAGTCTTTAATAACTGCAAAAATGTCAATAAAACACGTAATGGTCAATATGTCAGTGGTTTTGACTTAATAACTGTTTTTAGCACAGTTTAATGCAAAATGTTCTATAGCAAGTCTTGTACAGTATTAAACTTCCTACAAGATTCATGCAAAATATTTGTACTCGTTGCTCTGAACGGACGCTAAGAAATATTGGAATGGTAATTTTAGTGATAATGGAATGGAAACAAAATATCATCCATAATTCAAATTAGTATTTCTGAATGAAACATCTTCAATCCATTATTTATGAAATGTACACGTGTATTTCATGAGATTCATTTATCTTCGGATGAATTTTATTTTAATTTATAATTGAATTTTTTAAAATTATATAAAAAACAATAATTTCTTTGCTGTTGTATATTTATATAATATAAATATACTATAATATAATTAATAAGGAAGAACGAAAAATTTTAATATTGACGTATTAGGCTCGGTTACCGGCCATAGTTCGTTTATTGATCTCTGCAGTTATTTTATTTTCTTGATTATTCTCCGCACCTAGGTCATTAAATTTTTCACTCTTGCGAAGAAATAGCTTTCCATTTCTATGTTTCTGTCTACCGTTGAATTGCCATTTGGACTGAAATACATATACTTTTTGTTACATCCACTGACAGCGAGGCTTGTTACATCCAATTTTCTCTTCTTCGGCTTTTAACGTTTGAAAAGTATCTCGCAGTATTCGAATATTTCTTGCTACAAGGAATATATCGTCTGAATAAGTGCAAATTTGATTCGAGGAGTAAATTATGATGCCTCTAACATTGAGCTTGTTCACTATACTATGGAGGGCCATGTTGAAGAGTGTGGCAGATAATGCATCTCTCTGTCTTACCCTAATTGAGATTGGAAAGGTATCGAAGTAGGTAGAGAACTTTCGCGTTGCTGTTATTCAGAATCACTTTTATCAATCTTATTAATTTGTTAGGGATGTGAAAATTCCGCAATGCACTAATTAACTTTCATTTAATTACGCAATCAAACGCCTAGCAGTAGTCAATAAATAGCAGATGGAGGTCAGTTCTGTACTCCCAATCTTTTTCCAAAATTTGCCTCATTACAAAAACTTGATCAGCGGTAACTCTTCCTCGCCTAATTGTACGATATTAGTGATTCTCTAATGTATAATCACTTTTCTAATAGGTTTTCAAATGATAGAAATAGTTTTTTATTTCAGAATTTGAGAAAACATTAACGCGACTCAATCTTATACAACTCTCTTCACCAAGTAGAAAGAAGAAGGAACAAGAGTTCTTTTTTTTCTTCTTTTTTTCGGGCCTTCCTTTTGTAAATCGGTTGTTAAAGGTTTAGATTCCAGTATGCTAATTTTTAAGTGATCAAAATTTACACTAGGAAGAGATTAAGCCAGGAATAATTGTAATGTTGATTCGTTTGTAGATACAAAGTAAAAATTAAGGAACAGTAGTTCCATAGAGCGATGCGTGGCACATCTGTGTCTCTTTCATCCGCTGTGAATTATTTCAATGTTAATATTTGCATGGTGGCTGTGATCAGAGTTAAGGACATAGAAAGATCGTATCTGATTATCGAATTTTTTTTTTTATGATGCTTTACATAGGGCATAATTCAACCGATCAATTACTTAATTTTAAATATTAATTACTAGTTAAATTCACAATAAATTTCTTGTCCAGGCCAACCTAAAATTATGGATATTACATGAGTCTTTTATTTTCAAAATGAACCCTAAACGATTTGTTTGGAAATTGCGGCCTATTTAAAATTTAAATGCTGTTAAATTAATATCAATTTAATCAACAGTTTTATAAATATGTGCTAGAATGAAGAATTTTCTTTAAAAAAAAAAAATGATTTCAATATCATAATTTAAAAAAGTATATATTTTCACGGTACGTAACAATTTGTTGATGATGATTAGAGTTCATTTTGGAAATAAAAGATTCATATGATATTTTCCGTTTTGTTATATCTGAATACATTTTTTTTTCATTATTTATAGTTTCCATTAAGCTGATTAAAAAGATTCTGAAAGTAAAATTTCCTTATAATTTACTTATACTCCTGCAATATATCTAAAACTACAGATGTTTCATGTTAGTAATTATCATAAATAAAGCCATATGATTATAATAAGCAAAAAAACAATTGCTGTCTGCATTTGATTTTTTATGATAATCACGGAAGGTTCTTGCGTGTGTTGTTAAGTAAATACGGTTAATTTAGTATTATTTTGTTTGCTTGTTATTGTTTTCTTACTGTTACCACTAAAAATTATGTTAGATTTATTTGTTTATATGTTATATTTATTTATTCAATCTAAAATTGTTTGATTATAAGGATATGACATCTGAAATCATGTAAATAATCATTTTTAAATTGTAAACAAAGTCATATATATATTTATATAAATGATAAAGATATTTATAATAACTATGATATACATGATAATTATAATAAAGATCCTTGTAGTGGATAGTTAAAAGGCTCATTTCATTTTTAACAAATATTATTATTTTTAAATGCAATATTGCTAAAATAAATAAAGAACTAAACATTTTTAACAAAAACAATAGAAGTACAAAGGATACTCTTGTAGATGTGGATTGGTAATACGATACATTAATTGAAGACGAAATAATCGTTGGCTATTTAACAAAATATTGATTTTGAAAACTGCATCACAAGAAGTTGATCACATCACGTAAGAGATCTCTCCTGTTCACTCTATAGTGAATGATGTATGCTATGCACAAACAGAGAAAACCGCAGAGATAGAGATCCCAGCTTTGTCCAAGGTACGCATTCACTCCCCGTAAAGCTAACACCTGCGACCAGTCCAGCTCTTTCAGCATGTAAATGGTTGACAGAATGTATAACTTGGCCAAAGCCATCAAGACCGGGAACTCTGCGTCAGGACTAGCCTCTGATGCCATGTCGTAACATCGCTTGGCCAAGTGGAGGTCCCTCTTGAGGCCCAGGCCGTGCTCGTGCATGTACCCGAGATTAAACATGGCTTGGGGATTCCGAAACTGCTCTGAGGCCACTCGATAATAAGTCGCTGCTGTGTCGTAATCTGCCTTAGTCCCTAGCCCGTAGTAGTAGTAGTCTCCCAGCTTAATTAAGGCCAATGGGTTTCCTTGCATCGCCGATCTGCCCCAGTAGGTCTTTGCACGGATGTACCTGCTGTCTTCATTGTGGTCCAAATAAGGAAACAACCCGTTATCCAGAAGAAAAGCCACATTATTTTGTGCCGCCTCGTAACCCATCTCTGCTAAGAGGGCATAAATGACGAAAGATTCGTTGTACCTTTCATTTTTGTAATGGTTATAAGCTTCCATCAAGTGCTCTCCCCACTTTCCCCTCTCTGCTACATTCTTAAACAGTTCAACGGCAGTTGTACAAGATCTCATCGTGCCTATCCCCGAAGCATGCATTTGTCCTAAGTTAAAGTACCCCAAGATATGTCCTACTTGAGATACCATGATGAAGTATTTACGGGCCATTTTATAGTCCTTTTTCAACTCCGTACCTTGGAGATACATCGTCCCGAGTAAAAGTAAACTCTCAACCCATCCTTGATCAGCAGATCGCGATAGATAAAATAATGCTTTTCGGGTATTTTTCTCGACATATTTACCTTCTAAATACATTAGGCCAATTCCGTACTGTCCGATAGCATTTTCTTTTTCTGCCGATTTTTTAAAATTTAGAAATGCTTTCATGAGATTGACCTCCACGTTCTCATCACCTTCTAAATATATTTTCCCGACAAAGGCCATAGCTATAACATTTCCAGCCTCCACAGCTCTTTGGAAATACAGCAGGGCCTTCCCGTAGTCTCTGGGAAATCCTCTTGCCCCGCGGTAATATAACTGTCCCAAGCCAACTTGTGCCGAAACATCTCCTTTATCGGCTAACATCTCATAATATTCTTTGAGGTCGTTGTCAATGAGTCCAGTTTGGTAGCCCGGATCCTCTGCCTGGTCCAACAGCCTGATACGGTGAACGACGGCACCACCATTCGCCTCCACGCGCGAAGCTACCTGACTCGCAACCTGGCGGTAAAATTCGAGGGCTTTTTCGCAGTTAGCAGTAACCGTGATGCCATGCCAATATCTGAAGCCAAGAATCATCTTTGACCAATGACTCCCTCCTAATGCTCCGATAGTGTAATGCAGGAGGGCTCTGGCCTGACTGGCGTTCACTGTCAGGCCCAGCGAGTGCAAGAAACCCATTCCGGTGTGACCTTCCGGAACTCCTTCTTCAGCTAACTGTTTAAACAACTCCTTCGCTATGGGAATGTTCTGTGGCATGTGTGTTCCGCACATCAAACCCCATGCGACTTTGGCTTTTGCTGGTCTATTTCCCATTCTGCTTGCATTGAGAATCAGAGAATAAGCTTCTATTTTATTGCTGTAGTAGGAGTCCAGCATCTCTGAACCTTTATTATACAGTTCATTTCCTACATCAATATCTGTTATTTGACCCTCATTGTCATGGATCAGGTTTTTTATTATTTCCTGATTTATTTGTTCTGTTATTTTTTTATTTTCTATTTCGTCTGATTTCTTCCTGAAAAAGAAGATTTCTTCATATGGCAGGTTTAAATTGTTTTCTATAGGTATTTCGTTGCGTATTTTTTCCATTTCTTCAAAGATGTTATGGAAGTCAGGAGCAATTTTAGATTCAAGTGTGATATCCTGATATGAGATTGCATCACGTTTTGAATTTTCTTCTGGATTTGTGCTGCTTTTTCCACTTTTAATATTTTTTTCTGCATTGTTCACCGCGCTAAGAATAAGTATTAGCAAAAGATATGCTAAAATGTTTCTCACATAATTTTTTTTAAACATTTTTTTTAATAAAGCTAAGTGAATCGACTACCGGTTACTTACTTTTTCTGTATGTGCTTCTTCCAATTGAAAATTTTGTTGTATTCCAATATTAACTACGCTTTACTATGTAAATTTCTTGTGTAGAGCTATTCCAAAAGTATATTGTCACTAACCTGTGTAATACTGTCAGAAAAGTTAACGCATATGATTTAAACAACCATAGCAACCTATTAAATTAGTAACCACAATCTTGTATTGAAAATGAAATAAGAGCATCTCTTATTTTTACCGTTTTTAGCGATTGGAAGTATTTTATGGTAGCCATGCATATATTATATATATATATATATATATATATATATATATATATATATATATATATATATAGTTTAACATTTCTGTTTGTTTATATTCATTTGATGGCGTTATTCACGTAAACTAACCTCCAGAGTTTTCACTTTTCCTCTATCAATCATCTATCAGAATCAGAGCTCTCACACAAAGACGGCAGTCTCACAAATCAAATTTATTAGTTTGACTTAGCCAAAATTACTAGAGCAAAAAAAATATAGACTATGGTTTCTTATTCTGTTATTACTTAGTATATATATATATATATATATATATATATATATATATACTAAGTAATAACAGAATAAGAAACCATAGTCTATATTTTTTTTGCTCTAGTAATTTTGGCTAAGTCAAACTAATAAATTTGATTTGTGAGACTGCCGTCTTTGTGTGAGAGCTCTGATTCTGATAGATGATTGATAGAGGAAAAGTGAAAACTCTGGAGGTTAGTTTACGTGAATAACGCCATCAAATGAATATAAACAAACAGAAATGTTAAACTACGTCAAATCTGTAGTGCTAAAAGGCCCTAACACCAAATCATTTTTTTAAATACATCTTTAGTTGATGTCCGCATGATGGTATAGAAGGAAAAATCTAATTAGGGATTGATAAATTATTTGCCACTTCTATAATTTTGTTTTTATTGAAAACTTGGAATGCTGTACTTTCATTTTCAGTTCAAGGTTTAAGTAGATTATATCAAACAGAAAAGTTTGTATTGGTTTGTTCTTGCACTGAACTAGCAATCAGTCTGGTTCAGTGCTAGAACAAACCAGCACTAGCTATCATTGCTATAATAGTTCAGTGCGAAAACAAACCAATCCAAACTTTTCTGTTTGATGTGTAATATTCGGAACTAGGTTTAAATAGAAACAAAATTATAGAACTGGCAAATAATTTATCAATCCCTAAATACATCCTTTGTATTGCCTCCAAATTGTTCTAAAAACTACACCTTTTTATGACATTAGAAAACTCTGTATCCAATAAGTAGGTCCTAATCATTGGTTTGTGGGCTTTCTAATGTCATAAAATGGTTTAGGTTTTAGAAAAATGCAGTGAAATGTAAAAATGTATTTAACAAAATTATTTTGAGTTAGGGCCTTTTGCTTATGACTGCAGAAATGTGATGATGAATGCAGTGCAGTTGCTCATTCCAGAAGATAATGCAAACAAAAATTTAATACAAAACTAAATAATTAAGTATTTAAGTCATATTTTTTTCTGAGGAAAATTGTTTATTTATTATACTTTCAGTTATATCGCCGGTCCCATGTTAGACTTATGGATGTAAAAATTCGATTTTTGGTTTTTATTATTTTTCGATAGTAGTTCGGTTAATACAGCCTATAGTAAAGTTACGAATCAGTTACGGTATTAGAAAGTGCTGAAATCGTAGTTGCATTTTTGCTAAAAACGTCTGAATTTCTGAAGCTTCCATGTTAAAGTTACGAATATGGTTATTATTATAAACTTAAAATAATAATTATATATGAAACCATGAGTTAAAATAATTACAACATCAATAAAAAATTTTTAAATAATCGAAATCGGCCCTTGTACACAAAAGAATATAACAATTTTTTTTTGCTCTCGTAGTGATTTCACATGATTTTGTAGTGATTTTTTTCTAGTAGTGATTTCACATTGAAGTTTATCATGAGAACAACGATATGTTCCAAATATAAATAAGTGCTTTGCATTTTGTTAAGGTAAGAGTGTGTTACTTCTGTAGACATACTTATGTAATTGTTTATGACTTTTGTATAGTGGGCGTTGAATAATTCACCTCAGAAGTCATTTTGCATTTTATTATTATTATATTTATAATAACATCAACCATTTTAGAAAATCGATTATGCTTCAACTTGGTAAGCATGCTACAGGAACATAATTTGACTAACTTGCTGTAAATATATTTGTTTGATCATTTATAAATATTTGTGTTTCTGTTTTAAATTACGTGTTACTTGAAAAATTGTTATTTTAGTTTTTTAATTTTAATTTTTTATTTTCTAGAACATAAGTTGATCTATGAAATAAATATAAACTGTTATGACCTATTTGACTATAACATTAAATGTTATAGTTATATGGGTTCTAACAGTTCTCAGAATCGATGTTTTTAGATTTTATATTGTGGTTTATTGGTTATCATTTAAGTTAATTAAAGTTATGTTGTTATATTGAATGAACTCCTTTAATAGAGAAAATCATCATGATTTTAAATTAAGAAACGCTAGAATGAAAGTATATAGAAAATTACTTTAAGACAGAGATGGTGAATCTTGTGACGTAGGGGCTCCTAAATTCTGAAAAATCTTGGTTTAACTCTGGGGCCGTGTCATACAAAGAAATATTCACAACTTTTTGAGGTTTGTAGCACTAATAAAAACAGTTATATTTTTTATATTCATATTTAATTGGACATTGAATAAAATATAATAAAACACCGACAATCAAATGCTACAAGCAGTAGCGGATAGACTTTGCAGGGCCCTGGGAGACTTGATATTGCGGGGTTCCGTTCGTTAGGTCGGGGAGCTGCCGGTGGGTTTGGGAGTTATGAAATACCACTCCCCTCCCCTCCCCCCCCCCAAGAGGAAGAGGCAGTCTCTAAAACTATAAATTCCTTTATTTTGCATTAGTCATTTATTTAATTTTTCGGGGTCATGGGTCATGGGCGGTCGCCCCGTTCGCCCTCCTCTGGATTCGCTCCTGGGTAGAAGAACACAAAAACGTAATATAGTCACCCAAAATACGAAACAAGTATTATAGTTTCGCCATCACTGCTCAAATAAATGTATTTTAGGCATTTTCAAGTTGACTTTTTCAATGGATTGAAGAATTGCTATTTCTGGAATTTCTAAATTTACGGAATTCAACGTTCAAAAAAATTAACTATATTATCTTTTTTATTATGAGTGCATTTATTCAGTATCAAATTCATACACAACAAAAGAAAAGGCAATGGACTCAACGAAAATTTTATAATTGCTTCATTAATGAATTTAATTATTTTTATGTTGCATTATCAATTCAATCAGTGATGGTTACATCTAAACAAAAAGGATCAGCCAAAGTATTCATGAGCATAGATCTTTCTGATCAGATCCTTATACTTTAGGTTGTAAAATACCTTCTAGGCGGTGAATAATATATACTCTCTGGTTAGTAAAACACATATGTTAGGCTATTATGATGATTCGCTACTTGTTGGTGAAGATGCGGAAACTATCCAATTAACCACAAAACTGTTGATGAGTGCCGGCAGAGAATTAGGAATGGAAACAAACACGGATAAAACAAAATGGTTATTAGTATAAACAATTATGATTATGGGAATATATACATAGGAATAATATAAGAATAATATAGGAAGGAATAGAATAAGTAGAGACGCTTAAGTATCTAGACATTTTCTAAACGAAACTAAATTCTAAACAAAAACGAGATTCATTGCTGCATATATTCATGTTTGTCATTATTCAGATTACTCTTTTTTTTCCTCCCTAGTGTTCTTTAGGAGAGCGAAGGAAAAACAATGCCACGAGATATTTTAAAATGAAGTATTGCATAGAAATTTCGGCTTGCCAGAAATGAGCGTAAATTTCTCATTATTCGAGAAAAATATTAGATTTACATCTTTGGAGTGATTGATAACTTATCTTAGCCTTTTTCCATAAAGTTCGTAATCTTTTTTAATTAAAAATGGTGTCTATTTCAAACATAAATTTTAATTATCGTTGGAGTTAATTAATAGCAGAGGAAGGATTTATGAAACTAATTTATTATTTATTTTATTTTAATTGATCGCATTGTATATGTGAAGGGTGCTACTTAAATGCCTTTTATTCTGAGAAGACCTTTGTCCCTGATTGCAGTACTTGGATCGACAAAAATAAACCAATACTTTGAGAGTAAGAGAGGAGCTCTCTTGAGTGCAAACACTGGCTGAAAGCCTATTCGTCTTCAACCTTCTCCCTGTTAGGTGTGAGGGTATCAAGCACCCTCTTCAGTTTGGAGTGGGTGTGTCGCTCCTTTCCAATAAATCATCACTTGGAGGTCCCACTTCAATTACCTATCAATGAATCCTGTTCTGTATACAAAATCGAAAGGAAAATGATCGATTGGTGAAAGATGGCTATCAGGAAACAAATCGATGATACCTACCTTCTAATTGAAGTAACCGGGAGAAAAATGATTTAAAATATCTTTTTTGTCAACTGATGATGTCCTTCCTAACGTAGGGTAACGTGGTGCCAGTGCGCACTAAATTTTACAAAGTTCGACTCTACAGAACTGTAAAAAAATTATTTTTGAAAATGGATTTTTTCTCTTTTTTTTAAATGTTCCTTTAATATTATATTTAAATATTGATTCAAATCTACATTTCAACCACGTCAATTTTGTTGAAATTGATAATTAAATTGAGTAGAACTAGTACGCACTTGACCCTGCCTTAAGGGGCAAGTGTGTACAAGATGCCTGGAATACTCGTTATTCAAGCAAGAGCGGATTTGGAGTAAGTGCAAAATAGTTCAGTTTTCGAATGATTATTGTACCTGTGTAATCATTGAAAAAAGTTAAAGCTTGCCTGAGATTCACATTTTACAATCTTCATTGAGTTATAAGTGGGATGTGGAATACAATTGAATAAATGTATTGAAAAAGAATTTTTTTTTTAAATTCATTAGTCCCTAGTTATCTTAACAAAACATGATAGTTTGGATAAGTGTACAAAACGAACACGTCACACAACAGAAGTCTGCTGTTCCTCCTACTATCATGTTTTTTTTAGATGATTGCGGATAAACACTTAAAGAATAGAAAACTATTAAAGAAAAATGTAAATCACAAAGTTTTTGAAGAATAGCTCCTGTAGGTTCCTCTTATGTCAACAAAAAAAAACAACAAAAAAAAAAACAGCCTACTGTTAAACACCGATACAACTGTACTGAAAAGCTGAAGGACTCAACTTTATCAACAAGCTGGAACTAACATCTTTACAACTCGTTATACTTCACCATAGCGAACATTTGTGGCTGATTTCTGAAACATCAGTAGGTAGGATTCATAATCCGTAATGAGCAGCTCTTGCCAGTTGAAGGTTTGGGTTTAACGAGACAATTACAGACTTACGCGGAAAACGCTCTTTCCCCACAACATCTCACTAAAAACTAAGTTTTTACTCAAAAACCTGTTAACTTTATTGATTGTTTAATCAACGTTCATTTTTATACAATGTATTTAAATTTTCAAAATGCTGACGAGGTCATACAAAAAATTTCAATCCCAAGGGTTTTTTACCCGATATTTCTCAATTTTTTATTTTTACAGACTATGTATTCTGTTATCTTGATATTCCCATCATTTTTCATCGTATTTAGTTTAATAATAATCACATACTTCTTTCTAAACATAATTTTGATATTTTAAATTATATTAACCCTTTTAAACTTCTTCATAGACTCTCCATTGGTTAGCGTTTCAGACTCTGGTCCATTTTCAATGCTTTTTATAATCTAAAATAAATTAAAAATTAGTGTCATTATTATGAAACCATATATATACTTTATAATAACGAGATTATATTTATATATTCATGACCATCATATTACTAAGTTTTCCATCAGGACATTTAAATTTGATGAGAAATTTTTTAATGTATTTTAAAATATCAAAAGGTCTTGAAAACGTACAACAGCCTGAAAGTTTGACAAAGGATATTCTATGAAGAAGTTTATAAGGATTAAATATTCTATGAAGAAGTTTATAAGGATTAAATTATGCTTAGAAATGAATATATGATTATAATTAAATCTTATTTACACATAAGAATGGGGTAGCTCAGTAGGTGAAGGGCTCCTACCTAACATCGCGGTTCTAATTCTCGAGGCAGGCTGTTGCAGATAATTTTTTCTGTTATATCAATCGAAGTCAAAATTCAATTTTCTTGCTAACTTAGAATCAATTGACAACAATTTCTTTCTCTTGAAAGTATAAACAACATGCATACATAATTATAATCTCTCAGACTATAATAAAAGTACAAGATATTAATTGATATAGATTGAAATGATTTTTTTTATACAGTATTCTATCCAAATTAAGTTGAAGGGCGGGCACCGGGAATTTTGTTCCCACCCCTGTCTCCACCTGACGGTCCACAGTGGACTGTCTTGGCAATCTAGTGAGACAAAGGTCAATATATATATGCATTAATTGTGTTTTTTCAGTCAAAACACAAAGTTTCCGGGGTAAGATATCAACTGAAATTCATTTTTTAATTATGTACAAAAGACATTCTGAATTAAAATAATCTTTTTCCAACTATATAAAAATAAAGATTATTTTATTTCAGAATTGTTTTTCACGCAATTAAAAGATGAATTTCAGTAGATATCTTACCCCGGAAACTAAACAATTTCAGGAATATGCAAACAAAATCATTTTTCCCTGAAAAAAAGGTATTTCAATATTTATAATTAGTGTTAGTAATAAATTAATAAATCACCTTACCAAAACTAGACACAGAAACTATATAATAAAATTATAAATTATAAAATTGTACACAAAAATTATAGTGACATATTACTTAATATGTCCAAGTCCCTTTTGTTATCACTACTGCAACTAACAACGCCGTTATTATCTTGTATTCCCGATATGTGAATAAGTTCCAATGCTTCTTTAGTAGCTAATTCTTGTTAGAGGCATACGAAATCACTGGATCAGAGGATATTAAAAAAATGTGGAAAATATCTTCCATTGTATGTGTCCTAGATATTTTTCTGGAAAATTCCTGTCGATTCTTGTTGGTGTTCTCAAAATTGTCTTATCATTAATGCAGTATCCCTCATCCTCATTCCACTGCTTTAAATTGTATTCAGCTGCAACGGAGTTCCCTTGCTGACCGCTGTCTCAGTAAAGGCTCGAGTTTTCTTCATTTTGACTTGGAATCGCATTCATCGAAACTTTCTGAAGACCTGCCAAAAGACGTTAAAGGCAAATTAAGATGAAGAAAACCAGGTTTGAAACATACAACAACTGCTTCCGCTATAAGTTAGTAAAGCTACGAGTTCATTGAATTCAGTTTCTCTTTAAAACTTAAACAACAAAAGCAAGGATTGAAGCAGTTCTCAGACGTTTTGGAGGAGCCAGCTAATTGAATATATTTTTTAAATATTCATACAATATATCATGGAACTTCTGATCTGGTATATTAATTGCTCTTCGATCCCTTAGATAAATACAGAGTTCACTCCTTTTAATCGCATAATTAGCAACTGAAATTAATAAATTTATATAAATGCAAATAATACAAAATTATGCAATTGAATTTTGTAAAGATGTAAAATACTTGAGTCGTATAAACATAAAATATCTATTTGTACTCAACTGAAAAAAAAAATTACAAATCCACGGTAACTTTTTATGAATTTAGTTGTAACATTTTAAAAAAGCTTATGTTTAGGGCTTGAATCCACATTTTTGAAAAAACCTAACTAACTAAACGGTTTGAAATTTAATCGCTGTTTACTCTGGCAATCAAAGAGATATATTACCAGTTAAGACGACCTACAGGAATTAGGCATAGATTCTTTGTTTGTTTAACATGGTTTGTTTGCTTTGGACTAGTTTAACACGATTATTTCTAATTTCTCTGAACTCTTAGTCTCACTTTAGATATAAATTTGTGGTGGACAGTTTGAAATAACTGCCGTACGACCCTGAAGTTTATTAAAAAACGGTTCAGTAATTTAAGAGAACAAGAGGCCCTTAGAAGTTAAACGTTAACAAATAATTTTAAACAGTTCTCATTACTTTTCTTCCACGACCAGAAATTGTACGTTGACATTTCTTTCTATTTTGCCAGTTATATGTGTTCAACTGTTTTTTTTTCATTCGTTCGTTTTTTTATAAATTTCTTCATGTTGACATAACTTCACTTGACCTGTTTTATTTGAAGAGCTAAGTGAAGAACATATTATGTTTTAGGAAATCTAATGATATTCCACTTGCATAGCACTTCAATTGTCGCTGTGCCTCGATCGCTTTAAGTACGTCATATTACTGCTTCAGGGACTGGAACTAATAGTGGTAATGTGGACTTATTGCCGATTAGACAGAACTTTCCAATTGATCTATCACTCAACCAATTGAGAATGCTTTGATTGGATTCTGTCTTAATGAATTCATTATCAAAACATAATTAACCTAACGGCTCATATTATAAGGATAATTTCTAACTATTATTACAATTAGTTATTTAATTATTATTACCACGGTACTGTTAGATCTATTTTTCAATCTAATAAATAAATAAATAATTCATTTTCTTCACACGATTATTGATGATTAGGAACTTTCCAATATCTAGATTGGATTTCATCTGCCCTCAATAAAAAAAAGAACAAATAAATAAAAAAATTGAAAGGTTTTATATTTAGATATAGGTACTATTTCATGCTTATAGTTTATTTTCGAACCTTCATAAAATCTTGTTATAGTTATCGTTTGTTTAATTCGAGTGTCAGTTGCATTGCTCTTCTGATTTAATTTCAGACTTGGGTATTCAATAAAATTCTCAGAGGATTTAAAAAAATAATTTTATGTATATTGTAAAGACATTTGCTTTTCATTTCTAGTATTATAATGTGAATATAATTAAGTTGAAAATTGTATATTGTATAAAATTGTATAAAAATAAGACATAAAAAGGGATGTTTTACTCCAAGGACAGGGTAATTGCTTATATTTAATATGGAACCCCTGTCATATTGGCATTGAAGGCAACGTGCTCGCAGATCAATCAGCCAGAGAGGCACCTACGCTCTCTGGCCGATGCACCACCGTTCTCACCCCATCGGAACTCAATAGTCCTCTGAAAATGAAAATATCAGAGAGACAACAAGCCATGTTGGACGCATGCTTCCCAAATAAATTAAAAGTTGTCAAAAAAGTGGTAAAACCAAGTTCTACATCATACCGCTGCAGCCGCGCAGAGGAAGTCGCCCTGACCCGCTTAAGAATAGGCCACACTGGGCTCACGCACTCACACCTTATCAGAAAACTGGCACCTCCATCATGCCAATTTATATATAACTTCGTTTTTACGGTAAGGCATATTTTTGAGGAATGCACTCACTATGTCCCATCAATAAATAGAATATGACTGATCCCAAATTTATCTAGCGCACTTAATGGCAATGAAACTTCGGTAACATTGGTATTTAAGTTTTTGAGAGCACATCGCCTCTTGTCTAAATTAAAATTATTATCTACTTGTCTAAATTAATTATAGCATTATAGAACTATATTTTTTATTAATTAATTTATTTTTTAATCATCAATAATTTTATTTTTTATTTATTCGGTTTAGTACAATCATTATTGTATCCCGATCTCCAGAAGTGTTGCTCGCCATTTTTTCCTGTCCGACCAATCCTCTTCTCGCAGACCTCTAGGGGGTATCTTTAAGTATGGGAACAATTTTTGGATATTCTATGGCGCAGTCCGGTGCGCTACTGCACAATGTTTACTGATGGGTATCTTTTGATGTGTCTTTGTGTCTTTCCTTCCTAATTCGTGTAGTCAGAGCTGACTTTGACTTTCCACTCTGAGCCTCCTCTCTGCACTGCCCAGAGCTACCACTCAGCTTCTTTCTGCGGTTCCTCCTCAGGCTGTCTCAGCGGTGGCAGCCTTCCTCTTCTTGGCCCCAAAAGTGAAATTTGTGGAGCCCACGACTTTTCCCCACCTTCCTATATATTACATGAAGAAGGGGTAAGGTACAGCAGGTAGGGCTTTCACAGCTTCTCCCTGAAACCCTCAAGGCCTGTCAGAATCTGTGAGAACCAGTAATCAGGATGAACTCACTTCGTCGCTAATCTGGAGTAAACGGTAAAAAAAAAACTTCTTAAGGGTTGCACCCTTTTCACAAGTGACCCATAGACATTCTACAGCTAGCAGTCGTTGAAGACGGACCTCCTCTGAAACCTCTCTTGCGAGCTGAAGATTTTCTTTCTCAAGACTCTTCTATCATCACTTGCTTAGCTCAGCGCCCTAGATTTACTGAGGTCCATGCTTATCGCTTGGACCTAACCTCAGTAAACACCCTATTGGGTAGCGGGCTGCGTCACGCTGGCAAGCAGCCCTTAGTGACAACTGGGGCTCTCGACACGGCCTGTGGTTGGTGCTCCTAGTGGTGCCTTCATTACGGTCCGTCCTGGCGTGCTGAAGAATTTCTCGCTTAGTGACAGCTGGTGCTCGATACGGACTGTGATTGGTACTCCTCGTGGTACCTTCGTTCGGTCCGTCTTGGTGCTCCTGTCACGTGAGTACACTTTTACTTATTAAGTGAAGTGATAGTTATCTTTAGTTTAGTTTTTTATTTTATTTATAAAATGACGACACTACCCAAACCTTCCCCAATGGCTCTAGATGAAGTTCCTTCAACTTCATCATCAACTAACTCGCCCCCTCTTATTAACTTAAAACTAAAACGGAAGTTCATTCCGTTTACTGACAGCGAAGGCTTCACCACGCTGAAGAAAAAACTCACGTTTGTGCCCCGACCCACAAATGACAAAACAACTACAGCTACCTCCAATAGCTTTGCCGCACTTAGCGGCCCGTCCACCTCACAACCAGATACACCCATCCAAGCTACCCCACCAACCAATCAAAAGCCGTACAAACCGACTCCAATTGTCATCCGTCCACCAGTGTCATCGGTGGAACTACGAAAACACCTCTTAGAGGCAAATATTACAACTTTTATTATCCGTTCTAATCAGAACGAAAATAAAATTTTTACCACCACAAAGGCTGATTACGACGCCACCATATGTGTGCTAAACCAGTCGGATGACATCGACTATCACACCTAAGCCCCAAGAGGCACTAAGCCACTCAGAAAATATATTTTAAAAGGGTTCGACATTAATCACTCAGTCAACTCTATCGAAAATGCCCTCAAATCCCGCCTACCCGGGTTCAAAAGCATCTGGAGAATGCAAAAAACTGATGAGAGCGGGAATAAAAGAAACCTCCCACTCATAATTGTTACCACTGACGAAACTGTCGACCTACAGGATATGGAAAAAATTGGTCCAATCGACCATATGGGATACTCAGTTGAAAAACTGAGAAATATAAGCGGTCCCAGGCAGTGTCACAACTTCTGTATATACAGAAGACCAGGAGCTCAGCTCGACACCTGGAAACCGAAACAGACAGACAATACATCATCGTAGGGGACATAAACGCTAAACACCACACATAAATGCACAACACCAAATGCATTAAGTACCCACCTCACTAAAAAAAAATACACAATTATACACCCCAACGCCTACACATACAGACATCACTCAAACACAGCGTACACATCTACACTAGATCTGCTTCTCACACAACAATCACACAGATTCACAAATTGCACAACAATAGACTTCAGCGACAATGATCACATTCCCTTCATTTATCACCTCGGCCGTGACACAATAAGAATCCCACCAACAGAATACAAATAAAACTTCACACAGGCAGACTGGAAACTATACAAGAACACAGTCTACACTACACAATGCCATAAACACTCTCCAAAACATCATACGCGATGCCGCCTACACCTCGATACCCACTTTCAACCCCACTCCCATCCACCTACGCCAGCCACCAAAACACATACTCACACTAATTAAACAACAAAACAACATAAAAAACTGCTGGTATAGGACTAAAGACCCAACATACAAACAGCCTCACCAGACAAATCACATCTCTAACGTCGCAGTGGAAAACCTCCCTCTGGCACAAACAATTACGCCGTACCCATTACGACCCCAAAAACTTCTGGAAACTAGTCAGAAGCCACAACACCAAATCAAAATCGTTGAAAATACAACGAGGCGATGAGCTTCTCACTCCCGCAGATCAGGCTACCATACTTGCTGACTATTACGTCGATAGAGACTCAGGACGTACCAACACCACATACAACCACAGTCCACAGACTGATATAACACAAGCTATATTCTCATCCTATAAAGAACTGACTGCAACCCTGAGAAATACGAAGGGAAACAAATCAACAGGAGAGGACAATATACCCTATGTCCTACTCAAACAACTCCCCAGGAAAGCCCATATGTTTCTCCTCAATATTTTCAACTCATGCACACGCCTGAGATACTACCCTACTCAGTGGAAACATGCTATAGTTGTTCCACTTCTCAAACCCAAAAAAACGAGGAGCGGCACCGGAAGACTACCGGCCCATCAGTCTCCTCAACCACGTCTCAAAAATATGAGAAACTTATTCTTATCCACATCCGAAAACACTGCGACACACATGACATCATCCCCCCGGAACAAACCGGGTTCTCTCGCGGCGTTGGCTGCTTTCATCACGTAGTAAAACTACAGTATGATACAGCTAAAAACCTCAACAAAAATCTTGCAACCGCAATGATCTCATTAGATTGCACACAGGCATTTGATTCTGTATCCCACTCCACCTTAATTGATCAACTCCGGCTTCAAAAAAAAACAAGTGACCCACCGTCTGTTCCACTCATCCAGTGAATCCTCCCTGAACGCCTTCTTCCACCTCCCAGGCCTGTTAACATCGAATTTAATGGTGTCCTCTCGCAGGATGAGAGCCAAAGGCATCTCTTCGGCCAATACGTGCACCGCCTCGTGCGACACGGTTCTGTATTTCTTGATGAACCCCAGGAGTGCCAATCTCTGGATGGTCACCAGCTTCTTCTTCTGCGTTTGTGTGAGATAACGACTCCAGGCAGGGGGTGCATACCTCAGGATGCCCAACACGACTGTGCTCTAGTAGTCGGGTACCTCAGGCCCCAGAATACATCCCCTCGACAATCCATTTAGGGAACAGGTCACCCTATCTCGGAGGTATCCGAGGTATGGATTGACGTCGTATCTCTTCTTGAATTTCACCCCAACGTATGTCACAACGTCACCGAGGTGGACCCGTTCTCCTCCTATGTTCAGGCTGATGGGGTGCAGCTTTCGCCTCTTACACCATTCCGCTACCATACTATCACATCTCTCCGTATCTTCGATCAGCTGTTCGCGGAAATTATAACCGCTAGATCGTCGACATAAGTCGTCCGTATAAATACCTCCGCCTCCAGTTCTCCCAATAATTGATCAAGCACTAGTTTTCACATGGCTGGCTCGAGGACGGAGCTCTGCGGACAGCCCCTCTCAATCTTTCTCTCAACCTCGCGCCTTGAGCCTCCTATCATTGAGATAGCTACTAACGAAGGAGTACAGATAGCTGGAGAACGAAAGGCCACCATACAGCACATAATAAAGCAGAGGATATGTCGAATAATATCATCAACACATACTTCTACGCCCTCTCCTCAGCGTCACTCCGCACTCGCATCAGCGCGTCCGCTGTCCCCTTTCCTCTTGTCGATCCAAGTAGTAGTGGGTGGTTCGCCGCTTGGAGGACTGGCCGTGATGATTTGGTGTTTCAGGATCTTACTGATAACAGGGAGGAGGCATATGGGTCGGTACGGCTTAGCCTCTTACTTATCCTTAGCTCCCTTTGTATATAAGTCGCAGCTCAGCGATCTTTCACAAAATCGGGAATTGCCCCCTGTCCAAGTATTGATTGAAAATACCGAGGAGCTCCTCCTCCTCGACATGGTGAACACTATTCTTCAAGATTGCTGCGTCGACACCATCAAGTCCTGGGTCTCATCCAGTCCTCTGTTTGTCGAACGCCATGCGAAGATCCCAAATGTTCCATGGCGGACACAAGTCCGTTCCCTGCGGATATTCGGTAGTAGGCCTTACCGTTCTATTCTCCTCTATCGCACGGGTCATCCCTAGGTTACGTGTAATCAACATATATTATCGCCGTCTCCTCCAGAGTGTTTGTCTGGTCACCTCCCACTCTCATAGCTGAGATCATCTGTGACGGCTTCACTTTGTCCAGTGCCACTCTGTACGGTATCCCTCAGGAATTCTTCATTGACTCTTCCACTATAAACTCGTCCCATGACTTTTTCTTCTGGTGTCGCAACCCATTTCGATATGCTCGATACATGCGCATACTCTCTTCTCGGAATACAGCCTTCGCTTCTTCCTCTCTGCACCCCAGGTATCTTTGCCTCACTCTATGGTACTTTCCCTTGAGCGCCATATTAGTGTCGGCGTCCAACACGGAACCGGGCGCGCCCTTGTTCTTCTGCGAGGGAGAGAGTTCTCCGCCCTCAAGATTGTTGGAGAACTCTGCCCAGTCTGCTGATTTGGTGACGAATTCCCAGTCAGACTCTTGGCGATTTTTTTCCTCTTCTTCTTAAGTGCTGAATGTTATTGTTGCGTCGATCGCAGGTTCCAGTCGACGATGCGTCTTGACATGGTTGGCGAAGCTAGCGTTAGATCTATCCAACTTTGCTCTCTCGCTCCTATGAAGCTAGGTCCAGAGGGTTCATTCATCACGATAAGTTGTCAACTTGCGAAGCCCTCTTCCACAATCCTACCTCTCACGTCTTTTCGCGCCGAATCCCAGGCCTTGCTTCTCTGTCAGAGCAAACTAGGACATTTCGATATAAGAACGTGAAAGGCTCCATGGCGGTGATACTGCCGTCGATATTTTCTCGAGGCGGCATCACTAGAGACCAGGATAAAGGAAATGTTGCCCCATCAGACATGCCGCTTGATCCGCGGTTGTATGCTGTTTCAGCTCTATTGCGTCGACTGAAGAGTTGAGGATGACAATGGCTGCCTTAGGGCAGTTCCTCTCTCCACTCCGCAAGGCCAACACTCTCGACGCTACGCCAATTTCAGCCACCAGGTTCTTGGGGCTCTCGGTTTCTGGAAAGTCATTAGGTCACATTACCGTGCGAGAGTCCTCAGCTCGTAAGCCACCACTCGCCTCCATGCCATGTTGACCTGCAGCGACCTCATTCTAGCCGTGACAGGTCCTCTTCGCCAGTTTTCTCATCTCATCGAGTTCTACTTCAGAGGGGAACTCTTTGTCGGGCGATATGCCCCTCTTTGCCACAACACCTGCGCGCCAGTGCGTTTTTACACTGGACTTTGGTGTAGCCTTATCGTTGACACTTGAGGCATAGAGGGGGACCAAGGTAGGCTCTGATATTCAGGCTCCACCATCCCCTCTAGATCTCATTAAGCGTCAGGATGCTGTTTCTCATAACCGGATGAGGCCCCACCACCCACGTCCTCTTCATGCCGTTTCTCTTCGGGTTAGAGAAGCAGGCCCTCATCCACTCCCGCTTTTCGTTATCTTCTTCGGATTTTCTGAGCGTCTTGCCTTGAATGGTTCTCCACAGAACTTCTTCCAGCTTCGCCGTCATCCGGTCTGAGGGGACCCTTCGTATCTCGAGGCGGGGTCTCCTCGTCCTGGCCGGCTGCTGTTGGATGGTAGGGTCTTTCTTCTTCCTCTTCTTTTTACCCACGATTGAACGAAAGCCTTCTTCTTCTTCTGACTCCTCCGTTTCGCCGGGAAAAATGTTCCCTGTACATAGCCATACATTTTCCTATTTTAGGCATTAGGGCTGGCCTGAAGTTCCAGTTTTCTCAGTTCAGTCCTGAGGGTCCAGCTTTTTGATCACCATCTCTTTCCATTCTATCTTCTATGGGAGTATCACCGTACATCCTCTCAAACCTGAAGCTTTTCCCCTCCGTAAGGAACCTGGCCGGCTTTCGTGTTTTCCCCATTTCCTTTTGATTTCTACTTCTGTGAGCAGAGATAGGCTTTTCGCCCGGGTTGTAGGCAATAGACTTGGCAAACTTAGCTTTCGGCTCACGTAACTAAGGTCTCTCCAAGTTCCTCCACCATCTCCAGCCTCCCCGACTTTCTTCGGGTAAGATTCTCGTACTTCTCCCTTTCGTCTCGAGCTCCCATTCGATCAAGACCCAAGCTGACGTCAGGGGTTCAGAGGCGACCCTCCGCTAGATACTATACTCCATGTAGGAAATCCTCATCCTTGAGTATTGCTCGCGCTATTGACTTCTGTGACATTCCCTCTTCCTTCCATCTCAACAAAAGAGACTAAGCCAGCTCTTTCTGGCTTTTCATTGTTTAATATCTCAATAACGTATTGGTCAGCAAGGTCTCAAGATAGTAAGGTTTCTCTCAACGATTTCTTAACGGGTTCGATGAAAGCCCATTTCCGGTGCTGAAATATTGACCTGATGTGTTTTGCTTCCTCCATGGCATCTTTTCTAAGGGCTGCTCATAGTCTTGGGAGGTTATGTCTGTTTACCAGATTTATCAAATGAGCCTACTCTCATCCTCCTAGTTCGATCTTGATAGGCCCCGTCAAGACCGGTGCCCAACTTGGACAAAATCGCTTCGGAACGATATAGAAACTCGCCTTATTCGGCCAATAGCCAGTTAGTCTCATTGGGGGAACGCAGCAAATCATAGCAGGACCATCTTCCCCACCACCAGGTTAACTAAGAGGAGGACTGTGCACCTGACATCTGGAGGTGACCTGTTGATGCCTGGGAAAAAGGCTGAAATCCTTGCTGAAAGCTATGTGGCAAGGGAAGGTACTCGGCTGGCAGCTGCTTCAAGACTTCCAGAAGGACCACTACCGTGCCCTAACAAGAAGCCATTTTTTCCACCTTTGGCCAGCTTGAGTTGGTACTACTCTGCACCAACGGAAACAAGGCGTCGGGACTGGAAACCTAACGGAGTACTATCGGACGATCAACCTCCTCTCGCCCATGAGCAATATTTTTTTTCTTGGTTTTTTCCCTTTCTGTTATTTTATTTAATGTGTTTATGAGGAAAATTTCAGTTCTCGAAATTCCGCAATCTCTGTCTTATTTTACGTTTATCTGATTTTTTTTTTTTTTTTTACATTCTTTATTAATGTATTCTTTATTAAACGGGTTGACAATTAAATGGATAAACATTTATGGTCAGACATGTATTTTACTGTATACATGGAGCATGTAGATAGATAGACAGATAGATAAAAGAACTTTATTCTGGGACTAGGTCCCTTAAGAATAATATGAAGGAACCAATAAAACAGTAACATAAATGTATAAGGAATGTACACATAAATAAATACACAACGCTCATGTCTTCTATCATATAGGGTCATATCATATCATCATGTCATGTCATAGTCATATACATCATATCTTATACATGTCAACACTCATATAGGGTTATTGTATGAGAGAAAGTGAGAAAAAAATATATATATGTGCAATTATAATTAGGCATAACTGTCTGTATGTATAATAACTTTAATAGTAAGAAATTGAGTTTGTTTTAATTCCAAAACATTTTTTAGTGTGTAAAGTAATCAACTTGAGGTTAGGAGAGAAAATTACATCGTATTCCTGAATTTACTTTTGACAAAAGAAACCTGAATAATATTAAAATTACCATATATATTAGAATTCCCACTGATATTTAAAAAAAATCATTTTTGAATAATGTTGAAATATGGCTACATTATATCCTGAAGAAACTTGACTTTAATAGTATTTGATAAAGCTTTAACATTTAAATATTTACTGAAATATAATATAAGATATTAAAAATTGATCATATACATTTTATGGAACTTTGAACGAAAGAAAGAGAACAAAGTTAACTGCTCAGTTATAAAATTTGTTAAATTAATTGCTCAGGGTATTCAAACTGCTGGTGGTATTTGTGCATAGTCAATAATTGGATTGTTGACTGCACTCAGAAAAGGACAGGCTTGACCGGTATTCTCAGACGACTATCATCTCCTTGCAGGTGATTTAGACCCATCAGTCTTCTTAAGACAACTGGAAATTAATTGTGAAAAATTAAAAGGGTGTTGTTTTTTTTCGTACGTTAAGTTGATCAGTCATTCTCAAAAAAGGACATACAGACCCTGACGTTCTGCTGGCTCTGAATGACCACGGATGTAGAACCATTTTTTTTTTTTTTTCCGGCTTAAGACTTCCATTGAAGTCCTATACTGCCCGATGTAGAACCATTAAAACTGTTGTTAACCAGTCATTGCGCCTTGGAAATCACGGCTTGTATGAATGCGAGGTTGGTGACATCTCCTTAATATTTGTGCTGACTCATAAATGTATGAAAACACCTTGATGTTTAACGCACCCGGTACAGATTCTGACAGCGTACTAAATTTTCTTTCAACATATAGTTATAAGGGATGACATAGAGGGCTTAGTCGGATTCGAAACTGTGACAGAGAATCTTCTTGTCTCTACCCTGTCCTAAAGAAAATGAATACCTGCCAATACTCACGGTGGGTGGAATGCTAGCATTATTTTCTTTGAAAAATATTCTTCACGTCGAAAATCAGGTTACAACCAGTTCGCTAGACTTCTATCTTTTACGAAAACAAAATATCAATCTTTTCCCTAAGCAATTTTCACACAGCGTTTAGAGCCTGTTTCGAAGTTCAAAAAATTCAATTTTTTTTCAAATCTCGTTTGTTTCGAATTTTCAAGTTCCGAAATTAAATTACTTAGCGATCCTCCTTCAGCGGGGTCCTCGCCGCGCCGCTTAAACTCTGAAGAGAGGTACCAAAGTTTAAAGCTATGTCGCCTAAAGTTTTGGCCTACTTGACATGCATAGTTAATCGTGGGCCAACTTCGCTGTGGTATATACGTAGTAACAGAGTAAGCCGCCATTGGGGAAATAAGTTAAGTAATAGACCGAATATGTTCCTATTTTTCTTATTTCTTTTCACTGATATCCTATAAAATTACAATTTTCATTTCAGTTCTCTATTCTTTCGATTTCTTTTTGCTTTCAGGATGGTTATAACTGATGTTTTATTAACAAAATCATAGCCCCTCATGCTTCCAATTTCACATTAAATATATTTTTTATTGTTTTTAATTTTCAAATATTCACTCATATAATAATCACTCGGCCTCAATAAGTAGACCGGTTCTGTGCGTTATGAATGGCATAATTTTCGCAAAATGAAGGAATATATATGATGATATTCCACCGGCAATAAGCTACCTAAGCCAGATTGGTCTATAAGTCTATATGTATGAACATCAATGCTCCTCCGTGATGGCAGATAATGTGTACAAATTTTGTGTACAATAAAAAATATCATCATATTCTTCAACTTCACGTAAACCCTTCACATAAAATTTTAAAATGCGAAACTCGCTTGAAAATAGAGCGTAGAATATTTGGACTGACAAGGGAAAAGTCAACAGTAAAAATTATCAGGCTGCTCAACGCCGAATTGGACGGTCTTCTCCTGGTAAATATAAATGAGATTATATGATAGTGCAAGAGAAATGGGCGTGTAAGGTAGTCGGGATGTACAATGATCGAATAACTAATCAGTTCTACACCACAATTAAAGGTGATCCTGCACGATCAGTTTTTCGCCTATTCGAACCGTCGGTTTATATGATGGAAAACAGTGAGAGAAAAACAATCGGTTTGGTTCACAGTACGATACTCCCCTACACAATCGTTTTTTTCATCCATCCGAACCTTCCATCCACTCTTTTTAATTTATATCATTAATTTATTTTATTTTTAATTTATATAAAATAGAAATAATTTCATAAAATCCTAATTATTACTGATTTAAAGTTCCATCCCGATCAATGTTCATATGCTCAGGAAAGTAAATAATAATTAATACTAAAAAAAAATTATTGTTCGAAATTGGCATAGTTGACAGGTCCTCATTGAAGGAGGAATTCACCCCACCAAAATATATGTATATATATTTTTAGCTTATATCTGAAATGTATTAATTGATACTTTATGGATTGGGTTTGGTGAGAACAATATTGAGTCAATTTTGATAGAATTTTATCAAAATTGGATCTGTAATGTACGAAACGGAAGAGAAACCAACGTGTCAGAACGATGCAGTTTTAACGACATCATTCCAACTCGAAGGAATTTTTCTGTCTTCGTCAGGTCTCTTGGAACACCAGAAAAACCGACGGTTTTCATCTCTTCACGATCGTTTTTTTTTTTCTTCAGTTTTGAACGACGTATCGAACCGTCATTTGAAACCAATAAAAAAAAAACGATTATAAGGGTCCCCTTAAGCATATTTGAGGTCAACCAAAATGTAGATGGGAGGACTGTGTTGGATCCGATCCTAATTTGGGTTTTTCATCTTCATTAGAGAGAGGTATGGAAGTAAAGACTGTTAGTATTATCGCCATCGAACCGCCGGGTTTCCTAAGTCTTTCTGTATTATTATTTAACAAAGTGATGGACTGATGACGTTGATTATTAAGGCTGCTACACAAATTCAATTAATCATACTATTTTTGATATTAATTATAATAATGAATACATCTATCCATCATTTTACTTGCTTTAAACATAACACTATACTATCACTGATGCATATTATGAAACTCATTCAAACTTACTAATTATACTTTTAATAATAAAAGTTTTCTTGATTATAAAAAAATAATAGTGACATTTTACTAGGACAATAGAATTCATTAAACATAATGCTTTCGGAACATTAAAAAATTCCTCCTTTTTCATCTGCCCTTTAATGTCTTTTGTCGTTCTATTTTTTATGGCATTTTAACTACGGATTATAAAAAACGTTTTATGCACTTTATATGAAACTATACTTTTATAATAAGATATACTTTATATGATATACTTTATGGGAAACTATACATTTATAAAACGATATACCGCTCTGGTTTCATGTTTTTAATTAATTTTTGAATACCTAAACTAAATAGAAATAGTTATTGAGAGAGGGGATGACGTTTAGTCTCTTTTTTTGTGAATTAAGAGAAATATTACATACAGCCTTTGGCACTGAATTA
The DNA here is from genome assembly GCA_948150685.1 of Rhaphigaster nebulosa. Lineage (NCBI taxonomy): Eukaryota > Metazoa > Arthropoda > Insecta > Hemiptera > Pentatomidae > Rhaphigaster > Rhaphigaster nebulosa. Next base: position 108,585,821 of record OX411308.1, on the reverse strand, counting down.
AAATCCACGCCAGCCGTCTTTGGCCTGTCCTCAATCAGACTACGGTTAATAATAAAATAATTACGAAATTTGTTACGTTAAAATTTCGTTATACTTATTATTTTATTTTTTTTTTTTTAATTTTAATTATTAATACCACTTTTGAGAGACTTAGTGAGGGCGTAATATTAGAAATAGTTTTAAGTTACGTGATAAATTTAATTACGATCCCAAAACAGCTGTGCGATATGCAGAGATGAGAGAGATCTCGCCAGCTGGGAGGAGACAAGTGACGAGAGAAGTCGGAACTTTGATCGAAATGCACGAGGTGCGGGATTTGTTTTTCTGTCCTGTATGGTTTAACGAGTTTTTTTGTTGTGTGCGTCCAAGGCGTTAGAACTTCGCGTCATACGAAAGTTTATAGCGAATTTCTCGAGAAGGAGACGAAAAAAAGGACGTCACCGGAGAACAAGAAGAACCGAGAAAATGGGACTGGCTGCCCCATCTAATTCTTCGGATTTGTAATTTTATTTCTTTTGTTATTATTATAATTTTATACATTAAACTAAGGATAGTAATTTTGTTTTTGTTTGAGTCCGGCTGGAATAGTTTCTTTTGTTTGTTTTAAATGTTTTTATTTTTTTTTTGGTTACTAAAAGTTTATTTATATTTTTTTTTCAAACAAGTTGTTTTATGTCATTTATTATATTATCCTGGTATTATTACATTTTACCATAGGAAATTTAGGAATGTCCATGTGAACTACGTCTCTCAAAGTGTTTAGTGCTTATATCAATATAGAGTCACACTGAGGCCCTGAGTTCGAAGCTACCTCCGGCAGGTATCTTTTTTTTTGTTAATGATTAAATTATTTTTTTTTACCATTATTTTTTAAGTGACTTAAGGATCTTTTTAAGAATTTTTAATTAAATTATTTTGTTGAGCAAGACGATTAAATAATTATTTTTTTTTTGTTAAATTTATTTTATCATTGTTTTAATTTATTTATATTGGTATATGTTTCCTTGGTTTTTTCTTATAATTTTTTCTTTTAGGGTTTCACTATTTTCCTTAAAATAGTGTGGCGTCCGAACTTTATTTTTTTTTTAGACAGGAGATATAATTGTATTTTATTTTTGATGGTTTGGTGAGTAGAAGGGTTGTGTATTAATTTTTTTTTTTGAACCTTGGCGTCGCGACTGGGTTATCGGCACAATATTGCCCACTCCCGTCGGGGGACGGAGTGTGGTAGCAAATTAAACGAAAAGTTTATTTAGACTTAGAACTTTTAATTTATCCTAAATCGATTCAAATGACTAATGTAGATCTTGAAATAGTTGCTAGTATAATTACAAGAAAAAAAAAATATTTTTTTTCTCGATTATATACAAACTATCACAGGTCGCAGTATCTTGAACTTACTTATCTTCGACCAAAGAGTGATTTGAGACCTACATGTCAGAGGAAAACGAAAGAATCTAAACAAACGACCTTAACTATTTTACTCACCTTTTTTCCAAATCTTCAAAACTGAAAATTATGTAGAAACTAAATATACAAACAAATATGGATATCTCACTGATATATGGTTTAACAAAAACATTCGCGATTTCAATATCGGTTCAATTATTAAGGCTATTAAATAACAGAAGCTCCTTGGTACTGAATAACAAAACTGTAGATACTGACTTATACTGACATTACCAACTAACAGTAGACCAACATTTACGGACTCTATCTCCATTTTCATCTGGAATTACAAGAACATATCATAATACTTTTATGAGATATGTCTAGTTGCTGGCATGCCAATCAATACAAGGAGCTAGAGATCTGATGAGAGATCTGCTTCCGTAAACTATGGTTCTCGAATAAAGTCCGGGAAGAGGTGCTGTACTTACTCATGCCTCTAATGCCATAGCGATCTCTTGATCAAATTTTTGGATTGTTCGTATTCTTGTGACAGAAATGAATTAAAATAAAAAATAAAAACCAATCTTCTACATTGCTTATCCAGGATTGACCTCTTCCTTAATAGGCAAATTAGGTAATAGAAGAAAAGATCTTTCACAGTTCAACTAAACATATCGTTTTCTGCAGTCATTAAGCTTATGTAATCTCTTTAAACACATGCTTTGTAGATAGTGGAAACAGAAATTGCAGATTAATTAAAATTTCTTTTATAATAAATTTGGTAGAATTATTTTCTCAAGTAGTTTATTTAAATTCAAATAAAAAGTACCGTTCCGTCGCTAACATAAACTAACGAATAACCTAAGAATGATTCAAAGAAGGTAACAGCGTATCATCAGATCCTCAAACAAAATCCCTTTTAATAAAAGGAAGAGTTAATGCGTGTAATTGGTGTCGGTATCAGATAACTCGCTCTCTGTAATTCGCTGTCTTTGAAGGTATAATTACCTTTTCACATGTCCTCCTCTAACCTCGTTATGAAACCTTATACGGGTACCACTATCGTGTCCAAATGGTTCATGTCTGCAACTTCGACCTTTTTCGATTATTCATAAGCTTTCTTCATTATTGATTTCGGTCATATAAAAAAAATAATAATCCATCGATGAAAAAATAATCTCTGACCAAATATTGATGAAAGTTTCGCCAAGAAATAATCATGATTACGTGGTCTATTAATATTATTATAACACAATATTTCTCTCCTTAACTGTCATCATTCTATTGCTTTTCCCTATTTAATCATTTGCAAAGCTATTTGACCATTTCAATCTTGGTCTGCCCACCACACCGGTTTTGTCATTAGCACCCTAGACATCGGATACGTATTCTGATGATAATACCTGTCCTTCGAAATCGATTTAATTTTATCTCTTGTGATTTCTACATCAGTGAACAATATTTTAATGTAAACAATATAAATAATGTGGAAAAAGAATTACAAATTTAATATGTAAAAAATAGGTATTCTCAAAAAATGGTTTGAACAAGGTTCAGAATGATCCTTGAGCGATTTTTCAAAACGCTTTTTGTTCGCAAAGAGTAGCTCTATAACTGTCGTTATTTGTGAGAAAAAAAAAAACGGTTTTCGGTTATTCCGGCTATTTTACCTTCAATAATAACCGGTCGGTTTTAACCTATGCAAACAATCGGTTTTCGGAAAAAAACGGTTATTTTAAATTAAATAATTTCACTCTTGGAATTGTTACAAATAACTGGTCATTAGTAAAACCTTTAATTCAAGTAAATTACACAATGATCTTCGAGAAATAACCCCAAAACGTCCACATAAGTAAATAAATAGCTAAACCACTGAAAAAAACTGATTATGATACCTTTTTTTTTCCTAATCCCTCAAACAAAAAATAAGATTAATAAAATAAATAATTGAAAAAATCATTAAACTTTATGTACTTTACCTTTTCCCACCTGTTGGTACTGGAAGGTCTGTTGACTATTTACAAATGTAAATATTTCCCGATGGAGGAATCTTCTTATTATTTAGAGGTGAGGGTCCTCTTCGTGTTGTCTAGTAAAAGAAATCAAATAAAATAACCTACTAATAAAATAAAATATATATGATTAATAATAATAATATTTACAGGGTTATATTTAGAAGGATGTATATGAGAGAGCGGGACTGGGATGGGACCTGGGAGTTGGTAGGACGGGGAGATGGGAGAGGATATATAGGATGGGGGTGCTTTAGAAGAGGATTAAAGGATGGTATTGACAGGGTTGAGTGGTCCCTTTCGGCCCTGCCATCTGGCAGAAAGTGGCGATGGGGTGATAAAGCGGAATAGAGTGTTAAATGAGGCAGGGAGGTTGTCGAAGAACTTTACGTGTCTTCTTGTGATGTGCTGTTGAACAGTGTCGAGTTGTAGTTCTTTGTGAATGTGTATCATGTTTCGTCTTTCGAGTGACGTTCGATTGGTGATTTTTTGTAGGACGCTGTTTCGGAATGTTTGGAGTACTGAGGGGTATAGGTAGAGCAGGAGGGGAACACCGCAAAGCAGTGTAGGCCTGAGGCAACTACATAAAATGTCCGGCCACTGATGTAGGAGCCAATAATGTCGACCAGTGGGTCCGGGAATTGGTGAAGCCGGAGTTGATCAATTAGGGTGGAATTCGATACAAAATCAAATGCCTGTATGCAATCTAATGAAATCATTGCGGTAGCAAGATTTTATTGAGGTTTTTTTGTTTAACTTTATTGAGGTTTTTAGCTGTATCATACTGTTTTGCTACATGATGATAGCAGCTAACGCCGCGAGAGAACGCGGTTTGTTCCGGGGGGATGATGTCATGAGTGTCGCAGTGTTTTCGGACATGTATGAAGATTAGTTTCTCATATATTTTTGAGACGTGGTTGAGGAGACTAATGGGCCGGCATTCTTCCGGTAACGCTCCTCGTTTTTTGGGTTTTAGAAGTGGAACAACTATAGCATGTTTCCACTCGGTAGGGTAATATCTAAGGCGTGAGCATGGGGCTTTTCTGGGGAATTGTTTGAGTAGGACATCTGGTATGTTGTCCTCTCCTCTTGATTTGTTTCCCCTCGTTTTTCTCAGAGTTGCAGTCAGTTATTTATAGGAGGAAAATACGTTTTGTGTCATATCAGTCTGTGGACTGTAGTGGTAAGTGGTACTGGTAAGTGCTGAGTCTCTATCGACGTAATAGTCAGCAAGTATGGTCGCCTAATCTGCGGGAGTGAGAAGCTCATCGCCTCGTTGTATTTTTACCGATTTTGATTTGGTGTTGTGGCTTCTGACTAGTTTCCAGAAGTTTTTGGGGTCGTTATGGGTACGGCGTAATTGTTCGTGCCAGAGGGATGTTTTCCACAGCGACATTAGGGATGTGATTTGTCTGGTGAGCTGTTTATGATAGGTCTGTATGTTAGGTCTTTAGTCCTATACCAGCAGTTTTCTATGTTGTTGCGTTATTTGATTAGTGTGACTATGTGTTTTGGTGGCTGGCGTAGGTGGGTGGGAGTGGGGTTGAATGTGGGTATCGAGTTGTAGGCGGCTTCGTGTATGATGTTTTGGAAAGTGTTTATGGCATTGTTTATGTCTTGGGTGTTTGTGAGTGGTTGGGTGTGTTAGTGTAGACTGTGTTCTTGTATTGTTTCCAATCTTCATGTTTGAAATTGTATTTGTATTCGGTTGGTGGGATTCTTGTTGGGTCACGGCCGAGGTGATATAAGACGGGGATGTGATCATTATCGCTGAATTCTATTGTTGTGCAATTTGTGAATCTGTGTGATTGTTGTGTGAGTAGTAGATCAAGTGTAGATGTGTACGCTGGGTTTGAGTGATGTCTGAATGTGTAGGCGTTGGGTTGGGGTATATAACCGTGTATTAGAATTTGAAGTATGTTGTTTTTTTTACGAAATTTATTTTCAATCGTTTTTTTTCTTCGGTTTTAGGATTAAAAAAAACAACTGATTATAACCCATAGAGTGAAAAACCCAATAAAAATCGGCTATTCGATACAATAAGCAACCTCTTTTTGACATCTAAAACCCTATTATCCTGAAATATATGGGAAATTTCTTCTTCTTCTTCGTTTTCTTCCTCCCTGTGCCATTTCTGGCGCTGCTAAGCGTCACGGTCCTTACACAGCTGCTTCATTTGTTGGAGTGTGTTTTCCTTTTTTCCTCCAATCCTCTGGATATACTCCTGGTACAAAATCCTAGGCCTTTCGCGTGGTCTCTTGCCGGTGGGTCGAGCTTCCATCACTTTTCTGGGTTCTCGGTCCTCACTCATTCGACAAACATGACCACTTAAGCTGTCGTTTCTCTAGGGTGGCTTTAGTGCTGGAATTTTAAGCTCCTCCCTAATGCTTTCGTTTCTTACGTGGTATCTTCTAATTTTTCCTGCAATCCTACGTAAGTACTTTGTTTCGGATGCAGTTATTCGGCTAATCTGCTGGTCGAGCATAACCCAGCTCTCGCTTCCGAAGGTAAGATATTTGCCATCTCCCAATCTATTCTGCCCTGGCTGTTTATATTGGTTCCCAAGTAGTCAAATTTGTCAACTACTTCGAGAACTTCGGCGTTACAATACCCCTCCACTGCCTCCTCCTCATCTCGGGAAAGGGTATCTTACTCTTCGAGGCATTGATGGTCATTCCTTTTCTTTTCAGTTCCTCCTGCCACTCCAGTAAAGCTTGCTGTAGTATCTCCTTTGTATCCCTTACGAGGACAATAACATCTGCATACAAGAGAGACTGGCTGATTGTTGGTAAATTGTATATTCCACATTCCGATGGCTGTTCGGGCTGTCCGCCTTTTACAAATTTTATGGATGTCATCCATAAATATAGTAAATAACAGTGGACTTAGTGTATTCCCTTTTTTGACATCTCTATCAATATGAAAAGGGGCATACTCTGTTCCGTTGATTATCACGACTCCTTTTGAATTATTGTATACAGACTGTATAGCTGCGATGTGATCCCTAGGAAATTTTTATCTGCAAGAGCGTTCCATATCTCCTGACGCGGGACAAAGTCGAAGGCAGCCTTAAGGTCTAGGACAGCTATGTACGTGCTTCTGTCTCTGTCCCATTATTTTTCTAATTGCTTTCGTAGGACGAAGATATGGTTTTGGGTCTTCCTCCTCCAGCTGCTCCTCCACAATCCGTCGTAGCCTTTTCTCCAGAATGTATGTGTACATTTTATAGGCCATAGGCAAGAGACTTATAGTTAGCACACTCTGTTTGGCTGCCTTTTTTGTAGATTGGGATTATAACACTGTATTCCCAATCTTTCGGAATTTTCTTCGTGTCCCAAACATTCTGAAATAGCCCTTGTAGCGCTTTAATGAGCTGATGGCCGCCATACTTTATGAACTCGGGGGCAATATTGTCTCTGTCTGCAGCCTTGCCTGTTTTCATTTGCTCAAGAACCAGTTCTATTTCCTCTTCATGAATGGCTTCTTCACTGACATCATAGAGCGTCTGTTTCTTTCGCTCCCTAGTTTTTAATTCATTAGCGAAGAGATCTAGATAGTGTCTTCGCCATCTATCTAAGATTTTACTTGTCTCTGTCAACAGTTTGCCATTAATTTCTTTTACGTTTCTCACTGATTTTGCTCTTTTTCCCTTCAAGAATTTCACAGCTCGTCAAAACTTTTTGATATTTTCCCTGTGGTTTTGATCCAGACTTTTTCCGAATTCTTCCCAGAATATCCTTTTATCTACTTTAACTGCTTCTTTTGCCTCATTTCTTGCTACCAAGCGTCTCATTCTGTTGCTAGGACTTTTAATTTTATATCATTGTTTCACTTACCTTTTTTTTGTAAATTTCTGTAGCCCGCAGATCTCCTTCGCAGTCCCTAAAATAAAATTTTTGAGAGCGTTCCATGATATGTGAAATTTAATACCTCAAAAACGCATTTTAAAATCGGGCTTTTCTTGCTACGGCTCCTCGGTTGTGCAAGCACGGTGTGTAACATGCCGCGAAAAGTTATTTCTTTATTTTTCCCAAACAAAAATATTTCTCATCTTCAATGTTTAATAACCACTTTTCGCCACGTTCATGAACTTTTTTCACCTCGTTGTGATAGTTAATTTTATACCAATTATTTCTAAAAATATCTACAATTTTTTTCTACTATTTTTCTCCTAATTATCATGTTGCGAAAGTGCATTTAGGATTTATTTCAAAAATGACTATTGTGTTGCTATTGGAAACGGACTATGCGGCTGCCGGTGCATCATTAAACCATGATTCCAGAATCTCAAGGATCATTATATTATTATTGAATCATGGTTGCACTTAGCCAGTTTGTCAATTTATTAACTTATGCGTAATTTAGCCTACTTAAAATTAATATGATCTTAAAATAAAATAATTTCGTTACAAAACTGTTTCAAAGTATTTATTATACCCAAACATTACTAAATGTTCACTACATATCGAGTGGGTCTGACAAAAATTTAAAAAGATCTATGTACGCTAGAGCACCAATATATGAGTCACAACGTATATTAATAAATGGAATAAGTGTAAACCATGTTTAAAAATTTAACGATTGCTTACATTATATTTCATCAATTTAAATAAACAATGTTCAAAGAAAAATCTATTAAAGATGAAAAACATATTATTTCAGAGATAGATTGTCCAAAAGTGAAATGATGGAATTAATAATTAAGAGATCTCTTATAAGAAAGTTAATTATGTTCTAGACAGGATATCAGTGAAGAAAATTAAGATATAATAACCGATCAGCTTTGAAATAATGTGTGCGATATGCGTGAAGCCCTTTTCAATTGCACGGTTCGGTTGGCGTGTATTAACGTGAAGCAATTAATTTTATAAATGAGCTGATAGAATATAATGAAACACAGACCGAAAAACAAGTTTCTCACTATAGGATCCTTAACCTTATAACAAAACATCTTTTCTAGCACTAGAAAATCGGAGAATTCTGCCGAGTGTAATTGTTTGTGTTTTTTTCAACTAATGAGACTTAAAATTTAGATTTTGTAAAAATTTAGTAATTATACTACTAATATAATAAAATTTTAACTTCGATATTAATTTAAAATTTTAATTTGTTTGTATCAGGCCCAGTGGCGTGCCAATGTGGGGGCGAGGAGGGCAGTTCGTCCCGAGCACCATAGGAACGATGACACTAAAGTGGGGAATAAAAAAAAAATTTATATCGGTCATAATTTTTGTGTATAACTTCTTATGATCTTGATAAAATCTAATAATGTATAATTTTACGTTGTAGGCTACTCTTATTTGTAATGCATATAGCATTTTGTAATGTAAAAGTTAAAAGAATTTATAATTTTAAAAAAAGTTAAGATTTAATGCAAAAATATTATTTTTCTATAGATTCACTGTTATCAGATGTTTAAAAAAAAATTTATTACAATTTTCAGTTTGGGCTGGGGGCTTAAATAAAGTGAAAAGAGGGCGTAAGAGAAGTGGATCATCCCGGGCGCACTAAGACCTTAGCATTGCTCAGGCCAGTTGGTACATAAATACCTAGTTAAAATGTTGGTTAATAGAAAAATATTGTACCAAGCAGAACTTTAATTTTATTACATTTATTATACTCCTCACAAAATACTCAAAGTTAATTTAGATGTTACTAATCGCATTTATTATTAATTATTCACAATTTTTTGGGTTTTATTGCAGGATATGCTTTACGTTAAGCCTGGATGTTGACTGTTAGAGGTAAGTTAGTATATTTATATTTATTTATCATTATATTTTTGGTAATATTTTAGCATAAATTGTTAACGCCCTTAAATATAGCAGATTGTATTACTTGAAAATAAAATAATTTAAAATAAATCTATTGTATTACTGGTTTGTGTTTATTTACATTTACACCAAATATTGATTTTTCTGTAACATCAGATAGCACCAATGCGTATCTATGAAGTTATCTTAATATTATTAGTGCAGGTACACATTTTTTTAAAAAATAAACCTGTGAACATGTCAAAAGCGGGCATATTCATGATTTCGGACATCTACTAAACGATTGCTCGTCTGTTTCATAGGCGACTACTTAAATAGATACTACTAGTAAGTGTTCTACTTAATCACGGAAATAGATCATTGGCAGAGAAACATTTAATTCAAACTTTTAAAACATACTTAATAATTAACTAGACAGACTAAACTTTATTTTTAAAGTTTTGACGTAGTTTTGAAGTATTCTTTTCGTTTTGACGTTTCTCTCTTCAAAATTATATTTGTTGTTTCATTATATTCAAGTCCTCATCCGTTTCCTTTAATATGTGGGCTTATTCTTTAATTATAGGCTTTAATTTTTATTTTGTTTTTACTTCCTTGTACTAAGTAAAGGAAGTATTGTAATCGCGAAAATTTTCTATTTCCATATTTCAACGGAAATATCCATTTTGACCATCCCTGAATCCATTTTGACTAGTTTCGTCGTGGCGTCTGTACGTACGTTCGTATTTCGCATAACTAAAAAACGGTTAGCCGTAGAAAGTTGAAATTTTGTATTTAGGATTGTTGTAAAATCTAGTTGTGAGCCTCCCTTTTTGGTCACTGCTTAATCACCGGAAGTGGTACTTTACTTGAAGGTCATAATTTATTTCCATCAAAAATTATATTAAAATACTTTGCAAAACTTCAAATTCGGTATTTATACCTTATATATTGATTTAAATAACATACTAGATGTTGGTCTAAATTGGAAAACCGGAAGCGGTACTTTACTTGAAGGTCATATTAGACTTTCATCAAAAATTATATTAAAATATATTGTAAAACATCTCAAGTTTGGTAAATAAGACTTTTATATCGATATGAATGTATTTGCTATATTTTGGTTAAAATTGGTGAGCCGAAAACGGTACTTTACTTGAAGGTCATAATAAGCTTACATCAAAAATTACATTTAAATAAAATACATAAAACTTATGTTTCGGTAATAAAGGTTACAATAGCAATTTGGTTTCCAATCCAATTAATAAAAAAAAATCCAATTTTTATTACTTGTTTTAAGTGTAATAAAATTTAGTGTAAAATACTGGTTTTCCTCCCTATTTGTGTGTGTGTGTGTGTATGTCAATAGACGGATGTCAAGACGCCGAGTGTCGTTTTTGAGATACTGCGATCTTCGGAAACTAGTAACCAAATTCAGGACACCTTTTAAGCCACCGATTTATAGTTTAATAGGCGTACAAGGAAGTCATGTGTTGTCCACATTAGATATTTTTTTGTGGCGATTATGAAGATTTATTATTGAAAATAACTAACCGAAAAAACAGGAACACCTCTATTTAACTTTAATTATAATTGTATATATTTGATAATCCTACATATTTTACGTACGTACCTACATGGATTTTAAGAATCTAGAAACGTAAAACCTCATTTTTGTGGGAGTTTACATTTTTAGTTTTTGTCAATTACAAAGGTTCATTATTGAAAATACTTAACCAAAAGAAGCAGGAATATCTGGATTTAACATAATTATAATTATTTATGTATATTTTATGTGCCTAAATGATAAAATATAGCTGTTTCTTTTAATTATCAATTTATTTAAAGGAATAAAAGAATGCGGTCAGGAAGATAAGGATTAAATTTTATTATTTTATTCTTATTGTCTAATTCGTAATGTTTATATATCTATATATATATATATATATATATATATATATATATATATATATATATATATATATATATATATAAGTAACCTGTAAGCCTCTTCTAATTTAGAAGGTAATGTTTCAACCGTCAGCAGTGAACAGTACGTGCTGGGAAATTAAGGGGTGGGACTTAATCCAGGTATGGCTCTAACATTACTGTGATTACAATGTCTCCCAATGGAATCATAGAGGCTACGAAAAATTGCCAGTAATAAACAATTACTTTACGATTCCGTTAGAAGCATTACATTGACAATCATTTAAAATTTTATTTGTAATATATAAAGAATAGTTTAATTACTTTTAAAAAATTCAACCAATATCAGTTGAATTTTAGTTTTCTTTTTGAATCGTGATAAGAGACATTTTACGATGTTCATAATTATACAATTTTTAATTGTAAATCGTAAATATCGAGGTGCTATTTTTCCTGGAAGTTGATAGATTCTGTTAATTCTTAAATTCGACATTCCTGGCATTTTGAAAATACATCACATCTCAATAAAAACCCATAATACCGACAATGAACATTTTCCAACAAAAACTTAAATTCGGTAATTATCTATTACATGTTCAGTCTCTGGAGGATCAAATTATTTGAATTATAGACCGAATATCACCTATTTGTTGGATTTTTTTTTTCAGTCAGTAAAATGAATAATAAATAAATAATAAATTAGCAAATGAGTTTATGTTGCACAAAATTTAAAATTACTCTATGCTTGGTCGAAACGTCAACTAACTAGCTATGCCTAGCAATGAGTTACAAATTTTTAGTTTAAACTTAGTGACTTATTCAAATATATCTTTTTCTTCAAGTATTAAGTAGGTTTGTCCATTATAGGTCTCAATAATTATAAAGAATTTTTCGTAATACATATAATTATTTTATGTTTGATAATTATATTAGTTAATTTACCATTGTTTTGTGGTTAAAACGCTGTAACAGACGTGCACCGTTAAACCCTTGTTGATTTTGTATAGGATTTGTTCGAAATTGGGCTGTAGTTGTGGTTGTTTCATTTAAGGTTATTTATTATAGTATTATTGTTATATAAGCTGTTGGTCATTGATAGAGATTGTTTTATTGCCATGTGTGCGGCAACTCTCCGAAAAGTGTTAATGAAACAGTAAGAAAAACTTGCAACATTTATCATTAATTATCAATAACATTATTAAATGTCTTTCGGAATCATTATACTGACAAGTTGAGGATCCCACATATGTCTCCTAGATTTTGATGAAACTTTTTTAGGTGAATCTGGACCTTAAAATAGTGGACAGTGTGAAATATTAGGGACCAACGCCCACAGAAGCCCGGAAAAAAAAACAGGAAATTTTCACATGTAAAATACATTTTATTTTATATCTCTGGTTCTAATGAAGGTAGAAGAATGGGTTTAGTGACAAAATTTTCCTATTGCTAAGCGAAATAATAAAAAAAAATGAAAGGCATCAAAATATTAAAGTATTATGATTGGTAAGACTACTGAAAACATGAAAAACGCCCTCATAATAGTAATTGTTGGGGGAAAAAACGCTGGTTTTCTCAATAACCGGAATCAGATTTGGATTCCTCATCTCAAAAACAGTTTATTTTTAATTTTTATAAAAATCAAAAACTAAAAGTTTTTTGCCAAAAAAACATCCAAGGGGGTCCCATTAAAGTTTTTCAAAATAGTTTTACATATTTCTCCTGCTTCACATGTGCAGTGATTTTAACCAACATCTATTATATATTTCATATTGATATACATACAAATGCATTACACTGGGTATACACGATCATATTACGTTATTTTTAATTTGATAAATTACATATGTTTAGTTCTTAAAAAAAGATGCGATAATACGCTTGATATTGTATAATAATATGATAAACATATTAAATAAAAATAAAATATCTGATGTGGACAACACATGACTTTCATGTACGCCTATTAAGCTATAAATCGGTGGCTCAAAAAGTGATCCTGAATTTAGTTACTAGTTTCCGAAGATTGCAGTATCTCAAAAACGACACTCGGCATCTTGAAATCCGTCTTTTGACACACAAACACAAATGCGGAGGAAAACCAGTTTTCCTCTCAACACTCAATTTTAACACTTAAAACAAGTAATAAAAATGTTTAATTGGATTGGAAACCAAATCGCGATTGTAACTTTTATTACCGAAACATATGATTTATGTATTTAATTTCAATATAATTTTTGATGTAAGCTTATTATGACCTTCAAGTAAAGTACCCTTTTCGGCTCACCAATTTTAACCAAAATATAGCAAATACATTCATATCGATATGAAAGTCTTATTTACCAAATTTGAGATGTTTTACAATATATTTTAATATAATTTTTGATGAAAATTTATTATGACCTTCAAGTAAAGTACCGCTTCCGTTTTGTCAATTTATATCAAAATCTAGTATGTTATTGAAATCAATATATAAATCATAAATACTAAACATGAGCAGTTTTGCGTTATATTTTAATATGATTTTGGATGGAAATCTATTATGACCTTCAATTTTAGTACTACTTCCGGTGATCATGTAGTGACCAGAACCCTTTCTGCCTAGGTTCACAACTAGATTTTACTGTAATTCCAAATTCAAAATTTTAACTTTCTACTGCTGACCATTTTTTATTTAAGCGAGATACGCACTAACGTACGAAGGAACGTACAGATGTCACGACGAGACTAGTCAAATGGATATTTCCGTTTAAATCTAAAACCCAAAAATTTTTAGATTGTTGCTTCAATGTACTATAGAAACATATAATTCATATATTCTTTAATAAAATAATACAATTTTAAATATTATACTATTACATATGTGTATTTATTTATTATTTTATTTTTGGCCCAATGACTTGTTCATTTGATAAACTGCACAACAGCCTATACCAAATAAAAACTTGAAACGGAATCTTTGATATGGTTGTTGTTATAAATAAATTTAATAAAATTTGAGATTTTCCGTTAGCATACATAATCCTTGAGAATTTTTTTATTAAATTTGCTAATGGGGGTTACTTGGTTTCATTTTTATTTTAGTGATTTTTATTCCATTCATCACTATGTGTTGAAAACTTTTCATTTGTTTTTTTATATCCGAGGCTTAATTTTTAACCATATAATAGATTATTGAAAGCAACAAGGCTTACGAAGGCCCGATGAATAGGCTGTTAATCTCACTGCGAATTTCCACTTTGTTCCACAAAATCCAATCTCTCCCATCATTACCGGAAAAAAGGGGGAAAGAAAACTCCTCGAGAGAATAATTAGAAGAAGAAAATTTTCTTTTAATGCCAATAATTGTGTCCCGAGACGGATAATTGAATTCGATATGAGGTCTTTGATGAGAGAAAGCAATCATTAGACATCCCATCTAGACAATTAGAGTGTCTTATAATATCCTTTATCATCGGGAGCACTTCAAAAGTTCAATTTATTACACTCTCTTGAGAAGTGCTCCCTTATTTTGTCACTTTTCTTATACCGTAATTGAAGGAAGAAACATATCTTTTAAATTTCTAATAATAACTGACGATAATTATAATAACTGTTTGGTGAATTTATGCTGATGTATATTATTAATTAATTAGAATTAAAGAGAATAAAAGAGTGCATGTTCCTTAAGAATAATAAGATAAATAATAAGAATAAGAATAATAAGTATATGATAAGAATAAGTTAATAAGAATAAGAGGCTTTTATTTTAGGCTTTTATTTTTTTGCTATGGAAGGGGAAAATTAAAAATAATAATAAAGTAATGCCATTTATTGATTCTATTGAGATATTTCATAATTATTAATTCTATTAATATTTTTTATAATTATTTATTCCATTAAACCCTGAGCTTATACAACTGTATTGTAGTGCTGGTGTATGGTAGCTGATATAATAGAAGGAAAAAAATTAGAACTTTGCTAGTCATCATCGGAAATCTTCCAAAATTATATATATTTTATTTCTTACAATGCTAAATTAATTCATTAGTTTTATTTACTTAACTGTTGGTGGATTCTTAGATCTATTTACTCTAACATATATTTAGAAAAAGGTGCCCATTTTATTTTAAAAAATCTGGTGCGGTGCGCGCATTACACAACTTTCCCTTACCGTCCTATAATAATTATCTTTTATATACAATTTTAAATAGTTCACATAAACACTGCTTCTAATAAACTTAGCAGCATACACATCTTCTCCCGCTTAAGTACAATAAAAAAGTTTTTAAACAATTTTAGTACAACAATCCTGTGCACTACCTATGTATTTTAACTTTGTCAAGTTGCAAATATATTTTAAAAGTTTCTGGTTTAGTTTCCATGGAAACATTTTCTTTCCATTAAATAATGTGAAAGTAGAAATTATTAAGTTAATTTCCGCTTTTATATTTTTAAATTACTTTATTACAGAGTGTATTGTTTACAACAGATTGGCGGATTGGTGTAAGAAGGTTCGGTCGCATCCGTCTCCTTTCGGATGCGCTTGGTTATCCATCTAGGGTCTTGTGCTCCTCATAAAATACACTGTATCTTTGCTAATACAGGTCCGATTTTGATGATTCTTTTATTGTTTTTTATATAATTTAATCACCTTTCATACAATTCTCATATAATTTACCATAAAATGCAAACTTTTTAAGCTATGCGCAAATAAAATATTCTTTTCATCATAACTTTTTTCCCTGCAATTCCTCGGTGATTTACTACATGAATCAAAAGTTAAAGGCCTTTATGAAGAATAATTTAGGCAAGTTTCATCAAAATCGTTAGAGCCATTTTCGAGAAAAATGTAAAAAAGTGTAAAATCGATTATATAAAGTGGCACTTGCGGTTAATCGATTTTCACGAAAAAGTTGCTGTAACATCACAGACATATAGCTACCTTAAATACGTAATTTGAGTATCCTACGACTTTTCGTTTTTGAGCTAGACTGTTCACAGACACACAGACCATTTTGCGAAACTTGGTCATTTGGACTCAGTGGATCTTAAAACGTGTATTTCCGTTCAAAACTCGAATTCGAAAATTTTCCCGATCGCAATTTCTTTGCGATCCCCTTTCTATATTTTCCCTTCCCTTTCTATATACTTCGTAAATAGGTAGGGGAAAGTAAAAAGGGCAAGTTAAAAAGAACTTTATGAATAAACCAAAATTTGAAAAAGGGTTTATCTTAATGCCAACATTTTCATTTTTTTTTTTTTTAAAGTAAATATCTTAAGGAAATTGCCTTTTAATGAGTGTTTATTTAATCTTCTCTATAATTATTTATTACACCTATGAATATTTCGAAATATTTATTTTAATCCGATCGAATCTCTGTTTTGCTTTTCGTAACAATGACCATGCCTTTTGCAAATCGTGATGCATAGTGAGACTTGAGCTTAGAATTTATCAAGATGCATTGTGAATATTTTACTGGGAATCGATAACTAAGCAATGGTATCTATCTGGTTTTCTCTCAAGTCCTTAAGTTAATTTGATTAAGTAATTCCTTATTTTAAACTTTTTTTTTTAGATCAAACGAATCAACATTATTCTATTCAATTTTATAAAATCTAAATTTATGCAAATGACGATGTTCTAAGCCACAGTGATCCCGAACACCTGAGCTACCACATTGGCAGATGGTATCGTAGCGTGGAGCAGAAGTATGATCTGAAGATGTGCTCCAAAGAAAATTTGTAGCGCACAATTTAAAAGTACATATTTGCGGTGTGTGACCGCGTTAGCTCTTAGCTCGTTAAAAGAGAACAATTGTTGAACTAAATTATTCTTAGTGCCTCAACCGAATAAGATCCCAAAAGAAGGACTTTGAATAGAAGCCCCTCTCAGAAAGCTAACAATTGCAGAGAAAACTCGTAGTAGTATGTGTAAGCTTCGTCGGCTGGCTATTCAAATAAGTTGGTGGATGTTGGCGCATATCAAGCAGCATGGCAGAAGTTGGTTCTAACTTATTTACAACTTATTTTAGAACTTATTTATTTTCTGCTAACAAATTATTCCCTTCTGGGACCGTGCCGAATCCAGTTATTGGTATCGAGTTATAAAATGTTTTCAGTGTATTCTCACCCGATATTCGGAAGTTTCTAATCCGAAAATAAATTTTTGCTATGGGCTCTTTATACTTTGAACGTGAATACATAAGTTCATTCTCAAATTACTCGAACTTCGTCTTAAATGGTTCTCGCATTTCAAAATACGAGTTTCTGTTTGTTTTAACTATTAAAATGTTCCAAGAAAGAAATTTCATTTTTATTTCGTATCTTCGATCTTTTCCAGCTATTCCTCTTCTTGTATGACTTGGTGTTACGAAGTCGACTTTTTGTTTGTCGGATCCCGGGCTTCAGGCTAGGTTTGGTTGTTAAAATTTATTAATATATAATTTGGATCAAATGGATATTAGTTAGGAGCTCCAGCATTAAGTCAAAGAATACATGCTTGTTGTAATATTTTAAAAAATTACAGTAAGCACATCTTTACTATCGCTTGATCTTATTATAAATTGTAAATAATATACAATCAATTTACCTAATATTAGGTACTATCAGAATCGACTATTGAGTGATTATTCATTACTAAAGCCATTATAGATTATTCCCAGGAGTATATCCGTTATCAATTATGCACATCCACCAGAGCGTAAGGTTGGCCAGTTGAGTGGATAGCTGTGGATGCGATCCATTGGTTTGCAAATGGAAATTACCTTCCCGTGTGCGATCGTCTGACCGATCTGAAATGATTCTTAAACTGGTCTGCGAATCCCAATAAAGCAGGACTCTCCAATATAGTGACTGAATAATGCACTGCTATTTTGAATAGATTCGTGTTCTAACTTTAACTCTTTTGAAACACTTCATTCAAGAACTTTTTAATCAGTTGGCGCCCGCATGATAGTATAGAAGGATCAATCTAATTAGGGATTGATAAATTATTTACCACTTCTATAATTTTGTTTTTGAAAACTAGTTTCGAATGTTATACATTCATCTTCAGTTCTAAAAACAAACAAAAATTTAAAAATAAGCAATTAAAATACAATTTGGTATTAGTATACATATTAAATTAAGTGTAATATAAATTAGTACTATAAAACATTTATGAATTAAGACAAGAAATAAAATACAGGTTGGTACTCACCAAGGTTTAAGTAGATTATATCAAACAGAAAAGTTTGTATTTGTTTGTTTTTTTTCATATAAATGATTGGAAAGTTCGAACATATGCACGTGTATGCTCCTTTAATCTCTGATTTAGCGATCTTCCAGTTTTTCCAGTGTATTTGGCTGCACAATCTTTACATACTAACTGTACGAATTATATATGAACTAAATTGTATGTGCAGCCAAATATTCCTTTTGATTGATCTTAACAAAAAACAAATAAAAACTAATAATATTGAAAATGATAATCCAAAAGCATTTATAAATAAATTTTGGACGGACGGATCAAATTTTTTTATTTGATATTTGGATTTAGTTATTCTAAAACGTGAAATCTCAAATTTTGAAGATAGGTTACAAACAAAATTTCTTGGTCGATTACAAAGCTCTATTATTGACAATAAAACAAAAAGCATTTATATAGATTTTTTTAATTTATTTTTTTCTCAATTTTTTTTTTATGCCTTGTTACGCTGATTTCATAACCCTCTATCTTTAAAAATATCCGAATTAAGTGCTTATAAAATCTCTAATCGGCCGCTATTTTAAAACGAAAAGATGGATGGTAATTTCGAGTTCTGAGGATCATCCTAGGTGATCTGTGACTTTTTTTGTCAAACAACAAGAAAATTGAATAAACCAAAATGTAATGTTAAATAAAATATTTCTATTTGTTATTTTATTTATTTGTTATTTCTGTGTGTCTATGTACAACATCTAAAAATTTGAATTTTTTTAAATGTTTTGTTACATTGCTTCTGTCTGCCGAGTTTTTCACCACCCAAGTTCCCATAGCCATCTCCTTTTCAGACGACTCTGAGGATTATCAGGAATAAATAGGGATGAGAGGTTACAAACAAGAGGGTCGGTGTGGGCAAGGTACATCTATTTCGGGCTAAATCTGCTAAAAATGGGATTTTTCGAAAGATTTTGGATTGTAAGGATGGGATACAAGCGGAATTTGGTGGTTTAGTGTCCAATGGCTCTATCTATGGTCTGGTAATGGTAATGTATGAACTTTTTGTAGAAAATTGATAATTCGGAGCGTTTGTCAAGACAGGAATTTTAGTAATGATTGTCACAAAATTCTATTGATCTCTTGAAAGAAACTGAGTTGCAAAATGGATATACAATAGAACTTCTCTTTAACGGATTTCATTGGAAAATGATAATTTGTCCAATTACAAATATTTATATCGATGTCGTTTTTTTTAAAAAAGGTTTAAGCGCCAAAAATTCAAAATTTAGGTTTCAATTTCTTATGGGATCTAATCACCACCTCTATCGATGTATCGAAAAAAAATTGGAAACGGCTGAAAAATACACTGTTGAAGACGTAAGCACCAAATACTGATGACTTTCAGACGTAACTCAGGCCTTGACCAGTGCTAGTAACCTTAAAAATTTATTGTAATTATAAAAAAATTTCCCTTCACAAAACTCCTTCTGTATACATTAAAGGATAAAATTTAAAAAAAACTGTATACTGTTATTTGTGAAAAAAAAAAACGCTTCAGGTGTTTCGTGTAAAGTTTGCTGAACGGCGCTTACGCCTTTTTAAAAAAACAACGATATGTATGCCAATTTTACCAATATATCTATTAGGCGTTAAACTTAAATATGTGCATACATTATACATTATTTGGTAGTGAAAAAATGTTACTGAAAAATGAAGCCATTTCATCGTAGTTAAAAATATCTTTTGCCAAGGTAATATACCATCACGTAACTGTTTAATTTTCGCCGATCAGTCACTAATCATATCGGCATCTACTCATGCTCCTTCTTCACTCGAAGTTTTGTAACTAATTTCGTATCTGGCTTAAAATATGTCTAACCAATCGACGGAAGCTTTAAATTCGGTTTGTCCTAATACTTGGGCGACTTCCGACACCTTTTCTCTTAATAATTATTCTCATAGCCACTAATCGGTATTTTAGCCGTTCTTGCTCGATTAAACAATTCATACACTAACATCTCAATTTCAAGGCTTTCTGTTTTCAAAAAAGTTATTTTTGTATTATTTATTTCCCCTGTTCTCCTCGCTGCAAAATTAATTTTTTGTTATTTAAAGTGTCGGCCACTTTTGTTTTTCCGACGTTAAAGCGATAAGCGAGAGCCCGGATGCTTTTTTTATTTTTTTCGACTTTTCAATTAAACTTTTTCTTTTAAAGTTAAAACCCCCTTCTTTTTTTTTTTTTGCCATTTTAAATTGTTCCAGTTTTTTTTAAACATGACACTATTTTATTGTCAATAATATTATATATATTATAATTACAACAATGCATTGTATATTATTCACACTAGCTTTTTTTTTCTCCCTCCGGCTTTATTTTATTACATACAAAATATATATACATACATATATATATATATATATATATATATATATATATATATATATATATATATATAACATATAAATACATATACTCGTACACTTAATTCTAAGTCCGTATGTTACCTAGTGGTAATTTAAGGTAATAATTTCATTGTCAGCTGTGTGCCGTTATATTTACGTGGCATTATTACCTTCATTTATTTCAATGAATGGGGAGGGACCGTTCTGCTAGCATTTAATATTGGACTACATAGGCCAGACCCCTTCCCTCGACGACCAAGGAGAATTTTGTGCTTCGCCACCTCCCAGGCTTGGGTGGCGGGGCGATGTCTCTGAAGAGAGAGTTAACACAGGCCTACAGCCCATCAAAGAATTTGATGTGCCTCGCCGATGTACTCCGGCATCGTTGGGAGCTGCAACTCTTCGTGGAAGACACTGCTCTTGGTCCTTAGGAGAGTGGTACCTCAGTCGATCCGCCGAAGGACGTTCTTGGTTTGCTGGAATGACATCACTATGGCATCAGTCTTCTTCGGGTTCACCCTGCTACCAAGCTCCTAGACGATATTGGCTGAAGCTTTCTGAGCCAGGATGAGAGCACGTTTAGAGCTCATGCCGATGTCAGCGTAGGCTGCTACCTCTGCCCGTGGATGCTTTACTACGACCACTGGCGCCGTAAAAACAACAAACAGTATTGGTCCCAGTTCAGACATATGCAGGTCAATCCCTGATGTCAGGTGCACAGTTATCCTCTTAGTTACGTGGGTCATGACGAGTCTTCAGAACTGGCGATGGTCGTCATATGTCCGCGCCATGAGACTTGCTATCTGCCATCGCATTGAAGGATTGTTTCAAGCTGTAGTCACGCGTGCGCTGAAACATTTTCCTCAGGTTGTTCCTCTGTTCATCTGAGCAAGATTGTGCCGTGGAGGTTTCCTCCTCGTGTTGGGCTGCGGGCTGAACTTGGGGATGTCACTATTGGCTGAGTTCTGGAAGGTAGTGGTGATGACTTCCACCGCTGCAATTACATCGACTTCAGGCTGAATTGTTGGTAGTGTTTCTTCAACGCTGGACCTGTAGCCTTTCCAGTCGGCATCGCGAAAGAGGTACTTGCTCGGCGGCAGTACTCTTAAAGGTGTAAAGTAACGGTTCGTAAAAGAGCGCTAGGGTAGTCTGTGACGGTGTGCAGATCTCTAGTCAGAAGCAGGTCCTGATGGAAGACGACCATCCTGGTCTTAGTTATGTGAAAATCCAGTGGATTATTACTACTACACAGCCAGGCACTGAAGTCGTCAAGGACGACATACCGACTCCTCGCCTGGGCGGAGGGCCCAGGTGAGCACACTTCTGGGCTAAATGGGCAATACCCCTGCTGCAAGCCGTCTACAGCTTTGGGGCGGAAAATTTTACTGGTATATTTTTTTGTTTGTATTATTAATTTAGTTATTCTTATTCAAATTCTTTTCATGACAAAAATAATCAAATAATCTGTTCTAAATGAAATAGAAAATATTATGTGTATGCAAATCTTACAGAGAGGGGCGCATTATTTTTAGTGGCCCACGGTGGCCGAATATCTTAGAACGGTCTCGCAAAAAAGGGAACACCCACTCTGCCGTTCTGTGAAATAAAATGCTAAGAAATGATTTTAGCATGCCATATTAGCAATATCCATATGCCTTTCGAAGAAATTATGCCATTTTTGCGACATTGTCCCCTTAAGTTTTTTTTTTTTTTTTTTTTTTTTTTTTTTTTTTCCAAACCCCTGGATAATTATATTTGCAGATATATACATTTAATTTGATGTTTGTCCTTTTGCTGAAGCTGGGCTTCATTTTAAGGAATTTTTGTGGTATTGGTTTTACATTGTTGTTTCTTATTTAATTCTTATTATAACAAAAGTGTTGGGGCACACTTTATTTTTCTGTTTGTTCTTTCTTTTATACAATTAGTTTAATCCTAATCTAACTTAACTAATACCTTAAACTAAATTTAGTGTCCATTTCACTTTATGTTTCCTTCCATTACTTTCTGCCATCTAATTGGGGGTGGTGCTGGTGTCAGTGTCCTAAATAGTGGGTTTGCTAGATATCCCAGCGAATCCAAGAATTTGATATGCCTCCTCCTGATAAATTCCGGGACCGTTGGTAAATCTAGCAGGGTGTGGAGTTCATGCGCCTTTTTCCTCTTCCACGCCGTTGTCCTTACCATCTTCCGGAGCATCGAGTCTTGAAACCTCTGGAGGAGCCGCTGCGTGCCACCGGTGAGATGTATGAACAATGGAGCCCCGTATAGCAGTGCCGGCCTGAGTATGCTCTTGTACACTTGCAATTTGAGGCGGAGTGAAAGGGCTGGCGAAGTTAGTAGGTGGTGAAGACGGTAAGATCTTCTCCTGACCGTCCTGGTCTTTTGATATAGATGGGTACTAAGCTTGAGATGCCGATCAAGCTTCATACCCAAGTATACTATGGAGTTAGAAGGCGAGATGACGGTGTCAGCCACCTGGAGAGTCCTCGGCAGTGTTGATTTCTTGCCCTGTTGGTGCGAGAACACTACACAGTCCGTTTTTGCTGGATTGACCTGTATGTTGAGGTTTTTCAGCTGTTGAACTATCTCTTTACAGGTTTCCTCGGCCTGTTTCAGTGCATGTTTGGCGCTCATACTGGTGCTGTAGATGGCTATATCATCTGCATATGCAGCGACCTTCGCTATTCTGTAGTTTTTGCCAACTACCTCAGCAGTATATATTGAAAACAGCACCGGAGAGAGGACTGCTCCTTGCGGCACTCCGCACTTCAGTGAGATGGTCCGGGATTGCTC
This sequence comes from Rhaphigaster nebulosa, assembly GCA_948150685.1. Classification (NCBI taxonomy): domain Eukaryota; kingdom Metazoa; phylum Arthropoda; class Insecta; order Hemiptera; family Pentatomidae; genus Rhaphigaster; species Rhaphigaster nebulosa. Next base: position 108,562,377 of record OX411308.1, on the reverse strand, counting down.
ATCACAAACTCGCACAGAGATGGTCCTGTTGCCAAGAAAGGATACAATGACACTGTAGAGCTGTTCCGGGCACTCGAGGTCTAAGAGTTTACGGCATAGAATACCGTGAGACACTGAGTCGAATGCCTTTGTACAGTCGATGGAGATCATAGCCGTTGCCGTGTTCCGATTGAAGCTGGTGTTCACCTCAGTTTGTAGCTTCATAAGATGATGTTCCGTACTGAGGTGTGCTTGAAAACCGGTCTGTTCGTAAGGAATTACGGAGTTTTCATCACAGAATTCTCTAAGGTAATTCAGGATGATCTTTTCGTATACCTTACCGAGGTGCGGCAACAGGCTGATTGGTCGATAGTGATCTGCCTCGTTCCCTGGCTTATTCGGCTTGAGGAGTGGAAACAGGATGGCATGCTTCCATTTTTCGGGGAAGTATCTCAGTCTCAAGCACGAATTGTACAGGTTTGTGAGATGAGCAATCCCTTTTCTCGGTAGTTGTTTCAGGAGTATCGTCTGTACCCCTTCATGGCCAGGGGCCCTGTTTCCGTGGGCTCTTCTGAGGATGGCCTTCAGTTTCTTCGGAGTGACGAACATGTAATTGTTCTCCTTAGCCATCTCCGGTATTGAGAGCTGGGCCCCTGTCCGCGTATCTATATCATGCTGATAGTGCCCAACTAGTAGCTCGGCTTGCTCAGCATGATTAAGAAGGCGGTCTCCATCATGTAGGCGGACATTAGAGGTCTTCTTGGTTGCCGCTTTTGTGAGTTTCCAGAATTTCCTGTAATCACCATGCGTGGCCCGTAGCCGTTCGTGCCAGGTCGCAGTCTTCCATTGACGCATGAGATTTTTAATCTGGGTGGTAACTGCGTTCAGGGCTCTTTTGGTGTCTGGATCTCTGGTGCGGGAATGACGATTCTTCAGTGTCCGCCTACTTTCTATGAGCGCCATGATGTGGGGTGGGGGTTTCTGTAAGTGGGGAGGCTGCGGATAGTAGGTGGGGATGGCCGTCTGCGCAGACTCGACTAATGCTGCCGTGAAGTCCTCGATGTAGTCAGTTACTTCCTCCACGGTTCGCAGGGTCGGAACTTGCTGCAGCCTATGGCATACCTCGGCTTTGAAACGGCTCCAGTCGGCCTCCTGGTATTTAAATTTCTTCACCGTCGGCGCTGGTCTTCTTCCTTGCACTTCATAGATCACCGGGCGATGGTCCGATGAGATGAAGTCTGTGACAGTGCACTCAGTGATACGGTGTGGCTGTCTTGTTAACAGGAGATCGATTGTCGACGTAGAGCCATCTCGAAAGTGGCGGAAGGTGTGAGTGGCTGGGTGGACAACTGTAAATGCTGTTTTAACCAGCTGCCTTCCCGCCGGGTTTGCCGTCGTGTTATGCCATAGGCTGTGTCTGGCATTCAGGTCTCCTACCAACCAGTGATTGGTTTTTGTCCCGCATGTGTCGATGAGTTGCCGTAGCTCTCTCAGTGACCCTCTTGGACGCCGGTATATGCCTGTGATGTAGGTAGGCTGGTTCATGAGCACCTGAACGGTGACATGACTGATCCGTGCGTCTCTGGTGTTCATAGGGGGTGGCATCTTCTTCCACGTCGTTCCACTCCGTACCGCTATGAGCACACCTCCATGGGGATCGTGTGAGTCATCCGTAGCTACGGCATATCCTCGAAATCGGGGAGGGCGCCCTTGTATTCTAGTGTCCGTGATGACGGCCACAGTGGGTTCGGTAAGCGCCAGGAGAGCCTCCACCTCTTCTAGTTTCGTGGCGAGGCCACAACAGTTGAAATTTACAATGCTGTAACCAATCATTTTTGACACTGGCATCCTTGTTTCAGGTCTGTAATGAGTGTTTTCATGAAAGTCCTCATCTCTGAAAACATATGGGTGATGGTTTGATTTATCACTGTCAACATGAAAGTTTGTGATTGGTCCAGCTGAGGTTGTGGCGCTCCCTCCTCTGCCGGTGGTGGGGATTCCTTGTCTGTTCCAGTCGCTGATGGCGGTTGAGGCTCTGAGGGACGCAATAGAGAAGAGTACGTTGTCGCCGTACTAACAGGTCTATGTTCTCTAATGTGATTGGTTGTGGCAGTGCTGCTGGTTTGCACTCGTCTGGATGCAGCCTGTTCTTTTCTCTTCTGTTCGGCGATCTTGATAAGTTCTTGCCGGGCTTTGCATTGTCTGTAAGACGCCACATGGTTGCCCTGACAGTTTGTGCATTTAGGCTCCCCCTTTCTGGGACAGCTGTCGACGCTGTGTCCCCCACTGCATCGCACACATGCCAAAGCGTACCCGCAATAATTTTTGGTATGCCCGAACTTCTGGCATCTATAACACTGCGGGGGTGCGTTATCTTTCTTCGGTATGTATTTACAGACCGAGAAAATGCACTTATTGACGTGCCTAATCGCCTGCACGTCCTCAATGGTGACCTTGACAGGTACCGTGATTACTATTGGTGACAGAGGGGTCTTTTTTCCTGTTTCATCTGTCTTCTGCAGCCTCCTCACGTCCACTGCTGCAAGAGGCTTAACAGCCTCTTTTACGTCCTCTATCGGGATGCTGACGTGTAGATTTTTTAGCACAAATCTACTCTGTGTCAGGCCTCTTCTTTGTGCATACGTGTGAAAACGGATGTCCATTAAGCGAAGTCCTCTAAGGACTTCGTTTCGGTCCTTCACATTATTCAGCAGGATGTGTACTCCAGCACGTGTTTGCCTTAACAAGTAATCGGAGATTTTTAACTTCGTTAAGAATTTTTTGGCCTCTGGGATGGTGTGTTCTGGAGCCAACATGACAGGTGGTATTTGGAGCGGCTTCTGGGAGTCCTGGGTCGCAGTCTCGGTATCTGCTATATTGGCGAGAGCCGCATATCTATTAGAAGTCTCAATCTCGCTGGCTTGTATGGCTTTGGGTTTTCTCTTCTTCCTCTGACGCATGGCGCGTGTTTCACGTCCCTGTGGACTGGAAGAACTAGCTGCTTCTACATCTGCTTCGTCCTCAGACCTGGGAAGAGGGGCACTCTGTGCTGTGTCCATCTCGCGCACTTTATTGTCCTGGAACTAGCACTACACTCACGGGGGGGTTACCACTACGGACGGACCGTAACGGAGGCACCACGCCCAATAACTGTCACTGTCACAAGGGTGGGGGTCAACTTGCTAGCGCAACGCTGTCCGTACCCAATAGGGTGGCTGCCGAGGTTAGATCCAAGTGATATGCATGGACCTCAGCAGCTCTAGGACGCTAACTAAGCAAGAGGGGAAAGGTACTAACTGGTTCACTTCACACGAGGTGGCACTCCTAGAGGTGTTTTCACTGCGGCTGCTGACTGCTGCTTGTGTGTCCCCTTAAGAGATAATTTTTCGGAACAAAAAGGACTAAATCTGTGCCCGTGTCCGTTTATTAAAATATCCGGTTAATTGAAGTTGAAAGCAATGTAAAGTAAATGGTACCAATGCACGGTAATACACTGGGGAAAATAAAACTGTCCGGTTATGAGAGATGTCTGGTTGTCGGGAATATCCGGTTGGGGAAATTATAAAAAAAAGTAATTACTAGTCAAAATTTCTTTTTAATCACTAAACATTTATGAGTAAACTGTATTAACATAAGGTGTTTATAAAAAAGTTCAATAATAACTTTTAAAAAATCGTTGGTCGACATTAATGTATTTAAGTTTTAGCTACCAGTTAACTCCATAGAAGATTTTTCTCTTTTTTCTGTAAAAACTTATTACAAATTAAACAAAACACAATCTATATTTATTGAAATTTTTAAATAAATACCATACCCATCCAGGTTTTTAGTAAAAATATGCGAATTTTAATATTTTTTACTGTAGATTTTCTTCTTACAACATTTTCATAGTTTTAATATCCTGAAATTTCCCCGAATTAAATTTTGCAATTTTTAAATCGAAAAGCTATATTTTTAGATAAATTTCGTAAAAAAAAAAAAATAAATACATACACATTTTTGGAAATCATTCTTTTTTTTCTTTTCAAACCAAACTTTTATAACACTGATCTTTCAAGACTAAAAATGAAAAATCGTTTTACAACATTCTCTCTAAAAATTAAAAATCGAGTTTGCTAAAAATGTAACTAAAGTTAACAGAAATCAAATTTAAATATTAAATTGCATGGAAGTAGGTGCACATGAGGATTTCAAGATGTTTTTATTACCATAAATAGTGAAACTCCTGGTAATGTAACAAACGAAAGAAATTATATATATACTCATACATTACATACAATTTTCCAATATTTACTTGTTTTTAATTTTTTTAGTCTTTTTAATCAAATATCAAACAGATATTTATACATAGAATCTACTTCAAGGAGCGTTTTGTTTTTAAAGTTAGACCGATGATTCTTTGATCTCTTTTACTTTCCTACCGCTACCTGTGGTAGCCCTGGTAATGCCAATATTGAAATCGGGTCAACTTTGCGATGTACAGTTTTTAACGGATGTTTGTGTTTTAATGCCCCTGATGCATTTTTGACTTTGGTATGTATGCTTGTCTATATCATGACTGACTCACGAAAGGATAGACCGATCCTCAAACTTTTTTTTTTTTATAGGCAGGGCTGGATTTAAAGTTTAGGCGCTCCTAGTTCCAAGTTTTTTTTTTTTTTCCGATCCCTCAAACAAAAAGAAACGTTAATAAAACAAATAATTATAAAACTTATTGAACTTTACTTTTTTCTACCTGTTGGTACTGGAAGGCCTGATAACTATTTACAAATTGGAATGATACTTCACGATCAGGGAATCTTGTCATGATTTAGAGGTGAGGAACCTCCTCTTGATGATTAGTAATGAGCCCCAAGAGTTTTTGTCGTCCCCTTTTCATTCCATCAGAGGTGTGGGAGGCGGTCGGCCCGCCATTTTACCTCAAGCAAATTATCTTTATGATGAAAATTTTACTTTGTTCATATATGAATTTATAAGACTTCTTTTTTTTTTTAACTCATCGTACACTTTTTCTTTCTTTATTAAACAAATATTTTTTTACCGTCCGCTCTCTGACATTACGCGCCCCTAGGCCGAGACCTAGAGGGCCCGGTGGTAAATCCGGGTCTGTTTGTAGGTTTTTGGTCCCTGATGCACAAGTACCAAATCGGGTTTCCTGAGTGCAATAGCCGAAGACGTCTCTTTCTATATCCTATAGTGGCAAAACTTAATAGTCTTTTGATGAAACTTGCCTGGCGTCTTCTACCTAAAAACCTTTAGCAACTTCAAGATGCCGGATCCCTGTAAATATCCAGTAAAAAAGTTATCACCAAATCAAATTTCTCAATTTAATTACTTTTTTTGATATTTCGGTTAAGCGGCTCGTCATATATGACCATTGTTGTTTTTCTTGGCGCGCTGAAAAAATGATAGTTTAGTCGATCGGCCGACTTTCAAATTCGGTATGCACAAATATTGAAATTTCTAATTAATCGGAGGGCTATTCACAGCATGTCTAAATTGATCCAGGTGACAATGTTTAACCTCCTTATAAATTATAATAATATCAATAGTAAAATATTGTAGTAATTCTTTGATTGCAAAATAAGCTTGAATATGTAATAGCATTTTGTTTGTGGTAAATGGGATGCACTTTGTGTAAAGTTTAATAAAATTCAGAAAAACAATGAAAACTATATATAATTACATTAAAAACTAGCATTTACCTGGAGATAAAATCGAATTGGAGAAGTTTTGATTATATATCTAACGACCGAAAACTCTAACTTGCTGATGGTTGTTTAAGTAACCTTATTTCACAGTTATTCTCAACACCCAACTTCTTCTGAGCAAAGTTGATTCCCTGAAGAAAATTTCATCTCAAAGCCAGTTTATGGCTGAAGTTCTTCAATACCCTATCTGCCATGGACAGCGGTTTTAACTCGAGTGAACTTCCCGTCGCATGTTCAACACTTATCGGTAAATATCAAAAGATATTTAGATGAATCCTATTTCACAGATTTAATTACTAATGTTTTATTTTATTTACTTGAATATTATTATTTAAACTTCGACCCATTCCGTGGGGAGAGGGTGGATTTCATCGATTTGGTGATCGTTCATTAGATTTTCGAAGTTGTTAATGCCAAATTTACCACCGAAATTTTGTTCGGTCACGAGCATTTCTGTATAATTATTAGTTTTAAAAATTCTTCGGTATAGGTATCGTTCACTAGGTTTTCAAGGGCACTATTTCCGAATTCACTACCGAATTTCCCATCGCGCATGTGCATTTCGATTTTTCGTTGCTATTGAAGTTTTCTATGATAAAGGGATCGTTTCTTAGATTTTCTAGCGTTCTAATTCCATTTTTTAAGTTAAATTTTGGATCACGCATGCGCGTTTTGAATTTCCGTTACTGTTGGCGTTTTCTATGATATATAAATTAAATTTTTATCGAGCATGCGCATTTCGAATTACTATTACAGTTGACATTTCTTTGGCACAGGTGTCGTTTATTAGGTCTTCGAGGATTCTGATTCGATTGGACTTGCGTCAACGCTTTTCGATTTACTGATTTTGTTAAAGTTTTCTTTGTGATACAAATCGTTAATTAGGTTTTTGCGGACTCTGATTTATTTTTCAAATTTTATTTATTTATTTTATTTTATATCGAGCATGATATAGGAAATGATATAGCCGAAGAGGATACATCTCTAGAAGCCATCTCCTGCGAGCAGAATTTTTATCGTTCTACCATCTTGCTTAGTTAAAGCTCTTACTATTACAGTTGACATTTTTTTGTTTCAGGTATCGTTTATGAAGTTTTCATTCATCATATTTTCAAATTTACCATCGGATTTTTGATCCTGCTGGCACATTTCGATTTACTGTTCTTATTGAACTTTTCTGGGTTTATAAAGGCCGTAAATTAGATTTTCAAAGGTTTTGATTCTGTTTCTTGCATTGCATATTTTATCGAATATGCTCATTTCGGATAACCATTACCATTGACCTTTTTTCTGTGAAACTATTGTTTATTAGATTTCATAGGATGATAAACTCAAAAAAATGTCAAATATAATTGTAATTTGAAATGCACCTGTTCGATAAAAAATAAAACATGAAAAAAGGAATCAGAACCCGCGAAAACCTAATTAACAATTTGTATAACAACTTCAACAGTATTAGTAAATCGCAAAGCGCTGGCGCAATCACAAGTCGAATTACAAAAAATATCGAATCAGAACCCTCGACAATCTAATAAACGAAGTATGCCAGCTGTAATAGTAATTCGAAATGCGCGTACTCGATAAAAAATTCAATTCGAAAAACGGAATCAGAATCTTCGAAAACCATATATACCATCACTATATCATAGAAAACATCAACCGTAACGAAAAAGCGAAATGCGTATGCGCGATCCTAAATCCTATTCAAGAAATGGAACCAGAACTCTTAAAAACCTAATAAACGATCCCTGTATAATAGAAAACTCCAATAGTAACGGAAATGCAAACTGCGCGTGCGCGATTAAAAATCTAATTAAAAAATGGAATCAGAATCCTAGATGGCTTTTAGAGATGTGTCCTCTTCGGCTTCTAGCTGCTGACTCGCTCCACTTGTTCGAGATATTAAATTAAATAAACTAATTTTAGAAAATAAATTAGTACATATTAATTATGGACTGTTTTAAACTCAGAATTTGTCTTTTTTTTTTAAATTACTAAACTAGTTCATAAATATTTCCTGGATCAATTGATCTTTTCTTCTCTAGTTTCTCCATAAAAAGAGCTCAAAAATCTTTTCCTCGCGATCTATCCTCTTATGCCCTAAAAAGCATTTCCTAAAACTTAGTGACCAAGAGGAAACCATTGACCGGGTTATCGATGGGCTATGGACAGGTGAAAGCTTCCGATAAGCCGGGATACACAGCCCTCGGATCATAAGTCTTCCTTAGTCGAGAAACTGCTCACTCGTTAGGGTCCGAGTTTCCTCAGGTCTTTCATCATCTTCACCCGTCCTATGAGTCTTTTATAAAAGCTGTAGACGCACCGCACATATTACATTAAAAATACTCATGATAAAATTCCTGGCTTTTTCCGTGCATAAAAAAATCAGTAATCACCCTTATTTGTAGCCGATATAAAATTATTTCATCACTGATTATACTGCACACTCATAAGGACACAGGAAAATACTAATTTATATATAGCTTTCTATTATTTAGGGATTTTCAAATACTTGGGGTATTTTCGCCATGTACTAAAATCTCAAAAGATTACCAAAAGTAAAAAAAAAAGAAAAGTTGATTGAAAAAACCCTTTCCGTCCTGAGGGATTTGGGGTGCCTTACACATCAAAACGAACTCAAGACACTTCTGACAATACATTAATATACTTTTTGTATTGCAAGAACATTCTATATATTGACATGAACAGATGCTTGGGACGGAATGTACTTGCAGGGAGCAGTAACGTAAGTGGAAGGAACCCGATTACTACACAAAATTTATACGTCAACTTCACTAACAACTCACCTGCGTATTTTAGTAGATATGCAAGTACATTCCGTGCCTTAGGACGGATAGAATTATTTCTGTAGTGGGGAGTTTTTAAAATTAAAATACATTTTATTTTAACGCTTTTGGTTTTTCTAGTAGTGGCAATTTATATGTTATTGCATATTACCATGAACTTGATGATGTGATATGAAAACGCTACAAATTATTACACAATGGTTTATTATTTCCACTTTGAAATATTTCAAAAATATCTATTCTGTCCAAGTAAAAAAAATTAAGCAGTAGGCACTAAAGGAAAATAAATTTGAAGCTTGTCCCAAGATGATCTGGGAGTGTTAAGAAATAACTATGTCAATGCAAGTAGGCTGTGATGGTTAGGACATGTAATCAGAGGGTAAAATGATACAGAGGAAATATTTGATAAGCACTTCAGTAGGAAAAAAAAACAGAAAGACTAAGGAAGCTAAAGTAAGTGCAAAAATAATCCAAGGAAGGATAAACAGAGAAACGAAGAAGTCAGAAGCCCAATAGATAGATTTGGCAGGGGTCGGCAACCTTTTGGTGACAAAGAGCCAAATCTGTATTGAAAAAAACATGGAAGAGCCACTAAAAATTAAATATTTTATTTAAGAAAAAATCATAAACATTGTTTATTTATTTCAAAATAATTGTTTCCCATAAATTATTATTATTTACTTATAAATTAGTTTGTGCTACCTATTGCAGTTGGCAGTGCATTACAATATAATAATATTTTTTTTTTTGAGAAGATTGCTCCTGCATAGTGTTCGATAATATTTCAATATTTGGTAAATATTCAGTAACCTTTAACCTAAGGTGGGGCTCAAGTCTTAGATCAGTAAGATTGCTTCTTAAGTGATTCTTTATTAATTTCATATAGGAAAAGACTTGCTCACAATAATATGTGGATCCGAAATGGTCAATAATCCAAAAGCATAATTTTACAAATGATTGAACGATTCTGGAAGACGATTCCAAGCTTCAAAAACAATTTTATCTACATTTTGAAGATTGTGAATTTCGGTCCACTTATTCTGAGAAGATAAAGTGCACTTATATCTTTCTAAACCTTCTAGTTCAGAATTAAGTTTTAAAAATATATTATTCCATAAATCTTTGGATTTTAAATCCAATAATTGAAGTTCAATTTGTGCCTGATTAATCAATGGGAATGGTGATAAATGTAACTGCTGCATATCTGCTTCAATTGGTTTTGTCAAAAAAGCTAGTGCAGATTTATATTTTCTAAATTCTTTAAATCTTTCTCCAAAAGCTTCTTGCATGTTAACAATAGTTTGTGCAAAAAAATTTACATTAATAACATTGTTATTGTCCTTATGTTTTTGTAAATTAATAAAATGTAAAAATTTGTCTGCACGTAAATCATTCACAAATACAGATAACTTTTTTTCGAAACAAATTATTTCTTCTTAAAGGGAGAATGCAGTATTCCCTTTTCTTTGCAGTTTCATACTTAACTGGTTTAAGTGCGTTGTTATATCTACCACAAAATAAAATTTTTGCAGCCAATCATCGTCAGTTAGTTCACTATATAGCATATCTTTTTCATTAAGAAATACTTTAATTTCTTCAAAACATTGAGAAAATCTCTGAAGCACTTTACCTTTTGAGAGCCATCGAATCTTATTGTGCAAAAGTAAATCAGTGTAATGGCAGTCCAATTCATGAAGAAATTCTTGAAACTGTCGATGGTAGTGCTTTTGCTACTTTTGTATTCACAATTTTCACGACTAAATCCACCACTTTACAAAATTTTTCAAGAAGTGTTTGAGCACATCCTGATGAATTCCAAATTCACTCCTGATGAATTATACAATGGAATACGAATATGTCATAATAAAGGTTTTTTTTAAATAGGGATATAAATTCTGTATGTTTTCCTATCATGCTTGGTGCTCCATCTGTGACAATTGAAACCAATTTATTGATATCAATATTCTATTATTTTAAACACTGTATAACAGAGGATGTGATGTCTTCACCTCGCGTTTTTGCTTTGAGCGGTAACAAACCTAGTAATTCTTCTTTAAGATCACTTCGATTTACATTGTTTCATTCTTTTTTCAAGCTCCTGGACAGCTTTTTTTCTCGATTCGCCAGCCGGATAGTCTTCGGAAAACTTCTTATGTTTCGTCATAAAATGCCTTTCAAGATTTGATTTTTTATTATTAAAAAAATTTTCATTGCAAATAAGACAGCATGGTAATCCATCAGTATTTTGAATAAATGCAAACGAACTGGTCCACTCAGCATTAAATTGTCTGTGCTTATTTTCTATTTTTCTTTGTTTTCTTTTTGCTACTATTGTAAGCCTCTTTAATTAAATTAAATTATTGAAATAATTTAAAAGTATTACAAATTATTTTGTACAATAGTATACATATGTATTAAAGTTGAGTTACATTCCCAATAAATACGTGAGCTAAGAACCCTTATTTACTTACTAAAAAAAATCAATTGATTATATTAAGAAAAAGAATAACCTATCAAAGAAGCTAGGTTATATGTTTAAATGATATAACCGTTGTATCATTTTAAAATCGGTGGTGAACACAAAAAGTAATACGATTTCACTATGTTATTTTAACAAGGCTTATTGTAAAACTTAGTTAAAGATTATGAATTTGGTCCATTAATTATTTAGATAATACTTACATGGAGTAAATGACTAGTTATGGACACGCTTATGGATTTTTCTGTTGTTAATCAGCATCTAACCAAGCTATTGAACATTTTTCAAATGCTGTGATGGTATATTTTTGTTATTCCCTGTTTACTGAATTATTATCTGTCTTTTTCCAACCACAAAGTGATTTTTTTATACATTTTTTAATTTAAGGCTGTTTAACTTCATTAGTTATGGACACCTCAACCAGTTATGAACACCTTGAAAACTAGTTATGGATACCCCTTTACTTATCTTTATATAATATCAAAAACAGCAAGTTTTGTTTAATAAAATAAATTTTAAATCAACAATAATACGTTTTATTTACATAATAATATACAGGTAATAAAATTAAAGACTATTCCGATAAATTTACGTTTTATATAGATGTTAACTAGCTGCAAATATATTGTCATCATTACTATCGCTTTCATGATCAAGCTGAAAACTAGACGGGCACACAAATACACTTTGCAATGTTGCGCTTCTCGCTTTTTTGGCGAGCCTGTATAATAATGTGACAAGTAGAAAAGTATTGTCTTCTCCTTATTTAACAAGCTGCTAGAAATATGTCGTTCTTGAGGATTCGGTATTTCGCTAACTACGCTTAAATTAGCCGGAGCGTAGACATTAGTATTAAATTCTATGTGCGTATGTTGAAAATTTACGGCGTCAGTTACTAGGCTTGATCCTTAAGGAGTTTCGATATTATTATTAATAGACTCTATATTACCATTAACTTTTTTTTCTTCACTAATCCAGACTTCATTGAAAGTTTATTTTTTTAAATATTTCCATATTGTTTTCAAACATTCTTCCGCAATGTTAAGCGCATCATATTTTTGGAGTTTAACTAACATTGCATCTTCAACTAGCTCTTCAAATTCCAACCGTTATAGAGTTTTTGCGCTGTTAGCAGCTATTTCTAAAAGGTTTTTGTTAAGTTTGTTTTTTTGATAAAGACTTTTTATAGTCAATTGCGTTAGGATTCCATGGATGTATACCAGAAGTTCTAAACCCATTTATAACCGTTTCTCGTTTTAGTTGATTTAATGTTTTTTGCAGAAGTGGAACAAAGTGTTTTCGAGTGATTTCCCTTTTTGGATTTCCAGTTCGGCAAAGGGACACATTCTGTTTCCACAGTTCTTTTAAAGGCCTAAAGGCAGCAACATCAACAGGCTGCAGGATTCTAATTGCATTTAGGTACAACGATATCAAAGTTATGCCTGACTCGGAGGAGGTTTCGCTCAATTGCCTAGTGAGGTGGCTCTTAACAAATAAACAAATAAAACCATTAACAAACGCTGACCATTAACAAATAAAATAATAAATTTTTTGGGAATCAAAAAAAAGAAATAAAAATGTTACAAATGTATTCATAAAATACCTCTGCCATCATCCACCCACTCTCACTTCTATCAATACCCCAATACCAATACATCCTACCAACTAGAATCCTTCATAATGGGGAACTGTCTGTACGATTTCCGACGGAATCCTTTTATATTGAATATTATCATTGGTGGAACAATAGTTCCACTAGCTGAAAATGAAAACATTTCCATTAGAGAAGATTTCGCTTGGCCACAGTCTACTTGGTACACGTTTATCGACCCTTTTTGTGCCAGAACGGCATTGCTCCAGCCTGGATTTAATAAAACCCACTTTCTTCCCCCTTAAAAACTCAGAAGGAGTAAGTAATTATGTCAAAAATACCGTATTCTTTTAAAACTTCTTCAATATTTGCGATCCACCCTTATATATCTTTCTCACTCACACATGCATTTGCTACTGTTACAGGCTCTGATGTTCGCTGTGAAATTCCAACTGATTTTAATCCATGTTTTGACGTCCTCCATCGCCAGAGCAACTAGCTCTTCTTTATACGTATTTGATTTACGCAGCATGATTTATAGCTAATAACAACTAACAAAAAAAACTTATATTTATTTTTTCAAAGGATTTCACATCAACTCATTGAATAATTATTATATTTGATAATTACATTCACTAGAAAGAATGTATCAACTTCTTGTGTAATTTGTTATTTTTTTTATCTATCCATTACTTTAGCGATGTGTCCATAACTAGTTAAGACTGCCCATAACTAATTAAAGACACAGTTGTTTTTAATTAGGACACCTCTGAACATAACTGGTAAAAATTACCTGATTAAACTTTCGAATATAGCAAAATCTTTAGGTAGAAAAATGCTGCATTTTCCAATGAAAACCTTTGAATAAAAATAATTATTATTGATGGACAAGTGCCCACAATTAGTTATACCACTTCTTCCTCAACCAGTAATGGGAACGTTAATTTAACTAAAATAAAAAACTAAACAAAAATAATTTACTATGAATTTACGAAAAAAGATGTATAGAATGTGTACATATCTTAAAATATGTAATATAAGTAATCTGCCAGGAGCAATACTCTCAAGAAACTAATATATGACTAAAAAATCCTCTGTTTTCTCACAATGATTTTGTCTGTTGAAACACTTGCAAATATACTGAGCTGTAGACAAGAAATAAAGAACTGGGAGAGAGGGATATGGTTGGGACAACAATTGGGCACAACAATAAAAAAAAATCCTCTGTTTCAACTTTACTTGTTTCTTATTGTTGGCAAATTAAATTAAGGGTGCCCATGACTAGTAGGGTGTTAGTAGGTGTATAGGGGTGTTAATAGGTTTACCCTATTTACTGTAGCCGTCCCTCGTACGCCGTCCGCGGGTTTTCTCTGAGACTGATCGCCCAATTTTCTTGAGATTCGGTACCAATGTCAAAGGCCACCCCAGGATGATCCTTGGAACTCGGCATCATCATCTCTCTGTTTGTTTCGAAATGGCGGCCGATTAGAGATGTTATAAGCCCGTAATTTATAAACTAATTTATAAACTTAGAGGGGAAACGTAAGGTGTTTTGGAATCAGCATATAGCATAAAAAAAAATTAAAAACAAAAAATCTACATAATTGCCGTCTAAAGATCTTATATGCCCACAACTCGTCCGTTTATAAAGATAGAGGTGAAATGTAAGGTGTTTCGAAATCAGCATAACGAGGAATAAAAAAAAAAAATAAATAAATAAAGAACTTCTAAAATTTCCGATTAAAGTTCTTATATGTCCATAACTTGAACTGATTTTATTGTATTTAAACGAAAGCTGTTGAAATTGCTTACAAAAGGAAAAAAATCATTTAAATCGGACATGTCCTAACCATCACAGCCTACTTGAATTGACACAGTTTTTCTTAACATTCCCAGTTCGGCACTCTCACGGCGATCAACTTGGGGCAAGCTTCAAATTTCTTTTCCTGTAGTGCCTACTGCTTAATTTTTTTTTCTGGGACAGAATAGATATTCTTGAAATATTATTAAATTTAAATAATATACCATTGTGCAATAATTTGTAGCGTTTTTTATTCGAGATTTGGATTCCTCGTTCGAGGAGGAAGTTCTTTGAAGTTGAACTTTCCCTTGAGAGACTTAAGACCAATAAAGCCGCAGGAAAAGCTGGGACATCTCCAGAAATAATTAAGTATGGTGGTCCACAACTCATAAAAATCCCACAGTGTCTATTTCAGAAACTTTGGGACGATAAAAGAATACCAGAGAAGTGGAAGTATAATATAATAGTACCCATCCACAAGAAAGAAAATGCCAGTAAATGTAAGAATTACAGACCTATCAGGCTACCGCATGTTTATTTTAACATTGCGGATATCATCAAAATCGAAGTCGATTATTGTGTTGTCAAAGGCGTTTTTATGAAAATACTATCGATTTAGAGATCGCACGTTCACTCATCGATTTATTTTAACATTTTGGATTTCCTGGTTATTGAGGTACATTTTTTTGGTTTATTAAAGGTGATGATTTGAAAATACTATCGATTTATAGATCGAACCCTCCCGCATCGATTTATTTTAACATTTCAGATTTTCTTGATTTTGAGATCCAGTAATAGGTTATCGAAGGTGCTGATTATGAAATTACATGGTTTCCGGCAATAGAAATAAGAAACATCTGATGGCAACTGAGAGAGAAAAATGTAGAGATAGTATTCATCTGAAGTTCCTTTACACTGCGGGATCTCCGGAAATGGAGAAGCAAATCTGGGATTGAAATTCTCTCTTATGGATTGGATATTTTAGTAGATGCCCAAACTAACGAAGACACAATTGCAGATTTACTCTGAAACTCCAGTATGCAGCACAAATGGATGGAGTTCTCTCATCTATCTTGGCGACTACTCTGCGTAATGTTTAGACCTACTCCCCAATACGTGGATGGATTTTTTGTAGTTATTAAGTGAACTTTTTTTTTTTTTTATCCCTCTAACAAAATAAAACATTAATGAAGCATACAATTATAAAACTTGTTGTGCATTTACCTTTTTCTACCTGGTGGTACTGGAAGATCTGCTGACTATTTACATATTTAAATGATACCTCCCGAACAGGGAATTTTCTCATGATTTGGAGGTGAGGGACCGCCTCGTCTTCAAGGTGAACGTGGGTATACTTTGAATGTCTTATTCTGAATCAGGTAAGGACCAGTTCCTCTTTGCGGCTGCCACGACTGGAGCTGCTTGTGGTCACTTCATTCTTTATGGCCTTAAGTTCATTTGGAGGACTGTCCCAATGAACAGTTTTTTTTTTTTTTTTTTTTTTTTTTTCCAAACCCCTGGATAATTATATTTGCAGATATATACATTTAATTTGATGTTTGTCCTTTTGCTGAAGCTGGGCTTCATTTTAAGGAATTTTTGTGGTATTGGTTTTACATTGTTGTTTCTTATTTAATTCTTATTATAACAAAAGTGTTGGGGCACACTTTATTTTTCTGTTTGTTCTTTCTTTTATACAACTAGATTAATCCTAATCTAACTTAACTAATACTTTAAACTAAATTTAGTGTCCATTTCACTTTATGTTTCCTTCCATTACTTTCTGCCATCTAATTGGGGGTGGTGCTGGTGTCAGTGTCCTAAATAGTGGGTTTGCTAGATATCCCAGCGAATCCAAGAATTTGATATGCCTCCTCCTGATAAATTCCGGGACCGTTGGTAAATCTAGCAGGGTGTGGAGTTCATGCGCCTTTTTCCTCTTCCACGCCGTTGTCCTTACCATCTTCCGGAGCATCGAGTCTTGAAACCTCTGGAGGAGCCGCTGCGTGCCACCGGTGAGATGTGTGAACAATGGAGCCCCGTATAGCAGTGCCGGCCTGAGTATGCTCTTGTACACTTGCAATTTGAGGCGGAGTGAAAGGGCTGGCGAAGTTAGTAGGTGGTGAAGACGGTAAGATCTTCTCCTGACCGTCCTGGTCTTTTGATATAGATGGGTACTAAGCTTGAGATGCCGATCAAGCTTCATACCCAAGTATACTATGGAGTTAGAAGGCGAGATGACGGTGTCAGCCACCTGGAGAGTCCTCGGCAGTGTTGATTTCTTGCCCTGTTGGTGCGAGAACACTACACAGTCCGTTTTTGCTGGATTGACCTGTATGTTGAGGTTTTCCAGCTGTTGAACTATCTCTTTACAGGTTTCCTCGGCCTGTTTCAGTGCATGTTTGGCGCTCATACTGGTGCTGTAGATGGCTATATCATCTGCATATGCAGCGACCTTCGCTATTCTGTAGTTTTTGCCAACTACCTCAGCAGTATATATTGAAAACAGCACCGGAGAGAGGACTGCTCCTTACGGCACTCCGCACTTCAGTGAGATGGTCCGGGATTGCTCATCACAAACTCGCACAGAGATGGTCCTGTTGCCAAGAAAGGATACAATGACACTGTAGAGCTGTTCCGGGCACTCGAGGTCTAAGAGTTTACGGCATAGAATACCGTGAGACACTGAGTCGAATGCCTTTGTACAGTCGATGGAGATCATAGCCGTTGCCGTGTTCCGATTGAAGCTGGTGTTCACCTCAGTTTGTAGCTTCATAAGATGATGTTCCGTACTGAGGTGTGCTTGAAAACCGGTCTGTTCGTAAGGAATTACGGAGTTTTCATCACAGAATTCTCTAAGGTAATTCAGGATGATCTTTTCGTATACCTTACCGAGGTGCGGCAACAGGCTGATTGGTCGATAGTGATCTGCCTCGTTCCCTGGCTTATTCGGCTTGAGGAGTGGAAACAGGATGGCATGCTTCCATTTTTCGGGGAAGTATCTCAGCCTCAAGCACGAATTGTACAGGTTTGTGAGATGAGCAATCCCTTTTCTCGGTAGTTGTTTCAGGAGTATCGTCTGTACCCCCTCATGGCCAGGGGCCCTGTTTCCGTGGGCTCTTCTGAGGATGGCCTTCAGTTTCTTCGGAGTGACGAACATGTAATTGTTCTCCTTAGCCATCTCTGGTATTGAGAGCTGGGGTGGCATCTTCTTCCACGTCGTTCCATGCCGTACCGCTATGAGCACACCTCCATGGGGATCGTGTGAGTCATCCGTAGCTACGGCATATCCTCGAAATCGGGGAGGGCGCCCTTGTATTCTAGTGTCCGTGATGACGGCCACAGTGGGTTCGGTAAGCGCCAGGAGAGCCTCCACCTCTTCTAGTTTCGTGGCGAGGCCACAACAGTTGAAATTTACAATGCTGTAACCAATCATTTTTGACACTGGCATCCTTGTTTCAGGTCTGTAATGAGTGTTTTCATGAAAGTCCTCATCTCTGAAAACATATGGGTGATGGTTTGATTTATCACTGTCAACATGAAAGTTTGTGATTGGTCCAGCTGAGGTTGTGGCGCTCCCTCCTCTGCCGGTGGTGGGGATTCCTTGTCTGTTCCAGTCGCTGATGGCGGTTGAAGCTCTGAGGGACGCAATAGAGAAGAGTACGTTGTCGCCGTACTAACAGGTCTATGTTCTCTAATGTGATTGGTTGTGGCAGTGCTGCTGGTTTGCACTCGTCTGGATGCAGCCTGTTCTTTTCTCTTCTGTTCGGCGATCTTGATAAGTTCTTGCCGGGCTTTGCATTGTCTGTAAGACGCCACATGGTTGCCCTGACAGTTTGTGCATTTAGGCTCCCCCTTTCTGGGACAGCTGTCGACGCTGTGTCCCCCACTGCATCGCACACATGCCAAAGCGTACCCGCAATAATTTTTGGTATGCCCAAACTTCTGGCATCTATAACACTGCGGGGGTGCGTTATCTTTCTTCGGTATGTATTTACAGACCGAGAAAATGCACTTATTGACGTGCCTAATCGCCTGCACGTCCTCAATGGTGACCTTGACAGGTACCGTGATTACTATTGGTGACAGAGGGGTCTTTTTTCCTGTTTCATCTGTCTTCTGCAGCCTCCTCACGTCCACTGCTGCAAGAGGCTTAACAGCCTCTTTTACGTCCTCTATCGGGATGCTGACGTGTAGATTTTTTAGCACAAATCTACTCTGTGTCAGGCCTCTTCTTTGTGCATAAGTGTGAAAACGGATGTCCATTAAGCGAAGTCCTCTAAGGACTTCGTTTCGGTCCTTCACATTATTCAGCAGGATGTGTACTCCAGCACGTGTTTGCCTTAACAAGTAATCGGAGATTTTTAACTTCGTTAAGAATTTTTTGGCCTCTGGGATGGTGTGTTCTGGAGCCAACATGACAGGTGGTATTTGGAGCGGCTTCTGGGAGTCCTGGGTCGTAGTCTCGGTATCTGCTATATTGGCGAGAGCCGCATATCTATTAGAAGTCTCAATCTCGCTGGCCTGTATGGCTTTGGGTTTTCTCTTCTTCCTCTGACGCATGGCGCGTGTTTCACGTCCCTGTGGACTGGAAGAACTAGCTGCTTCTACATCTGCTTCGTCCTCAGACCTGGGAAGAGGGGCACTCTGTGCTGTGTCCATCTCGCGCTCTTTATTGTCCTGGAACTAGCACTACACTCACGGGGGGGTTACCACTACGGACGGACCGTAACGGAGGCACCACGCCCAATAACTGTCACTGTCACTGTCACAAGAGTGGGGGTCAACTTGCTAGCGCAACGCTGTCCGTACCCAATAGGGTGGCTGCCGAGGTTAGATCCAAGTGATATGCATGGACCTCAGCAGCTCTAGGACGCTAACTAAGCAAGAGGGGAGAAGGTACTAACTGGTTCACTTCACACGAGGTGGCACTCCTAGAGGTGTTTTCACTGCGGCTGCTGACTGGTGACAATGTCTACCACTTTAGAAGTATGGTCTCTCTTAGTGGCCGCGCTAGCTCTGGTTCTATCAAGAAAACTTTACCACGTCCTGAGAAGTGTAAGAGCTTCTTTTGCTGCCATTTCATACATTTAGTGCCTATATGACCCGGTGACCAAAAAAAATATACTGATGTTCCAACATCATACAGCATCTTTACAAGTCCTAAAATTCTTTTCATCATATCGTAGAATACTTTTCAAATCTTAGAATATTTCTCATCAGTATACTTATCTTCACACACTCCACAATTACTTAGAACCTTTCAATTCTTACTTGTTAAAAACGTAAAAATACGAAAGTCTTTCCTTCTTTTTGCATTTATAAATAATTTTTAAGTGCTAAAAAAAAATAAAAACATAATTATCATAAAGCGACCCTTTTTACCAATTCTTAGGAAGCTTCATTAACAAGTATACTTTAAGAGACAAGCAGGATGTTATCTTGGCTTTGATTGAGGACCTAACATCTGGTTACGAAATGAAAACGCGTGCTTATGTCATATGAGATACAAATCGTTGATGTAACCTCGGGCTGCAAATGTCGTTACTGGGAATGATCAAAGAGATTTCGGACCAAAGGATTCATGTGACATCGCCGGGCGTATCTTGTGTTTCCCTATTTACGTAGATCGCTGCACTATCCAGAGAAAACAAAACTCAGGCCAACTCAGTTTTGATTGTATTATTATATTGTAAATAAAAAATATAAATATTGTTCAGATGAAACTATTTAAATAAAATATTTTATACTGATTGTACTCTATGATTTACCAAGCCTTATACTATATCTAGAAACGGTATTTAAAACTTTATATAGATACTTATACCTTAAGATTGCATATAGAATATGTTATGAGTGTATTACAAATTTACCATTTACTTCTGCTGCATACAATAGAAAAATTAATCATAGAACAGAATCATATGACAGCCTGAGGAAAATTCGAAAAATGGATTGCTAATTAAGTTGAGAAACCATAAAAACACATTTTTGGGCAGGCTCGATAAAGAGAAAATAAATGATTTTATTATGAGGGCGAGATCTGCAGAGTTCCACTAAGTACATGCGAAATAAGAGTACGGTTGTAGGCATTTTAATGACAATTATTACAAAATATACCTCATGTATCTAATTTTCAAAGCGGTATGGATGCTACTCTTTCTAAATTATAGAAAGCGGAAACTCCTTATTATGTCATACGAATTTATTGAAGGATACCTTTCATTTGATTGCAGTTTGTAAGATAATTCAGAGTATCATTCATTGGAAAAAAAGGAATCAAATCTTTAAGAATCAATAAAAAAGTATATGGCCCATGCTAAAAATATTGTTATTATTATTTAAAAGCCACCAAGTTTAATTTCGAGTTATTTCTATCTATAATGTATGGGATAAAACTTAAGTTAAACCCATAATATGCACTAAACAAATTGCGATTCAATAGTCAGGAAACTGGCAACAGAACTGAAAGGAAAAACAACTTTGTAGAAGGATGTCTTAAAACAATTGGAAATTCAGAATTAAAATTAATCGATGTTTCAGAAATATCGGATCATTCCCTGATGGATTCGTCCCATATCAGCTGTAGAAAAATTAATCGCTAGTCGTCAAATAGAAATAATATTCCCAGCTGAAGCGGACTGATTATCTCTTGAAATTTTGTAGGAATATAAAATCTTAAATGGGCCATTTTATCAGGAAGTGACAATTCGATGTCCAGCTCTTTTTTCATGACACTTTTTCGAGTCTAGATTTTTTGTGATTATTGTACTTGACGTTATCAATTAATCCATCGATTCATCAATTCTTTCAGTAAAATGTTTGTGGTTGTAAAAACAGTCAATTCGCCATTCCTCGTACGAGTCCAGACCCGACCTTCCCAACTATCATATTCTAAATGAGGTTTTTCCAGGGCGAATCGAGATATTGCGCTCTCCTTGCTCCTTGGAATACCTCTAAAGATATGATCTTATTGGTTTGCATAATTTTAAGTGAATTTCTCTCGAAAATCAAGGGACAAATGTGTTTGTCCAGTACTGTTATTTGTGTCACATGGTCTACGATAATTCTGGAGTTTTTGCTGTCACAGCTATTTTTTATGCAAATTCTTTCTTGCTTCTGGTTTCACGCGGATCTCAGCTATCGAATACACCGGTATTTCGTTCTACAGTTCGGCAGTTCGTTCTACTAGCTTACACGGCGTCAGCGTGGAATAGTCTTGTAAGGTTAGGTTAAGGTTAAGGTTAGGTTCATTAAATAGGCAGATTAGAGAAGGAAAAATCAATATATTTAAAATCTTTTAACAAAAACAACATACAAATTATAAACATAAATTAAAAGAAAAAATCAAATTTAACATTCTCCTTAATTAACTCTAAAAATTAACTGTTTGCATGCCAAAGAAAACATAAAGAAAATGTAATTAAATCTTACTATTCTGTTGCGCAACAAATTCACTACAATTATAACAAACAGGCTGTTTTACTATTTTTTTCATTAACTACAAACTACTACACATACTTAAAAGGATTAGTTACACAAATATAAACAAATATGTACATAATTGGGCGAGCACACAACAACACAGGCAATAATAACAGAGGATTAACCTTAACGTAACCATGGTGATAATAAGTCCCCAGATGTAATAGTCTTAGACGGTGTTATTACAGGGTGACTGTGGCTAACAGTCTCAATCATAGTTGTCCAATTATCCATCGTCGAAGGTTTCGTGTTGGGAATTTTTTTTTTTGTGTGGTAGAGGGCATAAAATAGTTTCAATTTCTGTACATTATTTTAAAAACTGGTGTAAGTAAAGTTATGAAAAATAGGAAAATCCTAATTCCTTCGTCACTCCCAGTTCATTTTATTTTCTTGATGGACGGGGAATGAGGCAATGAACGAAGTAGTATCAACGCTGCTGTTTAAGAACCATCATCATGAAGCAAGTTGTCAGGATAAAATAATCAGGGATTGAAATTCTCTCTTATTTTTCTCTCCCAGCGAATAAAAATCATGATATAATTTTTATATTTTGCATCTGAATATAACAGTCAAGGATTTAATTTTGATGGTTTTAAATCATATAATAAAAGTGAATGTTATTATTTTTTTTATTTGAGAAAGAATATTAAGGTTTTTCAAATATTTTTGATTTTGAGGCTGATTATGAAAATAATATCGATTTTAACATCGTGATCTCATATATAGATTTATTTTAACATTGCGGATATCATCAAAATCGAGGTCGATTATTGTGTTGTCAAAGGCGTTTTTATGAAAATACTATCGATTTAGAGATCTCACGTTCACTCATCGATTTATTTTAACATTTTGGATTTCCTGGTTATTGAGGTACATTTTTTGGTTTATTAAAGGTGATGATTTGAAAATACTATCGATTTATAGATCGAACCCTCCCGCATCGATTTATTTTAACATTTCAGATTTTCTTGATTTTGAGATCCAGTAATAGGTTATCGAAGGTGCTGATTATGAAATTACATGGTTTCCGGCAATAGAAATAAGAAACATCTGATGGCAACTGAGAGAGAAAAATGTAGAGATAGTATTCATCTGAAGTTCCTTCACACTGCGGGATCTCCGGAAATGGAGAAGCAAATCTGGCGGCTCGTATGGCAAGAAAGCCAGGAATAACCCCGATTACAATCATCAAGTCCGGAAAAGATTGTTGGAAAGTGGACCATACAGAGAAAATAAGAACAAAATGAATCAAAGCTAAAAGAAATTAAGAGCCACTGCTCCAAATTGGAAACATCAAACTGATTATCAGGAAAGAGGAAACGACCCTATGGCGGTTAAGGATTGTGTATTTTGAATTTAACCATGATTGCTTATTAAGAGGACTTGAATATCCAACCAGTGAAAGTTGTGATATTAAAATTAGCTCTGCCACCAACGTTGAAGGAGAATTGAGTCCAGAAAAATACGGTTAAAAAACATTTGTATTTTTGAAATTAGTGACATTCTATAACAGAGTCTAAGGTAATGGTGTTTCAAATGATTCTGCAGAGTTTAGACAATGAAATAAAATAAATAATAATTTCGAGAATACTGTTATTTAAAAAAAGAAGACTAATTTTGATGATATGAGAGTTTGTACGATTTATGTTTATGGGACCCTCGCCCCAACGTGCTCGGCCGTTACGTTCTCTATAATATATATTTAAAGGAGGAACTTTTATATCTATAATTAAATTTTTAAACTATAGATATAAACTTCTATTTTTATATATCTAATAGAAATATTCTAATATATTTCGATAAAGTATTCTTACTATACTCTTACTATTCATCTTACTATTGCTTTTAATTCTTCATTGAACTACTTTATGACCATCCAAGCGAGTAGCTTGTAAAGTGATAATGTGCTGTTATCTCTTCAAACTTCTAAATAGCACATCTAGACTATTATTGCAGTTGTAAACAGTGGTATTGGCAACTATATTGTGTCGTTATTGTTTAGAACCTTGGTTTCGTTGAATAGCACAGAGTTTTAAATGCTCCAAACGTTTTTATAACTGTGCCCATCAAAACACGATAACAAAGTTTTAGTTTCTAAGATTAAACATGAACGCCATATGATCTTCTATTTTTAATAATGTTTGAAAGTGTTAGTTCTGCCGTAGCCGTCGAAGTGTGCGTAATAATTAATTAGGGCATTTAGTTATACCATCTAAATTAATTAATTATTAATTAATTAATTAATTATAAATAATAATTATTATAAATAATTATTATTATAATTCTAAATAATAATTAATTAATTATTAAATAATTAATAAACTGCCACCCAAGAAATCAGATGGACTAATCAAGGGATTTTGGAGAGGAAGTACCACACAGTGTATTACAGCTGCAGCAATAATCGCCATACCTTTAGTGTGTGTTAGAAAACAGCACAGACGACTTGTGATTGTATTTAAAGCCATCAGTCCCAGAGTCTGTTTCATCAGAATTCGAGAATTTTTTTTTAATTTGAGCGTATTTAGTGTTTATGTACCCATCGAGGACTCCAAGCACAAAAAATGTAAATGAAGTTTCCCCTTCACGGGTTTTAGTGCTACTAAAGAAGAATTTTGCATCACATTATTATTTTTAAAACTGAAGGCAAATACAAGTTTATTCTGTAACAAACCTCAACTTAATTGAGATGAAATAGAAGTTTATTAAACAAGAAAGTTGTCCTAAAAGTGGAGAATCTTTAGTCCAGAAGGGGGCTGATAAAAAAATTGCGAATAATCTATGGGTTTAAGAACAGAACTTTGCTTAATTTAACGGTTCGAGAGACTCCTTCAAATGGTTTCAACAAAGACATTCAACCTAATTTTTAAACAAAACTTAGTTTCGCTTATAATGCTACAATTGGTAATTATCTAACTTATATAAATAGTTTTTTAGTTATCATTTCCTATTCAACAAAAAGCGTGACAAAAAAATACAAAATTTAAAGTTAATTCTTCTCTGTTCGGAACTGGACAGCCCAAATGAACTTATATTTTGCAAATTGGGTGTAAAATCAGCTCCTGACCTATGGTCATATATATATACATACATACATACAGGGTATATCTGGATTAGTGGCAAGAGCTGATTTTACGATTTTACATTCCATTTTAGATTATATACATCCCATTATATATATGTATACCCATTATATATCGCTTGGAATAATTCATTCAACGGTCATTTCCCATAATCCTGCATCTAGGTCTCGAGCTCTGTTCCGATGAGCTGATCTGAGTCTGACGTCTATATCGTAACTTATGATCTCTCCAAGACTTTCATTTCCCAGTGTTCATCATGTTACTGATAAGAAGCCCTCTTCAATATCTTAAATGCTCGTTATCTGATGACCAGTGCTAACGAGTCCATGGAATAACAATTTTTACATTCTTCAGTCCTTTTCGAGCTGAAGAATTCGGTTTCTGAGAGGAGCCTGACATCCGGGTAGTCTAACCTGTCTATTAATCTGTGCCAATTGATGGTACAGAATTTCAAGAAATGTTTTATTATTTTTTTTTCCTCTCGAAGAATGAATTATAAATCTGCAAGGTTAACGATTGCATCTCAAAGGAATCCAATTAATTTTTTCAAAGCACCGTGAATCAGAATTTTTAATGCATTCTTTCTTGAATGATATGCAAAGATATAGAAATATTCTTTGCAGATGGTAACCGTAATCCTTTTTCAGAAAAAAAAATTCTCCTAAAAATATTAAAATATTTGAAATGCTTAGCCTTATATGTAAAGTAACCTTATATGAACTGACTAGAAAATTATATGTTAAAAAAAAATTCATTACTTCAAAAATAGTTTTTAAACGTCAATATGCTAGTGTGTTTACATGCAGCTGTGGGTTTTTGTGTCTTAAGCTCTTTATGTCTTAAGGATGATCGGTATATTATTCTAGTTAATAAGTTGTAATTAAACTACCGATTTTTAGTTCTTGCTTTATCTTGTAATTTTTATTAATTGGTTCGTAAATTCGATTAACCAGTTTATGTCATTCAATAAGAGCGACGAGAAACAAAAGAAATTGAAGAAAACTGTTTTTACTTGAAAAAGAAAACTAATTATAAACCTATTTAAAAAAAAAAGCCTGTATAGGCAAACATTTAAGGGAGAATCTTGTGGGTGAAGCTTTTGCTTGAAGGTTATGCTCAAGGGAAAAGTTTCTCCTACTATATCACCTTGTCACTGCTTCAGACAGCTAGCTAGCTGCCTTGTCAACTTACCGCCATGTTGTTTTTTTTTTTAACCATTTTGATTTGTTTTAATTTAAATTAATAGTGTGCACTAATTTATAACTTGTTTTATATTTCAATCAACTAAAAAAAATAATTTAAAAATTCTGAATTCGTTTTGTCATTTATAACGTAAAAGTAATTGTTAACAAAGAAATAATATTAAATTAGAATAAAAAAGAAAGAACTCAAAAAGAGATTTTTATTGCTAGAAAACAATTGATTAATTTCCTAGCTATTTTATTTCTTTTTTCTTCTAGTTTTACTTTGTCGTTATTATTTACTATTTATATGTATATATTTTTTTTTTTGTCACCTGCTAATTACGCTCCTGATTATGATCATCTAAGAAAATTTTTTCCTGTGAAAAATTACTATCTATTTCAAATATTTCAAAGTATCAATAATTTTGGTATTATTCTTTTTATACCAAAAAACTGTCCTTGATCTCTAAAATCCTTTTTCTATCCACAAAACTTTTATCGTAAAAAGAGAAAAAAATACATCTTTAATCATTGTTTTTTTTGTCTTCAATTTTGGCCTGCTATTTTTGAATACTTTTTTTTTATTCTTTAATTTTACATCCATGACTACCCATTAATCTGAGTCAATAAGAGGATGGTATTTACAGTGTCCTCCCAAAAATAACAGTTCTTGGAAATTTTATAGCAAATATAATGCTGAACAAAAAAGATTCCTATGAAAACAAGTCAGCAAATAATGTCTTGATCAGTTTTTAGGCCAAAAATATGAAAACAAAAACACGAAAAAATACGTTTTTTGACCCTTTTTGTTAATTTATGAAGGAACTACTCATAGCATATAAAAAGCGAATAGAAACTAACGCCATAGAGAATGGGATTTGTTTTCTAATGGGACAAATAGCAGCTTCATAGATCAAAAACATGGTTTTTGATAAATTGCCGGAGTTGATACGATTTTCAAAATTGCTGGAGAATGTAAAATTCCAAACCCACTTCTAGTTTTCAGCCAAATTAGTTTTAGGTTAATTAGCAAAATTTTTGAGAACAGTAAACTTTCAGCTCACAAATGTGGCTGCAACGACTTTCACTATCTTCTATAGCTCGGAAGTAACACGAGGCAGTAAATGAAAAAGCAATTTAGTGATGGTTTAATAACATTTCATTGATTCGCTGAAAAACGATCTGCCATTCAACGTATAATTGTATAACTTATTATTGCTAGTATTATTTCTGGGGCGGTGTATGTGGCATGGACAATAAGGAAAATTACTCCCCAATTTAACATTCTTTTATATATTATAACCAGCCAAGATTTTGACGAAGTAAAATATACTGATGGCAGGACATTTGGGGAGACAATAATGTAAATTAAAGAAAACTAAAAAACTGAAGACGAAGAAGGACTTCGAAACGTCAGTAAAAATGTGCTTTTAAAAATATAAGTTTTATATTTAATGGGAAATGTACTGTTCACTAATTAATTTATTATTATTATTCGTTTTGTTCTGCCAGGCTCTAACAGAGGTATGCTAATTATCAATAATAAGTAGACTGCTAAATAATCAATATTTTTTTTTAAGTCAGTAGTTTCGATAAGATTAAGCCAGAGGCTTAAAGAAGGGGACGAATAGTAATATACAGAGTGGAAAAGACAGAAATTGAAAACGCCTACTTTGAAATGCAAAAATAACGCTCGGTTTTAATAAAAAGGAAGGTGTCTCCGTTTATTTAAATACCGTTTCCTTCAGATTTCGCTTAAACTGAGATGAAACTTTATTACACAGCATGAAAGCCAAGCAAAATTCACCAATAAAAAACTAAGAATTGGGTAAGAATTTTTCAATGAAGATGCGGCGGCGGTGGGGGTTCATAACTGAACTCACCGAAACCTTCCGCCTTCCAAGAGCTGTTCAAATTTGAGCTCCTGAAATATAATTTTATTTGCAATTAGTCTAAATAAATGGCGAATAGCAGCTTAAAATTATAATCTGTAAATAATAATAATGATTGAAATATGAATTCGTTTTTAAATTAAAATCTTGAAAATTTAAATATTGAAATTGTACTAACTTATTATTAAATAAAAACAATAAGTTATAAGAAAAATATAAAATCTATAACTGTTTTATTGAAGAAACATTGTAAACGAAAATAATTATTTGATCAATCTTATTAATTAATAAATATAAATTAAATTGATTTATTAAAATAAATTGTCTAAAATGAAAGCAATAAAAATATTTCCGCTTCAACGTTAAGACAACGAAGCATTGGTCTGCGTGGTGCTGTGATCTCAGGCTCATCTTATCTCCATACTCTAATCTGAATGAGTTCGAGCGAACCTAGGCAACATTTTTTATTTCTACTGATTTCATTAATTTACTCACCATGAGCGAGTAGAACCAAGGGAGCCCACCGGCTCGCGGAGGAAGGAGGGAGAGAGAGACGAGGATAAGAGAATACTGAAGGATCCTAAACTACTGAAATAGCCAGACAGCTAACCAATCCAAGTTTACAAAGTTCCACATCTTTATGAAATGTTCTTTTAAACCAGCCAGAATTAAATATCTTTCAATCTAAATTCAGTAACCTACTGACCATATTGTACTCTAATTTTAGTCAATCAATAGATTAATTCATGTAATTTTTTCCAATGGATATATATTATATATAGTACAGTCCACAACACTCATTTATAACAACTCACATATTATCCACTATGAACCGGTATGTACATTTTCAAAATTATTTGTTATTCTATGCTATAACGACCAGGCATACAAATTTCGCATATTTGACCATTTTACAGCTACTGATAAATAAAGAACTTTTGATAAAACTTTTATGTACAAATTTAATTTAAAATTACTAATTTTGATATCTTATTTTTAATTTTTAAGACCGACTACTTCCGTCTCCCTTTTATGATACGAACTGCCATCATCTCACATCTAACTTTTATAAATCTCTCTCTCCATATTATTCAACCACCACAACTTGGGTCTAGCATTATTTCGTTTTCTGATGGAATTTCTATGCTGGATAGGCTTGAGAAAATTATCTCCTTCCCATCCTCTATTTTCATGAATTACAACGGGTGTTTTTGAGATCAGATTTTTAGTCTTTTCGAGCTAAGATTTACCATGAAAGATCCATGGTGCATTTGTATTTCGAATTTACAATCAAAAAAATTATAATTGAATTACCATAGAAAAAAAAACATGAAAATTATAAATTTATAATTTTAAATTTTTAAAATTTTATAATTTTTATAATTATAATTATAAATTTTAGTTTTTATTTCTGTTCAGCTATGTGGATTCAAGGCAATTTTACCCTGTACCCTTCATTTATGATATGAAAGATGAATTGTAAAGAAACAATAAATCATAGCCATATTAATCTTAGTTATTTGACTACTTTCATTGAAGGATGAATCATGAACTAAATATGTGAAGTCCAATGAAGGTTTGTTTTTATTTGTGCTCCAGCCAATCGCACGCCTCCCAACCCCCACGCTATGTACGGTTTATGTCTTCTAAATTTTTGAATAATAAACTGATTTAGGCCAGCAGCATAAATACATCAAGGGAAAATTGAAAACGCTCTCTACATCCGATTGAAATAGCCTACCCAATTTCCTGTTGAACGGAATTCGGGCAGGTGGTCGCATTACGCATGTCACCGCGTAACCTCTACCTGCCTACGATTGGAGAAAAGATATACTAAGAAATGTAATAATCTGGCGGATTCAAGGAAAATGCAATTTTATTCATTAAAAAAATATTGAAGATTTTAATGATACTAAACCTTCTACCGACATATAATCGGAGTAACAGCATTTGATTGTAACACTGAAATGACTGAGTATTGCTACAGGTTCTTTGACGGACTTTTAAATATAATAAGAATCGTAATATGAAAACTTTTTATTTAATTTGTATAAATTTGCCCCAGTTATTTTTTTAGACAATTTGGGAGACAACTGAGTTGTAACCTAAGATATTCAGTCTACCGGTGTTTATATGAGCATAAGTATGTATATGTATATGTATGTATTTCGATGGATAATGGAATAATCACTATGAATAATATTTTTAGATTTCCTTAGGGTCACCTATTTTTTTCTGAATATATTATATTTTTTATTACTTAGAGATATTTTTTTTGCTAAAGGAACGTTTATTTGTTTGTACATTATTATTATATACCTTAAACTACATTATTTATGATGACAAATTCTTTTCTGTGTTAACTGAGGTGTAAATTATATAGAAATATTATTATCAGTAATAAAAACATATTTTACAAACTTTATAAGAAAACATGAAAGATTTCTGATACAAAATTTTAAAATCAAGTATAGTGGATTATATACTTATATTTTAAATATATATAAGGTTCATGACTAAGTTAATTGTTTTACCACCGTACCTAATTATTATTATTAACTTTTATATATATTTTATGTTATATAATTATTTATTAATTGTTATTTTAAGTGGTAGTTATTTAAATTAATTAGGCTAACTCCATTTATTAGGAATGTTACACAAAGAAAGGTTGTAAATCAATATATCTCAAAAAAATAAAAAGTTTATATACTATACATTTTTTATTGTTATCTTCCAGAGCATCCTTGTTTCGGAACAGTGGTTCTCGAATTGAGTGCCACAAAGTTTTCAAATAATTAAATTAACTTAAAAATTTATTTGAAGTATTAAATAAAATAGAAAAATAATTGAATAAATCAATAATTTTTTTATGTTTTTTTTCCTCACTTCTGCGGTTTATTATTCAAAGGTTGATAAAAGTGAATTAAAATGATGCAGAAATGTTTATTCAAGTGGCCAAAGGAGGATATAATAATAATGATTAGCTAAAAGTTATTTACAATACTTTAACGTTGTTAGAATAAAAAATAACCATTATTTTCCAGAACTCTCAGTTAATTTGTACGATTAGATTCGAAATAACTTTGCTGAATCAACATCAGAAATAAGTTAGCTAAGTCATTCAGAACCTGAAGAATTAATTAATGTAATTTAGGATCTTGCTTTAAAATTTAATCATTCAGAAATGAGTCTGAATTCATTTTGGTTAACAATTATGAAGGAATATCCCAAAATAGGGTTCAAAGTACTATATATTTTATTGCAATTTTACACATCGGATCTCTGTGTTCTGGCATTATTTGTAAATATCAAAACAAAGGAGAAAGAAAGGCTAAATGCGACTGAAAATGAGATGAGAGTATGTACACGACCTAATATCAAAGACAATTTCCAACACCGTCAGCCGCATATTTCACATTAAATTCACATTTTATCACCAGAAACCTTTATAATAAAGTTATGATTGACGTATTTGTGAAAAACAACGTCCCGTGGAATTTATGTTAAATATTAAGGAACATTTTTATAATAATGTCATTGATGTATCAAAGTCCTTCTTCGTCTTCAGGATGCTTATTTTTTGTAATACAACATAAATCAATTACAACCAATAAATATTCATACATTAATTTACACCATATCTTTTTACTTATTAAAATTTCATACTACCTTTAAAAATATATAGTGTCCTCCCCATGTCTAAATAAGCATCCTGAAAATGAAGAAGGACTTCGAAACGCCAATGACAGTATTATAAAAATGTTTTCTTAATGTCACGGAAAATTGTTTTTCACAAATTATTAAATCATAATATGTTGATCTCCTCGAATAATTAGAAATTATTTAATATAGTACTTTATAAATACTTTTGATTTGAATTTTTGTGTGTCGTTCGGAAATAAACTTACTTACTTTAAAAAACTTTTATTTGTTCTTCATATCTTTCCTAACTGTAAAAAATAAATTAAAAGTAACTAAATAATAATAGGCGTGGTAAGAATTTATTTTTGTTATCCCATTGTGCCGCCAGACATAAAGTTGGAAAACCACTTATTTAGAAGATTGAATTGAATGACGCTTTCAATCCAAATAGGTCTGATTATCCTCATATTAATGTGGTTAGGAAATTAGGAGCTATGATTATAATCTTCCATTGAAACCTAATCCTGCTTGACGTGCGGCTTCAGAATCCTTTTTCCTCTCGTTGATTTATATTTACAGCTCCTCACAAGGGGATCAAATAAAAACAAAAGGGCCCATATCCAAACAACATTTATCAAGATTTGTAAAGCTTTATGGGAAAAAATGTGTAGAATTGGAAGCTTTGTTCTTGGAAATTAATGGTTTTATTTTCACCTTTACAAGTTTGGGAGCTTTAAAGCTTTACATTTTGTGGCATAAAATTAAACATTAAAATTTTTAATTTATTACTGATAACTCAATTTTGACAAATTTTGACATAATATAATTTTCTTTGTCTATATTAT
Source organism: Rhaphigaster nebulosa (assembly GCA_948150685.1). Classification (NCBI taxonomy): domain Eukaryota; kingdom Metazoa; phylum Arthropoda; class Insecta; order Hemiptera; family Pentatomidae; genus Rhaphigaster; species Rhaphigaster nebulosa. Next base: position 108,529,875 of record OX411308.1, on the reverse strand, counting down.
ATTGAATATTATTTTCTGGTCTTTGTGAGGATAGGAACCACAGTTTGACAGACTTCAAGGGTCTACCCTAAGCTAAAAAAATAAGAATTTACCAATAAGGATATTACGGGTTGTTGGAGTAAAGTTTTACCTTGTATTCGAAGTAGAAAGTAAGGGCAAGACTCTGCCAGTATCACTGCTCTAGGCATTCAATGGTTGTTAAGATATTATTGTTTCAAACTTATAAGTGTTATAAATGCTGGTTTACACGAGTAAACTTAAGACTACCCTAAAACTAAAAACCTTAAGGCTACATACTCAAATCAATCCAGAACAGCTTAATTCAGTGAAATATACAACCTGAGGAAACATAAACATAAAAAATAAGAAAGGAAGGCAAAAGAAATGAAAACTTATCTTTGGAGGTTTAGGATTGATAAAGTTATTTAGTTCTGCACTATGTTTTGCTGAAATTTATCATCCTCTACCTATTATACGGAAAACAATGACAGCCGCAAACGCATCATTGATTAATAGTCCCGAATCCATTACTCCGACATTTCTGCTCAAACTTCTTATTTATTAGAGCTAGTCTAATTTTTTTAAGGGCTATTATTGAGCGATGAGAATCATTTCAACATGGTTTAATCTGAATGCCAGGAGACTTTCCTTCAGGAGATGAAGATAGATGATCCTCTGAAATAAATCCTCTTTGCAGAGCTCGTTTCTTTAACCACTAGCATCAGATTATTCAAGCCGGCGGAACAGTCGCAAAATCTTGTTTCGAATGTATTTTTACTTTATTATTTGATTTGTTTTCATATAACGATTAAATTGAAAAAATAAAATCCTGACATTAAGCTTAAGGATTATATATAGTACAAATATAAAGAAGGAATTAAAGAAAAAAATAACTCACTGTATTTGTGATAAAATCAAGTGAAAATGTGATGCAATTCCATCCATCGGTCTTATTGAGGACCAGGAAGACCGAAAAAAAAATGTTTAAATGCTCCAAAAAAAACTAAGAAGCGGAATATATTGCAGTCAACTTCCGAAGGAATAGCTGTTGTAACAGAAGTTGTATTTCATAACTTCGGTCAACGTGAAGCGAAAATAGTTAAACTTATGGTGGACCAACAATCATCATTAACAGTTGCTAATATTATGAAAATTCGAAATGATCCTAGAGATTAAATAATCGAAGATAGTACAGTTGTAAAGAAACTTTGCGGCAATAGTTGATTGTAAGTTAAGCTTAAAAAACGTCAACAAAAGTGAACAGTATTTTAGGCAATATTTTTCGAAATAAACATGATGAATGATGATTCCATAACATTAACTCATTTTATTGGCAGAACTTAGTTTATTTAAAACTAGGGTCAAAATAAACAAAAACAATTTAATCAAAAGGCAGTAACAAATATTTTTTACTTGACCTAAAAATAAAATTTCTCTTGAAATTTGCCGCCATCTGAATTCTGTCACCCTGGGCAAGTGACCCTTTTACCCACCCCTCTAATTCTGATCATTTGGATTCGGTTTATAGAGGCACTTGGTTCATCACTTTCTGACTTGTCGATATGAGATTATGACGAACTTTTGTCAGAGAATAACTTTTCTACGGATGTCGATCCTGAGGGTGAGGAAATAGATAAAATTATTTCGAATATGTCCACATTGTTTCTCTATTTACTAATGTTATTTCATGCTATTTCTTTAAAATTCTTTGAAATTATAAATATAAAATTCAATTTCCGCCATAAAATAATTTTATTAATTAAAAAACCATCAAAGGTTTATTTTTATTTATTTGTGACAAACATATGATTTCCAATCGAAAATTATGGTCATTGAATTTTGTCCTCCTAGATCCGCTATTGGCCCCAATGTGCACTAGTTTTAAGTAAACTAATATTGAAGTCAATAAGTCAACCGAATTTAGAGGCCGTGGTGGCCGAGTGTGTTCGAATTTGGCCTGGGATAGTTGAAATTTATTTCGTGGTTGTGGTGTACCCCTTTAAAAGCTTACAAATATTCATAATCATCATAATAATTAATCATCCCAATGGAACTGCGCACGCTGGCACCGCACCCATCATTCATCAATCAATCTCTCATCACATGGTCCCCTTAACAAATCACAACTTTCTTCAGACCACAGTCGTATCAATCCAAACCTCACTTTTTCCATTAACCTTTATTGAAGCATATTCCTCACCAAAAACACAATTTTCCGAATCGCAGGCCAATTCCTTCCTGAACTCCTTAGGCCATCGATTCATTATAGGCGCAGACTTGAATGCCAAGCATCAGCAGTAGGGAGCCAGAACCACAAACTCCCGAGGGCGAACATTGCTATCTCCACATATTTCCCATTCCTGTAATATCCTTTCTCCCGATACTCCAACATACTAGCCAACCGATCCCAACCGCAACCCCCGATCTCCTAGACTTCTTTATGCACAAAGATCTAGGGCCACTAACTTGTTCCGTCCAACGGCTAGATGACCTCTCCTCAGACCATAGCCCTCTAATCCTAATCCTTCCCTTATCACCTATTCCAAAATCACTTCCGCCTTCGTTCATCAGAGGGCCAGTTAACTGGAATCGCTTCCGTCAGATCATAAACCATAAAATAGACCTCAGAGTCTCCCTAAAAACCCCTCAAGACCTAGATGAAGCTGTAAATTCCTATACCACCCTGATACAACAAGCAGTTTGGTCAGCATCCCAACCTCTTTCTTCCACTAAAGACCGCAAGAATCCTTTACCCCAAGAACTCCGAGATCTTATCCAAAGCAAAAGATGTTCTAGGACCATCTGGCAAAGAACCAGGCATCCTGACGTTCGGAAGTGATATAATTATTTTTCCAGGCTGGTTAAAAAGAAACTAGCAACCCATAGATCCCAATCCTACAGTGCCTACCTTTCCTCATTATCTGCTACTGATAACTCCCTCTGGAAAGTAACCAAAAAAATCCTTAATATTTCCTATCTCCTCCGTCGTGATGATTGCTCCTGGGCTTCATCAGATGAGAATAGAACAAAGGAATTTGCCAGACATCTGTCCAATATATTCACTCCCCATCCTGAACACCAACCCACCCATACAGCTGAAGTAAAAGAATTCCTCTTCTCACCGATTCAACTCTCTCCACATCCTAAAGCTGTTAATCCCTCTGAGGTTAAATTCCTTATAAATAGATTAAAATCCCGAAAATCTCCTGGTCACGATCTCCTCACATCCAAAATCCTGCGACAGCTTCCAAAAAAAGCAATTATATTCCTAACCTACCTATACAACTGCATCCTTCGCACAACCCACTTTCCCCTAATATGGAAGCACTCTAAAATCATCCTTTTTCTTAAACCAGGCAAACCTTTCAATAATACCTCATTTTATAGACCAATAAGCCTGCTTCCAATCCTTCCAAAAGTTTTTGAAAAATACTTCTCAAACGCATCCTACCCTTCCTTGAATCCCAAATAATCTCTTCACACCAGTTCGGATTCCGTCCTAGACATTCCACTGTCCAACAAGGTCTTCGCGTTGTGGACCATATATCCTTTGCACTTGAAAGCAAGCAATATTGCACTAGTGCCTTTCTGGACGTAGCGCAAGCTTTCGACCGGGTGTGGCACGATGGCTTGCTTTTCAAGCTCAAAATCCATCTACCCCAATCCTTATACTTAATCCTCCGATCCTACCTTTCTAACCGAACCTTTAGAGTTCGCTGTGGCACTGAATATTCCGATTTTTACCCAATCAAAGCCGGAGTTCCACAAGACAGCGCCTTAGGTCTTATCCTCTATATCCTATATACCGCAGACATTCCCACAAACCCCGATACCTTCCTAGCAACATTTGCTGATGATACAACCATCCTATCTTCTCACCCAGATCCTGAAATAGCATCCTTTAATCTACAAAAACACCTCTCCTCGATTGAACAGTGGTGCAACCATTGGCGCATCAAAGTCAACGAATCCAAATTGTAAAAATATCACCTTCACACTTCATCGCAGACCCTGTCCTCCAGTCCATTTCAATTCCATTCCACTTCCCACCTCTGACACAGCCCAAAGACTGACATGGAACCAGCTTACCAAGCTTAAGAGACAAGAACTCAACCGAAGATATGGCCAGTTATTAACAGAACATCACATCTTTCAACATACAACAAACTATTAATCTACAAGACCATACTAAAACCTATTTGGACCTACGAACTTGAACTGTAGGGGACAGCAAAATCTTCTAACATCAAACGTATCCAATCCTTCCAGTCCAAAGTCCTTCGAACAATAGTCAACGCTCCTTATTATGTTTCAAACAAGACCTTACATCATGACCTAAACATCCCATTTGTACTTGACCTTATTCCATCTAAATATTCAAACTTTCACTAGAACTTTAGCTGCCATCCTAATCCCTTAGCACAATCCCTATCCAGCTCAAGTCATCCCTATAATCCTCCTCGTAAGTTGAAGCGGCATTGGCCACGAGGCCTTCTGTAAATATGCTATTGGAATTCTGTCAATGGCCAGATCCTCCACTCAAGTCCTGAGCGACTGTGGCCCTAGTGCTCTCACTCAGTCTCCACTGGCTTTAATCCAGTGATGCGGCTCAGAGAGAAGCGCTGGGACCTCTTTGAGTCTTGCCTTGTCATCTACAGGTGGAGGGCAGGGCATGGCTGGGAGTTCCCCGGGCAGAATGTAAATATGTATACATGTATGAATGCAATCTAGAATTTTTATTTATTTTATTTTATTTTTTATTTTATTCCTTCTTCTTTTGTTAACATTGCATATTTATTTATCTCCATTGTCCTTTATTTTATCAATTTATTTTTCTTTATATTTATTTTATTGTGTACATACAGTGTGAATGGGTTCTTGCTATACTCTTTGCCCTTGAGTGTGGCAGCTTGTATGATGTTCAATAAATAAAAAAAAAACAAAAAAAAAAAAACAAACATATATATATTCTTAGCAATATAGTATTATTACTATTAAATTATATTACATCTGTTTTGGTTTTGTTTGTTTCAGTTTTTCGATTTCGTCCTCATCCATTTCATTTCGTCTTTCAAGGTAATCCTTTAAATTTTCATAACTTAATAATACTTTTATATAAAACTAAAAGACAAATCAATTGTTACAATTTTAAATTCGCACAGGTAAAAACCATAATAGGCACACATAATACAATAAATAAAAAATAAATAAATATCCTCTTAGTTAATCAGTTAATAGAAATCTGTTCTTATGGATTACACATTTTTTGGGAACTAATGAAATATGAAAGGAATTTTGTTATCTATTGCATGTATTTTGTGTTGGTTATATTCTGTTACGATCTGGTTCTGATAAGGAGAGGATTGCCAAGGCGCTAAGGAGGGGGCTAGCAAGGAAGTTGTACCCATTTGTATTGAGTTGCTTCAACTTAGTCCAAAGACCTGCAGAGCGAGCATTTCTGCTTTGTTACAGATTCGGTGAAGCGTTATAGTAACGTGATAGTCATCAGTTATTACCTTAATTTACATTATTTGGTTACTATATTTTTGAGTGTTTTTAGTCGATATATTTTCTGTGCTATCAGATTGAATGGGTGGTTAAATGTCTTGGTTTTATTAAAAAGGTGTCGCTTGTTATTACCAGTATTATTATCGGTATTATTTATTAGTAATACCAGATATTGTATTTTCATTAATCTTCTTCCTCTGCTGATGAAAGAACCCACTAAGATGCATAATAAAAACATTGCTACTATTATTAACTACATTTTTTAACAATGACCGTTTTAATACCAAACATTGAGACAAATACTATGAATAACCTTGTCATATATTAAGAGTATGATTACGGTAAGTCAGATACGTGATTATTTTCATATAGTCATCGTAAATATATATTACCATCGTACTTCAAAGAACTATAAACTATAGCTATATCCTATTATTATTTTATTTAAATTGATAAAATAAATAAGAGAACGCGATAATTCTCTTATTTAATTTCTCAATTTCATTTTTGTTCTTTTTTTAAATTAAATGCTAATTTAATTTTTTGTTAATTATATTATTATATTAACATTTGCTAATTTGTTTTCAAAATTTAATTAGTAAAAAATGGGCATCTATGTCATGATGTTTTGTAATTTTGTAAAAACCGAAATTGCTGCTAGATGTCATTATTACTAGAGATAATATAAGTGTATTTTTATCCATTAAATACATGTACAAATAAATATGTAATGTAAAAATGGATAAATATATTTTGTTACTTCTAATGCATTATTTCTTTATAGAATCAGGTTTTGTTTCTGCATTTATTATTATTATTATTATTATTAGTTATAAATCTGTTTTAATTGCCAGCGTTTTTCAAGTTAAAAAATTCCAGTTTGTTTTTTCTTGAGATGACACATTTGAACTTGAACCTTAAGTTTTCTGACTGAATGATATTCACCTGTGAATTTAATAACAGACAAGATCAAAATAGGTTTTGGTAAATATGACTAGAATAATAGATTTTGCAATAACAATAAATTAAATATATACATAACGAATATGAAATATAACATAGAAAATAATAATGAACAAAATATCACTAACGAAATTAATTAGAAGCAATGCCCAGATATAGCAAAACAAACTTTGAAAACAAAAATTAATAAACATAAAATTAATATAAATAATGACAAAAGATGCATAATATAAGCAAGAGCACATGCAAGACATATCATGATGAGAGACAATCACAATTTTGTTTGAATAAGGTGAGCAGTTATTTAAACTAGCATTTAGCCTATGTTGGCCAAATTAGAACAAAAAAAAATGGTACCAAGAAGCTTTATATACTTGTTTACATATCCGAATTATTGATAAAAACGTCTACTTGCGATTCTACCGGAACTGGATGTTTATGTGGAGATTATTGAAAAGAATGTATTGTAAAGTTGGAAGGTTATTGGATTGTCTTTTTAGGAAATAAAGATATTTAGCATTTTGATTACAAAAAATCAAAATCATAAGACCCATACATTTTAATTAAGACCCTGGAAATGACCCTCGAAATTTATTTCAACTGTCATTAAAACTTTCAGATTATACTGAAGTTGTAATAAATTGAATATGGGCACTCTATCAACGTCAAAAGTTGTCTGATGGTTTTTCATTGCTTTTATCGGATTATTGATGCAGGATAATTCTCGACCCAGATCACGTCGATTCCGCCTGGTTGGAAGGGAGAAGGGGGTAATCTACTTCCGAAAGTATAATCCAATGGTGCCCAGTCACAACTTTCAATTCATCTTTTATGATGGGCTTAACGATCCTTTGCAGTAATATTGATAATTTTTAAGAATTAGAGGATAATGTTTGTGAACATAATATATTTTTACCAATTTAAAAAAAAAATTAATTATTTGTTAACGGGAAAAATCGTCATGCACTTAAATTTATTCGTTGGTAATTTATTTATTTTGAATAGAATAGAAAAATAATTTTATTTTAGGACTGGGATTCTTGAGAACAATAAAAATGTAGAAATAAAATAGAAAACATTTCTGGCCTTTTGGCTACACAATAAAAAAAAACTTGAGCAGCAGAGCTCCCTCACTAAGGTCGTATTTTCACTAAAATACCAAATATTAAAATAACGGAGGAGCTCTAATAACGAATTTTTGCTCATTCATTACGGTACTGTCAATAAATTTACATACAGATTTTCAACGTTCTAACTAAAATTTGTAGGTGTGCGAAAAACTCTAAAATCCGCAAAATTTTAGGTAAACATACCGAAATTTTGACTGAAATTCAGCCCTGCTTTTATGGTATTGTTCTGCCTAGAAAAAAACTCTACATACCGAATTTCAGCTCATTTGTCCCAAAGGGGACTGCTGGAAGTATATCAGATTTTTCCACAACTTTCATAATCGTGTTCTAGGGGTTAAGAAACGGATAGAAAATGCCCTCTCGCCCCTCTCCGCTGACTTTCGATACATTTAAATATTCTATATTTTTGGTGGGAGGGAGAAATACGACTAATCAATTTCTATTTACAATACAGCCAACAAAATAAATAACCAACAAAAAATAAATTCTTCTCGGGAAAAAAATATAATTGCAGTGGACAAAAAAAGAAGAAAAAAAGAAAAAATATTAAATGAATCGCAAAGCTGAAATATAAACATTAAAAACCATTATTACTTCTAATCAAGATTTACACATCGTTGCATATTTACACAGTTAACATCAAATAATTGTAAAACCCAACGCCGGGAACCTAATCAAATAATCGGTAAATAAACTCACTAAACTAAGAGCGTGGAAGGATAAGATAACTTAATTTTTATAAGTTATAAAAAGACGGTCAGATGGTCAGATGAATACGCTATATTCAAAGCGTATAAATTCAGAAAGCTGTTTTAGGATTAAAATAAGGTGCTCTTATTTTTTGGCAATTTTCGTAGAAGCTGCACAGAAGATTGAAGTGGCCTTTGTGATGAGTACGTTATAAGAGACAGACCAATTAGTCATATATCAAATAGAGGTAGAATTAAAAATGAGATTGAAATGCAAGAGAAGTAATAAATAATTAAGGGAAGTATCAAATAATTTTATTGAGGTTGCCCAATGGCATCAATGGCACCAATAGCATCCCAACATATTTGGCAATTTTCGTAGAAGCTGCACAGAAGATTGAAGTGACCTTTGTGATGAGTACGTTATAAGAGACAGAACAATTAATCATAGATCAAATAGAGATAGAATTAAAAGGAGATTGAAATATAATGTTTGTCTCAATATTGTAAGGCGTAGGTGGCGACGGTGATAGAATATGGTAAATGGTTCGGGTTTATCTTTAGTCTGTTCTCTGCTTCTCTATACCGGTAGATATTAGATAACTCGAGTTGGCAATGAGTTGCCGATTTTTTTTAATTGAAATAATCCCTCAAAAGAGTTAAAGTGGGAACCTCTAACATGGCCGCAAAGTGGACTAAATCGCGAATTTATTACGAAAAAAATAAAATTACGATTTTTGTTAAATTGATATCATTACTTAACAATGAAGTTATGAAGGATGAAAAGTAATAATCAAATATGAATGGAAAAAAGTTTATTACTACTGAAATAATTATGGACTTATATGTGACGAAAGATTTTATTTATACATTTTTTGTTACAAATAAAATAATATCACAAATTAACAATGATATCATCTCAATCATTTCAATCAATGTCAGTAGATGGAAATTTAAGTTGTTTAAATTATCTAAACTGGATGTAATATGTTAATAAAAAAAAAAATGGCACAAAAACTCGCAAAATATAGAATCCATAAAAATTAGAGAACTAGAAAAAAAAAGTATAATAAAATTATTTTTTAATGAAAAAAAATAATAATATAACACGATAACAGACAAGATATAGAATCAGTAATAAATATACTTCGATAAAATCATAAATTAGCCTTATTTATCCTTCCAATTGTTGTCAGAAAATCAATTTGTAGTAGTCTCCACACTCTTTAACCGAGTGCATGGAACCAGCCAATATCACGAAACGAAATTCTTTTGAAACTTCAAAAGTATAAGCCATACTCCATTTGGGAGTAGAACATATTTCTATAGAGTTAGTTATATTTCTAACTTCTTATTAGAAAATGTTACAATTTGCCAGTTGGGGCGTTAAGTAATTTTGCTAACCAGGTTATATACTAGATAAAGAACTAAAATAAAAGCTTAAGTTTTTTAGGATAGCGACACATCCAACAACCATTTTCCTTTTAAAAGTTTTAAAGCATTGTCAGAAGTTGTACGGGAGATGATGTTACTCGCTCATATTATGAATAAGTGTTAATGCGGGTTTTTCTATAGTAACTAGACCATTATAATTCTCAATTAATAACTTGAAGAAAAAATTAAAAAATGTTTAAAAAAAAAATTAAAAAGTACTCCACAAGTATAGTAACTTTTTAAATGGAATTAACGCTTTCATGTAATTTAACTACAGGCCAGTCCGTAGAGGGTTTCTACTGTGCAAAAGGTGGGGTAGAAACTTTTTCAAATTCTATATATGGGTGCAAAAATGTAAAAAACAAAAAGTTGTAGGGGTTGAAATTTACGTCACCATAGATTACTATAGTTAATCTTGACTATTTGAAGATATCTGCCCTTTCTTTCATAAGTACGCCAGTCCGTAAAGTTTGTGTTTCATGGTTACACAAATTCTGTAGCTTCCATTTTACGAGAAAATTTGTACTCCATGATGAATAAACACATAATGAGAGAAAATTCAAGGATTCGTTGTTTTTGTTTTGAATTTTTGTCTTATTGAATACTTAGAATAAGTAATCGAAGCTAATTTCTCAGGTTCGATGTCACTGGCTAGTCTTATTTGGATACGAACAATTTCCATTTCATAATTCAATATTCAAAATTTTTTCGTGCTGATTTCGCTGTTTGGGCCACTATGCGCCTATTCGGTCTTAAGTTTTAGGGGTGGATTTATAGAGTATCAAATTCTGTATCCACTGAGTAACAAACTTTTAAAATCGGTCAAGTACATCTCTCGAAATTGACAATCTTCCCATCTCCGGGATTGGAATATTAGCTCAGTAGAGATATCCTTTCAAATTGTAAAAGGTGGAATTATTTTGGTTTTCAGGTTTATTCTATATATTGCCCCTCTGGTGAAAAATCATCTTGAAAAGCCGCTAAGATAAATCATTTTTTTTTTCAATTATTCCTCAGTAACTCGCTTCCAGTGCATTTAATGTGCAGCCAGTAATTCACGTAATATTTTTTTAAAATTCGAAGCGTTTCAAAAGTTAGATTTGGTTCTACCTATTATAAACTATTTTTCAGTGCAGTTTAGTGAAAAATGCATAATTACCAATCTTTTAGAGGATTTTAAATTTCCTACAAGATTAATTTAAAATATCACTCTCAATAGACGCCAAGATATATTGAAATAATTTTAGAGAAGGTGGACTGGAAACTGAATATATCATACGCCATTCAAATTAATATTCCTGAACATAATATCATCTGTAACTTATTATATATGTGTATGTATATGCGTATCATCTTGGCGTCTGTTGAGAGTGATATTTTGAATTAATCTTGTTGGAAATTTAAAATCCTCTAAAACATTTGTAATTATCCATTTTTTTTTCGCTATACTGTACTGAAAAATAGTTATTAAGGCGGAACCAAATCTAACTTTTTTAATTTTTTAAAGGTCCCGTATCTCAGTAGCTATTTCGAATTTTCATTTGCTGAAAGTAAAAGCTCTTTAAAATTGTTAATGACACATTTTCACGTTAAATGCACTGGAAGCGAGTATTGCAGTAAATACACTAATCGCGGAGATCACAAGAAATATCCAATTTCCAGAGATATACGTATACGTGACAGAATTTATAAAATGAATGAACAATGAATTTGTATATTCATTGAACGCAAAATTTTATTCTCTACAACTTTTATAGAATGAGTTTTTTTCATAGAGAACTCATTTCTAAGCTACAGACTCATAGTTAATGCCCTGTCTCAGTTTTATGACATTGGTTTTCGAACATATCAGTTAACTGAGTTATTATTTTGTAGTACTCATTCAACGCAGAATTTAATGTTCTATAATTAATTATATCATAACCTTTTCGATTGAATACACCGCTGTTATATTTATATTTTAAATATATCGCCTAATTTTTAATAAAAAAATCATCATCTGAAACCACTGTTATTTTTTGTACAGAAAGTTCCGGTCAACTGAAACACTCGGGCCTCTTTGTGAAATGGTTCGACTTGAAAAATATTAAAGAAAAGAGGATATTGTCCAATAAACGCAGACTGTGTTTTCTGTGCTAAGTTCGTGTCGGGTTGATAAACGAAAAATTAAGAAAATGTTCCATAGTGTGATAATTATAGTAAAAAGGTTTAAACCGCCTTTCGCAATTGAAATATATTCTGCTCCCAAATCGAGTATGGCTTATACTTTTTAAGTTCCAAAAGAATTTCGTTTCGTGATATTGGCTGGTCACATGCACTCGGTTAAAGTGTGATTGATTTTCTGACAACGATTGGGAAGATGAATAAGGCTAATTTATAATTTTATCGAACATTAATTTTTATTGATTCTAGGTGTTGTGTGTTATCATGTTATATTATTAATTTTTTCATTGAAATATAATTTTATTATACCTTTTTTTTTCTAGTTCTCTAATTTTTATGAATTCTATATTTTGTAAGTTATCGTGCCATTTTTTTTTCATCAACATTTTACATAAAGTTTATAAAATTTAGGCAACTTAACTTTCCATTTTCTGACACTTATTGTAATGATCAAGAGAATATTATTGTTGATATGTGATATTATTTTACTTTTTTTTTTAAATTTATAAATATATCTCTCGTCATACATAAGCTTTTAAGTCTTTCAGTAATTATAAATTTTTTCCATTCATATTTGATTATTTCTTTTTATAAGTACATCCTACATTATTTTATTGTTAAGTGAAAAATTTAACAAAATCGTAATTTGATTTTTTTCATTATTATTTCGCGATTTAGTCCACTTTGCGGCGTTCGGTTAGTGAATTTGAAATGAGAATTCTTATACGTTAGGATTACAAAATGAAATATGTTTATATGTAAGAATGGAAAAATGAATATTTTTTTTATATGTAAGGAATATAAAATGAATTTTATTTTTCAAGATTTTCTAGATCTATGTTAAAATATGACCAGTTAGATCCATCAAAATATGTTGTGTCAGGCTTTTATCGATAGACCGAAGAGCAGTTACTTAATATTTTAGCCATGCGAGAAGTCTCCATTTTAACTCTTTTTGGGTATTATTTCAACAAAAAAAAAAAAAAAAAAGTCATTGGCAACTCGAATTTTTTAAGGGAAAACTTGGGATCAAAGATTCAATATCTACCGGTATAGAAAAGCTGAGAGTAGACTAAAGCTAAAACCCAACCCATTTACCATGTTCCATCACCGTCGCCACCTACGCCTCACAATACTGGGAAAAACATTATTTTTCAACCTCCTTTTTAATTCTACCTCGACTTGATCTATGACTAATAGGTCTGCCTCTTATAACATATTCATCACAAGGGTCACTTCAATCTTCTATGCAGCTTCTTCAAAGAATCTCATATTCTTTGAAGGATTTTATATAATCTTTAATACATTACTAAACCATCATGATTTCGGCCTGAATATCTTCTAATTGAATTCATAATGATTCAAATGCTTTTGAATCGGTTGAGAAAATAATGTTCTAAAAGTATTTAGCTCCCAGTAGATACTTTGCTGTTGCAGTTCCTAACATCATCATCATTGGGAGATCGAAAAATAGGTTAGTTGAAATTGGACGTGGCTGTTCTCGATTCACTGGGTACAGCGGCAATTAAGTCTTAGAGCATCTGCAAGTCGATATATTGCTGCATAATGCATTATAGCTCGAGACTGTAATGCCTCTCCTATAGCAGGGTCCCCGTCAGAATACCTTATTATGCCAATTGCTGGCCGATAATGTAGCGCCAAGTTATCTTAACAGATTCATGCTTATACAACAGATGGGCCTGCGACCATCAGGAGAACCAAACAAACCTAACCCTAATAATTTTATTTACGAGTATTCAAGACTGTAATTCTCAGATGAACACTAAATACTTTTCCTATAGGAAATAGCTCAGAATTATAAATTATAAACTGATTCGGCAAATTTTTGGAAAGTGATTCATTATATTTTCCCCAAAAGTATGAAACTATGTCACATAAAATCCCATATTTTCATAGAGCGACAAAAAAACGTTTGAAAAATTAAATTTTAATCATACTGAGTTGTTTTTTAAAATAGTGTGTACTAGGAAGTGATAAACGTCTTCGTCTTTTAATGGCGCAACATACGTCTGAAGCGATCCTTTTCCTGCTTATCCCACTACTCTGGTTCTTTGCATGCGTAAAACTTATTCTCAGTTTCCTTAGATCTTCAAGGCCTCCATCTTTAAATTGGCCTTCCTCTAGGCCTAACCCGGCCTAGGCCTAATCCGGCCTAACCCGGCCTAATCAGGACAGTTTTCGTAAACTCTTCTTGCCTTCCTTTTTCCATTATATGCCAGTGATCTAGCCTCTTCAACCTCTGTACGGAAGAGGCTAAATAGTCTACTGGGTCATATGGAATATGCTCACATCACTATATAGCTCATATACGTCAGCATTCTTTCTTCTCCTTTATACGCCGTTTTCCTTGATTGGCCCAATGTTGCGCCTGAGAATGCGTCTTTCAAACCAATCCACCAGCTGTAAATCTTTCTTTTTTCGTGCCCAAGACTCACAGGCATATGTCACTATAGGTCGAATCAGTGTTTTATAAAGGATAATTTTAGTTTTATGACTAACCACTTTAGTTTTAAATAATTTGGCAATGGGGAAGCATGGTTTCTAGTCTGAATTCTTCTTCTGATTTTCTCCCTTTCGTTCTGACTGAGTCGAGATATTGGAAGTGATATACCATCAAGTAGAATACAAAATTAATTGTTGTCCATAACATTTACGCTAAAATAAAATAATAAAACAACTCTAGATAAATACGTTTTGCACTTACATGGTTCATAATTTTGCCAATGATATGCCTATTGTAATGATTTATATTAGAAAATAATCTATGAAATGCATCCATGGGTTCAGATTTATATACATAACCAACACCTGATTTATGACTGCAGGTTTGTCTACTCGTGAATATTCTAGATGACAAAATTATTCAGTTGTTCCTGGCCAGTCTTGTTTAAATCAAATGTGATTTTGAATGTTGCTTAAAAAAAATCTTAAAACGTTTTCAAAGTAATTGTTTAAATTAGCCAAAGTCAAACCCTTTGGAGCATGTTATTAATGCATGCACAAACGATGAGTGAAGTTATGATAATCTAATTATCTGCATGTTTTGGTTTTTGTATTAGCATTGTATTTCAACTGTTTTATTTAGTTTCTTATTTATTTATTTTAAAATGTGTTCTATAGTTGATAATATTTAAACCTAGTAGATATATTACATTATAATATTGTTAGATTCATATATATTTTATTTGTTATAAGTTACAGTAGTTCTTTCTGTTCGTTATTCCAGCTTTTGTTAAGGAATTAGACAAGATTGTCATGGATTGAAAACGCAACATTGTTTCGAAGGATACGGGACGTCATAATTTGACCAAATTCTAATCTCAATGTGTATTTCTGAACATTAAAATATCAATAAATCTCGCACCAATTCCGGGATTCTTATTTTATTTTGCAACTGTTTAATCCAATCAGAATGCAAACCTGCTGAATAAGACTTTTCATAATTTGTCACGAACCCGTACAGCCAGGCTCCGTTTATTTAAAAATGACACAATGATACTGTAGAGTTGCTCTGGGCATTCGAGATCCGCGAGCTTACGGCATAATATGCCGTGAGACACGGAGTCGAATGCTTTCGTACAGTCTATAGAAATCATAGCTGTCGCTGCGTTTCTCTTGAGGTATCTGCACACCTCAGTCTGAAGTTTCATGAGATGATGTTCTGTACTAAGATGTGCTTGAAAGCCAGTTTGTTCGTAGCGGAGTTTTCCTCGTAAAAATCGCCTAGATAATTAAGAATAATTTTCTCGTAGACCTTTGCGAGATGTGGCAACAAGCTGATGGGCCTGTAGTGTTCTTCCTTATCCCCTGTTTTGGCTGGTTTTAGCAGCGGAAACAGGATGGCATGTTTCCATTTTTCGGGGAAGTATCTCAGTCGGAGGCAGGAGTTGTACAGGTTCGTGATGTGAGCTATTCCTTTCCTGGGGAGCTGCTTCAACAAGATCGTTTGGACCTCTTCATGTCCAGGAGCTCGGTTGCCATTGGATCTTCGTAAGATGGTCTTCAGCTGTTTAGGGCTGACGAACATGAAGTTGTTCTACCTGTCCATGGTTGGTGTTGAAGGTGAAGGATCCACTGTCCGTGCCTGAATATCTCGCTTATAGTAGTCAGCGACTTGCCAGATTGAAAGATGAAGCTGAACGGTGCGCCAGCCTGATAGGAGAATGATGCGAGCGAAAGAAGTTGAAGATGGCGGGTTCCAAGACTCAGGCCATCCTCTTAAGAGGTACGACTGATAGGGCTCACCCTATAACTATGGTCATCCAAGGATCAAGAATTCGCCCGGGTGAGGTAGTTACCTATCTTGGAGTAAGGATTGGTAGAAACTTCAATGTGACGCCTCACTTGGACTATTTGAGAAGTAGGGTGACCATAGCCCTTAATGGACTCAGTCGTATTGGTGGCGCTTTTTGGGGCCTCAGATACCCAGCAACGATGACCATTTATAAAGGAGTTATAGTGGGTATCCTGAGGTACGCGTCTCCAGCCTGGAATCAGAGCCTCTCGCACAGACAAAAGAGTAGGTTGGCGACCATCCAGCGGATAGCTCTGCTTCGAGTAACCAGGTCATATAGGACGGTGTCTCATGAGGCGGTGCAGGTCCTAGAAGGAGGAATACCTCTTGACCTCCTGCTGCGAGAAGATTACTTCCGGCACAAGATAAGGAGGGAAGACCCAACGGATCTACCGGCGGATCTCCGGGTGAGGATCAATGCAGACCCTAGCAGTTGGAAGAGAATCCTTCGGGAGTATACAGTAGAAGAATGGAATCGGCGGTGGGTGACTACCACTAAAGGGGCTACCTTGAGGAAGTTCTTTCCCACCGTCGGATCGCGACTGGAAACGACATGGGTCCTCCCGGACTACTGGGTCTCACAGATTCTCACGGGGCCTGGGAGTTTCAGAGCGAAGCTCTTTAAACATGGTATAGACATCGATCCCCTATGCCCCAGTTGTAGTGTACCGGAAACCGCCGAACATATCAGCACAGCATGCACTGCCTATGAGGCACTGAGGGCCAAACTACTGAGGGAGACAGGGCTCTATGTTCTGACGGAGAGCGAGTTCCCTCAGCTGATGACGGAAATGAATTATCCTCATTTCAAGAATTTTGTGTGTGGTTGGAAGGCGATAGTGGTTCCAACACAATTTTCCTTGGGAAGGAGAGACAGGACCTTGCCAGAGAGGCCGCCGGACAGAAGACCCAGGATGGGAAGAAGATGATGGTGGCCAAACTGAAGTACCGAAGAGCAGGCTGTGTGCACAGCTACTCTGTTTTAGTTATTACTACTGTAATCTGTTTTACTTGCAGCAGTGTGTTGTTAAGCAGAAATGCATAACATCCCACTACTGCAAATACCCGTATTGCCTTCTAGGCAGGGTAGGGTGGAAAATAAAATAATAAAATAGTAGTCAGCGAGCCGCTCAGCCTGTTGTTCCGAAGTGAGTAGCCGGTCGCCGTCGTGTAGCCGGATAGTCGAAGACTTCTTGACTGCATTTTTGGTGAGCTTCCAGAATTTCCGAACATCACCGTGGGTTGCCTGAAGTTTATCATGCCAAATCGCCGTCTTCCACTGCCGTAGTAGGTTCTTGATCTGGGTGGTGATCGCATTGAGAGCTGTCTTGATGTCCGGATCTCTGGAGCGGTACCATCTGTTCTTCAGCGTGCGTCGGCTCTGAATAAGTTCCAAGATGTGAGGTGGCGGGGGTCTTAAATGTGGTAGGGATGGTCGATAGGTGGAGATAGACAGTGCTGCCGCCTCAAGGATAACAGCCGTGAACTTGGAGAAGTAATTATTCACCTGCTCTCTCGTGTGAAGGACCGGCATCTCCGGCAGCCTTTGGTACACCTCTTCCCTGTATTTCGCCCAATCAGCCTCTTGGTACCGAAATCTCTTCATCTTCGGTTCTTCTTGTCTTCCCTGTATGATGTATGACATTGATGGTCCGATGACATTGAGCCCAGGGCGGCGCAATTAGTGATGCGGTGGGGCTGTCTCGTCAGAAGAAGATCTAGAGTCGAGGTGGCGCCGTTACCGGCGTGGCGAAAAGTATAAGTATCCGGGTGGACCACTGTAATAGCTGTTTTCGCTACCAGATTCCCTACCCCGTTATTAGAAGGGTTGTGCTAGAGGTTATGCCGGGCATTGAGGTCCCCAGCTATCCAGTGGTTCGTTTTCTCTCCACAGATGTCGAGGAATTGCCGCAGTTCTCTTAGTGACCCATTTGGTCTTCGGTATAAGCCCGTGACGTATGTGGGTTGGCGCATGAGGACCTGTTTCGTGAGGTGACTAATATTGGGGTCTCTGACGGTCATAGGCGGTGGCATCTTCTTCCTCTTGACGCCCTGTTGAACCGCTATCAGTACTCCTCCGTGTGGGTCGTGGGCTTCATCGGTGACTACGGCGTATCCTCGAATACGTGGTGGTCGTCCCTGTATCCTGGTGTCTGTTAAAACGACTACCGTGGGTTGAGATGTGGCCAATAATGCTTCTACTTCCTCGACTTTGCCATTGAGGCCGTTACAATTGTAGCTGAGCAGTTTAAAGGCTCTCATGGTTTATTGACCATTTGACTGGTTATTAGCTGCATCATTGCAGCCATCTGTCTCATCATTTCCGCCATATTCTTAGTGAGATAAGAATATCCATGGTGGAGGATCATTTAAGTGGAGAAAACCTTTAAGGAAAAATACACTTCCAATATTAATACATTAAAACAAATAAAGTTAAAGAGAATGAATTTATATTAATAATAAAAGTAAAAATAATACATTAATACTTAATCGGGCACACATTTTAGTAGAAAATTAGGAGTATATATTTATAAATCTTTTGGAACTGCTTGGACATGAAGTGACTGAATAGACGGGATTTAAAGGTGGGAACAGTATTGGAGCAACGGGTGGAAGAAGCAATGGAATTCCATAAGGATCAGGATCGGATAAGAAAAGATCTGTCAAAACCTGCGGACCGAATAAATCTGAAGACCGGAGGTCGAAGATGTATGATGGACAGCAGGATAGGATGACTTCTTAGAGGAAGGAGGCCAGAAAGTACTTATGACGGTAGGAAGGGTAAAGCCACTTCAATTCTTCATAGAATCGGAAGATAGAAGGTTCCCTTGGGATCCCGAACATAAATCATACAAAGCAGTTTATCAATCGTTTTATTTTTGCCTCGAGGTCCCCAGAGACGCCCCCGTGCAGTGTACAACAGTAGACAAAGTTGAGGAATATTAAGGAGGTTACTAGGAGTCTTCGGGTTTTACATGGGAATAGGTGACGAAGGTAATTTAGTCGCTTTAAGGTGGAAATGGTACGACGAGAAAAAAAATGTCTATTTGTTTATGTATAGATATACCACTACATTCCTTTCGATCAAAAGAGCTGATGGTACGTAAAAAAAAATTCTTTCACTCTTCGTTTTAAATGCCAAGGAATATTCATTTCAAATTTGAAGATATACCAACCACTCGTTTGGTCATGGCAGTGAAAAAAAACAGTTTTGATTATATGTGACCATTAAAACGACCGCATGTTGAAGTTGAATTAGAAAATAAAAATCCCTAAATATACGGCATTTATCCTGACTTCATGGAATATTTGTACTAAATTTTAAGAAAATCGAATAACTCATTTCGTAGTGACAGCTAAACAAACAATTTTTTGATGGAACTGGACCATTTTAGCTTTTCGCGAAATAACATTTTTATGATTTACTATATTTCAGATTGAAATAAAGCAGTTCTGATACATTCATATGTTTAAAATTAATAACATAAAGTTTTTCTTGAATTGAAGTTGCAGAAAACATAAAAATCCAATGCAGGTTGATAAACAGTACAATAAATATAGAAATGTGAGATTTACTAGAAGGAAAAACCGTTTTCTGTTTAGTATGTATCGTAAAGGCTTCTAGTTATTGTAAGTTATTACCATCGAGAATTTTCCTTTTATCTGCACTTGTAAATGGTCTACTTGGTGTAAATGGTGTACTTGTAATGGGTCCTTCGACATCGTTAAAGGGTAAACAGCTTTCCACTGAATGTTATTTGAAAAGAAAATGGTTCCTAACCCATTCCAGCAATAAACAACTGGATATATAAGTGTCTTTGAATTCATTTACGCCAAGGGTATGTTAAGTTTGTTGAACTTTTTTCAGTACTTGCAACTAAGCTATATTCCTCATTTAATGACATCCCTCTACGCCAGTATAAAGTTCGTAGTAACTTAAAGGGATGGAACTTTTATTGTTATATACATATTCAGATTTATTAGTCTTTTCACTTGCAGGAATAGCCTGCAATATAAGTTAGTTTTTTAAATGTATCCAAATAAAGAAAAATAATCTATAAATAAGATAGAGAAATTACCAATTGATAAAATATCGACAATATAAAAATACGAATACTAATATCCTGCAACTTATATTAGTTACAAACTATAAACGATCATCACAAACATTTTCCTGATGTTAACTGAAAGGAACAGCAGACTTGAGATTTTTCAAGCTTAAATACGAATTAGAGTTTTTAAACGACCAAGCATACAGCATTATAGAAATAATTATGTATAGAATTGTTTATCAGGCATTAGAAAAACTTGAGAGCTTAGAACAACGTTAGATCATAAAATTAGATTTATTTTGTGAGTATGAGAATTGAGTGGCAACTCTTTTTTTATTTTATTAAAATATATATGGACAATTTACATATACGCTTGATTGGATAAATAGTGAAGTAGACTTCTCATTTCTAAATGTCAAGATTTCAGAGTTAGGTTCCAACTGACTTCAATGCGACATTTATATTTTGATTCCATCACGTTCGTTTTCATACAACTTTTTACCAAAAAATATAATATCGATTCCGTTTTTTAAATAATGGGTGGGGCTGTTAAAAGTCACATGCGCGCATTCTGAAGCTTTTTATATTTGAAATAAATTTAAAAGTTTCATCTGTAAAATTAAAACTTGAAGGAATTGTGAATTTTATTTATTCATATTTACTAATCATATTTAATTTTATTTCAGGAAAATGTGGTTGAGTGTACACTTCTAGCAGCTTAAGGTAAGCTTTTAATTTTAAAAACTAATTTTTTTAAAATATTTATACAAAGACTGAGCCATTTATTGCATTATGACGGAACAAAATTATTATTGTTCCTTGATATATAGGTCGATTTTTTATTTCATTTATTTTTCTACATATTTATTATTTTTACTTCTTGAAAGTTTGAGGTTACTTAAATTTGTTTAGCAATATTACATTTTTAATAATAACATGATGATTATCGAGTCAGATAAAGCCTCTTTCACTCGGCTTAAGAAGCTAAAATATTTTAGGGTATATGGAGATTACTAGGCGAATTGGCGATGAATGTTGTTAAAATAGTTTCTTCAAGAACATTAGCACCGAAATATATCTGCCAAGATGGCCGTGCGTGATAACGCGCTTGCAAAACCACACCTGCTTACGATTACAATCACAAGATTGGGAGGGGAGATGGTGCATTATCGTGTATGTGAGCCCCATCAGCCTACTGGAGCAACTAACACAGACCGGATATTGGAGTGAGGACCTGATCCCACTTAGCTTGTTGTGGTTTTCTGGATGCCAAATAGCCATCCGGTGGTTTGGTCCGTTAATGGTATACTTCAAGGAAAGAAATTTATGTTCTCATGCGCCTGCTGATCCTTTACTGCCATAATCCACGTATCTATACCATCAAATTGGGGTTTTCAACATTTGTTTCAACTTCTATTTAAAATTTTTAACCTTTAAAATGATGTGCGGGGTCATCTACGAATCTCAAAGTTTGAAGGCACGTACGTGAAGTGAAAGCGTCGAATAATAGGTATACTCGTATTCTGGAAGGAAATGTGATTCTCGACAATTGTTTTCTCTAACATTCTTCTATCAGGCAAACCATTTTTCCTTATAAGATCCATGAAAAATTGAGCATCACATTTACAAAAATAATTTCCCATACATTGATTTTAAATTTAGAATAAAAATCCATGAAAAAATATCTATTTCCACTCAAACAGAACTACAAAAATTGATTTGCCCTAAAAGGTTTTGAAGTGCAGCTTTGTGGAATAATTGAACAGTTTGTTTGCCATGTTCCTGAACTAGATACGCTTTATATTCCAACACCTTATCTAATTCCAGTTCAATGAAGTTCTTTTCTCTGTATTAATATATATATATATATATATATATATATATATATATATATATATATTTTTTTTTACAAAATATTTATTTAGGTTTCCATTTCCTGTTGATTTATATCAATACTTTCGTTGGTGTATTATTTTCTTTTGTCCTTATTTCTGTAAACAAACTTTATCTATCAGTTACTATTAAAATTTGAATGTATTGCAGATTCCTGAAGTGTGAAAGTAAAGCATAAGGAGAGGAACTGTACCTATATTTCTTGTTTTTACTAAAAACACACAAAATAACTTGGCTGATTCATACTCACGAAATCTAATTAATTTTCGTAGAAACAAAATCTGTCAAAACATTATTGTTAAAGTTTTGTATGCAGAAATGTATATTTTCAGGGAATGAACGGATATCTTACTTATATATCGCCTTTTTTACAAAAAAAAAAAAAAAATTAACAAACATTACATCGTTATCGTCTTGAAAGTGGCTCCGAACAAGTAAAAGAAACATCACTAGAATTTATGGACCCGCTTGAATAAGACGGGTGAAAAACCAAAGATTTGTTGGAATTATGAACTTTAACCTCAATTACCTTAAAAAAAGATTATTTTACAAAAATAATTTTAGTTTTCAAATTTAATTTGCCATTACTTGACATCTTTCATTTAAAAATCGCTTTTAAAAAAAAATCAAATTTGGAACTTTTGACGACAAAAATACCCCGAAGCTGCCGTATTTTTACAACAAGTCACAAATATGAGTGAATTTTTTTTAAACTAATGTTTTGTGGGAACTAGTCACTTTCATAAAAATGAAACAAGACGTACAAGCAAGTATTACATGTCAAGTTATATTTCTGTATTGAGTACACCTATTTACATGAATGCACTCACAATTACTTTACATACGTGTACTCGTACAGAAATCAACTATTGTCCCTAACTTAATTCCATAAATTGAATCTGAACTTTGAACTCATTATTTCTAAAAAGTTGGGGAATGAACGACCGTCGACCGAAATGCTTATGGTTGTGCAATCCTATCACTTGTCAGTTACCGTTAATAGCCTAACTAATCATCATTCATTATCATACTGTAGTTTGTTCAAAACAAAATTAAAAAAATTAAAATTTAAGTCGTTTTATTTTAATTTTAACACATTAATTATATGTTGCACATTTTATCATACTTATTGCTAAATGAAATTAATAGGATAGTAAATAAAAGTATGATATCGAACATAGATTCATAGAGGAAACACACCATTCAATTCAATACCGTGACTTGCTTTGTCGTAACTATGTGGATTTAAAGGAAAGTAAGAAAAAGATGTTTTTTACAAAATTATAAATGTGTACTATTATAAATGTGATTTTATTACTTACTGCTCAGGAAAAATGTCTTTTTTTTTAATCAAGCCATATTTCTTTAATATTTCTCAAATTGCAACTTTAATTCTTAAAATATTTTCTAAAGGCACTTTGACTCTTTTACATTTCTATGCTTAAAATATTAAAACTGGAGGGAAGCCTACCAGAACTTTCAACGAAGCAA
This sequence comes from Rhaphigaster nebulosa, assembly GCA_948150685.1. Taxonomy (NCBI): domain Eukaryota; kingdom Metazoa; phylum Arthropoda; class Insecta; order Hemiptera; family Pentatomidae; genus Rhaphigaster; species Rhaphigaster nebulosa. Next base: position 108,506,237 of record OX411308.1, on the reverse strand, counting down.
CAGGTCACCAACAAAAATTTTGACTGTAAATATTCTAAGGCCAAAGTGGTGAACATTTTTCTCGGTAGTCGACTACATTGTTTAGAATTTGTCTTATTTCATTTAGACATTTTCTAGGAACATCAACGATCAACACAATAAATTTGTCAAAATGGCAATAAAACTTCACGTTTTTAAACTTTTTTTTTCATAATCTCCAATTTTATTAACATATGACGCTTACACACAATAATTTTACTCTTGTTAAAATGTTTTTGTAGTGAACTCACTTCCACCTGTGTGAAGTTGCCATGACAACGATTACAGAATTACCTATTTTTTAAATAATTATTTATATATATATATATATATATATATATATATATATATATATATATATATATATATATATATATATATATATATATATATATATGTATATATAGATATATTGATATTTCCAAAACTGATTTTCCAATGCACTCCTGCGGACCCCTTAGTCATCGTCCACGGACTCCTAGGGGTCCGCGATCCACCTGTTGGGAACCACTGATCCAGGACATACACGTACCCCAGTAATTTTCATCTAATACACCGAAATATTTAAAATTTAACAATCGATAAGCTACTGATCTAGATTGAACTATAAAATTGATAAAAATTGAGGTTTCTCCGTATAAAGATCGTATAAATTATTTCCCGAATAAAAGGAAATAGATAAATTTATATTTAAAAACTTCGAAAAAATGGCTCATTAACTTTCTCAGAAACATCACCAACCCCAAAGCAAAAATACTGATTTCATGTAACACCCAATTAGCTGACTTATTTCTTTTGATATTTTTCTCTTTCGAAAATAAATAAACCCAATCTTTGCGTTTTAATTTGTTTATTTTTCTTTTATAATACTTTATAACAAAAATAATTCTATTTATTTCTAAATATCTTTTAAGTTAAAATATCAGTTGCAAAAACAGAAAACCATTTTTTCTTCATATTACTTATATAGTTTCTATACAACTAATTTTGTTTACATTGAAGACGGTTCGTGTAAAGGGCGAGCAACTTGCAGTGCGAGCTCGTTACGGTTAAAATTGTTCTTCGGTATTAATTCCTGATAAAGTTGCATGAATTTTTCATACGGCAATAACTATTTTGTCAAAACATGGAAATCACATGCTTCTTCACTATAACCCACCATACATCGTTTGAATATAAGTGTTTAAGAACAAATTGATTTATAAATAATTGATATGGACTATTATTAATCGAATCAATGTTTTGACTTTGTTTTTCGTTCCAGCTGTTTTTTTTTTCACAAATAATTATTATTATTTTTATTTAGATATCTTTTGAAAATCCCTTTTTTTATTCGGTGCCCTCTGGTATTCTCTAGTTTAAGAAAAAAATATTTGTCTTTAAAGACTTCAAGACCAGAGTAAAATACAAAAATGTCTATCCATTATTATAATTTTATCTTGACTATTTGGCTTTCATTTAAAAACGTATTACATTATTTTTGGTGCATTAAGTCATTAAGTCAAAATACTTCATTTCCCAATATGAGTAATTCGTCTTTAAATAATAAATATTTGATATCGAAAACATAATAGGTATTGTAGAATTGACAGTTCATATTGTTTTCTTTATTTTTTTAGGTTATTTTGTTTTTTTTAGTAGAATTACGTTCCTCCATCTGGTTTGTTTTGACAGAAAAATTTTCAGACGCTTTTGGTGTCATTTTTGCACACCCATAGCTCCGCTTCTGTAAACGTTAGAAAGCAAGAGTTAGTATCATTTTACATTGAAAATGTGCCATTATAGATTTCAAAAAGAATTTTTGGATTGTGATTTAAGGCGGTAATTTGTAATATAAGTACAATATAAGTACAGTATGCGAGTAAATTTGACCTATTTTGAGTATGAGTTGATTTCCTCCGCTTCGTGTCGTGCGTGTTGGTCGCGCGCAAATTAGTTAGCCACAATTTTCGCGAAAAAAAAAACAACAAATATTGATTTGATAAGCACTCGAAGTAAAATACATCTTTAAAACTTGGATGTGTGCGACTAGCCTATCATTTCCTTGGTCTGACAAGGTTTTAACTGACATTTTTGGCTAAAATGAGATTATTGATGACTCTGACTCTGCTTTGTCTAATACACAACAGAAACTAACTCTATCTACGTCATGTTGAGAAATAGCCGTTTTACTGATTTTTTTAATTTTTTTATTATTTTATCTTTTAAATACTACAGTTTGACATATTTATATTATATATAAATATTATGTTGTGTACATATTTATATATATATATATATATATATATATATATATATATATATATATATATTACTGATAGAATACTATGTTTATTCTCTTTGTAAACAGGCATTCAGTGTGTTCTAAATAAAGCAATCGATGCGCCGAGGTTAGAAAGGAAGAAGAACTTAATTAAAATGAGATAAACGCCACGATTCTATGATGCTTTTAAATCTCAGCATATGTCGGAATACAATTGAGACCTGGAAAACTTCACATTTTATATCTCTGAGAACAATTGGAATCCATAAAAGAACAAAAGAAATAATTGCATCTGCTATTCCATGTTTCCATCCCCTTCTTTCGCTTTTAAAATAACTCTTATCATCTTGCTAAGAGTCCTTTTTGCTGTCCTTTTTGAGAATATCTCTTGTCCAGGGTCTTCTCTTATATTTTTTGTTCCAAAATTCATCGAAAATGTTAAACTTTAACTTTAACTTCAGAATTTATAAATTTATCATAGTATAATATGTAAATTGAGTTTTAATTGCTGTCCTAACGGCTTATTTATTTTTTTGTGTTGGACTCGCTGAATAATCCTTGACTTTCCCACTCTGGCTAGAATAAATTAGTAGCCTTTAGGATAATCCATTATCCATCCCTGCCTTGGTTTAGTCGGAGTATATTAAAATATAAAACCCGCATGTAATACGCTTATTTATTTACATTTCATTTATTTTACTCATTGAACTCAGAATTTAATGTTCCACAACATTTTATTCGTGAATTACAGAATATTTATAGACATAATATAATTATAATTAGACTAATAGACATCTGAGGTTTCTGCAATTCACGATTCATTTACATAGAGCTATTTTTTCCTCAATTCGGGCATTTGTTAAATGTTAAACTTTAACTTTAACTTCGGAACTTATAAATTTATCATAGTATAATATGTAAATTGAGTTTTAATTGCTGTCCTAAAGGCTTATTTTTTTTTTTTTTTTCGTGTTTGACTCACTGAATAATCCTTGACTTTCCCATTCTGCCTAGAATAAATTAGTAGCCTTTAGGATAATCCATTATCCATTATTGATGACTCTGACTCTGCTTTGTCTAATACACAACAGAAACTAACTCTATCTACGTCATGTTGAGAAATAGCCGTTTTCTGATTTTTTAAATTTTTTATTATTTTATCTTTTAAATACTACAGTTTGACATATTTATATTATATATAAAATAAATATTATTTTGTGTACATATATATATATATATATATATATATATATATATATATATATATATATATATATATGTGTATATATATATATATATATATATATATATATATATATATATATATATATATATATATATATATACACACAATATATATATATATATATATATATATATATATATATATATATGTATGTATGTATGTAGGGGGTCGGGGTGGCCGAGCGCGTTAACGCACTTACTCCCAAACCCACAGGTTGTGAGTTCGAATCCTGGCACCGGCATGAATTTAATTAAATTAAATTAAATAGTTCAAGCAATTTATCCCGCTCCCCCGAATATATGAGGCCCCCGTCAGCCTACTTGGGGGCAACTCACAAAGGCCGGGCGTAGGAGTGATTACCCTACCCCGTGTACCTAAAATTGAGAATCGTGTTGTCCATGGGCTACAGAGCCAACAGGAAGGATATATATATGTGTGTGTGTATATATATATATATATATATATATATATATATATATATGTATATATAATCAGAGGTATGATATTTTTTCTTCCTAAACCTACTTCAGAAATCAAAGTAAAACCATGTAAAGTAATGAGGAGATAATTGATAAATTTTGATAATTGATATTTGATAAATGTTAAAAACCTTTTAGCATTGTAATTTTTACTCATTTTTCTTAAAATTAAGGTTAGGTCAGGTAGAATCTTGTGAAAGTAAGGTAGTGGCATATATATGTATATTTATTTTCCTTTCTCACCCTCCGACTTTATATGCATTTTTGTATATTGTAAATAAAGACGGAGGGTGAGAATTAAAAAAATAAAAAACAATAATTAGAGATTGATCCTTCATGACGACATCATGACGACGTCAACTAAAAACAAAATACGTGCCTACCGCTTATTTATTATTGTGTGTGTATGTGACAGTGTGGCTCATTACTTTAAAACAATAATATCTTTTATGCTTTTATTTTATATTCAATTATCTTTATTAATTCGAAACTATTGATTATTCATTAATAAAGCATAATAAATTATATATTTTTCACATAAATTACAAAAAGAGCATCAGAGCTTCTAAATGACAGCCTCCAACACCTCTTAATACGTTCTAGTGGAATTGGGTTGTCACTCTGCACTAGAAAGAGTAGTCTTCGACAGACATTTCTTTGTCACCGGCCATCTCGCTGAGACTGAAAACAATATATCCAAGTCTGGTCAGAATTGAGGAAATCTTGGACTTTACCGGAGTGTCGCCGTTTTCGGGACAAGGGAACAGATCGGTTTCCAATCTTCTTGTATATCTTCTACGTGCCAGACATCCAAGAAAGAAGATGAATATTATATTTTAGTGTATCCAAAGATCTTTTCTAAACGTCAGCTAAATGGTTTCAGCATCTTCAGTTTCGCTAAACCTTTTTATTAATTCATTTTAATAATAATTTTCATATGTTTACTCCTTTTTAAGAGTGTTGTTACTCAAAACATCGCATTTTCAAGTCCATCTCCAAAAAATAAGGGTGCTGATCAAATACTTATGTAATCTCATATCTTTAACTTCAAAAATGGTCGACATTGTTTTTCATGATAAATTATTATAAAAAAAGAGGTTTAACTTTAGTAAAATTTTATCTTAGTGAAATATTCAAATCTGCATTATAGATAGATAGATAAAACAACTTTATTCTGGGACTAGGTCCCTTAAGAATAACAAGAAGGAGCCAATAAAACAGTAACATTATCTGGCCATAAGACTATAGAATATAGAACAATTAATTTTTACAATATCTTCTGTAAAATAAATAAGCAAATAAATAGGTTTTTTTATCGAAAAAATATAATTGATTTGAGCAAAACAAAAAAAAGAGAAAAAACAAGAAAAAAGTAAAAAAAAACAAACAGAGAAAATGAAAAATACAAAAATAATGAATTGATTAGCAAAGTTTGTACATTAAAATCCATTATCCACTTCTGATCCAGATGTTAATCCTAAACTGAAATTTCGCAATTAGAGAGCATCATTTTGGAGAGAAAGAAGGTGTTGGAATAGGAGGGATTTGAATGAGGATAGAGAAGAAGCATGGCGGATATTAGAAGGAAAGGAATTCCAAAGGGTAGAGGAGCGGGCGAGGAAGGAGTGTTCGAATGTTTTGGTTCTGTGGGAGGGAGTATGGAGGTCAGAAAGGCGAGATCTTGTTTCTAGTGCGTGGACCGAGGATTTGAATTGTAGGAGGCTGTAGATGTAGGAAGGATGGTGGGTGGTGATGGTTTGGTATAGAAAAGATCCGAGGAAATATTGTCTACGGTTGCAGGGGAAGAGCCACTCCAACTCGCCGTATAGGTGGGACACATGGGCCCGTCTCGAGGTGCCGAAGACAAATCTTAAAAAGCAGTTCATGATCCGCTTCAATCTGTCCTCGAGCACATTCGAGAGGCCCCCGTATACCACACATCCGTAGTCAAAGTGGGGAAAGATAATAGAGGACACAAGGAGTTTGCGGGTAGGTTAATTTGGAATAATTTAAGGGTACTTATTGACCATCGGGAAATTTGGGCAATGTGGGGTTTCCAGGAAAGGATTTGGTCGATGGTAATACCCAAGTTTTTGATTGAGGAGCTGAACGTGATGGGGTGATCATTTAGGATTAGAGTAGGAAAGGTGTCATTGGATCTGAGGAGGGAATTGGAACCTATGACAATGGCCTGAGTTTTCATAGCGTTTAAACTTAATCTATTCAGGTTTGCCCAGGCACTGATTCTATCTAGGTCTTCCTGGATACTGGCAAACGCTACTAATAGCTCAGAAGGAGGAAAGGATAAATAGATTTGGAAGTCGTCGGCGTATAAGTGGTGGGAACAGTGGTGGATTGAATTAGGAAGATCATTTATATAGGTATTGAAAAGCAGTGGGGAAATACTCGAACCTTGGGCTACTCCTGAGGACAAGGTAAGAAAGGAAGATAGGGGTTGATTAGGAATGGCAACTGCTTGAGTCCGATCGGAAAGGAAAGATTTGAACCATTGGATAGAGCTGTTGGAAAAGGATAGTGATTTTAATTTTGTAAAAAGGATAGAATGGTCCAGGGAATCAAAAGCTTTAGAAAAGTCAAGGAGTATTAATACAGTTAATTTTTTTCGGTCCATAGCAGTATGTATGTCAGTTGTGATTTTGACTAGCGCGGATTGTGTGGAGAAACTGGGACGGAAGCCGGATTGGAGAGGATCAAGTAGTTTGGAATTTTCCAGGAAGTTTGATATTTGTGATTGGACTATTCTTTCTAGAGGTTTGGAAAGGTTAGAGAGGATGGAAATTGGGCGATAGTCTTTAGGAGATATAGGATTGAAGATTTTGTTAATAGGATGGACTAAGGCTTTTTTCCACGAGGTAGAAAATTCTGAGTTTTGGAGGGAGAAATTATAAATGAAGAGAAGAACTGGGAGAATTTCGGGGAGACATAATTTTAACAATTTAACAGGTATTCCATCAGGCCCAGTGGAATTGGTGTGAGATTTCATTATGGATGAAATAAGATCGATAGGGGAGATGTAGGAAAAATAAAAATTATCAGAGTTGAATGATGGAACTAAGGAAAAGCAGGAAGGAGGAGTTGGAGAAGTGTTAGAGGAGGCTGATAAAAAGTATGAATTTAATTCATCGGGTGAAACTGGGAAGACTGGTGCGGGAGAGGATTTACAAAGGGAGAGTTTGCGAAGGAGTTGCCATTTTAATTTAGCATTGGGAGCAGAGGAGAGGGCTTCATGATAGTGGTTGGATTTCGCTCTCCTAACAGTTGCCTGTGTCAAATTGCGGAGTACCCTAAACGCTTGGTAGTCGTCTGCTAGCCTAGTGCGTCTAAAGCGTCTACGGGCTGCCTCACGCCTTCTTTGCATATCTTTAATTTGTTGACACATCCAAGGAGCAGGCGGCCGACGGAAAGTAGAGGTTTTGAGTGGGGCATGGGTATCAAGGATGTGGATGAGATTAGAGGTGAGGGTATCGACCATGGAATCAATGGAAGAACAGGAATATATTTCATTCCACTGCAGCGTTTCAAGGTCAGGTAAAATATTTTCATGTGTGAGGGCGTCTAGGTTACGGAAAGTTATGGTTTTAGGGAGGATCGTAGGAGTTTCGATATTGTAAGATATTTGGATTAAGTCGTGAGAGGACAGAAACGGGACAGGTAGTTGAGAAAAGGAAAGGAGATTACGTTCTGAATCGATGACATGCAAATCCAAGCAGGTGTCGGACCGGCAAGTGTGATGGGTGGGAGAAAATGGGACGACGAAGAGATGGAGGGAGAAAGACAGATTTTCAAGGTAGAGTCTGTCGTTGGACTCAGATAGGAGATTGGTATTAAAATCACCGGAAATTATTATATTGTTGTAGAGAGGAACATAATTGTAGAGAGCTGATTCAAAGGATGAGTCGAAAGGAACCAGAGGAGGGCGATACACCACAGTGTGTAGGAGAGGATGTGCATTGGAGGAAATTTCAACGATAAGGAATTCAATATGAGGATGATCGGATAGGGATGAGGTATCTAGGATTCGGTATTTCAGGTTGTTATGAACATAAAGACCGACGCCTCCACCAGTCCTGCCCATCCGGTCATGGTGGATAAAGGAATAATTAGGTAGGGAAACAGAAGAGGAAGGAATGTAGGGTTTTAGCCATGTTTCGGAGACTGCAATGGTATGGTAAAAGTTATGGGTAAAATACTGCAGAAATTCATCATAATGAGCTGGTAAGGATTGGGAGTTAACGTGACAGGAGTTTAGGACACTAGATAGTATGGGAAATTAGACTGTATACAGTATTTAGCGGAAAGATGCGAATAACAACGACGAGCTGTAGAATAAAATCTGAAAAAAAGTGAATAATGAACGTAACAATTAAACAAAGAGATATATAATAAAGAAATACATGAGAAGATAAAAATTGTGCTTCTATTGAAGTAAAAAAAAAAAAAAAAATGAAAAATATAGAAAAAATAAATTCGCCACGAAACATAGAACTTGGGGTCCATTGAGAGGTCCAAATCCGACGGGTGGGTGGACGGGTGCCAAAACGTCAGCAGAACGTATCGAGGTCTTGAGCTTCGTCTATGTAAATTACGGGGTGGCCGTCATCCTTCCGGCAGCTCACTCTTCCGGCCGCAAACCAGACATATTTTAGTTTTCCCGCCGCTCTCTTCTGTCGAGCGAGCCAGTACAGACGTCTATTAATGGGAGACATTAATAGACAGAGAGATTATAGACTGAGACATGATACTTTGAAAATAATTAAAAAGCAAGTATAAGTATTTAATTCTAACAATGAAGAAGGAAAATTCTAGTGATGTATTAGTGAAATAATTTCTTTCATATATCTCAATATTTCTTTATTGGTATATCTTACATACTTCCACCAACGTTTCGGGGTACTCCCCCATTCTCAAGGTGATTTTTCCTACAAATATCATAGAACAATTAAAACTATCAGAATTATTAGTATAATAATATTGCACATTAGTCATTTCATTCTATAATACATCTATACTCCTATTGTCTAGATATATCCATATTAATTTCGTCTTTTAATAGATAAAAAAAAAGTTGAGTTTTATATGCTTTAAAAACATTGCTAGGAATGTCAACTACATATATTTTCATCAGTGTTACACTGCTCAGGTATTAGATCCTGTACTAATTCATCCCTACTATTATTTATTTAGCGTTCATTCATCTACCTCCATGCTGGTGTCCTACATTACATGTTTATTATATTTATGTAAAATATATGTATATAAGTTAATCAGGTATATAAGGTATGATCAGGCATTATATAACGGTTACTCCCAAATGTACAAATGTGAACAATCAGTGTTTAATCAGTTCTTGAGAGTGTTTGTTCTTACCCTTTTCCTTTTTTTTTTGTCTTTTGTGTCGAGAAGATCATAAGTTATATATATATATATATATATATATATATATATATATATATATATATATATATATATATAATAATTTATTTCATTATCTTCTTGAACTATCTTTATGTTTATTAAATATGTATCCTCATTATTTCAAATGTTATTTCGGATTCAGTTTATTAATAATATCAGCGTAGTGACAATTTAGATTGTTTGTGTCAGTCTCATAATTGACTGTATTATCTATGTTTTTAGTTATAATTTTTTTTTTAGTTTTAGATTACTTCCATTGTTCTTCTGTTTTTTATGTAGTTTTCTTTTTGTAATATTTGGGGATTTTTGAAATCATAACTATGTTGTCTTTTGTTTAAGTTTTTTTATTATAACTTTACTGTTATTATAACGTTTTTATATTTCTTGCGTGCTCCTGGTCTGTTAATTCTTTAGCTTTATATATTAAATTGCTGGCTACATTGGCTTTTTGCGAGTATGGGTGGTTCGAGCAGTAATTCAACATTGCTCGTTATTGCCTTAATTACAGAAAAAGCGTTGGGCTACATTTCGGGATAGATTGGTTCGCGAAAAACAAATGAGGGTTGCTAAGGCCAATCAGAAGCACGCCGTATTAAAGAAAGGATCGCTGGCATTGGGGACTGTGGTATACAGTCGACCGCGAACAGCGCGCAATAAGACCGACGCAAGATACGAAGGGCCCTACAGAATAGTTACCATAAGAGAACGCATTTGTTCACAATTCGCGCCTTTGACTGTTCCTTTAAACTGCGGACAGTTCATCTCGAGGAATTAAGTATACCTCACCTACGATCACAATCACAGTCAGAGTGCGGCGTTCAGGAGTGAAAAGTTGTGTATAATATTAGAACTCAGTGATCCTAATTATTTTTTTTTCAGGACTATGATACTGTGTACTAGTACAGATTGTGTAATATTAAGCATTCGTTTTATTTTGTTGTAACATGTTCTGTATTTAAACTTTGAGGTTGCTTTTATTTTGTATTTGTTCTGTAGGATTTACTTTGTGTTTCGTATTTCTATCTTATTATTAATTTTCCTTTTTTTTTGTTGTTGTAATATATAGTTCCTACTGTCGAAGGAACTGGAGGGGGCAGTTAGGACACTCCTGTCTCTCGGACCGCGCTTCGTTTCTCTCGTACGCGTCAATAAGGTCGTGAGTGCACTCCACGAAATCGCGATCCCGGGGTAATGAGCCCTGACGATCCACGTAGTGGTTCAGCTGGACCTTTAATGTTCCACGTATGAATGTCATCCTTTGTGCCGCTTCAGCCTGACCCACTGACTCCACCATCTTTTCCACCAATCTGTTGTATAATACGAGGAGTTTCTCCGCAAATTCTCTCTCCGATTGGTCTCGCTTCCTGCTCTCTTTTAGCATATAGAAGATGTCTTCTTCAGGGTTTCACCTTCCCCCGCCATATAATTTTTTTAAGCGGGCCTTTAGCACCTCCCACGGATCTCTGGTACCTCCTTGAATCGCATTAAGGACGCGCCTTGCAATACGTCCCACGAGTGATGCTTCTAAGAGCGTCACATCTGATTCCTGTAGTCACATTTTCTTTCCTTGTCGCTATAAGTCCTTGATCTGATCTGCCCTTTTTAGAAAGTGGTCCAGATCACGTATGACTCCAGTAAATGGTGCAAGTTGGCTAATCACTTCATGTATAGAAGCCGAACTTTGTGTACGGATTTTTACCAACTCAAACTGGGTCGTTTCTGTGGCTTGCTTCAACTGTTCTTCCAACCTCGCCCTCTCCACAGCTGCCTGTGCCAACTGATATTCTTATTATATTTGAATATTATAGCTGTCTTATTGAATATTTGGAGAGTTTTGCTGCATATTTTGTGTTTTTTTACTATATATTTTACTCTTTTTTTTCATAGTATATGACATATTCTGCGGATAAAATCCGGATAAAAATCCGGCCTCTGTTTATTACTAAAAACTTCGTTATTTCGACGAGCAAACCCAAAATTTCAATTTAGAGGGTATTGAAGGAAACAATAACAGCAAATGATCAACTTCAATATTTTAGTGTTTGAATATTGAATATTCAACTTTGAAGTGTTTTCTATCATTCATACATCCACTTTTGGAAAACTACTGTAAATAAATTATTAGGGGGTATTTCATTAAGATAAGAAAATTTGTTATTGAAAAGGTTGATGTATAACACCTATTTAACAGAGGAAAATTTATGATTTGAAATAAGCTAAATTTGGGTCTGGCTTATTAATTCTTCAAAAGCATTTTTGTATTTGAGAAGTGGATATTTGACTTTTGATAGAAAACTCTTCATTTACATATAACATTATAAAAAGTAAATCTACTAAACCTAAAAATTAAGAACGTATAAAAATGTTAATGTTATTTTAAAAACTGTATTTCTCATTATTGTTATTATTCTATGGTTTATTATTATTTTTAGCGTTACAAACAATTAATTATATTACGCTTTACGATAAAAGTTATGTTTAAATTTTATCCAAATTTCTTAAACGCATTTTGAATTTCGTAAAGAGCTAAGTCAATACATTTCAAACTTTTTATAAATATGTAAATATTTATCTTCTTCTTCTTTTTTATTCTTCAAGTGTCAAGTATAAACTCATCTGAAACGTATCCAGAAATTTCCATTTCTGCAAAAAGCATTTCCGAAGCTCATTTCATCTTTTCAAAGGGAGAGAAAAGGAGGTTTTCAACCCCAGTAAGTAAAAATCCCTTTTTAAGTTGGATTCTGAAGCAATAAATCGTTTCCGTGCAAAGCTTCAATGTCCCTACGTAAGGCCCCAATTCTCCGCCTAAGTCCCCTAATGTCATCGATATATCAATACTTTTTTTATAGGCAACTTTTGCTAACCCAGAAGAAAATTTATCTGACCCTCCTGAATATCCAAAGTAAAATTAATAAAAAATTCTTGCCTCTTGGATGGCTTATAGTGGCAGGAGTGGACAAATTAATTAAAAGAAAACCATAAGATTTTTTTTTATTTTAATTTTAATTATTTTTCAAGTGGATTACATTTAGAGGATTGAAGTTTGATATTTATTTTTAGAATTATAATAAACCTGATCCTATGTTTTAACATCAATTGATTTGGCTTTCCTGTTAGGTTCCATATTAATATTTAGATTTATTAAGGGATGCGATCTGGTAATCATTGAGGATGATTATCGCAAAATTAATAAACAAGTGTGGTTGAATACGAGTTACCTGTTAAGTCCTCCAGATTGGATACTTCTCCAAAGGCCTGTTTTGTGTATACATTGTTTATTAATTAACCAATGTAATATTCATACGTACAGGACTACTGATATCATAATATTATTCATATTTATTAATCTTATGCGTAAGTAATATGATTAGAATTTATAATGAACTTGGATATTAAACAACAATCTTCTTCCTGGCATTTATTTTATATTATCAAAAGTGGTTTAATAAAAGTATATACACGAATCTAACTACGGAGTGATTCAAAATGCACTTAGTCATGAAATGTTTTAAAACAAATATCTTATCTGGAAATATTCATTAATTAAGAAGGTCTGGAAGTTCTATGGATGGTTGCCTGTCTCATCATCTCTAGTCAGCTTATCTTCCTAAAAACAATGGTGCCTTCCCAGCTACATGTCGGATGATCTTGAGTCATGGACCAGGAAGAAGCCAGGGCCAATGTCAAAGCCAGCGTCAGAAAGAGAGTCATTGCCGTCGAAATCTGGGCTCGAGCGAGAGTCCCTTCTTGTTGTTCCCCAGACTTCTATCCCTCCTTCCTTTGTTGCTCTCATCCTCTTCTACTGGTAGGGGATAGACGAATTTTGGTTATTGGCTATATCCTGGTCAGGGTGTGGTCTCTATTTCCAGCGTCGTTGTTATTGGCTGCTCTATTCTCCCCAAGAGAGGAAAATCTCAGTTTTTTACTGGTGAAACCTCCACCTACTTGTCAGAGGGGGTGCGCTCTTAGTATCCTTTAAAACGTCTTTAACTGAATCGTATCATTCCCAGACCTCCGCTACTTTTTAGGGACGCCGGTTGTGGATAGCTTGTTTCTTTAAAATTAATTATCTCGTCCGAGATGTTCCATATCCTGCCCTTCTCACACTAACATAAGCTGGCTAACTCTCTACAGATTTTTAAATCAAATTATTCTGTATTTTTAAGGGCTTCTGGTAAAGGCTTGTTATGGTTTTGTTGACACCTAACTCGACCCCGATTAGTGGCTTCTTTGAGGGCTTGCTGTCACTCGTCAATTATCTGCTTCTGATGAGGGATCCCTTTTTACTTAGAAGGCGTCTTTACCTGTCCTGACCCATTATCTTCCGGATATTATGTTCTGACTTGTTATTTATATTATCTTACTTAACTAATCCTAACTTAACATATCACTAGTTTAGCTACGGTGGTGGTGCATTATTAAGATAATGTTTTATAGTATAACATAAATAAATAAAAATATATACGTAACAAATAATAAACATTAATAAATAAAATAATAGCAAAATAAGTAAACTGTTAAGTTATAATAAATTGAACACTCACGTATTTAATATACGTACATATATAATCAGCCTAGAAAACTCCGAAACAACCATAGCCTCCCATCTGGAATGCAATGAAAGTTTCCATGAGATCTTTTTTTTATCAGTAGAGGGAAAATGCGGTTGTGCTGGAGCACGGTTGTGCGCGCCCGCGTAACCAATCACGTGACCCATGGCGGGAAATTTGAATTTGGATTTTCACCTCGACCTAACCTTAACTAGCACGTGGTCTCACCGAGGTTAGGTCGAGACCTAACCTTAACTATTAGGCCCTAACCCACGCCCCTTTTTAATCACGTGACCCCGTCCCTTTTACCCCTATCCCTCTCCAACCAGCCAATCATATTGCTTCAACCTGGTTATCCCCATCCTAAGCCGCCATTTTGTTTACAATGACGTGGTCAGCATCCACGCTTATCCCCTCCACCAATTGAAGGGTCAGGTACTGCAATATTCTGTAACATTCCCAACGGTTATATAATCTTAACCTATACGATGAAGGATTAGGTACCCTATTTATACTCTGTAACCTTCTCAAAGGTTACATACCCTTTACTTTGTTTTCGTGTTTGTGCAACCTTCTCAATGTTTACATAACCTTTACAATATTTAACTTTACCAACATGTAAACAGGTTGGATTATGTATAAACAAGTTGGATGATGCTCAGGTGAAAAGCAAATATGGACTTTGAACTTATGCCCCACCCCTTTTTAGTCATGTGAACCACGGAGCCTCCTGGGCTATGCTCCGCCCACATGGTTTTTCCCCTCCACCTGAACTGCGAAGGTTCAAGTATCCACCTTATAGAGCATGAGTGTACTCGACATCCATTTTGTTTTTCTTACACCGCTATTTTGTTTTTCTCCCGTTTAAGAGACTTGAGGTTTTGCTGAAGGGTCAGGCACCCATCTTATAGAATATGTGTGTGCCCGACCTCCATTTTGTTTTTCTTACACTGCCATTTTGTTTTTCTACCGTTTGAGAGACTTGAGGTTTTGCTGAAGGGTCAGGCACCCATCTTATAGAATATGAGTGTGCCCGACCTCCATTTTGTTTTTCTTACACTGCCATTTTGTTTTTCTACCGTTTGAGAGACTTAATGTTTTGTTGAAGGGTCAGGTACCCACTTTATAGTCTGTAACCTTCCCAACGGTTATATAATATTAACCTATACGATGAAGGGTACTTTGAAGAGTACCCACTTTGTACTCTGTAACCTTCCCAAAGGTTACATAACCTTTACATTTTTTTCGGTTTTATGAAACCTTCTCAATGTTTACATAATCTTCACAATATTTAACTTTACCTACATGTAAATAGGTTGGATCATGTATAAGCAAGTTGGATGATGTCCAGGTGAAATACAAATATGGACTTTGAACAGTTTATCTCTAAAACATAAATAAATAGTAAGGCTTCTTAATCCAATAACAACTGCTGTACCTTGAACTGTTTATCTCTAACATATAAATAAATAGTAGAGTTCCTTGATCCTATAACTGCTTTTGGACTTTGAGCTCTTAATCCCCAACCTTTTTTATCTCACTTAAACATAAACAAAACAACTTTTCATTGTTCTACGTATTTTTAATCTCCGATAGTATAAATAATGTTCCTAAAAGGATTAACTTTTAATTCCTAAAATATATCGACAAATCGAAACGACTGTATCACGCTAGCCAAAGAGGTTATACCTTTTCATAGCTTTGAAATATTTTCAAAGTACACGAGTCGGTATTAATAACTACGAATATGTCGCAGTAAATTTTAATTGATGAATATAAATTAATCATTAATTCATACTCGAATTTTAAACAAAGTTTCAATGTTCTACGTATTTTTAATCTCTGATTGTTTAATCAATGGACTTACAAATTTACAAATATATCGATAAATCGAAACGACGGTATCACGCTGGCCAAAGAGGTTGCACCTTTTCATAGCTTTGAAATATTTTCAAAGTACACGAGTCGGTATAATAACTGCGAACACGTCGCAGCAAATTTTAATTAATGAATATTAATTAATTCTTAATCCTTTAACAGCTTTTGGACTTTGAGCTGTTAATACCAAAACATAAAGAATGATTTAGGATTTGTTAATCCTTCCGCTAAAAAGTAAACAAATTTAGCTTTCGCAATAACGCTCTATCTCTTAATCCTTCCTTTAAAAGTAAACAATGGACTTTGAACTGTTAATCCTCTGTCATTACTCATCTCGCTGAAACATAAACATTACAACTTTTTAATCTTATATGTATTTTTAATCTCTCATGGTATAAATAATTAAAACGCCGTAAAAGGATTAAATATTAAATCCTTAAAGTTTCTTTATCATTTACAAACAATGATATAGAGCCTTTTAATCCATTCATAATATCTGGATAGATGACGCCATTATTATTAGCTAGAGTTTTGTACCTTTTTCAGTTCTCAATGTTTACATTTTATGCATTTTTTCCCAATTTTTACCTTTACCTACCTATTTATTTTTTTTAAATGGTCTATAACCTTCTCAATGTTTATACATTTTGTGTCCGCCAGGGCGCAGAACCTTACTCCACTTGGAGATTTTCCTAGCTAGTTTACATAATGTTCTCAATGTCTATTATTTAAGCAAACTTCCGAATGTTTACCTTTGCCTACCTATTTGTTTACGTTTTCTTTAACCTTCCCAATATTTAAATTGTATGTAAATATAGTCTTCTCAACTGATTTTTTGCCTTTTCTAAATTGTTATTCCCCTTTTCTGAACTTGATTTAATTATAATTAACAAACCTGGTTCCTAATTGCACTCGTATCAGACATTGCGATGTCATCGACTCCTTTCGGCTACTCTCGGATACCCTCGGAGCAGTGCGAGATTGCTCGGTCGGGTCCGATCAATGTCCTCGGTGATGCTCGGTCGCCCTCGGTTTTCCTCGGGCCCCAACTCGATCTCCCTGGTCTGCTTTAGTTTGCTCCCGATTCGAGAATAACCGAACTCCTCCGGTCTTATATGATCAATCAGAATCACTAGGAAAAATTTGAAAAAATCTCCTATTCTCACCAAGACATCTTCTCCTATCGTTCCAACCCTTCATTCTACTCGGCACGTAGAGGTCTCTCGTCTGGGTGTCCCTTGATCAACTCTAAATATTTACATTTTTCATAACTTGAAGTCCCACAATTTTAGTGATTTTTAGTAATTTTAGCGGTTTTTATTGATTTTTGTTATTTCTCATCAACTTCTAATGGCAATGTAATGTCCGCAGCTCGTCTAACTTTTCAGAAAGTGATCAATGCCTTCTGTTGAATTTCTGTCTTTTCGGGGTAATATTTAATATTCTGAGTTGAATGGAGTCGATTACCAAAAGATATTGGAGTCTTAACGTCACCCAGCTTCCGTCTCTTGATAAACAAATAAATGCAAAAGCACGATGAAGTGGTTAACATTGATTATTACCATCGCTAACCATCTCAAACCATGTCTGATCATCCCTAAATCATCCACATTCCTGATCATCCGTTACCCTCCATCACTACCTCAAGCCATATCTTGACCATACCGATCGACATCCCCTCGTGTGACATGAAAGCTGTATAATAGCTCTTAAAACAGACACTAGAGGTCAGCAGATTCGCATGCAGTTGTGTTGATAGTTTTAATAATCAATGGTATACTGCAGCACTTCCAGTGCAAAAGTGATAAATTGGATTACAAATTTTGTATTGGTATTAAGAGTGTAGGTATTTAGAGGAGCTCAACTACTAAGGTCACCCATCCATGATTAATATTATGACAGTAGAATTTATCCAGGGCATGACTCTTGGATTATAGTCCCATGTAATGTCCGCAGCTCGTCTAACTTTTCAGAAAGTGATCAATGCCTTCTGTTAAATTTCGGTCTTTTCGGGGTAATATTTAATATTCTGAGTTGAATGGTGTCGATTATCAAAAGATATTGGAGTCCTAACGTTACCCAGGTTCCGCCTCTTGATAAACAAATAAATGCAAAAGCACGATGAAGTGGTTAAAATTGATTGAACTGATTGTTGATTTATTGATAAACAAACTTCGATGAGGGAACAGGTACTAGTAGAGGTGCCTCACTTATGGTATTTTTGGAGGATACTGTGGTCAGAATCTTACTACCACGATTTTGTTCATATTAGTTACTGTTAATATTATCTGTCATCTGATGATGGCAAACATTCTAATATTTACAGTCACCTACACAAAACAAGACATTTTTGTGACATCTCCCTGTTCTGCCTTAGTTTGCTCCCGATTCGAGAATAACCGAACTCCTCCGGTCTCATATGATCAATCAGAATCACTAGGAAAAATTTGAAAAATCTCCTATTCTCACCTAGACATCTTCTCCAATGGTTCCAACCCTTCATTCCACTCGGCACGTAGAGGTCTCTCGTCTGGGTGTCCCTTGATCAACTCTAAATATTTACATTTTTCATAACATGAAGTCCCATAATTTTAGTGGTTTTTAGTAATTTTGGCGGTTTTATTGATTTTTAGTTATTTCTCATCAACTTCTAATAGCAAAATACAGTTCGGCAATAATACCATGCTTAATGTTTGACCGAATCCATCATTTTCTTTAACATCATTGATAATATCATTTGAGTAGGTCTTTTACTGCTTAGACTTCAACCTCTAGTTTTTAGCATAGCTTTATATTTTTTAACCAATTTTAGATATTATTTTTTTGTTTTTATAATTGATTTTGCCTGTTACTTTATTGATTTTAGTAAATTTTAATGATTTTAGAAATAAAATAAAATATTTCATTAGCAAATATTTGTATATAAAACTGTTTTGAGATGATTTATTATCTGTAGTTGATATTATTTGAGAATGCTGATGTAAGATTATCAACCCTTCTCCACACTCACTTCAAAATTCAAATTGTTTGATTTCTTTCATGAAATGATAACTATTTATTCGATATTTCTGTATCGTGTCCGGGTCAAAATGTCTTGTTTTGTGTAGGTGACTGTCAATATTAGAATGTTTGCCATCATCGGATGATAGACATTATTAACAGTAACTAATATGAGCAAAATCGTGGTAGTTGGAGCACAATTCTGACCACATTTCCCTCCCCCCCCCCAAAATTCCAATTATTTACATTTTTCATAACATGAAGTCCCATAATTTTAGTGGTTTTTAGTAATTTTGGCGGTTTTTATTGATTTTTAGTTATTTCTCATCAACTTCTAATAGCAAAATACATTTCGGCAATAATACCATGCTTAATGTTTGACCGAATCCATCATTTTCTTTTACCTTATTGATAATATCCTTTAGTAGATCTTTTACTACTTAGACTTCAACCTCTAATTTTTAACATATTTTTATATTTTTTAACCAATTTTAGATATTATTTTTTTGTTTTTATAATTGATTTTTATAATTGTTTTTATTGATTTTACTAAATTTTAATGATTTTAGAAATAAAATGAAATATTTCATTAGCAAATATTTGTATATAAAACTGTTTTGAGATGATTTACAGATAATAAATCACGATTTATTATGATGATTTATTATCTGTAGTTGATATTATTTGAGAATATTGGTGTAAGATGTGCTATATTTTGTCCCCATTTGTATGATACTATGTTGTTGTTTTTTTTTTTTTCATTCCTAATGATTTTTTTTTTTTTTTTTTTTTATAAATATAGTTTATTCCATAAATAATATTACATTGAGCATTTATAATTGATTCGGGATGTACCCTTATACAATACATTTTTTTTTTATACAGCTTATTTGGACATAAAATTATATTTTATTTATTGGTAAACATAAAAATGAGAAAGAAAAAAAAACCCAACACTGTTCTGAAAATTAATAAAATATAGGCTATTTAAATGAAATATAAATATTATAATAAGATACAGGCTTCTTAAATTAGTATATGTTTTGTTCGTTTATGTTTATATCTGCGTGTCGTAGCTTTTGTATAATTACCTATTTCAGTTATTAAAGGATTTAGAGAGTGGGGGCATGATTGAAAGAATGATTGAGTTAGTTTGAATATGTAATCTTGTATGTAAGATATATTTAATTCTTTGTGCATCTTTGTTATTTTGGTGTAATACGGATAATTGTTGACAATTCTGAGGCATTTATTTTGGAATACTTGTAATTTTTTTAAGTTAGATGCACTTGTGAAACTCCAGATAGGACAAGCGTATGTTAATATTGGCCTTAGTACAGATTTATATAGAATTAACTTATTACTAGGAGAAAGTTTTGATTTTATATTAAAATATGGAAACATTTGGTACATCATTTTCCGGCCGTTTTCTAATTTTATATTAATATGATTATTGAACAGAAGTTTACTATCGAGTGTTACTCATAAGTATTTCACAGATTTGGCTAACGGAATTGAAGAACCGTTTAATATTACGTTCGGAGGGAGTACAGGTCTTCGTTTTGTAAAAATGATGGCCTCCGTTTTGTCTATGTTGAGGCGTAGTCCCCATTTTTTAAGGTAGTTGGATGTTTTTTTAAATGCTAGCGTTAATCTATTGATAATGGTGTCTATTCGGTAAGAGGAACAGAATAACGCTGTGTCATCGGCAAAGAGGGCTATATCGACGTTTTTGATTTTAGGAAAATCATTTATGAATAAATTAAATAATATAGGGCTTACGCAGGATCCTTGTGGAAGACCGTTAATAGTGTGGTAAAGATAAATTATTGACTGATACGTAGAAAGATCTATTGCTTAAAAATGACTCTATAAGTAATATTAGATATCTTGGGATGTTAAGTTTTATTAATTTATAAATCAGTACATTTGGAGTGACAGTATCGAACGCTTTTTCAATGTCGATAAGAATCATGCCGGTATGTTTTTTATTATTAAAATTTTCGGTTATATTATCTACAACACGAGCTAATTGGCTGGTAGTTGAATGGTAATGTCGGAATCCGAATTGTTCGTTTATTAAAATGTTATTGGCTAACATATATTGAGTAAGGCGATGCTTTATGATTTTTTCGAACAATTTTGAAATAATATTAAGAAGGCTAATGGGTCTATAACTTGTAGGCAATTCGGGATCTTTATGTGGTTTGATCAAAGGAATAAGTTTTGCATTTTTCCAATTGTTCGGAAAGTATTTAAGTCTCATACAGCAATTAAATATTTTTGTAATGTGAATTATTGCTTTTTTTGAAAGGTTTTTAATTAATATTGCAGGTATGATATCTGGGCCGGGTGACTTATTAATGTTGAGGGACTTGATGAGAGTCGCGACTTCCTGTGGAGAAGTGTGTTTAAAACTATCGGAAGCTGGTATTAACGTCTTAAAGTCGTCTATAGATTTAGTTACTTTATTTAAATGATATTTTGAGATTGAGTTATTCGGATTGTTTTGAATACTTGCAAAGTGATCGGCTAGAATCTTTAATTTTTGTTTTGAATCGTATTCGTATGTAGTATTAGAGGTTTTTAGGGGAGGGATAGATTGATTTCTTTTGGTAAAAACTTTGTGTATTTTCCACAGGGGTTTAGAACCTTTTTCAAATGATTCCAGTGTTTTAGACCAGATTTTGTTTCTCCACTCGTACAGTTTCTTTCTAAGGAGACTTGTAAGTTTAGTGAGAAATTTCTTAAGTGTAATGGAATTCGAGTGGTGGACTTTATTTTTAATTTTATTTTTAAATTTTATTAAAATTTTGAGAGAAATAGGCATTTCATCAACTCTTGTAGCAACATATGTTTTGGGTATTGATTGGTGAACTGAGGTGGAAATCAAATCTGATAGGTTGCTGATTGCTTCATCTATTGCATCTTTACTGTTGAGTATAGGATTGAATTCTAAATTATCATTTAGACATTTTTTGTATTTAGGCCAGTTTGCCTCTTTATACTGGTATTTAGCAGTGGGAGGTTGCATAATTGTGTTTAATTTGATGCGAAATAAAACTGGGTTGTGATCCGAACTTAAGATTTGTAGAGATATAAGACGGCTCAGTGAATAAAATGATTTCGTTAATAAGATATCGAGTGTATTTGGCTTGGAACGCCCATTAGAAGGGTAATACGTAGGTTTATCCGGGAAAAAAATTTGGAGTTTTAGGAGTGAAGCTAAATTTAAAAGTAGTTTGCCATTTTTGTCAGTATTATGACAATTCCATAATTTATTTTTACTGTTTAAGTCTCCCATTAGAAGTATGCGCTCATTTAAGTCTGATAATCTTTTTAAGTCATGGTAACAGATGGATTTCCTTGGTGGTAAATAGAGAGAAATTATGGTTAATGTACAATTATTAATCAAGTGTAAATTAATAGTAACTGCTTCTACAGATTTTAAATGAGGTAAAGGACATTGGGATTGTTTAAATGATTTATCGATGATAAGCATGACACCTCCTCCATTTCGATCTCTATCCGATCTATAAATGTTGAAATTAGGGATTTTCACTTTGTCAGCATTTGATAGATGGGTTTCAGTTATTGCCAAGATTTTTGGATTCTTAGAGGAAATAAAGTCCTTTAATTCGATTAATTTATTTTTAACGGATCGAGTGGTTCAAAGTAAACAATTTATAGAGTTTTGAGCCATAAACAATAAAACAATAATATGTTTTCGTTATTAATTTAATTAGACGCTTTAAAGATATGATAGTAGAACTAAGCTCGTATAATATTACGTGTGCAATAACATCACTGGGTGGGATCATGATTCTAGGTTGGCCGGACTGTGCAGAGATAAGAACTTGAGATTGTTTATTAAAATTGTTTATATGTGAATGGTTATAGGTCACGTAAATTGGATTTTTGTTATTGTATGCGAAGTTAGCTGTGTACAATTTTAAAAATCTGAACAAATCTGCAATTAGTATAAATAAATAATGTATAGAAGATATTAATACAATAGCGTAATTATAAAGATAATACATACAGTCCATTAATCCAATAGAGCAATAATGCCTTCAAATAATATGAAGAATTTTGAAATTCCGTCTTCTGCTGTATTCATTTTCGCTAGTATATGTTTGAAATTTTTCAGAATAGCAGAAATTTTGAAAGTGCTGAATATAGATTTTATTTCCTTTAACATATCCCTCATAGACGGTTCCTTTTCTTTATCTTGAGCTATAAAAGTTTCTTGAGGCCATTTAGCTGTTGACTTAGGAAGATCTGGGAATTCTTTTTTTGAATTTATACTTCTGAGACTTGAGAGTTGCACTTTAGGTGATTGTTTACTCAGTCTCAGGGTTGCATTTTTTTCGTTATGAGAGCATTCTTTGGAGTTAGCTGTGTGTGGGCTCTCGCAGTTGGCACATTTTGGTACGAAATTGTCAATATTTTCATTTAAGCAATTGTTGGTATGATGAGTCCCCGAACATTTCATACCTTTTGGTTTTTTATGGCAATTGATCGATAAATGGTTAAAAGCTTGGCAATTGAAACATTGAATCACTTCGTTCTTATTGATATATGTTTCCCAACTTATAATGACGTTGCCCACTGCTCTTATTTTTTTAATCATATTTATTTGAAGTTTTTCGTCCAGAGTAATGATCCAGATAGGTAATTTGACATGAGGGATTTCTTTTTTTTTAATCATTTGTCTTACTTTTATAACTTTAATTCCTTTCAATGTTAAGTCTTTTTTTATGAATTCACAATCAAAATTTGGGGGAGCTCCTTTCATGATAATTTTAGGTTTGATTTCAGTTTTTGGCGTGTAGGAATGAAATTCCTGACCTTTTTCTAATAATTGATCTTGAACTTTTTTAAAGTCATCTGAATTGTATGTTACGAAAATAGTTTTATTTTGCCGGTATTTGATGTTTATTTCTCCAACTTTGTTTTCATTTATTGGTTTTAAAAGTTGTTCATAATCATCAAATGCGTTATATACAACTATTGGTGGAAAAGGTTTAATTTTTACACTGTTTAATGATTCTTGGTAATCCTCATCGTCCGATAATATAGAAAAGCTGTTACTTACAGGTAGGTTATATTGATTCATCTTCCTTTTTTTAGATTTTGCTAATTGGTCCAAATTAGGCTGAATTTGGGCCCCTGAGGGTCCAGCACATTGGTTTATTTTGAAGCTAGAACTAATTGTTTTTATAAACCTTAACTGAAATAAAAACATTAGGCACTAACGCACGCACAATAAAAGCTCTGTACGATCCAAGGGCCGGGCAGATACTGATTCCTAATGATACCCGAATTGGCGAAACGTTGACTGGTCAGATATTTCCTGCTGTTTAAGAGACTCAAAACTTTATTCAGAATTCTTCCAGAAATATACTGATAATTTAGGAATATTCATATTAACCCTTCTCCATACTCACTTCATAATTCAAATTGTTTGATTTCTTTCATGAAATGATAAATATTTATTCGATATTTCTGTATCGTCTCCGGATCAAAATGTCTTGTTTTGTGTAGGTGACTGTCAATATTAGAATGTTTGCCATCATCGGATGATAGATAATATTAACAGTAACTAATATGAGCAAAATCGAGCACAATTCTGACCACATTTTCCTCCCCAAAATTCCAAATATTTACATTTATCATAACATGAAGTCCGATAATTTTAGTGGTTTTTAGTAATTTTGGCGGTTTTTATTGATTTTTAGTTATTTCTCATCAACTTCTAATAGGAAAATACAGTTCGGCAATAATACCATGCTTAATGTTTGACCGAATCCATCATTTTCTTTTACATCATTGATAATATCCTTTGAGTAGGTCTTTCACTGCTTAGACTTCAACCTCTAATTTTTAGCATAGCTTTATATTTTATAACCAATTTTAGATATTATTTTTTTGTTTTTATAATTGATTTTGCCTGATACTTTATTGATTTTAGTAAATTTTAATGATTTTAGAAATATAATAAAATATTTCATTAGCAAATATTTGTATATAAAACTGTTTTGAGATGATTTATTATCTGTAGTTGATATTATTTGAGAATGTTGAAAGGAAAATAAAACCCTCAACGCAAGGGCCTGGGATGACCCAGAGAAAAGGGCCCTCTTTACAGAAAGCCTGGAAAATAAATTGCGAGAAACATCATTCGATGGAGACGTGGAAAAAATATGGAAGGCACTGAAAGCATGTATCCTGGAAACAGCAAATGCAGTATGTGGGAACAAGAGAGTGTCCTGTAAGGGAAAGCGGACAAATTGGTGGACCAATGACCTTCAACGACTGGTTTCTCAGAAAAAGCTTGCCTGGAAAGCATACCTTAAAGATAGAACTGAAGGAAAGCTACACGTTTATCGAATAGCCAGGAATGAATGTAAGGTAGCCATACGCCAGGCCAAGAAAAAGTCATGGGAGGATTTTGGTAAAAGGCTGAGCGAGGACCATCGCGAATCTATAAGAACATTGAAAGGCGAAAAGTTAAAACGTTAAGAGGAAAGCAGTGCAAGCCCATTAGAAATGTAAAAGGTAGCGATGGAATCGTACTTACAGACAAGGAAAAGATCCTTGGCAGATGGAAGCAATATTTCCAGGAGCAATTCTCCGAAAACCCAGAAACAGACCATTACCATGAACGAGAGTCCAATATGCAGGAAAGCCTGGAGGTTATAGAGGAAGAAGAAATAGAAAATGCAATCCGTAAGCTATAAAGAGGCAAAGCATCAGGAAGGGATGGAATTGCACCAGAGTATTTGAAATATGGTGGTCAAGAACTTCTTAAAGCACTTCAATCGCTTTTCCAAGAAGTGTATGACAGAAAGAAAATTCCCATGGACTGGAAATATTGTATTATCCTCCCTATTTATAAAAAAGGATGCACAACAGACTGCAAAAATTATAGACCCATTAGTTTGCTTTCAGTAGTCTGTAAACTTTACACTTCTATTCTAGAAAAGAGACTCCGGCGGATTGTAGAAGGGCAGCTAGAAGCGGAACAGGCTGGTTTTCGTCCGGGCCGACAGACGCAGGATCATATATTTGTTCTCAGAAATATTGCTGAAAAAGCTTGGGACAGAGATAGGAATCTATATCTTGCATTTCTTGATCTGAAGGCAGCGTTTGATGTGGTTCCAAGAAAAGAAATTTGGAATGCACTAATAGCCAAGGGTGTACCTGGAGACTTGGTGGCAGCCATACAGTCAGCCTATCAAGGTGCCATGGCAGTGGTAAGAATAAATGGTATGGAATCGGAACCTTTTCCAATTGCGAAAGGAGTTAGACTGGGAGATAGCTTAAGTCCCCTTCTATTTATAAATGTAATGGACGAAATCCACAAAATCTGCAAGCGTCGAACTGCATGGACAACAATCGGGAAATGGAATATGAGAACTGTCCTCGTTCAAAGCCTTTTATACGCGGATGACATAGTCCTAATAGCCGACACCAAGACCAAACTGCAACAAGCTCTGGTAGAATGGGAAGAAGAGTTGCTCAGGAAAGGGATGCATCTTGAACACCTTCAAGAGTAAACCGCTGGTTATGGCGAGGGAAGAACAGGAAGATGTCCAACTCATCTGCAATGGCGAGACACTTGAGGTAGTGAAGGAATATACCTACTTAGGGACCGTAATTAGTAGCTCGGGTAAGATAGACGCCGAAATATCAAACAGAATAAGTAAGGCGAATCAAGTGTATTACCAGATTACCAATAGCATTATCGGCCACCGAGAAGTAGATAAGAAGACCAAAATGCATGTATGTCTGTAAGTCTGTATGCATGTAAGTCTGTTTACCTACCTACACTCACCTACGGCGGAGAAA
Organism: Rhaphigaster nebulosa; assembly: GCA_948150685.1. Lineage (NCBI taxonomy): Eukaryota > Metazoa > Arthropoda > Insecta > Hemiptera > Pentatomidae > Rhaphigaster > Rhaphigaster nebulosa. Next base: position 108,479,513 of record OX411308.1, on the reverse strand, counting down.
GCTGGACAACCCTGGACAGGAACTCTAGTCGCATAATGGCAGCGGAAATGAGGTTCCTTCGCAGATCTGTAGGGAGAACTAGAAGGGATCGCATTAGAAACGAAAGCATTAGAGAGCAACTAAACGTTACAGAGCTTAAAACCACTCTAGAAAGACGGCAACTCCAGTGGTTTGGTCATGTCTGCCGGATGAACGAGGACACGTATCCAATAAAGGTATTAGAGGCTCGACCCACAGGAAAGAGACCACGCGGACGCCCCAGAATTACGTACCAAGAATATATCCAAAGAATTGGAAGTAAAAGAGGCAAATCGCTCAATGAGATGAAGCGGCTAAGCAGGGACCGGGAGGATTGGTTACGCTGGATTGAGGCTCCTCGACGCTAGCTAATGGTATAAGAGGAAGAAAAAGAAGAAGAAGAAGACTTCAACCTCTAATTTTTAGCATATCTTTATATTTTTTAACCAATTTTAGATATTATTTTTTTTGTTTTTATAATTGATTTTGCCTGTTACTTTATTGATTTTAGTAAATTTTAATGATTTTTGAAATAAAATAAAATATTTCATTAGCAAATATTTGTATATAAAACTGTTTTGAGATGATTTATTATCTGTAGTTGATATTATTTGAGAATGCTGATGTAAGATTATCAACCCTTCTCCACATTCACTTCAAAATTCAAATTGTTTGATTTCTTTCATGAAATAACTATTTATTCGATATTTCTGTATCGTGTCCGGGTCAAAATGTCTTGTTTTATGTAGGTGACTGTCAATATTAGTATGTTTGCCATCATCGGATGATAGACATTATTAACAGTAACTAATATTATATAAATAATTTTCAGATCTAATTTCTTATATGGGAAGAAGGAGTCGAATATTAAAATTGGCACTATTCTAATGTCCCTCTACTCGCTAACACAGTCCGTTCCGATTTAATAACAAGGCAGGATCTATCGGAGCCTGTATCAATGTTAAAACCGACTATTTTTGTTATAAGCACCTCTCGAAGACCTCTATCCTCGCCAAATATGAAAAAAAAATGTTTTTTAACCAATTTTAGATATTATGTTTTTGTTTTTATAATTGATTTTGCCTGTTACTTTATTGATTTTAGTAAATTTTAATGATTTTAGAAATAAAATAAAATATTTCATTAGCAAATATTTGTATATAAATCTGTTTTGAGATGATTTATTATCTGTAGTTGATATTATTTGAGAATGTTGGTGTAAGATGTGCTATATTTGGTCCCCATTTGTATGATACTATGTTGTTGTTTTTTTTTTTAATTCCTAATGATACCCGAATTGGCAAAACGTTGACTGGTCAGATATTTCCTGCTGTTTAAGAGACTCAAAACTTTATTCAGAATTCTTCCAGAAATATACTGATAATTTAGGAATATTCATATTAACCCTTCTCCACACTCACTTCGTAATTCAAATTGTTTGATTTCTTTCATGAAATGATAAATATTTATTCGATATTTCTGTATCGTCTCCGGGTCAAAATGTGTTGTTTTTTGTAGGTGACTGTCAATATTAGAATGTTTGCCATCATCGGATGATAGATAATATTAACATTAACTAATATGAACAAAATCGTGGTAGTTAGATTCTGACCACAGTTTCCTCCAAAAATACCATAAGTGAGGCACCTCTACTAGTACCTGTTCCCTCATCGAAGTTTGTTTATCAATAAATCAACAATCAGTTCAATCAATTTTAACCACTTCATCGTGCTTTTGCATGTATTTGTTTATCAAAAGGCGGAAGCTGGGTGACGTTAGGACTCCAATATCTTTTGATAATCGACACCATTCAACTCAGAATATTAAATATTACCCCGAAAAGAAATATAATAGAAGGCATTGATCACTTTCTGAAAAGTTAGACGAGCTGCGGACATTACATGGGACTATAATCCAAGAGTCATGCCCTGGATAAATTCTACTGTCATAATATTAATCATGGATGGGTGACCTTAGTAGTTGAGCTCCTCTAAATACCTACACTCTTAATACCAATACAAAATTTGTAATCCAATTTATCACTTTTACAGTGGAAGTGCTGCAGTATATCATTGATTATTAAAACTATCAACACAACTGCATGCGAATCTGCTGACCTCTAGTGTCTGTTTTAAGAGCTATTATACAGCTTTCATGTCACACGAGGGGATGTCGATCGGTATGGTCAAGATATGGCTTGAGGTAGTGATGGAGGGTAACGGATGATCAGGAATGTGGATGATTTAGGGATGTTCAGACATGGTTTGAGATGGTTAGCGATGGTATGGGATGGTCAGAGATGGTTTGAGATGGTTAAGGGTGATATGGGGCGGTCAGACATGATTGGAGATAATTTTAAACCATCTCCAACCATTTCTGAACATCCCTAAATCATCCTATACCACATTCCTGATCATCTGTTACCTTCCATCACTACCTCAAGCAATACCTTGATCATACCGATCTATACCCCCTCGTGTGACATGAAAGCTGAATAATAGCTCTTAAAACAGACAATAGAGGTCAGCAGATTCGCATGCAGTTGTGTTGATAGTTTTAATAATCATGATTCTAAATTATCATATGAGACCGGAGGAGTTCGGTTATTCTCGAATCGGGAGCAAACTAAAGCAGACCAGGGAGATCGAGTTGGGTCCCGAGGAAAACCGAGGGCGACCGAGCATCACCGAGGACATTGATCGGACCCGACCGAGCAATCTCGCACTGCTCCGAGGGTATCCGAGAGTAGCCGAAAGGAGTCGATGACATCGCAATGTCTGATACGAGTGCAATTAGGAACCAGGTTTGTTAATTATAATTAAATCAAATTCAGAAAAGGGGAATAACAATTTAGAAAAGGCAAACAATCAGTTGAGAAGACTATATTTACATACAATTTAAATATTGGGAAGGTTAAAGAAAACGTAAACAAATAGGTAGGCAAAGGTAAACATTCGGAAGTTTGCTTAAATAATAGACATTGAGAACATTATGTAAACTAGCTAGGAAAATCTCCAAGTGGAGTAAGGTGCTGCGCCCTGGCGGACACAAAATGTATAAACATTGAGAAGGTTATAGACCATTTAAAAAAAAGAAATAGGTAGGTAAAGGTAAAAATTGGGAAAAAATGCATAAAATGTAAACATTGAGAATTGAAAAAGGTACAAAACTCTAGCTAATAATAATGGCGTCATCTATCCAGATATTATGAATGGATTAAAAGGCTCTATATCATTGTTTGTAAATGATAAAGAAACTTTAAGGATTTAATATTTAATCCTTTTACGGCGTTTTAATTATTTATACCATGAGAGATTAAAAATACATATAAGATTAAAAAGTTGTAATGTTTATGTTTCAGCGAGATGAGTAATGACAGAGGATTAACAGTTCAAAGTCCATTGTTTACTTTTAAAGGAAGGATTAAGAGATAGAGCATTATTGCGAAAGCTAAATTTGTTTACTTTTTAGCGGAAGGATTAACAAATCCTAAATCATTCTTTATGTTTTGGTATTAACAGCTCAAAGTCCAAAAGCTGTTAAAGGATTAAGAATTAATTAATATTCATTAATTAAAATTTGCTGCGACGTGTTCGCAGTTATTATACCGACTCGTGTACTTTGAAAATATTTCAAAGCTATGAAAAGGTGCAACCTCTTTGGCCAGCGTGATACCGTCGTTTCGATTTATCGATATATTTGTAAATTTGTAAGTCCATTGATTATACAATCAGAGATTAAAAATACGTAGAACATTGAAACTTTGTTTAAAATTCGAGTATGAATTAATGATTAATTTATATTCATCAATTAAAATTTACTGCGACATATTCGTAGTTATTAATACCGACTCGTGTACTTTGAAAATATTTCAAAGCTATGAAAAGGTATAACCTCTTTGGCTAGCGTGATACAGTCGTTTCGATTTGTCGATATATTTTAGGAATTAAAAGTTAATCCTTTTAGGAACATTATTTATACTATCGGAGATTAAAAATACGTAGAACAATGAAAAGTTGTTTTGTTTATGTTTAAGTGAGATAAAAAAGGTTGGGGATTAAGAGCTCAAAGTCCAAAAGCAGTTATAGGATCAAGGAACTCTACTATTTATTTATATGTTAGAGATAAACAGTTCAAGGTACAGCAGTTGTTATTGGATTAAGAAGCCTTACTATTTATTTATGTTTTAGAGATAAACTGTTCAAAGTCCATATTTGTATTTCACCTGGACATCATCCAACTTGCTTATACATGATCCAACCTATTTACATGTAGGTAAAGTTAAATATTGTGAAGATTATGTAAACATTGAGAAGGTTTCATAAAACCGAAAAAAATGTAAAGGTTATGTAACCTTTGGGAAGGTTACAGAGTACAAAGTGGGTACTCTTCAAAGTACCCTTCATCGTATAGGTTAATATTATATAACCGTTGGGAAGGTTACAGACTATAAAGTGGGTACCTGACCCTTCAACAAAACATTAAGTCTCTCAAACGGTAGAAAAACAAAATGGCAGTGTAAGAAAAACAAAATGGAGGTCGGGCACACTCATATTCTATAAGATGGGTGCCTGACCCTTCAGCAAAACCTCAAGTCTCTCAAACGGTAGAAAAACAAAATGGCAGTGTAAGAAAAACAAAATGGAGGTCGGGCACACACATATTCTATAAGATGGGTGCCTGACCCTTCAGCAAAACCTCAAGTCTCTTAAACGGGAGAAAAACAAAATAGCGGTGTAAGAAAAACAAAATGGATGTCGAGTACACTCATGCTCTATAAGGTGGATACTTGAACCTTCGCAGTTCAGGTGGAGGGGAAAAACCATGTGGGCGGAGCATAGCCCAGGAGGCTCCGTGGTTCACATGACTAAAAAGGGGTGGGGCATAAGTTCAAAGTCCATATTTGCTTTTCACCTGAGCATCATCCAACTTGTTTATACATAATCCAACCTGTTTACATGTTGGTAAAGTTAAATATTGTAAAGGTTATGTAAACATTGAGAAGGTTGCACAAACACGAAAACAAAGTAAAGGGTATGTAACCTTTGAGAAGGTTACAGAGTATAAATAGGGTACCTAATCCTTCATCGTATAGGTTAAGATTATATAACCGTTGGGAATGTTACAGAATATTGCAGTACCTGACCCTTCAATTGGTGGAGGGGATAAGCGTGGATGCTGACCACGTCATTGTAAACAAAATGGCGGCTTAGGATGGGGATAACCAGGTTGAAGCAATATGATTGGCTGGTTGGAGAGGGATAGGGGTAAAAGGGACGGGGTCACGTGATTAAAAAGGGGCGTGGGTTAGGGCCTAATAGTTAAGGTTAGGTCTCGACCTAACCTCGGTGAGACCACGTGCTAGTTAAGGTTAGGTCGAGGTGAAAATCCAAATTCAAATTTCCCGCCATGGGTCACGTGATTGGTTACGCGGGCGCGCACAACCGTGCTCCAGCACAACCGCATTTTCCCTCTACTGATAAAAAAAAGATCTCATGGAAACTTTCATTGCATTCCAGATGGGAGGCTATGGTTGTTTCGGAGTTTTCTAGGCTGATTATATATGTACGTATATTAAATACGTGAGTGTTCAATTTATTATAACTTAACAGTTTACTTATTTTGCTATTATTTTATTTATTAATGTTTATTATTTGTTACGTATATATTTTTATTTATTTATGTTATACTATAAAACATTATCTTAATAATGCACCACCACCGTAGCTAAACTAGTGATATGTTAAGTTAGGATTAGTTAAGTAAGATAATATAAATAACAAGTCAGAACATAATATCCGGAAGATAATGGGTCAGGACAGGTAAAGACGCCTTCTAAGTAAAAAGGGATCCCTCATCAGAAGCAGATAATTGACGAGTGACAGCAAGCCCTCAAAGAAGCCACTAATCGGGGTCGAGTTAGGTGTCAACAAAACCATAACAAGCCTTTACCAGAAGCCCTTAAAAATACAGAATAATTTGATTTAAAAATCTGTAGAGAGTTAGCCAGCTTATGTTAGTGTGAGAAGGGCAGGATATGGAACATCTCGGACGAGATAATTAATTTTAAAGAAACAAGCTATCCACAACCGGCGTCCCTAAAAAGTAGCGGAGGTCTGGGAATGATACGATTCAGTTAAAGACGTTTTAAAGGATACTAAGAGCGCACCCCCTCTGACAAGTAGGTGGAGGTTTCACCAGTAAAAAACTGAGATTTTCCTCTCTTGGGGAGAATAGAGCAGCCAATAACAACGACGCTGGAAATAGAGACCACACCCTGACCAGGATATAGCCAATAACCAAAATTCGTCTATCCCCTACCAGTAGAAGAGGATGAGAGCAACAAAGGAAGGAGGGATAGAAGTCTGGGGAACAACAAGAAGGGACTCTCGCTCGAGCCCAGATTTCGACGGCAATGACTCTCTTTCTGACGCTGGCTTTGACATTGGCCCTGGCTTCTTCCTGGTCCATGACTCAAGATCATCCGACATGTAGCTGGGAAGGCACCATTGTTTTTAGGAAGATAAGCTGACTAGAGATGATGAGACAGGCAACCATCCATAGAACTTCCAGACCTTCTTAATTAATGAATATTTCCAGATAAGATATTTGTTTTAAAACATTTCATGACTAAGTGCATTTTGAATCACTCCGTAGTTAGATTCGTGTATATACTTTTATTAAACCACTTTTGATAATATAAAATAAATGCCAGGAAGAAGATTGTTGTTTAATATCCAAGTTCATTATAAATTCTAATCATATTACTTACGCATAAGATTAATAAATATGAATAATATTATGATATCAGTAGTCCTGTACGTATGAATATTACATTGGTTAATTAATAAACAATGTATACACAAAACAGGCCTTTGGAGAAGTATCCAATCTGGAGGACTTAACAGGTAACTCGTATTCAACCACACTTGTTTATTAATTTTGCGATAATCATCCTCAATGATTACCAGATCGCATCCCTTAATAAATCTAAATATTAATATGGAACCTAACAGGAAAGCCAAATCAATTGATGTTAAAACATAGGATCAGGTTTATTATAATTCTAAAAATAAATATCAAACTTCAATCCTCTAAATGTAATCCACTTGAAAAATAATTAAAATTAAAATAAAAAAAAATCTTATGGTTTTCTTTTAATTAATTTGTCCACTCCTGCCACTATAAGCCATCCAAGAGGCAAGAATTTTTTATTAATTTTACTTTGGATATTCAGGAGGGTCAGATAAATTTTCTTCTGGGTTAGCAAAAGTTGCCTATAAAAAAAGTATTGATATATCGATGACATTAGGGGACTTAGGCGGAGAATTGGGGCCTTACGTAGGGACATTGAAGCTTTGCACGGAAACGATTTATTGCTTCAGAATCCAACTTAAAAAGGGATTTTTACTTACTGGGGTTGAAAACCTCCTTTTCTCTCCCTTTGAAAAGATGAAATGAGCTTCGGAAATGCTTTTTGCAGAAATGGAAATTTCTGGATACGTTTCAGATGAGTTTATACTTGACACTTGAAGAATAAAAAAGAAGAAGAAGATAAATATTTACATATTTATAAAAAGTTTGAAATGTATTGACTTAGCTCTTTACGAAATTCAAAATGCGTTTAAGAAATTTGGATAAAATTTAAACATAACTTTTATCGTAAAGCGTAATATAATTACGAAAGGAAAGGAGTCGATGACATCGCAATGTCTGATACGAGTGCAATTAGGAACCAGGTTTGTTAATTATAATTAAATCAAATTCAGAAAAGGGGAATAACAATTTAGAAAAGGCAAACAATCAGTTGAGAAGACTATATTTACATACAATTTAAATATTGGGAAGGTTAAAGAAAACGTAAACAAATAGGTAGGCAAAGGTAAACATTCGGAAGTTTGCTTAAATAATAGACATTGAGAACATTATGTAAACTAGCTAGGAAAATCTCCAAGTGGAGTAAGGTGCTGCGCCCTGGCGGACACAAAATGTATAAACATTGAGAAGGTTATAGACCATTTAAAAAAAAGAAATAGGTAGGTAAAGGTAAAAATTGGGAAAAAATGCATAAAATGTAAACATTGAGAATTGAAAAAGGTACAAAACTCTAGCTAATAATAATGGCGTCATCTATCCAGATATTATGAATGGATTAAAAGGCTCTATATCATTGTTTGTAAATGATAAAGAAACTTTAAGGATTTAATATTTAATCCTTTTACGGCGTTTTAATTATTTATACCATGAGAGATTAAAAATACATATAAGATTAAAAAGTTGTAATGTTTATGTTTCAGCGAGATGAGTAATGACAGAGGATTAACAGTTCAAAGTCCATTGTTTACTTTTAAAGGAAGGATTAAGAGATAGAGCATTATTGCGAAAGCTAAATTTGTTTACTTTTTAGCGGAAGGATTAACAAATCCTAAATCATTCTTTATGTTTTGGTATTAACAGCTCAAAGTCCAAAAGCTGTTAAAGGATTAAGAATTAATTAATATTCATTAATTAAAATTTGCTGCGACGTGTTCGCAGTTATTATACCGACTCGTGTACTTTGAAAATATTTCAAAGCTATGAAAAGGTGCAACCTCTTTGGCCAGCGTGATACCGTCGTTTCGATTTATCGATATATTTGTAAATTTGTAAGTCCATTGATTATACAATCAGAGATTAAAAATACGTAGAACATTGAAACTTTGTTTAAAATTCGAGTATGAATTAATGATTAATTTATATTCATCAATTAAAATTTACTGCGACATATTCGTAGTTATTAATACCGACTCGTGTACTTTGAAAATATTTCAAAGCTATGAAAAGGTATAACCTCTTTGGCTAGCGTGATACAGTCGTTTCGATTTGTCGATATATTTTAGGAATTAAAAGTTAATCCTTTTAGGAACATTATTTATACTATCGGAGATTAAAAATACGTAGAACAATGAAAAGTTGTTTTGTTTATGTTTAAGTTAGATAAAAAAGGTTGGGGATTAAGAGCTCAAAGTCCAAAAGCAGTTATAGGATCAAGGAACTCTACTATTTATTTATATGTTAGAGATAAACAGTTCAAGGTACAGCAGTTGTTATTGGATTAAGAAGCCTTACTATTTATTTATGTTTTAGAGATAAACTGTTCAAAGTCCATATTTGTATTTCACCTGGACATCATCCAACTTGCTTATACATGATCCAACCTATTTACATGTAGGTAAAGTTAAATATTGTGAAGATTATGTAAACATTGAGAAGGTTTCATAAAACCGAAAAAAATGTAAAGGTTATGTAACCTTTGGGAAGGTTACAGAGTACAAAGTGGGTACTCTTCAAAGTACCCTTCATCGTATAGGTTAATATTATATAACCGTTGGGAAGGTTACAGACTATAAAGTGGGTACCTGACCCTTCAACAAATATTAAGTCTCTCAAACGGTAGAAAAACAAAATGGCAGTGTAAGAAAAACAAAATGGAGGTCGGGCACACTCATATTCTATAAGATGGGTGCCTGACCCTTCAGCAAAACCTCAAGTCTCTCAAACGGGAGAAAAACAAAATAGCGGTGTAAGAAAAACAAAATGGATGTCGAGTACACTCATGCTCTATAAGGTGGATACTTGAACCTTCGCAGTTCAGGTGGAGGGGAAAACCCATGTGGGCGGAGCATAGCCCAGGAGGCTCCGTGGTTCACATGACTAAAAAGGGGCGGGGCATAAGTTCAAAGTCCATGTTTCCTTTTCACCTGAGCATCATCCAACTTGTTTATACATAATCCAACCTGTTTACATGTTGGTAAAGTTAAATATTGTAAAGGTTATGTAAACATTGAGAAGGTTGCACAAACACGAAAACAAAGTAAAGGTTATGTAACCTTTGAGAAGGTTACAGAGTATAAATAGGGTACCTAATCCTTCATCGTATAGGTTAAGATTATATAACCGTTGGGAATGTTACAGAATATTGCAGTACCTGACCCTTCAATTGGTGGAGGGGATAAGCGTGGATGCTGACCACGTCATTGTAAACAAAATGGCGGCTTAGGATGGGGGTAATCAGGTTGAAGCAATATGATTGGCTGGTTGGAGAGGGATAGGGGTAAAAGGGACGGGGTCACGTGATTAAAAAGGGGCGTGGGCTAATAGTTAAGGTTAGGTCGAGGTGAGACCACGTGCTAGTTAAGGTTAGGTCGAGGCAAGGCCACTTGGCAGTTAAGGTTAGGTCGAGGTGAAAATTCAAATCCAAATTTCCCGCCATGGGTCACGTGACTGGTCACATGGGCGCCCACAACCGTGCACCAGCTCCCGCATTTTCCCTCTACATTTTTCAGTCACTTCACTGGTATTGATAACCATTGGATACTGGATGAAAGCGCTAAAGCCGCAGACGCTCAGGAATTGAGTGGAGAATTTGGGCTTTGCCAGAATTTCAATAACATATTTACAAGTGATCTCGGGGTCAATTTCGTTTCAACCTTCGAGGAGGATTGTAGAGATGGGTGAAAGTAAATAGGGGTCGTGCTAAAGGATTAGGGTGATGAGTAAGATTCTAATGGAAGTTGGAGAATTAGGATGGATTTAGGTTTAATACAAATGGGATATTGCGGTAATGATATAGGATACTGTTTGTTACATAATATGGAGATTTGACTATTGTAGAGATTCAGATGGATAAAGGCGTTTATATTTTTTTTATTTTCATATTGTCTACGACACATTATTTTCTGGTTTCAGGATCGAATCTGAATAATTTCAGTCCTCTAAATAAGAGAAAAATATCAGATTTGCCGAATTGATTCTAGTTTATCAATTAAAGGCATAAGCTACTCTTATATTAAGAATAAAACTAACGTTTTATTTATTTATGTTTTTGAATGACGTGAAACTATTTAAATTACATAACTGTTATCACTTGTTTATTTAGAATCTACTGAGAAAATAGAGTGCGTTTTTCGAAATTCTTAGCAAGTTTCAATAAAAAAATATACCTTCTTACCTTTAGCGTAGCCAATTTGTCTGATGACCCTATTTTTGTTCGGTTTTTATTATTTTTCTTAAAAGGAAACAAAAACATATTTTAGATATATATATTAATTTTTATTTGGAGGTAATTGGGGGTTGATTAAAAACCTAAGATTTATATTACACCAAAGATATTATTTTATTTTTATTGGCGTTTCGTCCCTCTCATGAGGGCTACAAGCAATATAAATAAGAAATGTTTATATCGATTAGAGATGAAAGAAATAGAAGCATCAATCAAATTTTCATAAATGTTTCTATTAATAAAATATTGCTTGTAAAATCATAAGAGCATCATTATTTATACAGGACGGAGGTCTTAAATTAAAAATAAAATAATATAAAACTATATTAATGAATACCTACCTGAAACTATAAATAATCATAACCGACTTTGTAGGACTTCTCCAAGCCTATATATACTGTATAGAACAAGGATGAGAATCATGGAAAGAAGATTGGATGTTTGGATAAATGAAATACGTTGTCAAAATCAACTTGCTAATGAAAGCAACGGGTATGAACTCGGAGATTGTTAAAAGCAGCGGCTTTTCGTAGTGGGACCCTCCCTCCCTAATCTAGCGAGCTTACCTAAATAATTTTCAGATCTAATTTCTTATACGGGAAGAAGGAGTCGAATATTAAAATTGGCACTGTTCCAATGTCCCTCTACTCGCTAACACAGTCCGTTCCGATTTAATAACAAGGCAGGATCTATCGGAGCCTGTATCAATGTTAAAACCGACTATTTTTGTTATAAGCACCTCTCGAAGGACCTCTATCCTCGCCAAAACTAGTATTATTTGTAGAGCGTTACAATATATCTATAAATTTCTCTCTCCTCCTCCCCCTTACGCGATTCCTAATAGGATTTCGGGCCTAATAGCTTCAACGGGTATGAGCTCGGAGATTGTTAAAAACAGCGGCTTTTCGTAGCGGATGTATAAAGGAAAATATTATGGAACCTAAATAAAATGCTGCTTCAGAGCAAAACTATCCTATCTCAAACAAAATTTGTTTTTTCTGTTTTTTTTTTTATCACTAAAGATAGGTCAGATTACTGCGGATTTTATGCATTATTAAATTATTTGATTTTTTTAGTAGCCTTTCTCAATCCATAATACTAAAACTTGGCAATTTGTCACACATGACAATGTTTTTCTACTCGCTTATTCTCATCACACATTTCTATTATTCAAATTTTCTGCCAAGTTTAGGAATATATATTTTAAATAAATTATTTGTAAAAAATATTAAATTTAATTTTTTTTAAGAATACTAAAAAAAAATTAGAATAATAAATCTCAATGCGGGTACTTCATTACTAAACCGTCTTCGTTTCGCCTACTATAGCCTGTATATCAGTTTAGAGAGATTCGAAGGATACAATGAGAACACTTAATGACTAGCTTAACATTTATATTGTTTAATTATTAAAAAAAAATATATTGTTTAATTATTAAAAAACACATAAAATATGAAAATTAAATCTGCGAAAACCCCAAAACTAAGAACAATTGTATAAAAATGTAAACAGTGTGAGCCATAGGGTCTAGCATGAGTTAATAAGGTTCCTTAGAAAAAAGGACTTAACCTGCTTTGACGAGGTCTATTGTGTTAACACGGACGGATCCGCGAGGTATGCTGATATTTTCGCATTCCCAAGGACAGGAACAACAGCATTGGTCCTGAATCCGACCGAACGATTTTAGGGAAACGATCCCGATCAGGCAGGTGGAGTGGAAAGGGAAAAAAAGGAATATATATATAATGTATCACTTTCCTGAAAGAAAAATTCCGCGAGGCCTTCGGAGAGAGAGTTCTCCGTGAGAGACCTCTGGTCTGGGTCTCCTGAAACAATACCGAACACAACAAGGAGCTTTTTAGAAGATCTAGGGATTAATGTTGGGGATATTGATGTTGTCCGAGAATATTATTCTGGACTGCCTGGGGATTATCCACTACCACCTGTATGATAATTAGATTGGTCTGTTTATCATTATTATTTTTAATTTTTTTAAAAATTTTATTAATACATATATATATATATATATATATATATATATATATATATATATATATATATATATATATATATATATATATATATATTACTTTTTTCCTGTACTTTTGTTCTGTATATGTGTGCGTCGAAATTTTTGAAGCTTGTTTAATTCCATAAGTTTTCCAATTATCTAGAAGTTGTGTAATAGATTAGGAAAGGATTGATTAATAACTGGAAAAAAATTGTGGAGAAATGAGAAGGATAGATTAGTATAAAAAAAAAAATAATGTAATTGAATGAAGATGAAAATACTATGAATTATGCAGATGTATATAGAATGATGAGATATAGTAATGATAATAGGGAAAAGGAAGACAAGAAAAAAAAGAAATGTGAAATGTGTGTATATAATATATATATATATATATATATATATATATATATATATATATATATATATATATATATATATATATATATATATATATATATACATATAAATATATATATTATGTCTAACTAAGGATTGACCCAATGTATTTAGGCAGCATTGATGTTCAATAAATCATTTCTCTCTCTAATCATTAATATTTTATTTTTAATTATTATTTTTATCGTTGCAAGAAATTAATTATATGAGCTTCTCACTCCCGCAGATCAGGCTACCATACTTGCTGACTATTACGTCGATAGAGACTCAGGACGTACCAACACCACATACAACCACAGTCCACAGACTGATATAACACAAGCTATATTCTCATCCTATAAAGAACTGACTGCAACCCTGAGAAATACGAAGGGAAACAAATCAACAGGAGAGGACAATATACCCTATGTCCTACTCAAACAACTCCCCAGGAAAGCCCATATGTTTCTCCTCAATATTTTCAACTCATGCACACGCCTGAGATACTACCCTACTCAGTGGAAACATGCTATAGTTGTTCCACTTCTCAAGCCCAAAAAACGAGGAGCGGCACCGGAAGAATACCGGCCCTTCAGTCTCCTCAACCACATCTCAAAAATATATGAGAAACTTATTCTTATCCACATCCGAAAACACTGCGACACACATGACATCATCCCCCCGGAACAAACCGGGTTCTCTCGCGGCGTTAGCTGCTATCATCACGTAGCAAAACTACAGTATGATACAGCTAAAAACCTCAATAAAAATCTTGCTACAGCAATGATCTCATTAGATTGCACACAGGCATTTGATTCTGTATCCCACTCCACCTTAATTGATCAACTCCGGCTTCACCGATTCCCGGACCAACTGGTCGACATTATTGGCTCATACCTCAGTGGCCGGACATTTTCTGTCCGTGTCAAAACTGAGATCTCCACCCCGCGCCCAGTTACCTGTGGTGTTCCCCAGGGCTCGGTCCTTGCGCCAGTCCTTTTCAACATATACACAGCCCATATGATGCTGATGACATTGCTATATATATAGCAAGTATAAATGCAGATCACGCCATGCGCAAGGCCGAAACAGTAGTCCAAAAAATCACAGACCAACTTAAAAACATTAATATCCACATAAACACACAAAAAACTGATGCAATCACATTTTCATACAAGAAAACACTCAAACAACAGCCAAAACTGAATGGGCATACCATACAGAATAAAAGACAACTAACATACCTCGGTATGAAATTGGAATCACACCTATCATTTACAGCTCACACAAAACACAGGATACAGATAGCCAAAGCCACTACACACTAACTAAATCACTTACTCTATTCACCAGGGCTGTCACTCAGACTCAAGATCCTGATTTACAAAGCCATCCTTAGGCCTACACTGCTTCACGGTGCCCCCATCCTGCACTACCTATGCCCCTCAGCCCTGAAGTATCTCCAAACATACCAAAACAGCGTCCTACAAAAAATCACAAAACGAACATCTCTCGAAAGACGGAACATGGTACACATTCACAATGAATTACAACTCGACACTGTTCAACAGCACATCACAAGGAGACTCATAAAGTTCTTTGACAACATCCCTGCCTCATTTAACCCACTCTTCCGCGCCATCACCCCACCCTCCCTTCCTGCCAGATGGCAGGGCCGAAAGGGACCACCCAACCCGGTCAACACCATTCTTTAATCCGCTTCTAAAGCACCCCCACTCCCAATATCCTATCCCATCGTTCCGTCCTGCCTACTTCCTAGTCCCACCCCAGCACCACTCTCTTATATCCATCCTTTGTAAATATAACCATGTAAATATTGTAAATATTATCATTATTAATCTTGTATATAGTTTTTAGTAGTAGGTATTTTTATTTAACAAACAACTAGAAATAGGACCCTCACCTCTAAATAATGAGAAAATTCCCTGACTGGGAAATATCATTCCAATTGTAAATAGTCATCAGACCTTCAAATACCAACAGGTATTAAAAGGTAAAGTACATCAAGTTTATAATTTAACTAATTATTTGTTTTATTACTGTTCTTTTTTGTTTGAGGGATTGGAAAAAAAAAATATTATTTTGGATTATATGTAGAAACCCAGTTAAAATTGATGGATTTAATAAAAATAATAGCTATATATAAAAGTATGCATATATATATATATATATATATATATATATATATATATATATATATATATATATATATATATATATATATATGTGTGTGTGTGTGTGTTTAGTTTCTTACATGTAGAAGTAAAAAGTTTACCGACTTATTTGAACAAAAAGTTTCGCTTTTGGTTTGTTGATTTAATGTTTTTTTTCAAAGTCAAAAAACAGTATTAGTATAAATAGTAAATAGCCTTAAACATTGATATTGAACTATTTTAATAATCAAAATTATTTACTTTGGCAAAGATCGTGGAAACTGCTCTTCATACGAAGATAATGACTATAAACTAGTTTATTTCTCATTTAATTAATACCAAATTGGGTAGTAATAGAGATCTGTACACCAAATAGTTTCCAAGATAAAGTTTTTTTTAAACAAATTTTTTTTCCAAAATAAGAGAAATCACCAGTTTTTAATTTATTTTGGCAAATATCGTGGAAAATGGTCTTCCTACGAAGATAGTGAGCATGAACTACTTGATTTATCATTTAATTAGCTCCAATTCGAGTTGTAATAGACATCTGTTCGTAAAATAGCTCCCAAGATAAAAAAAAAAGGAGAAATCAACATTTTGTAACTTCATTTTGACAAATGTCATGGAAACTGGTTTTTCCTATGAAGACTATCATTATGAAATACTTTATTTTGCATTTAACTAACTCCAATTTATTTTGAAAAAATTGATTTGAAATTGAATATTAATTCAATATTTCTGGCTTCAAAATTGAACTGTCTGAAAATTTTGATTACTGACCTTATCATTATGTGATCGTAATGACGGCACATTACGATTTTTTTGTCTCGCATGAATTGAGGTTACGTTTGCGTGCAAAAATTGTTACTAATGTTGTTTGGCGTCATTTAGTTATTAGATGAAATTAATTCAAGTTGTTTAATTATAAAACTAATGTTTTTGAAAAGGAGTGTAATGACAAAATTTGAACACAACGTATTTTCTTAATTTTATTTTTTCTCTAGTTTCACTTAAATGTAGAAAGCAATTGGATTTACTTCAAAATATCTTCTAGATGACATCTACTGTCAAAAATAATTCTGCACTTAAAACAGAAGGGAATGTAATGATGGCCAATCCTTGGGACAGGTAAATTGTGGCCCATAAGCGCGCCCTCTTCCGTTATATTTTTGTTAAACAAATTCAAAAATATTATTTTATTATGTGGTATCACTGTACTAATATTATTTTTTAAATAGTGTTCTGCTTTTAAGAGCGATAATACTTTGGACAACTAATTTTGTGGCTTGGGACAGAGGGAGGTAGTTACGTTTGGTGTCTGCCCTAAGATTCTGCCCTAAATTGCTTCCTTCAGAAATACTTCCAATGTGATTTATCGTATGGAGCAAACAGATATGCTCAAAATAAAAAAGCTGGCACTTAACCTTTTACATTATAGTGCCACATTTGGCAGACAATTTTATCGGACACAAAATTTAAAATTATATGAGAACCACCATATGACGTTATACGATAAAAATGGTAGTTTAAATGTAAGTTGGTTATATCTCGCTAATTAAAATTTAATTAAAGAAGTAAAGTATAGATCGCTTTGCTGGTAAAAATGACATAATAATAATTGTTACAGATCAATGAAATAAGTGAAATTACGAATCAAATCAACGTAAATCAAATCAGTTTTTTTTTTTAAATAAGTAATAAATAGTCTCAAATTTGATTAGAACAGATGCATTGTCACAAAATTTAGTCGAAATGACGAACACTTTATTTTTTATGTTTACTGCTAAACGTTCGTCGAATCGACGATGTATGTTCAGTATTATGGGTGCTAAATAGCCTGCCTCGTATCTAATTTTAAATTATATCAATAGAAAATTTATGAGCATCTGCTTGTGAACATTGAGAATTCCTATACACAATTCTTTTTGTGAGGAGGAGGGGAGCATGAATAGATTAGGCTAAATGAATAATAATTTGAGATTAATGAATAAATGATAAATAAATAGTATGTTTTTTTATTTTTTCGCTGTGATTATGACCGCTCTTCGAGTGGGAATATAATATAACAGCATGAATAGAAAAATGGCTCTCAGCCTCTCTCAACATCATTTCGTATGTGTCAATAGATTCTTACGTAATATAAAAACATAATGAATGTCAAAATATTATAGCCTACAACTATTCCTTTTTTACTTAGTAATATTTAATTTACCATAATTAAACTATTTTGCTGTCTTTCAAAAAACGTTCTTAATTTGTTAGAAAATGAAACATAAATAAAATAAAAACCTTTGAAGCACATGGTTGGTGGTTATTGATTTCTTTTCAGGCGCTTTGATGGACAATTATGGACTTGTTTGAGAATGATGGATAAGTGTTGTAACTTTGCAAATGAACTTTTTTCGGTCTGAGAATTTAAAATTTTCTTCTTTTAACAATTAAGATAACAAGATATAACAAGCTCGGAGATTTGGTACCGATAATGCCTACAATCTCTTTTTACACCCTTCTCTCCACTCTTATTTCTTATTATTTGTTGTTCATTTTTCTTTAAATACTGAATTCTATTAAACATCACGAAATGACATGCACTTTTTTTTTTTTTTCAAGGACCAGTACGAGAAGAGAATATTAAGATGAGACTCCACACACAGGGGAAGATAATTTTCCTCTCGGGAACGGCTTTGGGGCCCAGATCCAATTAAGGGCCCATTGAGGGGAAAGCATTGGAAGGCCTGACAAATGGAGATATCTAATTGCTATTTGATCCCCACTTTTTCAATTATTTTTTTTATGAGATCCATCTTCATAAAAATACTTCTGTCTGAAGTTTGAATACTGAACGAAAGGTAGTAGATTAATTTAAGGAATATATTTGTATGAGTATTTAAATTGAGAGTTGAAAATTATTTTACTTTTAGTTATTCCTCTATGTAATAGTTAATATATGTTCGTTAAAACACTGTTAACTCAAATAATAATACATTCAAAGTAGACAGGCACCTGATATAAATTACATGCTTTATAAACATGCGAATTATACCATCATTTAAATTTACGTGGAACAGTATCAAAATAAGTTCCTAAGGTGCCATAAAACCTTAAAAGTTAAATCTATACCTAATTGATACTCAGTTTTACAGATATTTTGGTCGTAATATATACGTAAACTGCGGTTACTTTAGGATAGTCGAGATTTAAAAATATGAATATTTGTCCCGGCTTATTTTTCTCGCCTTTCGTTTGGTCTCCCATTTTAGTTAGTCTGTAATATCACTAGATATTACTCACAATAGTCCGGTTAACCACCTGTTCTTTGTTACCAGCTTAGCAATAGCTAATGAATTGGGTGTTTAGGAATTTGCTAAACGTTTGTAAAATCTCCAGTCTTCTTAGTTATTATCAGGAAGTATCATGTAGTTCAGCAATTACTAACGTTATCACAATGACGTTAAATATTCCATCCATTCGTATATTTAAAACTTTTAAAGACTAAACTCAAAATAATGTAAACTTGTTCAAAATAGCGGGGTATCATTATGACACCATTTAAGATGTCTCAAACGCATTTTACGGAGAAACAGTTGGTCTGAGAGAAAGATGCTAGACGAAAAACATTTAGAGCGTAACGTTTTCTCCTAGAATATGCTCGTTATTTTAAACCTTAACGCCTCGTACGTGTCTGACGCGCGACCAAACATTGAAGTTCGCAAATAACTCCTTAATGCAGCTTATCATAAAGGGTGGTAGAATTTAAAACAAATGGCTCAACTGAATTTTTATATCATTTTTATTTTTAATTAATAAATTTGCATTTATTAGGAAAATACTGTCTTTACCGGTTCGATAATATTGTCATTTAAAAGTTGAAATAATGGACGGAATTTGATAAAATTGACAATGAAGCGTTTTTGTATTAGTCCTCAACTTTCCTCCAGTTTTGTCTAAGTCAGACGAGCCGTTTTTGAAATATAGATTTGAGTCAACGGAAATACGTTTGCCTATGCGTTAGCGAAAGTAGTAGATGGAATTTCATAAAATTGATATGAGATCATCTCGCACAATCTCTAAAAATATAATAAAATATGAAATAATATGTTATATATAAAAAATATGTATTCTTGAAATATGGAAAATGAATCATGAATTACAAAAATAATATTGTAAATACGAGTACAATCAAAAACAAAATAGTAGGTATAGAAGAATATAAATATATATGAAAGTATATAAACTGGAATAGCATCTAATGTAAATGTAATAGAAATCGTAAGTTAGCATCGAAAAAAAAGGTATATCAAAGGCAAAAAATAAAATAAAAATAGAAATATCTTAGGTACTTTAAATGACGGCAGAAGGCGGATGATTCAGGAATTTTAAACAGCCATCTATTTAATATTCAAAGCGGAAATACAACAACGGAAAAAAACTTTATTGAGGTTTCACCGCATTTTCAAAAACCTCTTTCAAAATATGAAAAATATCATAAAAATTTATCTACTCTGATAGTGACTAACATTAATTATTATTACGCTATTTTAGTTAGACAATAATTTGCAAAGACTCCGGTTCTCAATGTAAAAATGTGTTTTATAAACCTTCTCTCAAATTTCTCTCTCGAGTTCCGAAAGAAACTTGCACTATAATTAGGAGGGTGATTACAGGGTGATACAATTTAAAACAGAGTGATGAACTGCCTACCTCATAATTTTAAATTTAAAAAAAAATCAATCGTAATGCCGTTTTAGAATAATATTTAGTGCCGATTCCGGCTTTCAATACAAACCTGCTTCCTTGAAACGTAATGAGTAATAATAAGTAATGAAGCATAATGAGCAATGATGTAATGTAATGAGTTAAAAACAATCTAGATATCCTAAATCAGGCCTGGTCAACACGCGACCCACCGGGTGATTTCACGTTTTGATTGAAAAAACTTTTCTCGTAGTATGGATCCAGAGGGAGTCGAGAGGGACGACCGCCCAGAGCCTCGCGCCCTGAGGGACTCCGCGCCTTCGAAGATTTAAATAAATAACATATAACCTACATACGAATTTATAGCTCGCATTAATAATTGTTTGCAAGACTCTCCACCATTAACAAAATTTAAATTGTAGAATTATAAATTTAAGACGAATGCATTTTACATGGTAGAGTCTAACATTTAACTGTTTGTTCGAGGGGCCCCACGCTATAAAAAATAAAAATCAAATCATACATATTTCTTTTTGAACAAAATGAATCATAAAAAATGGAACTAAAATGCAAAATTGTAAGTTGAAAACGTGTGTTTTGAGATTATATTTTAAACGCTTGAATTGTGTAAAATGCTGCCATTTTGCCTCGAAATTTTGTTGACCCTCTTTTCAGCATTTGAGGTATTCTAAAATCCCACTACCTCCCACCATTACCAATTCCAGTGTCCTCCACGTCCTTCCCTAACCAAGAGGGGTTCTGCATTACCGTGTCGCTCAGGGTCCCGTAATATATCGGCCCCGTCCATCTGACATCTGCCACTGGTTGTGTGTATACAAAAAAATAAATTAAACAAATGGAATTTGGCGTGTTTCGACATTAAAATGCGCAAGTGAGACCATGAATTACAGTTTTCTATTTGATATCCAAATGTTACTGAAGAAATCGGAAAAATTAAATGAAAGAGAGGGTAAACAAATATCTTATTAATTAAGACTTCGGAGTTAATTGCATTTGATTAAAGTATAACGATTAAGGGCATCCCGCTGTAATGTTACGCGTTATCAAAGTGGCCAGTGAAACCATTTGAGTTCGCCAGGCCTCCCTTTAATGAATAAGGTTATCTGTTTCTCTGGAATTTAGCATCATAATACAAAATATAATTATTTTGTAAGTGTTAGTCTTCTCAATATCTTCTTTATAGATTTGAATTTTTTCCCAAAGAGGATAAATGATTTCGTACTTTTCAATTAAAAAACATTCTGAATTCATAGAATGTATTTTCGTTGTGTGGCCGAGCTATAAAGAGATACTAATTACATCATAAAAGGGTTTATTGGGAGTTATAATTGAAAAACCGAAAAGAAGGAACCTTTAAAGCTTTGACATCCTGAAAATCACATATAATAAAAGATATCTTGTTTAGAAAATTTACTTCTATGTATTCCTAAAACTGTTGAAGTTATTGTGATTTGGTCAGTCTATTTTTCCTATTTTGCCTTGACTAGCTGTTGGTATAAGAATATTAATATTTAACTGTTGAATTGTTTATTAAATATTTTAAACTATTTTTTTTTTTTTTTAGTAACGGCAATAGGGTTTCGGTATTAAGCAATTTATTGGGATAAACGTCTCTACACTCCTAGAGTGTAGGTCCAATGCAGGCCCAATGCAGACTAGTGTCTGCGTTGCATACCCAGTGCCCAGTACACAATAATCTGAAACTGTAAAATAATCGTATTATCATTCCCTATTGATGAGCTAGTAGTTTCCTGTCCTCATCTTTCACTAATCTCGGATAATAGTTCGCGTTGCCTCAGACAGATAGTTAATTAATTACTCTGGCTCAGGTTGAAGTATTGGACATTTAATTACTCTCGAACGACACCTTATAACTGAGCGGGTGTAGAACTTGTGGTGCCATTGTGCCACAGGTTAATGAGCTGTGTAGAAGTAGGACACGTGGAGTGATCTCACACAAACATGGACTTAATGCTACTCCAGTGACAAAGGGTAGGCTGACATAGGAATGGCTTTGAATTCTCTGTCGGAATTAATTAGATTGAACTCATCCCATTCGGTCAGATATCAATTATTTAAACATATTTAATCTGATCTAATAATTTTATTTGTAGCAAAATACATATCTACTTATTTAAATGAAAATTCACTTCTGCAGTGGAGCCTATCTCGTGAAATGACTTTTTTTATCTCCCGGCTTACTTGAGCAAACAAATATTTCAAAACTGTGTATTAGAACCAATTAAAAGAAAAAAAATAATTTGTCTTACAAATGCAAATTATTAAGTAACATAAATAACGAAATATTCCAAATCAGTCTGAAAAGTATAATAATTTATGATTTTTTTATATGGTTAGAAAGTCACTCCGCAACTCTTTCGTTTCAGCTATTAAGTTGTTATAAGTTCTTTCCTTTGAAGTTCAAAGTTGATTCGAAAACGCTAAAAATTGTTGTTTGTATGTTACACTAAGTTTTACTCCAAATAATTTTTATGAAAGAAATGATTTATCGTTACTTTCAAATCATACCTTAAAAAAAAAATATTTTTGAATCAACTTGCTTTTATGGTGACTAAATGATTTAATTAATAATATTAGCAATAGTATTTTTAAGAAATGATACCGCCAATTTTTTGTCAAACAAATATAATACAAATATTAATTTTCTGCAAACAGTATTCTACAAAGAACTTATGACAAATTTATAATTGGAAAGGAAAAGTTGTGGAGTTAAAATAAATAAATCATTGTACTGTTCAGGTTGATTTGGAATGTTTACTTATGCTACTAAATAATTTACTTTTGCAAGAATAATTCTTTCTTTCAAATTGGTTCTTGTGTACAGTTTTGAATTTTTTTTTTCTAAATATTTTTTTTGAGTGAATGGCTCCACCGGTTTTCAGGTTTGATGAGTCGTATTGCGCACAGGGATACCGTGAATGTTTTGAACCATTTGAGCTTAAAATACTGTATTTAATGTTTTTTAATCTTTCCCTATGTAGGTATGTAACGACTTTTTGAGCGAACGCTTCTAGCGATTTTTAAGTTTGGCGCTATAAATTATTACTGGGTAATTAATTATCCAGTTAGATGCCGTGAATGTTTTGAAACAATTTTAGATCAAACTACTGAAAATAATATTTTAAGTAATCTCGAATTTTTGTTGCTGTTTAATATTATACATTTATAAGTTCATGATTATACTATATGTAGTAAAATAGATCGTAATAAAAAATCTTCTTATCTTGTGAAATTTATACGAACCTATTCCCAAGGTGTACTTTTTTGCTTGAAATAAGAATAATAAGAATGGTTATGAGTGAGCTTACATTAAAAAAAAAGTTTTCATCGGATCCTGATTAAATTTATATGATACCATTTGGAAATATACTCTTTCGATTTAAAAAAGAATAATAGAGATCGCTTCAAGACTAGCTATGTTATGAGTATAAACATATAAATTAAAGTTGAGACCGTGATGACGTCATCTTAGCAGCCTCGAGTCTACTGCGGGTCCGGTTCGAACCCAGCCTGGGCGGGTTGAAATTTATTTCGTGATGGATTAAATCTCGACCTTCCCACTCTGGTTAGAACAGGTTGGTATCCTGTAGGAATAAGGCATCCTTGGCTTAATTGGCGTAGGTTAAACATCAAATAAAAAATTTAAGTCAACCTTAAACCTCCTTTTTTGAAGTCGGTTAAAAATATTTTAAAAATTACCTGATATAAAGTATAATCTTGTAAAAATATAAAATAAATTTAAACTAAATAAATAACCATAACAATATTTAGATATACCTAGGAGGGAAGTATTCTGGATCACATACGTTAAAGCTGACATCTCGGGTTTCCAGATTATTGGGAGGCTGAAGCAGATTTTTCGAGTAGATTGAATCGATGTTGAATAGAGGACATTTTTATATTTAATGTTAACGTTATGTTTCTAAACTGTCGAAATTGAAAATTATGCAAAACTAAATACAAACCTACTTAAACACATATGGACTAACTTCTCACGCGGTTCCGCAAAAAAAAAAAAAAAAAAAAAAGAATTTTCACAACATCTTCAACGTTTTCAGTCCAAAATTTTATGACAAATAACAGACGCTCCGCCCTACGTAAATAACAAGATATTTCAAGCACAATCAAATAATTGATCAGCAAATAAATACTTTTTATATTCGCTTCCAAAATAAACTTCACTGACATACCAACATATTGATATAACACATGGCAACGTCTGAAATATCCGTCAATACTAAAAGGACGTCCCCTTTCGTGAATTACGGTGCAACAATCAAGATAAAAAAGAGGAACTGCTGAGAACTGTCTTCCCCACGACTGATATTCTAATCGTTTGGCCATCAAGTTTGCTTATATTCAATATTGTTCTGTGTCAGGTGAGATTTGAAGTAAAAAGGAAAAAAAAGCTTCTGTAAAGCCAGTGTTTTCCAAATATTCGATATCTGTGTACCGCTTATATAATTTTCGCAACACTGGGCATCCTTAAAAAAAAAAAAAAATTGCATGTACTTTAATAATAATCAAAATTTCTTTTTTAAGTACCCCAAAAAATAAACGAAACATCGAAATCACTCATAATAAAATATAAATAAAACTTATATTATAAATAAAATTTAAAATCAGAATAAATGAGAAGGATAAAATAATTAATCCATAGTGCGAAAAATAAACAAATGATGAAATTATAATTCAATAATGTATTGAATAAAATGAATTGAATAAATTTAATATTAATATTTTTACTTACTTTACTACTTTAGGTAAGAACTTTTAAAATGATCACTAAATAAAAAATAATTTTTCATGGTTTTAGTTTGTTCTAGGTTTTTTTCTTGAAAAAAGAATGTTTGGCGGTTCGGGGTTATCTCAAACTATTTTTTTTTTGGATGAAACATGCGTTAACAAAATTGTAATTGAAAAATTAAACCAGTCGCGTTGGTAATGTCAATTGTTATGAATAACAATGGCCTATTTGAGAGTTGCAGGTATTCTAAGGCCAATCCATTTAGAGAACACATTTTATTTGTTTTATTTTTATGTGATATATAATGTGTTTAGGTAATGAATTGAATTATAATTTTTTTTATATACCAAAATTTAGATATCCTTTTATGTAATACGATTATATTTTATCATATTCTTCATACTCTTAATAAGATATCACACCTATCGTAGAATAAAGGTACAACTCAAAATTGGAAATTATTGGAAAATCATATTTAAAGTTTGTTTTTTTTTGCAGTTTTCAATACCTCATTAATACACACTGAAGATTCGTAATATCCATTCGCTATTACGAGTTAAGAAAAAGTATTAAACCTTATAATTGGTTATTGAACAACGTTGAAAATGTAAATAGTGGACAAAAATCTTTAAAGAACAAAACAAAAAATTATGCTGCTACCTAATTCGATAAGCTAAATTAAAATGAATTAAATAAAAATAATTTACCATTGAAATAAAACTGAAGAAGTGGAGGAACTTTCTGACTTAACCAGGCAGCCCATTGAGGGACAAGACTTGCAAATGTAAAAAGTAAAAAAGTAAATAAAAGAAGTAATAAATATTTGTCCTCTTAGCAAGCAGAAATTATTATAATAGTCATAATCAATTACATTAAAAACAAAACAAACAACTATACTACTTCATAATTTGATGTTACATTATAATTAAAATTATTTACTAACGAAATCGAACTAATAATAATTATATGCCCACTTAGCACACTGAAATTACTTTTATATTACTTTTATACGTCATGATCCAATACTTATAAAAAAATTAAATAAGACATCAAACCATTATTAATTGAAGATTCCAATTGCAATTTAATTTAATATTACTATATCGGGATCTACTGGCTAAAGCTCGGAGGATTGCGTTGGTTGGTCACAGGTGTTTGCTGAATTAGAATCCTAAATTACTTAATGGATATATACGTTAATGTATTACATGGTCATCTCTGTTTTGTAATTGTGGCACTGTTCAGAAGCCAGAGAAGCTGGTTCGATATCCTCGACTCTTGAGAATTTTCTAAAAGTCTGAAACACAGTCTCGTAAAGATAATTGAGTGGCTTCTTGAAAATAATAAGAAACTATTCATCATTTATATGAATATATTGGTGGATATTTCATAACGTCTTAAAAGATGGCTAATTATCGGTCCAGCTGATTTACCAATTAATAATTAACGAATAAAAATCTCATTACTGATATGAGATTACTGATATGACTGATATGATAAGTATATATATTGTAAATATATATAATATATATATATATATATATATATATATATATATATATATATATATATATATATATATATATATATATATAACTGATAGAATACTATGTTTATTCTCTTTGAAAACAGGCATTCAGTGTGTTCTGGATAGAGCATTCGATGCGTTGAGGTTAAAAAGGAAGAATTAATTAAAATGAGATAACCGTCACGATTCTATGATGCTTTAAAATCTCAGCATATGTCATAATACAATGCTATTCCATGTTTCCATCCCCTTCTTTCGCTTTTAAAATAACTCATCTTGCTGTCCTTTTTTGAGAATACCTTTTGTCCAGGGTCTTATCTTATATTTTTTGTTCAAAAATTCATCGAACATGTTAAACTTTAACTTTAACTTCAGAACTTATAAATTTATCATAGTATAATATGTAAATTGAGTTTAATTGCTGTCCTAACGGCTTATTTATTTTTTATTTTTTTTTTCTCGTGTTTGACTCACTGAATAATCCTTGACTTTCTCACTCTGGCTAGAATAAATTAGTAGCCTTTAGGATAATCCATTATCCATCCCTGCCTTGGTTTAGTCGGAGTATATTAAAATATTAAACCCGCATTTAATATGCTTATTTATTTACATTTCATTTTATTTTACTCATTGAACTCAGAATAAAATGTTCCACAACATTTTATTCGTTAATTGCAGAATATTTATAGACTTATAATATAATTATAATTAGACTAATAGATATCTGAGGTTTCTGCAATTCACGATTCCTTTACATACAGCTATTTTTTCCTTAATTCGGGCACTTCTCCTTAAAAGCACAATTACAGAACATATCGCTGTATCTAGCTAAAGTTAAAAAATATGACGGAAACTTCGGGAGAAGCTATTAACCTTCAACCGAAGTAATTTTTGTATATACAATATATAAACAATCTTTTTTGACTATATTTTTTGGTCCAACCACCAGTTCTCGCCACGGGGAAGGGGAAAACTCAGGATATTCATATTTGACCTAAAATAATGTGGTTAAGAAAGTTTCAACCTTTGTTTGAATTATTTCCGAATTCAATTCCCCATCTACTGCCCTATTACTGTGCTCATGTTTTTATATATGGATGATAACTCCACGAAGGTGTGTTATTTATCCAGATAACATTTGTTTTAATTTGTGGTGAGTACATGATAAAAAGTAAAAAAATAAACATAATTGATTTTATGAAGAAAGTTTATTTTGTGTACTTCAAATTTTATCTTGGGAATTATGGCAAAGCATGGGTGCCTCATCAGGTGTGCAGAAGAAACAAAATGAAGTAGAGAGCTGGTTCTTTATTCAACGCAGGTTAGAACAATGCGTATTCATTTGTCTTTTTTTCTTTTTTAACTTTAGAATTTTATTCGCACCAGTCATTAAAAAGCCACGATGAGATAACTGATATAATTCCTTTTCAGCTTTAATTTAGCCTCGTAATACATTCGGCTATTTTCATTTATTTACTTATTTTTTTCAATTTGATGGAGACTTAAAAATTGATAGTTTAAAAACTAGATCCCAAAACAAGACTAGTCATACAAGTGAATTACAGCCAGTAAATGCTAATTCCGAGGAGGATAAAGGTAAAGCTGTAGATTGGACCAGCGAACCACCTATCACTATCATGAATGCACCACTCACTCCCGCATGACACAACTCGAGCGAATCTCCCACCTGCTTAGTCAGCTGGATACAACACTGAAACTTGACAAGGTGGGAAGAGGGAGGGGACCAGTGTAGTATATATTATTATTAATGTAAATATATATAATATTATTATTCATTTCAATTATTCTGCCTGTTATCAATGCCTCTAAATTTATACGTTAATCATTTGTTTTTTACTAAGTATTTCGTTAACTTCTGGAAATCAATAGCTTTATTAAATGCCTAGTTCATTTTACAATTTAGTTTGTTAGCTTTGTTCTTAATGAATATATATTTCACATGAATATATAGCATTACCGAGTCATATTAACCTTTTCCAATCCGTCCTCCGACGGGGGTATGCAATATTGTGCCGTTAACCCAGTCGCGACGCCAAGGTTCGATAAAAAAAAATTAATCCGAAACCTTTCTACTCGCCAAAGCATTAAAAATAAAATATAATTATATCTCCTGTCTATCAATAATAAAAAAAAATAATTGAAGTTCGGACGCCACACTATTTTAAGGAAAATAGTGAAACCCTAAAAGAAAAATTCATAACAAAAAAAAAGGAACCATTTATCCCAATATAAATAAATTAAAACAATCATAAAATAAATTTAACAAAAAAAGAAATAATTAAATTAATCGTCTGGAACATGGAATTCAGGGCCTCAGTGTTACCCTCTATTGATTTAACCACTAAACCCTTTGAGAGACGTAGTTCACATGGACATTCCTAAATTTTCCATGGTAAAATATAATGATACCAGGATAATATAATATACGAAATAAAACACCTCGTTTAGAAAAAAATATACATAAATATTTTATTAAACAAAAAAATAAAGACATTAAAAACAAACAAAAGAAACTTCCAGCCGAACTAAAAAAAAAAAAAATTATTATCCTTAGTTTAATGTATAAAAGAAAAAAAATACAAATCTGAAGAATTAGGTGGGGCAACCAGTGCTATTTTCTTGGTTCTTCCTGTTCTCCGGTGACGTCCTTTTTTTAATCTTCTTCTAGGGAAATTCGCTTTACCCTCGCGAAGTTTATAATTCGTATGACGCGAAGCTTTAAAGTTTTGGACGCACCCAAGAAAATATTTGGTTAAACTGTACAGAACAGAAAACAAATTCTGCACCTCGTGCATTTGGATAAAAGATCCACCTCTATCGTCACTTGTCTGCCCCAGCTGGCGAGATCTCTGATCCCTACATATGGCATAGCTGTAATTAAATTTATAACGTAACTTACCATTATTTACATTATTTTTAATATTACGTCCTCACTAAGTCTCTCAATAGTGATTTTTAATAATTACAATTTAAAAAAAAAATATTTAAATAACTTCTATCTATAGTTTAGAGCATAACGAAATTTCAACGTAACAACCAAATTTTTTTTAGTTAAATTTTTTTTGTACACTGAGCTTTATTATCTACACCTAAACTATTATTTACGTCCATCATTCTCTACTTCATCTCCTCGTCTCCAGAGTGAGGTTTCAGGTCCTTTACGTGCCACTTTCCAACGTCTCGTCCGTCCATATCCTCTAATTGATACAATAGACCACCGATTCTTTTGGTAACCCTGCATTTGACGAAGGTGCCAGCTTCCTGTCGAAGTAACTTGCTCACTATGAGAGCTGATGATTCCTCCTCCATACTGTTTCTCCCGCGTAGTATTCACATGGTTTCCTCCTGAGATTGTACGCTGCACTGCTTTTCTCGTAAGCTCGCGCCAAGTTGTCCTGTATCCCCGTGTACAATAACAGTACGTTTTGCAATCTGCCAGTATCGCTGCTATGTTCCTCTTCATCCCATTTGGGATGCTCTGCCCAATGCCAAAAATACTCACCCATAAAACATACACCTAAAAATTTCAGCATAAGTAGAAACACCAGAGTATAGTTCAAAACCGCCCGTATGGCAGAGATAAAATTCTTACTAATGCTTTAAAAATTAATTTTTATAATTAATTTTTTCAGGACGAGGTAGCTCTCGGCCAAAATTCAAGTAGGCTGGTGAAAATCCTGTCACCTCATGCACAGCAGTTTTACTCGCAAACGCTAATTTAGGTAACTCTTTATCCCACTGCCTCCAGTTCTCCTTCACATAGGATGAGATAAGAGTTTTGATCACTAGGTTAGGTCGGATTAGCTTGTGGGTGGTAGTGTGGCGTATAGGAGATGTCGATCTGGCATTCAGCTGCTTTCGCTCGAAACTCTCGGCTCTTAAACTGTGGCCCATTGTCACATATAACCGTCTGTGGAGCATCAAACATGAGTATCACCTCCTTCTCCAGTAGATTTCCGACAGCTTTCGCAGTGGCAGTTCTCAACGGTACAAAAACACTACATTTTGTAAAATAGTCGGAAAAAGCTACAGTAAACCGATGTCGAGTAGTCGTCAAAGGCAAAGGTCCCATAACATCAGCAGAAACCAACTGCCATGGTCTAGCGACGATTCTTTGTTGGCCCATTAATCCAGCGGGCCAAGCAGGTTTCACAGCGTCCTACATACCGTGCAGTGTCGGAAGGCATTCCGGACCTATAATAATTCTCTCTTAACTGTTGAAGTGTTTTAAACCCAACTAGATAGGATTTTGGTATAGGATTGCCCCTAGTCACGTATTAGAAGCATCTGTTTGCAATAAGAAGGGTCTCTCAAAATCTGGAGAAGATCAGATAGGGGCCTTCACTAATCTTTCTTTCAAATACAAAATGGCTCGCTCTTGTTCTTCATCCCATTTGAATTTACATCCCTTTTTCAGCAGTGAGGTAAATGGAGAGATAATAGTAGAGAACTTTTCAACATGAAGCTAACCCTACAAATTGTCTCACTTGTCTCACAGAAGTAGGTGTTGGGTAACAGCGGATGGCTTCGACCTTCTCTGGATCAACCAGCAACCCCGACTCGTTAAACACAAACCCTAAAAAACGTAGTTCTGGTGGACAAAATTGGAACTTGTCCCAATTTAAAGATAACTTTGCTCCAGCTAACCGGGAGCGGGGTAGCTCAGTGGTAAGGTATTGCGCTATTAATCTCAAGGTCCCGGATTCGAGACCGGCTGAGGCAGATAATTATTTATTCTGTATTGAGCTGTGGATCAACCCTGTGGGATCGGGAGACCCTCTTGGGGCTCATCCAGCCTCTTAAAGTGGGTACCCTTTATTGGGGGAAAAACATGGCGGTTGAGCGTGATCTTGGCCGAATCACCTCCTTGCACAACCGTTGACCTATAAACAGTATGGTCCTTACCAAGTACTGAACCCAGGACCCTTATCGGGTTGTAGTGGTACAGGTTTTTTTAACCGTTCAAAAACCTCTCTCAATACACGGAAGTGTTCGAAAAAGTCGGATGCCACGATAACAATATCGTCCATGTCAACAAACACGTTTGGTTCCAAATCAACCCCGAGGACCGCATCGATTTACCGTTGCCATGTCACTGGACTGTTATGTAGGCCAAATGGCATGCGGGTAAACTGAAATAAGCCTCTTCCAGCAGTTTTCTTCTGGCTGTTCTTCTCTACAGGAACCTGCCAATATGCGCTCTTAATGTCTAGTGACGAGAGATATTTAGCATCCCGAAGTCTGTCTGAGATGCTAGAAATGTAAGGAAGAGGGTAGGCGTCTGGTTTGGTCACATTGTTCACTTGACGGTAGTCTACGCACAACGTATGGCTGACATTCGGCTTCTTAACTAAAACTACTGGTGAAGCCCACGCACTCTTACTGGGCTCTAATATTCCTTCTTTCAGCATTGCATCTAATTCCTCGTTCAGAATTTTTTGAATGTACGGAGACACTGGAACTACAAGACACTACATGCCTAATTCAATAATCTTTAATTGGCCTTCTTATAATTTTCAATGTATATTAATAGTGACTAAATAAAATCTCCCCAAAATTTAATATATATATATATTAAATAAATAAATTCTCCTTTTATGAGGTTTACCATAAAATGAAGGAAAAAAAAAGATTTATATATACACAAAAACTCACACACACACACACACATATGTATAGAAATCAGAGACCTGGATGCCCTTACATCAGAAGAAGAAGTCGCTGAGGCAGTCAGTACCTTATTAGATGGAGAGCAGATCCAGAAAACTGCTGTGAGATCGATTCGCCTGGCATACGCTGGAACAAAGATGGCGGTTGTTGCTCTTCCAGTCCTACAGGCCAGGAGAGCAATTGCTGAAGGAAGGGTTAGGGTAGTACTGGTTAGCAGTCGGATTCGGGAGAAAATCCGACTACAGCGCTCTTTCCGATGTTGGGATTTCTGACATCTGGCCAGGCAATGCAAAGGGCCCGACCGAACGAAGTGTTGCCGCAAGTGTTGTGAAGAGGGTCATCGAGCAGTGGACTGCAAGCAGTGTCCTATTTGCGCACTGTGCGATAGTGTAAGCGATAACGGACACCCGTGCGGTGGTAGCAAATGCCTGGCATTACAGCGAGCAGGAGGATAAAAAATCGTTGCAGATGAGAATCCTCCAACTTAATCTCAACCACTGCGAAGCCGCTCAGGATCTCTTATGGCAAACCGTTAAAGATCTACGAGTGGACGCCGTGATCTTGAGTGAGCCGTATAAAAACTTGGACGGCAACTGTTGGGTATCCGACGTCACAGGAAGGGCAGCAATATGGGCATGTGGACAAAACTGCGTAGAGGAAACGCCGCAGACCCCTACAACTGGTTTTGTCTGGGACAAGATACAACATCTGTACCTGTACAGCTGCTATGCCCCGCCGAGCACCGCAATCCAGGAATTTGAAGACCAATGAGATAGCACAGTACGAGACGCCAGAGGGCGTAGGCCAATAGTTATTGCCGGAAGATTCAATGCCTGGGCGACAGAGTGGGGCAGCAGGTCGACAAACCGTCGCGGAGAAGTCCTATTAGAAGCCTTTGCCCAGATGGACGACTTGGTGTTGGTAAATACAGGGACGAAACCAACATTTTTGAAGGGGGCAGGTCTTCCATCATTGACTTGACATTTGTCAGTGACAGCCTACATCCTACTACTGATTGGCAGGTCTGCGACCTATACACCACCAGGCTATACTGATCACAATGGGAAACGAAAAATCAATATCGGTGAGGCAAGAAAGGAGTACAGTTCGCTGGAAAGATAGGACTTTTTACAGGGAGTCATTCAAAATTATGATGGAGGCATCTTGTGAGCTTTCAAGCTCCGCAGAGGATAAGGCACACCAGGTAATGGATCTGGTCACCACAGAGTGTGACGCAGCTGTGGTGCGCAGCAAAGCATGCATGGGCCGAAATCCAGTCTACTGGTGGAACGACCAGATCGCTGACTGTCGTAGACGGTGTCATGCATCGAGAAGAAGGTATCAGCGAGCAAAAGGCAGCCCTCAGTTCCAAATACTCCAGGAAGAGTTCAAAGCTATGAGGCGTGAACTACGGCGAGCAATCAAGATGAGCAAGAGGCGGTGCTGGAAGGAGCTCTGCGAAGAGGTGGACGAGGATCCATGGGGACGGCCTTACCGGACCGTCATGAAAAAGTTAAAGAGCAACTCTTCGAGATCATCTACGTGTCCGGTTGTTATAGAGAACATATTGGCAACTCTTTTCCCAGAACAAGAAGAATTAATGTATTCAGGGTTGTGACAGCCATTCGACGCACCATCCGTGACAGCTGAAGAACTCAAGGATGTCTACACTAGCCTTCAGATAGGAAAAGCACCAGGTTTGGATGGCATCCCTAATGTGGCACTAAAGGCGGCAATGGAGACAAGGCCAAATCAAGAAATCTTCAGTTCTTGTTTAAGTGAAGGATCCTTTCCGTGGCCATGGAAAATACATCGCCTTGTGCTGATCCCGAAAGGCAAGGGAAACCCATCGGACCCTTCAGCATATCGACCGATATGTCTTTTAGACACAGCTGGCAAGGTTTTGGAGAAAATTATAGCTGGCTGGATACAAGAGACCACCGGAGGTGTAGGGGGCCTAGCACGGACTCAGTTTGGCTTCCGGAAAGCAAGATCAACTCTGGACGCAATCACCATGGTGATAGAAACGGCTCGGAAGGCTATTGCGGGGAAGAGGTGGGGAAGAGGTGCGAAATGCTATTGCGCAGTTGTCACGCTTCATGTTAAAAACGCCTTTAACTCGGCTAGATGGAGCTGTATTCTGAATGCCCTGCAGGAAATGGGTGTCCCCACTTACCTGACGAGCATTATTCGAGATTATTTCAGGGACAGAACCCTGATTTATTCAACAGAAGATGGACCAAAAAGGTTTAAGGTAAATGGTGGAGTACCCCAGGGCTCAGTGCTTGGGCCACTACTGTGGAATGTCATGTACGATAGGATCCTCAGGCTTAGCCTGCCAGAAGGTGCCAAGATGACTGCCAAGACTGCTGTGCCGACGACATCGCAGTGGTGATCGAGGTAAAATACAAAGATGAAGTGACCTTGAAGGCCAACCAGAGCATTTCATTGATCCGAGATTGGCTGGCATCAGTGGGGCTCCAGCTGGCAGACAGGAAAACAGAGGCCCTTCTTATTAGTAGTCGCAAAAGGAAGGAAGAAATATCCTTGAGAGTGGGTAGACAAGAAATTAGGTCCCAGTCTTCCCTGAGGTATCTTGGGTTTATAATCGATGAGAGGCTGCGGTTCAAGAAGGATATCCAACAATCATGCGATAAAGCGGCTAGAGTGAGCACAGCGTTGGCCCGACTGATGCCCAACATAGGCGGACCCAGAAGTAGTCGGAGACTATTGGTAGCAAGTGTGGTCCCATCTACTCTGCTCTACGCAGCCGCGATATGGAGTGAGGCATCGGACATACTGGCCTACAGGAGACCAATAGTATCTGTCTACCGCCGGAGTGTTCTCAGAGTGATCAGCGCGTTCCGCACAGTTTCCTACGAAGCTGCATGTGTGGTGGCCAGGATGCCGCTTATAGAGCTGGTCGCAGAAGTGAGGCAACGCTCATATAAGATAATTGATCGCATCTCCAGTACCGAGGAAAGGAAGGAGACGGCCGAGAGATGGCAACGTAGCTGGGATACGACATTGAAAGGGAGGTGGACCCATAGGCTGATACCTCAAATCCAACCTTGGCTGGAGAGAAAACATGGGGAAGTAGATTACTACCTAACACAGATGCTCACAGGACATGGCTGCTTCAGAGCCTACCAAGTGCGGTTCAGGCTGGACAATACCGCTGTATGTCGAAGGTGCCCAACAATAGATGAGACTGTAGAACATGTATTCTTTAGCTGTCCCCGCTTTCAAGAAGAGAGGGAAGAATTTCTAGGAATCTGTGGCTCAGGACCCACAGTAGACAGCATCGTCAGCCTGATGCTGCTTTCACAGGAGTGTTGGATGGTACGCCAGCGCCTAGCGGCAGAGGTCATCAAGAAGCTGAGGAAGGAGGAGAAGGAGAGGCGCGCCTAAATAGTGGCAGCCTAAAACAATGAGGCGGCACACAGCCAATCGCCCTCCATGAAGTAATGCCTAACGGTGGTCCTGTGGAGGGTGGGAAAGAGGTGTAGGGAGGTGGTTTTAGTGGGTAGAAATCCCACACGCAGATAGGTACGGGCCTATCCGTGTCTTTTGAAGATTTCCACCCACCATCGTATAACAAAAAAAACAAAAAAAAACACACATGTATGCATATAAAATTACAACACTTATTTACTCTTATATATCTATAAAGAGTGTTAACAATAAAACAAAATAGAAAAAAATTACAATTAGTTATATCTTTCTAATTTAGAAAAATTGTCTGGACTATAACAATAATAAGCTATATCTCATTACAGATTCAAGGGAATTATATGTCAATGCTTCATTCCATAATATAAATACCTGCTGCTGACAATGCAAATAGAGATAGCATATTTCACGTCAAGAAACCACACTGAAGTTAAAGAGTGGTAACATTTAAACAGCTTATCTCTAATATGGGAGCAATTAATAATAAAAAATATAGGTTTGAAATTGAAAAGAGAAACAATATTATGATTATATACAAATTTGTGGGAAATTATATTAATTTGTATTGAAATTTAACTTATATTTAATAGCCAATTTTATACTTATAAAATTTTGGCTATTGGATTTGTCTTTATTCTTAAGATATAATGGTTTAACATTCTTCCATTTTTGATATGATTTATTCCATTTTGGCTAAATGTTTTCAATGAAAGTTAAAAGGTTTTGTTAATCTTCCTATTGTAAATTATATACCATATCTTTAAAAAACCAATCGTTTTTATTTATATATTAAAACTAATTTCTATTTAAAATTTTGGCGAAATCGTTTTATCAGATGATATTTTACGTTAAGGAAAACATCTTCTCGTAAGAAAATCTTTAGGTCCCCTGTTTCGCATATTTTTTACAGCACTATTCATCATGTGTCCTTGACACAACCTCTTTCCCTGATGACCCCATAATGACGTCATTTTATCCGAACAAGCGTTCTAAGCTGCCTGATGATGATATTTCTTAATCGAGATGATGTTCCTTAACATTTCTCCACGATAAAAGATTCCTTGATAATGGTCTTACTTAACCCATTAAGGGAACAGAACGCGATATGCCGTGACGTCAAACGATAACTTTATCTCGTTATAACGGAGAGCGAGTCAAATATTTTGTAAAATTGACTTCGAAATAAAAGTCAGCCATTTTAGGAATTTAGAAATTACTTTTATATTATTTTATAAGGGCTTACTTTTTCTTTAAGACCCATGTTTTATAACATTTCATATGGTTTCGAATTATCTCTATTTAGCTGACACTACCGTTCCAAAGAATTTAATTTAGAGCTAACCACTTCTTAGAGAGGTAAATATGCATTCTATTATAAATAATAAAAATTAATCAATCCCGCAACAACACCCTAGGTTCCAGATTCTAGCAGTAGAATCTCGGCCCTTCGGTATTATTGGTTATCTTTTATAAGTATATATTATATTAATATTTAAACACATGACATAACGCATATTTAATAATGTTCCGATGTATTGTCCATACAACATAACATTCAAGCTTTTCTTCTACACATCTTCCCTCACCTGAGTTCGAATCAATATTACGACTGTCATTTCTACTAATCGTTATTGTGCTATTGTTCCTTACTCTCCCTGAACAACACAGATTGGCTCAAGAATCAATTAGGCCTTGTCAATAGCACAATCGATTCCCTGGTTTAGTGATAATTACCTCAGTTAATGGTCTAATGGATTAATAAGGATGGAAACTTTGGGTTGAGACCTATATCATTGAGATGAAAACAAATGACTTCGAAAAAAAATAAAATCCATTCCACAAATATAGGCAGTCAAAATACACGATCCGTTGTGTAACAATGACCAGAATAATAAAACTGACTTTTGCAAATTTCTAGAATTCCTAATTTTTTATAGTTTTATGTAAATAAAAAATAGAATCTATATAAAATCAGTGAAATAGTGGTGGAATTTTAGTGTAATTGAATGAAGTGAATGAAGTTGATTGAATTCTTTAAGAAAAAGAAAACTTCCGCTGTATATTTGAGGAATATCACTTAAAATATACTTCGAATAATAATTTATTACGTTTTATATAGCTATATTTTTATATTTGTTTGTCAAAAATATAAAAATCCTTTTTTATAAATGGAATCTTATAGCCCTGTAACATTCTTAATTAACCTCTTTAATAGTATTAATCAAGGCGAAGTATTAAGAATCGAAAAATTGAATATTAGAATGAATAAGAAATGAGCTTACAACATTGATCACTCTTTATATTAACTATACTATTAGCTATTACACACTATTAACTAAACTTCAGCAATGCTGTTTATAAGCGAATGCAGCCAAAATACTTTAGTCGGGAAATGAATTTTATTATAATATTGAATTGTTTTATGCCAATATTTATGTTATACCTACATATTAAGGTAGTTTGGCAGTAAGGAGCCAATTTAGTGGAGTTACGTGTCTAATTGAAAGTAAATCGCACTAGGAATCTCAATAGTAACTCTCCGACAGTGAACAATCTGTTCCTGGCCGACTCTCTGAGCAGTATCAATTAGCGAGTAGAGCTCTCGAGAGAATCTTGAGAGTTAAAACTTCATATAAAAGTTCTGGACCTTTCATGAGTTGACGTCCTCATATGCCCCTTCTAAGGGTTCAGACGCTAAACTCACATGACTTAACGTATTGACGGGCTAGTTAGACCTCAGCGCCGTTCCGAGGTTTAACTTTTTATTTATTAATTTATTTTTATTTATTTTACAAATGCATTTATTCATAGAGGGTCATTAGCATGCTACAAAGATTTTTGTTTAATACAATTCAGATTCACTCTTTACAAATAATTCATAGTTCTAATACAATGTATTTTGTTTTGTTTTGCATACAATTTTTCTTGAACTGACTAGATAAAGTTGAAGTGTCTAGATATTTTTAGAAACGAATAAATTTTCAACCGCAATTTCGGTATCGCCAATAGTTACAATCTTGTTTTGCATCCTTAAGAGTCTCGCAGTCCAGCAGGATATGTTCAGCAGTAAGAGGTACCTTGCGGATCCTGCAGGTCGGTGGGTACAGTCCCTTAGAAGATAGGTATATGCTATGGCTATATGGCCGCATCTCATTCTGTCCAAGACGACTTCTTCTCGGCGATTTCTCCTCTCGGCAGTCTTTATTACGTTGGGGGTATCTTTGATTTTTCTTAACTTTTCACCTGTCCTCCTCCACTTTGTGACCCCCGAAGCGTATAATCTTTCCTTAACTTATTTACGCCAATCCAAGCCTGTTGTCTTTTTAGCGGATGTTACCTCGGTATCAGGATCTGTCCGAGCAGCATTAGAAGCACGGCCGAGTCCTCATTCCCTTCAATGTCCAAATGAGAAGGAACCCATAAGGATTTTATTGATTTGCCTAAATATACACATTCTCTCTCGATAAGTTGGATTTTCAATACTAAAGCATCTTTTGAGTTCTTATTTTCTAAGGATTTGAAAGAGCTTAATGAGTCTGGCACGATCAGATGGTGTTTTTGTTGGAGCTTTATTATCAGAGTCAAGGCTTTCCAGATTGAATAAAGTTCACCCGTGTAAACAGTACATGCTTCAGTTAGAAAGAATTTGTGACAAATAGAGCCCATGACAATAGTACATCCAACACCAGAGTTTGATTTTGAAGCATCCGTGAACCAGAAACAGTAATTAGACTTCTTGATATACATGATGAGGAGTTGTGCTTTTCTAAAATACAGCTAAACTGTAGTCGATCAGGCTTTTTTTTGATCCCCAATTAGGTAGTGATTTATCTGGAAGTTTGAAGAATGTAGGAAACATTATTTTCAAATCATTTGTCGACTTTTTGCATCTATAATGGAAACATTTACAAGATATTTTGTGCTCTTCATTTGCAATTGAAAATGGAGGGAGTTTATATACGATAAAGTTTTTCCTGGACTTCAATGTTCCAACATATGCCAGGGTCAAATATTTTCTCCTTATTTCCAAAGAAGGCTCAATACTTTCAATATTAAGCTTTCGACGGGCGTACTCCTGAATGTAATAATATAATAGTAATAATTATAATAGTAAAAGTGTAATAAGAAAAATGGACAGCTGTTGTTTTGTTGTTTTGAGAAGATGAAACCAGTAGTTCTGGACCAATTTTCAAGATTCTCTAATGTTTTTTTTCCAATCTCCATTCAATATATTCGGTAGATTTATTTCTTATATAAATTGCAAAATCATCAGCAAATAAAGAAAATTTTACTTCAGCTGGTATTATCTTTACAATGCATTATAGTTATAGCTATTATGCATAACAGCTGTTAGAAACGAAGTTGCGCTCAGGGGAGATCCTTGGGGTGTACCATTTTCCTGTTGGAATTATTGAGACAGATTGGGTCCAACTTTAACTTGAAAAGTCCTCTCTTTAACAAAATTGTTGACAAATGTCAGCAATCGTCCAGAAAGACCATTTTTTGACAATGCACCGATCATATTATCGGTATAATATGTGGCGGTCCACATCATGTCGTACGCTTTGATTATATCGATGAAGACAGCTACCAAGCGTTCATTCTAAGAGAATGCAGTCTGAATTTTGTTACCTAGAATCGTTATTTTGTCGATAGCAGAACGGTGTTTTCTGAAGCCACCTTAAGCGGTTGAAATAAATTTCATTGTATCCAAATAATACATCAGTCTATTGTTGACCATTTTTTCAAGTTTATTTGAAATGCAAGTGAGTAGGCCGGTAGTTATTGATGTTTATTTTTTGGAGGGTTTTCTTGATTGGAATGGCTATTGCCTTTCTCCTGATTTCAAGAAAAAACTCCTGTCGTCCAAATTTCATTATAAATTGAAAGAGGAAATTTCTGAGCAATGAAAGGTAGCTTTTTTTAGAATAATATATGGAATCCAATCGGGTCCTGCAGTGGATTTATCTTTGCATGTCTTCTGAGTTTTTTCATTTCACCTAGGCTAAATTGATAATTAAAATTTTCAGAACATTAAGTATGAAATTCAATAAAAAAGTTTTCTTGTTCGCTTTTATGTTGAAGAAAACATTGGCTATGGTTTTCTGTTTTGGACATGGAACAAAAATATTCTCCTAAAGATTCGACAATTTTAATTGGATTACTTATAATTCGATTGCCAGCCTGAATCGCCGGAACAGACTCAAATTTTTTTGATCCTTGGATAGAATTTACTTTTTTCCACACTTCTTTTGTGGTACTGGCACTATTGCTGGAATTAACTAGCTCATCCATGTTTTTTTTTTTTGCTTGCTCTCAATTCCTTGTTCACAATTGATCTCAACTTTTTAAATTCATTTAAATCTTCTGTTGATTTCGATTTTTTAAATTTATTAAATGCCCGTTTTTTATTCATTATTGCGGTGCAACAATCTTCGTTCCTCCAAGACGTCTGTCGTTGGTGAATATTTTGTATGGAATGTTCTTCTTTAGCGTATGAAGTATAATTTGGTTGAAGATAGTAACATTTTCCTCCACATCAGTTGTTCAGTCTTTCCTTTTTGATATTTCTTCTTCTATTACTGATGAAAATTCTTCCCAGTTTGCACTTTTGAACGACCATCTCGAAATTTCATTTAATATAATATTTGTATTACTGTTAAACTTTATGGTGATCGGGAAGTGATCACTTCCGTACAAGGAATCCTTTACACTCCAATAAACTTTATGGAAATGTTTAACATCCACAAAAGATAAGTCAATTGCGGATTAAGAGCCATTTGAACAGAAATGAGTCGGGGAACTGTCATTCATTAGAATTAGAAAATTACTATCATCTAAAAATTTCTCAATTTTACAATCCCTATTTTTATAATCGGCTAATGTGGAACACCATAATTTGTTTGACTATTATATATGATTATATATATGATATAAGATCCCGAACTAGAACGACTGGTCTTGGAGGTTGGTCAGCTATTACTTGAAGATCATTGGCAGTGAACTCTTGATTTGGCGGTATATAGATATTGCAAACTGTAATGTATTCCGGTTTGTAAATGTTCTCGGCTACAACTTCTAGATTTTATTGAATGTTAATTGCTTCTGAGAAAACGTCTTTTTTTACAATTATAGCTACTCCTCCCCAGGCAGACTTACTATCAGTTCTATCTTTCCGATAGATTTTGTGTTTTTTTAAATTGACTATCTGAGATCCTAAAAAATGTCTCTCTTGTAAACAGCAGCAAATTGGATTTTTTCGGATAATAGAAAATTAAAATATTCATAATTTTTGTAAAACCCTTTACAGTTCCACTGTACAATTAATGTTTTTGTTGGTTTTACCATCATCTGCAATTATATAAAAATATATGATCTATAGGTCAAATTTTGTTGTTACTAATTAGTTGTCAGTGCTATCCTCCGTGTTTATTACACTATCTATTGAGTCCCATCCCATTTCAGGTGCATGGTTATCTTTTTTTTTTGAACGCCGATCTATTATAAGACTTTTAGTATCAGCCAGCAAATTCCAAGAGACCCTCTCTATTGTCCGTTAATTACTGAACTAATTTATTGGAATTTTTAGTGTTTGACGACATTTCAATCAACGTAATCATATTATTGAATGATATTTGGTATTTGTGCTTGTTTTCTTCAATTGCCTGCCGGGCATCTTCAAGGCTATTTCCAGAAAATATATCCGTTTTTTTTTTATTTCTTTGATTTTCTGCTACCAGACTAGGCATCTGCCAATGTGGAAATTCTTCGAAATCAATAATATTTTCAATGTCTTCCTGAGAATCTATTATTATTATTATTATATGAGGGGTGGGCAACTCTTTTTCACCGCGACCCATGTGGATCTTTTGTGAGATATCCCTCTGACTCGGAATCGTATGCTTCTTATAAAGTACATTAATTCCTTCGGGTTAATTCTAGTAATATCTTCAGGTTTAATTATTGCCTGTTCTAAGTTTTGTACCCTTGGAAAGGCAAGAGCTTCACATTCACAAAGAATGTGTTCTGCTTTTTCTTCTTCCTCAAGGCACAGACGGCAATTGGAATCTTCCATTATCTTCATATTTTTGAGATGATGTTTTAACTAGCAATAGCTCGTGAGGAGACTCGTTATCGTTCTCAACTCATTCTTTGTCAAGCTTAGATAAAATTTA
Source organism: Rhaphigaster nebulosa (assembly GCA_948150685.1). NCBI lineage: Eukaryota > Metazoa > Arthropoda > Insecta > Hemiptera > Pentatomidae > Rhaphigaster > Rhaphigaster nebulosa. The sequence continues at coordinate 108,436,560 of OX411308.1, read as the reverse complement.
CGTTTTCCTTTGACATATTAATGAAGAGTTTGATTGTTTATTACCGGGTTTGGAATTCCAGTATGTTTCCTTCTTCTTTGTTTCCCAGGTATTAATTTCTCTCCTGATTAGACTAGTAGGTATGCTACAGTATGGCTCAGAGCCAATTAGCATTGTTTTTGAGCCTTTTCGTGCCAGGTCATCAGCTATCGGAAGCGAAGGAAGCCCATTATTACTTTCGATTCCTTTGTGTCTCGGGGTCCACATTAGGGTAAGTTTATTGCCCTTAGCTAATTGCTTTAGGACATCGAGGCAATTCCAGACAAGTTGTGATGTGATTGTATAAGAGTTTAGTGCTTTCAGGGCCGCCTGGCTATCTGATTTAATATATATATATTTTTCCTTTGGACTCTTATTGAAATTTTCTCGTGCTGCTATTTCTATTGCACATATTTCAGTTTGGAAGGCCGTAGGGTATGTTCCCATTGCAAGGGTTCTTTTACATTTTGGTCCTAATTCCTGCCCCTGCTTTTTCTTCCTTAACTGAATCATCTGTATACCAGACAGTAGCCCGGTTTTCGAATTTGAGCCCTCCTTCCTTCCATGTAGGGTTGGAATATCGACACGCGATATATCGATATATCGGATTTGAAAAACCGATATCATATATCGATATCTTGATATTATATAATATTTTATAACGATATATCGATCACACCATATGCTAAACTATACTACAGTAGAATCTCGGCAATTCATATCCCAGTAATTCGTATATATTTTCTGGGCTCTTGAAAGTCTCCTTTTATTTCGTATAAATACACAGCAATCCGGTTCCACCGATAATTCGTATTTATTTTCGTCTTCCAAGTAATGTAAACGCCTTATAATTCGAATTTCCAAATAAATAATCTGGTTAACTCTTAATCTTTTCAAGAGGAGAGGTGACTGAGTGAGAGTGGAATCGTTCCTATGAATTTCCGTCGGTTTACCCTTCTTTTTTTTTCTATTCAGTTCTCTTTAAATAAAATTGTAAAAAAAACGTGTAACCATACTGTTAGCCGTTAACATAAATTGATCTGAAAAATTAAGTTCGCTCATGACTAGCAAATCCGCGAATGCAATGTGCTTTACAAACAAAAACTTTATCGAACACCTATCGTTCGAACACAAAAGCATGCTTCTTATGCACTACTATAAGTGAAATTTTCAACGAATGGGTACATATATGGACTAAAAAACAGCGAAAATTGTCAACTGTTATAATTATCATAATTGTACGGCCCACAATATTGCCACATCACTCAGCGATGTTTATCTTCTGTTTTTGCCTCCCAGCACAACCTCTAAGCTGCAATCTCTAAACTTGGCCATAATTAAACGATTTTAGATATTTAACGCAAGATAGTAGTGATGCAACTCTTAGAAAGCATCAAGGATGGGAATCACCTACCTCAAAATTAAGAACTCCCATGATTTTTCGAGATTTTGCCTATTTTGACGAAGATTTAGCAGTAGCTTGATCCTAACTGACGAGGAAATTTTGACTCCGTAAAGGAGTGAAAAGGAGATGAAGAAGAAATTGATATGCCGACGATTAGTTCTAAAATGGCGAAATAATGCATCTACAACGTGTCATTACTTAGTAAAGTCGGATGTTTGTGTAATCGTATTTTCTGCTCTGAACATCCTTAACGAAGCCATCGATGAGATCCGTCTTCAAGGATTGCACCATAAGAAATAAACGATTTTTTTTGTTGATCTAACTATATATATCGTTTGTATTTCCATTCATATTAATACAATTTTGTATTAATATTGTTATTTCCTATTTTTTACCGCCGATTATTGGAAATATCGATAATTTGGATATCTCGATAATTCATATTTACCTTTCGAACCCTTGACCATACGATTTATCGAGGTTCTGCTATATTTTATTTTAACAATTTCTTTTATTCGGTAAAACTCCAGAATCGTAACGCCAAAATGGCAGAAGTTATCTTTAAGATCAGCCAGGTCCTAAAAATCTAGATGTCCACCATGTTGGGGTTACCATTCTGGAGTTTTACGAATAAATATAACAATAAACAATATTTAATTACCAAACAATAATTAGTAGATAAGATTTACATACAAATTTGATTAATTCTATATAAAGAAAAATTGATGATTTATATAAATGATGATGGAACTGAGATGCATATCAAATAAATTACATGCTTTTAGATAAATGTTTTGAGAATGATCCAATATAGTCGGAAGACAAATAAAAATTTGAGAAGTTTGAAGGTTTTATTATTGAAAAATTTCTAGAAGACTATAATATATCAAATATGGCTAAAAGTCTTCAAAATAAAAATTTGTTATAATTTTTTTTTTTCTTTGAAGTATAATTCTTTTCTATCTTTTTTTATAATGATTCATAGCTCATAAAAATATTGTTTATTAATAATAATCATTATTTTATTTAATAACCTTTTTACAGTTTAATAATATTAATAGTATTTAATAATACTCATTTGATGAATATTTTTAGCTTTTTCATCCATTTCCTTTCGATATATCGATATAGCGATTACCGGTGGATATCGATATTTGGTTTTACGATATATCAAAATATCGAATATCGATATTTTCCTTTCGATGTTACAACCCTACTTCCATGTTTCTCTATCTGGTATAAGTACTTTGAATTTCTTATAGAAATCGAGTTTTCTGGGCAAATGATCACTCATCGAACAGATCCACTCCTTACTCTTAAGTTCACTTAGTACTTGCATATACCCTTGATAGTTTCCTGGCTTGTACTTGCAGGTACGATGGGGCACTTGATAGCGCATATTATTGAATCCAAATGTGTAACGGAGCATTGTTCAAGAACACTTCTATGGCTTCTTTGGGACAGGTTCTAATTGCCCCTGTGATTCCCAGACTAGCCATCCTCTGAACTTTCTCCAGTTTCATTAGTGTTGTTTTTTCCTTACTTTTTGTCCACCAGATTACTGATGGATAGGTTATGTATCTAGTACATGACCATTCTATCATTTTGGATTGAATACCCCATTTTTTCCAAATAAACTTTTGCAGATCGGAAGTGAAGAATTTGCTTTTCCTATGTTTATATTTATTTGGGCATTCCATATGAGTTTTTGAACCAGAATAACTCCAAGATATTTAACTCCATTCGTTATTTTAATGTGTTTCTCTTCTCGGATAAGTGGTTCTACGTTAGGAGCCACGTTGATGTTATAGTCACGCTATTTTGTTATCCTGCCGTTTGAGATACTTGACTAAAAAGGGGCGTGGCCCTTGAGGGAAGAGCATTGGCCCAAAGGTGCCATGGGTCATGTGACTGGATCACGTGACTAAAACATGTGGGTGGAGCATAGCCCAGAAGGTACCATGGATCACGACCTCCTGGCCTATATTCCGCCCATAAGATTAATCCCCTCCATCCATTGAAGGGTCCGGTGCCCACCTTATAGAGGCTGATTGTTTCTTTTTGCTGAATCCTCTACGTCCTCTCTTTTCCTCCCTCTTCCTTAGGTTCGGTTTCTTTTGGAAGAGGGATTCCTTCGTTGGACCACTTTTAGAGAGATTCGTCTCGTAGGGAGGGAGAGAGATAGAGAGATAGAGAGATAGAGAGATAGAGAGATAGAGAGATAGAGAGATAGAGAGATAGAGAGATAGAGAGAGAGAGAGAGAGATAGAGAGATAGAGAGATAGAGAGATAGAGAGATAGAGAGATAGAGAAATAGAGAGATAGAGAAATAGAGAGATAGAGAGATAGATAGAGAGAGAGAGAGAGAGAGAGAGAGAGAGAGAGAAACCTCTGAACTAAACTAACCCTCTGAAATAAACTAACCCAGTTGTTCGTAATCTTTCATCACAAACCCTCGGAGACGTCTGAAAAGAAGATAGAATAGTCATCGAAGGATATCAATGGGAGGCAACCGTTTCGATCTTTTCCCTTTCGTAGAGATATTAAGAGAAGGATTTCATAAATAGTTGTAAAATAGATATGATTTATTTACACAAAAGTAAATACCTATATTTAATCATTTTATAAATACCTGTGATGAAAATAGAACTAATAAATACCTTGAAGATAATTGGAGAATGCGATTTTTTTTAAATAATATTTCACTCAAATGTAATATAAGTGCGAAACATTCATTTTGGGTATATTACGTCTTCAGAGTAGAGAGAGACTTATTTTCACGATAATGATCGAATCCCTTATTATTTTCGCTTGTTGTTTTCTCCATAAATACAGCCACTAAATACTGCCGAGGCAAAAATCATGATCGTTTCAAATTATCGTGAGCATCAGACGGGAACTGACCAATCATTAGTTTCCCATATCGGTTTTGGGGTCACTAGGAAAATTTATAATTGCAACGGCGATGTAGGGGTTTATCGTGGAGCTCAGAAGTCATTACGGCAAAATAATTCCTATTTATTGCCTTCCTGTGTTGACCCTCAACTTTAGGGTATAAGCTTTTGATTTTTAGTCGTTAGTTGACAGGTGTATTAATTCTGATATTAAGAATTTCGTTTGCCACCGATAAATTATAATAGTTACTGATCTACTAGGTATTGACGTTTTATCGCTTCTAGATTTTAGAACTGATTTTAACTATATTATGAACGTTAAATCTAAACATGCAATCAGTTTTTCTATATCAGTTCTACTTTTTAGGTACATCCACTTACCTTTCAAGGTGTTTTTCTATTCAGTGTATTTAAGTAAGGCTGATTCAGTCCTTCTTATTAACTGTCTGCAGTCCATTTAGTTCGAGGAAAACCTGCTAGAAGAATTAAGTATTACTTGTACGGTAACCATAGTGACTTTCAACTTTCCAACAAAATTTGAGGCAATTTGTGAACTCGCCGTGATCGAAGTGTGTCTCGCATGATGTTTCCATTTAGGAAACAGTTTTTATAAATATAACCTAAAATATACATTGTTGGGTATTGTTTTAGTTAGAAATAAGATGAGTTCAAATCATTAAGAACCATGCCGCCATAATTACATGAATGAGGCCAAGCGAAAAGTCTGGATTTCATTTGTCCAAAAATTTTCTGGGCAAACCCAAAGCTGTAAACTATGTTGAACTGGTAAACGAGATGCTGAGCAGTTTCATATTCTTTGGGCATGAGCAGTAATGACCATTATTTAAACAGACAATTAGATTATTTTCTTGTAAAGAAAAATGGTGATAGATTTCACCTGGATATAAAAATCATTGAGAACCGTTACCATGAAAGATGGTGGAATAAGCACATGATGGCAGATTACTGCTGGAGGTTAAAAAAGAAACTGTTCCAAAATATATTCAAGAATGTCGCAGAAAAGAAGTTTCAGAAGTATTCAGTGAATGGCTTCATCGATGACATTTTCCTCGTCTTTTCTCTTTATAATAGTAATAAGTGCTGCATCAATGTTATCTATGTTTTTCATGCTTATATAACTTTTATTTTTAATATAATAAAAATGAAAATTCTCCGTTGTTTTTTTAATTTAATCAAAAGATTTAACTGAAAATAGTTTCACGTGTATTATACTGCAATATTATATCTTATAAATTTGAGATCTTGGGCAACAAATAAAAAAAAATTTGAACTCAGGGCATCAAATTCAAATGAAATCAGCTCCAAATACCTCGACTCCTGAACCACTGTTGGCCTGTGTATTCATTAAAAAGGAATGTTGAATCTAAAAAAAAATGTTACAAAAATTGAATGCACAATCGGATTATTATAACTTCTAAAGATGCTGCCCATTGGCAGCTTCCTGAAGATCAATCTTTACGCAAACCTCCCGCTTATGGCTCGGTCTTACCCTTGGACGTTTAACAGTCGACTCAGCGCTTATTGACTTATCAGGGATTCGTTCTTACTAAGCCTAACAACTTTAAATGTCTTCTTTGGTATTCTCTGTCCAATCAAAATATTACACAGCTTATGGCGGCAAATGGAATCATAAGCATTTTCGAAATCGATATAAAGCTGATGAACTACACAGAGCGTAAAAGATTTTTAAAAACTAATGTTTTGAAGAAGGCCTTACTGTCTATTACATACTTTCTTTGTTTTTACCAATAAGTCTTAAAGGTACGATAATCATAATAAATAATAATCTAATTCTATGGGACGGAATGCAATAGTCAAATTAATTAAGAAAAACGGATCCTAAATAAAGAAAAGTACTTTCTGATTAATTATCCGCCATTAAAACGAACCCATTTTCCCTTTTATTTACTGTTCAACAAATGGAACTGGGAATAAAAAACAAATTACTTCGTCAAAGGAAGCTTTCATCCACTAGAAGGAATGGAGAAAATAAACTAGAATAGCAAGGAAGAACAACAGTAAACATTCTTCAAATCCTAGCTTCAAATCCTGATTAAATGAGTCCCTCTGCAGCTGAAGACTGAGATTCTTCTAATAGTTTAGATTACCTCGTCTGAATATCATCTGGGGTACATAGCCGGTCTGAAAGTTAGAACAACTTTTTATAAGGTTAACCTTTTGCGATTCCTATCCATATGTAAAATTGATCTCCAAATGAATTTTCTCGCGAAAGGATTTGCTTACATTTTTAGAATTAGTATTTTGGGTCCTCAGAAATTGATAGGAGTAATTCTTTACCGTGTGAAAGCTGTTATTAAGTAAAAAAATATATACATTAAAAAATATAATTCCATGCAAGTCGGTGGGAAAAAACGTAAATGAAAAAGTAAGAAGCACATGATATTGAACCGAACTAGCGAACCGTTAATTCTTTCCTATAAAAGTTTCATTCAAAGAAATATTTTTCTAATGAACAATTTTCCATTAATAATTTATTTTCAGTAATAACACAGTGTAACATTTTTAGATTTTTGAAACAATGTTATACAACCATATGGTGGTATTAAAAGTACTTTTCATGCTGATTTAAAATCTGATTTTAGCTTCTCTGTGTCACTTAAGATTTTTATCCAAATCAATTTTGAAGTTTTTTTAAACAAGTATCGCATTTTTCAAGCATGTAAAATTATTATTTTAATTTAAAGATTGTGTTTTGCGACCCTCTATAAAATAAAAACGCATTGTATTAGTGTAGAAAACATACTCATTTAAAAATTGCAAATATGAAAATTAAATTAAATTAAAAAAAAAATACGTTTTATGATTTATGTTGTTTTGCCTGATTTGGTATAGGAATGAACTGTATAATTTTTGCTATCATCAAATAATAATTTTTTTTAATGCATAAGTACGGTATTATTTTTAATCTCATATTTGTTTTTGTTCTTTTAGAATTTCGTACTTTATATGCATCCGCTTGTTCCAACATCTGGCATACGCGAATGAAGTCGAGATCACGGCAAGAGCCCTGCACAAGTAGGCTCATTCGAGGAATTTGAGGTAGCGGCAGCAAACTGAGGTCTTCGTACTAACGAAAAAAAGACCGTCTACATGAATAGCAGCCAAAGCCAACCATTACAAAATGAAGAGGGCATAAGTATGAGCTAGCATATTTTCACAATACGTAAAAACTATTTAAATACCTCGGCTCCTTGGTAACGGACGACAGTAGCTACGTTCCGAAATAGGAGTCAGAATAGCTGCGGGGAACCGATGTTACTTTACTCTCCGGCGTGTAGTGAAGTTCCGGGGGCTGTCAAGAAAAGCATGGAAAATAGTGTAAATTGCGATGATTCGCCCGGTGATTACGTATGGCAGCGAATCATTAGGCATGATGGTTGAACCGGAGGGACTGCTATGGGTATGGGAGAGAAACATCCTTCGCAAGATTTATGGACTCACTTGCGAAGGATGTGTATGGAGACAAGATACAACAGGAAGCTGATGAAACTGTACATAGAAGCCGATATCGTCACCCTCATCAAAGCCGGACGCATCAGATAGCTGGGTCATGTGGAGAGGATGGCAGTGGAGCAGTTGCCAAAGAAAATAATGGAAGGACGACCTGGAGGAGTGAGATGGAGAGACAGTCCACCACTCAGGTGATTTCGAGGACGTCGAGGCAGATCTGAGGCGGTTTGGGCCAGGTGGTGGAGGGCTGCTGAGGCGGGCCGAGAAGAGTGGCAACGAATTGTTGGTGAGGCCCAGTTCCCATGCGGATCGTAGCGCCAAGGAGGATAAGCAGAATAGTTTCTTACTATCTCTGATATTGCCAGAAATACTCACCTTGACCAAAATCCAAGGCTTTAGGCTCTTATTACTCTATATATGAAATCTTATGGACGAAACTTTTTTTACTGAGTCGAATGCTTTCTCTTCTTTTACCAATACTTTTTCAAACAGTTTCTTAGCTGAGCGAATGGTATCTTATAGGATGGGGCCGTTTCTGGATATTACCACAGTATGTACCTTTACATACCCCTGTCTATAAAGTTGCTGAAGCTCCTGGCAAATATCCTGTCGTTATTTTAATTATTATTATCTGGATTATATTTTCTTTTTATGATATATGAATGCAGATATGAAATGCAAAAGTATTCTTGCTTAGTATTAATGTAGTAGTATTTTTTCCTCGATTATAAAAATAATATTTTCATATAAAGGTCTAACGTTTTGTCGAAAAAATCATCTCTACTTTCGTTTTTCTTCTCATAATTTTTTCACAGCTGACCATTAATCTTAAAAAGTTCAGAAGAATATTTATAAGAAAAAAAATTAAAATTATAACATTGCAATTGCTTGATTGATTGAATTAATTGAGCCTTTTACTGATTTTGTGAAAAATTTGGTACAGAATTTGTTTGTATGTTTAAACATTAAAAAATTTAAATACTGTTTTTTTTTTTAAACACATCATTTATATAATGTCATTTAAAGGATCAACACAATAATATAATTAAGTATATAACATAAAATTTAACGAATGCATATGTAACATTTTTTTAGTATTATTTTTTACTGCCCTCCCTTTATTCTTTCTATTACCATTCTAACATTACAAATGTTTAATTTTAACATTACAAATATTTTATTACCAGTAAACATTAATACTTTCCTTTATCGATTCTTTTTACCTTTCTATGCCTCATGCCCGTCGATAGTCACCTAACCACTTCTCTCCTGAAAAAAAGAAAGTAATATTGATAAATTCGATTTTTACCCAACAAAAAGACCAATACTATATATTGGCGCCCCTCATATCATTCCCGCTATTATCCTTATTTAGATATTCATGCGCGTCTTGATATATATGTAAATATTGCATACATTTTTAATTATAATTTATCTTTTGCACTTAGTAATATACATTTATTCTTTTGCCATGATTTATATCATCAAAGCTAAGAAAATCCATTATAATTGAAAAAAAAAAGAGAATGTTTTTTAGAAGTTTGGGAATAGATGGATTAATTTGTGGAATCGTCGATAGCTTCAGGGCATACAGTTAGATTTAGATAATAATAGATAACTGCTAATAATTCATTTTATCCTTGTAACAATAACCATAAAACTTGGTACTGCGATCAATAGAGGAAGTCTCAATGTATAAAAGTTGTAATGCTGTCGTACTTGCTGAGCTGTAGGCTATAACCCCATAATCAATAATAGGCCTGATCAGGGTACGTTCAATCTCAAAATCTTTTCTGGTATTTTTTAGACTCTTAGTTTATTTTTTGGAACTATCCATTCATGTCCAAACAATTTTTTATGTCTCATTTTGAGCTTTTTCTCTTGTACATTAATATATTTTGTGAAATAGAAGTGTATCCGTTGTTTTCTTTATAAGGACCTACCTCTAATATTTGATACAATATTATTGATATTATATCGATTATACCGGAAAATCGCGATTTTATTCACAATATTATCGGTAACACCTTTAAAAACAAACAGAAAATATCGTTTACAAGATATTTGTGAAAACCTCAAGAAAAGGCCTTCTTTATTCCCTTTTTTCTGTTTTTGTTTGATTTTTCTAACGTCAATGTACGTTATTTCCAATTCCTATTAAGGCAAATAGGAAGGGTTATTCCTAAAATTAATGAATGACAAATGTTTACAAAAAACAATATTATTATTAAGAAAAACAGTATAGAATCTAATCGAGACTATACCGAACCAAACATTAGTCATTGTTATTTTCTTTTAATTATATAAACCTCATCGAATGGCTTACGCGACCATAAATCTCAGAAATTTAGGAATGGCTGAATGATATTATCGGTATTTTGTAATCACTTTCATTCATGAGAAGAGTCTAACCAGCGATTAATTACATCAAAATCTCACTGTAAGCCTTTCAGGGATAATCATCAATTAGATAAAATATTCGGCCATATTATTAACTACTGAAAACAAGGACAAAGGGCGGCATTTTCTAAAAACTATCATTATTTCTGTTGGCAACATTCAACATTATACTTGGATAAACCATTAATTCTAAACCAGACGGAGTAATTTTTTAAGGCAAAATGAGCTATCAGGTTGGTAGGAAAACAATTTTGTTTTTTAACCGATAAATTTGAACATGAATGTTTCAGCTTATAATAAACTTTATTAATCAAAGTAAGAACCATTAGAATCAATACACTTTTGTCAACGAGAAACAAGTTTATTTATCCCGGTAGCGTAAAATTCCGGAGTGCAGGAGGCGATGAAGTCGTTAAAGGCGTTTTTGGCCTCGCCTTCGTTCTTGAAGCATTTCCCTTGAAGGAAGTTGTCGAGATGCTTGAAAAAGTGGTAGTCGGTAGGCGAAAGGTCTGGCGAGTATGGCGGATGAGGTAGAGTCTAATTCGTTCAACTTCTGCAGAGAAAGAGACAGTGACACTTCGAAACGGCAATTTTTCTGATTTTCCTTCAGTTCGTGTGGGACCCATTTGTCGAGTTTTTTTGTTTTTCCAAGTTGTTTCAGATGATCCAAAACTGTCGGATGAGTGACGCCTAACTCTTTCGCAAGCTCTCTAATCGTTGAGCGCGGTTCTGCTTCAATCAATGCCTTCAGCTGGTCGTTGTCGATCACCGATGAACGCCCACGACCTTCTTGATCTTCGAGGCTCTCATCTCCACTGCGAAACTTCTTAAACCAAAGTTGAACCACACGTACTTGAACAATGTCTGGCCCAAACGCATCGTTAATTTTTCGAGCAGTCTCGGCCGCTACAGTACCCATTTTAAACTCGTCCAGAAAAATAGCCCGGATTTGCTTCTTCTCCATTGTCTATTTAAGAGCAAAAAACAAAACTTAAATCAACAAAATCTTGAAAGTTTTTATTCAAAATACAAAGCAAAGTTAGCGCTTTGAAATGATATAACACACTAACACATTAATACATAACTTATCTTAATATCAACAATACAAAAAACGAAATTGTTTTCCTACCAACCTAATATTTTGTTGGCTTCTTCTATTTTTAGATAACCGAATACGATTTTATGATGAATTAACAGGCTCAAAAGTGTAAAAGACAGAAATATGACTATGATTCTAATTCCTTAAATTTTTAGTTGAAAACTAAAAACTTTAAACTGTTCTTATAGGATCAGGTAAAAACAAAAATATTTTGTTTTAAACCTCATAAATAATTGAAAACAAAGTTATTATCCATCTGAAATATAAAATAATTAACACGTTGATTACGGTAGTGAAAAAAGTGGTTTATATTAGCATGTCTTAAGCAATGCCACATTTTAAAGAAAAAAAGTTCTAATTACGATTTATGCTTAAATATGTGTACCGAAGAAATTCTATAAATTCTAACACCATCTGATAAAATCTCAGACAAATCTATATGAAATTTAAATTCATAAAGATTTCACTGCATCACATTCCGTATACATTAAAAATTATATAACTTGCATTTTTTAAAGAGCAATACTGATAAGCTTAAATCACATTGGCAACTCACAGCCTAATAAACATAACACAACCCTTACCATATTCGATTCGCAATTAGAATACTTGAATAAATTTATCACGCAATTATTTGATCTAATATAGTAAGTAAATTACTAGTGGGGTACTAATTCGTAATTGTGGCATGATTACCACAAACTAATGTACACAATTGGAACTAAATGGAATGGAAACTAATACTCCTGAATAATACATTGGGGTAATCGATTACATTTTCTACTTCTAATATAACCGTTAGGAAATGGTAAAAAAGCAGCTGGATATGACATATCCTTTTTTCATATTATGGTAAGCTGCTGGTTACTATCCTTCTTCACGCCTATTATGCTACGTATACCTCTTATAGCTATAACATTTGCTTATTGTTACTCTTCTGTTGAACTATTGAATCCCACAGGGCCACGCCCCCTTTTAGTCCCGTGACACATGGCGCCTCCTTGTCTGTGCTACGCCCACAAGGATTATCCCCTCCACCAATTGAAACGTCAGTTACCCAATTTATTGAGGCTTAGTGTTGCTAGCCGCCATTTTGTATTTTCTGCGACTTGAGATACTTAGGGTATTGAAAAGGCTGAGTGTGCCCGAACTTCATTTTGTTTTTCTTACGTCCCCACCCTTGCAACTTGAGAGAATTTCGGTTTTGTCGAAGAGACAGGTACCCACCTTATAGTATATAACCTTTCTAACGGTTACATAACCTTTACAATATTATTAATACTAAAACATAAAGAATGATATAGGATTTTTTAATCCTTCCGCTAAAAAGTAATCAAATTTAGCTTTCGCAATAATGCTCTATCTCTTATTCCTTCCTTTGAAAGTAAACAATGGATTTTGAACTGTTAATCCCTACAGAATAAAATAGTATACAGGGCATTTAACCATAAACAAATATGTGGGACTTCTTACTCTTATAACAGCTTTTGGACTTTTATTCATTAACTTTTTTGATTGTTAATCTCATTAATTACATTACATTACTTTAGAGTAATGTTTTGTTAAGATATCTAACTCATATTCATTCTTAATTTCTTTTTTACTTATTAAATTATTATTGATTTGGGTAGTTATTTCTAGATACTAAGTATTCATATCAATATTCAAATTCTAGCAGTTCTTCACAATATATTATTAGCATGGTTTCTTCATTACTTCCAAGCTTTCTTAGATTTACTTTTTACTTTGTTAATGCCCAAGACTTTTCGATCAATGCTCAGCCTCTTCATCATAATCATTCTCCTATCCATAATATGATTTACATAATCATGCTTATATTATTATATGTTTTTAAAATCATCTTGTTGATATAAGATAAATAGAGAGATTAATGTATTTTCCGATAATGCAAAATCCTATCAGGGAACAAACTTCCAACACTGACAACGCAAGAACCATAGGATTGTAATAAAAAAAAAAAAAAACAAGAAAAAAAAGACTACAAACCCAACGCGCCTTTCGTTACAAAAATGAAACTAGATATCTGATGACTGGATACAGGACCAGTATATTAAACGTAATATCAAACTATTTAAAATATATGGCCAGACACAGTATTCTTTGGTGGTATTTTAATAAAAATAATTTTTAAAAATATTGTCATTGATTTTTATGTTATACAGTAATTAAAGAATGAAAGCTCTACTAGAGTGTGGAACTCCTCGAAGTTAGTTCGTTTATTAAAAATGACTATGAAGAAGTTGGAGTGTACTATTCGGGTATGCGAAGGTTTCTCCAGATATTCTGAAACGTGTTCAAATGTAAGGCTTCGGACATTGTGATATCCTTGACAATCGTTCTTATAATATGCCACTGGAATGCGCAATTGGGCAATCAGAAGGTCAGTTGTTCAAATTGGCTCTTTATTTAACCGATCGGCTCAACTTCTTGGTATTGCAGACAACCTGGACATAATGGGAAGAAGTATGGCGATTATGAAGGAGCTATTTCTCGTCCTTAAAGAGTCCGTTGGTTGGTTGGTTGTTCTAGTTTAGAGGCGTAAAACCTACCGGTGATCAACGCCTATTGTTTATATTAATTCCTAAGTCTTGTTTTATATATCTATATACTATATATATTTTAATAAATTATTTTCTTTCAGAAAATTTAGGACTGTTTGAATTATAGTTTCATTTTCTCCTAAAGCTATTGCGATATCTGATGGAATACCTTTCTGTGACATTTTTGCGGTAAAGTAAGGGCAGTGTTGAAATATATGGTCTATTGTCAGTAAATTGTTGCATTTGGGGCATGTCGGATTCTGGTTTTTAGTAATGAGATGCCCATGGGTCATTCTTGTGTGACCAATCCTTAGTCGGGTTAATGCTACTTCCTCTCTTCGATTTCTACGGTTTGAAGTATTCCATGGCTGTACAGTTTGTTTTATTGCCTTCAATTTGGTGGGAGGGCTATCGTCCCGCATTGACTGCCATCCTTGTTTTATTTTTTCCTTTAGAGGTTGAGCTATTTCTGTTTTATTTACTATGGCCCGTCCTCGCCCAGGGAGTGCAAGGGCTTCTTTAGCTGCGTTATCTGCCATTTCGTTTCCTGTGATTCCTATATGACTAGGTACCCATATCAGGTGAATATTTTTGTCTAGCCGTTTGATCATGGTGATGTACTCGTGGATTTTGATGATGTTGTTGTTTTCGGAGTACATGTTATTTAGTCCTTTTAATGCACTGAGAGAGTCGGAGATAATTGTGATGTTACCTGTGGGAGCAGACATGGCTATGTGTAGTGCTGAAGCGATAGCGTTAAGTTCAGCAGTGTAAACGCTACATAACGGGGATAATTTATATTTATACGTATCTTGAGGAGTCACCACGGCATAGGCTGTTGAAGTATTATTTTTTGATCCGTCTGTGTACATTATTGTATTATCCGGTATCTTAGCCAGGGTTTGATTTAATAATGCTTTGTATTCGATTGGCAAAGTGGTTTCTTTTTTATATTTTGCTAATTTTCGGTGAATAATTGGTTGTTCAAAGGTCCAAGGTGGTGAGTTTGCGTTGTATGGGTTTAGAGTTATTGTTTTTATATAATGAATGGCGGCTGGCATTCTTTCAGCTAATGGGATGGTACTGTTTGGTGTTTGCTGGAATTTCCTGGAAAATTTTGCTTTGAAGATATATCTGTGAGAAGGATGCGAGGTATTTGGGTATAATTTGGATAAATCATTTATTGCCAGTTTCTGTCTTCTGAAAAGAAGTGGTGGCAGCCCTGATTCATTGCAGAGACTCAGTATAGGACTTGTGCAGAAGGCTCCTGTAGATAGCCTGATACACGCGTGGTGGACTGCATCTAGTTTTGAAAGGGTTGTTATGCGTGCTGAGCCATATATAATCGAGCCATAATCTAATTTACAGCATATAATTGTCTGATATATTTTTAATAATGTGGACCTATCTGACCCCCATGTGGTACCACCAAGGACTTTTAAGATGTTTAACTTTTTTATACAGCTAATCTTGAGTGTCCTAGTATGAGTTTCCCAGGAAAGGCGTCTTTCAAATGTAAGGTCCAAAAATCGGCAAGTTTCGACGAATGGCGTGTTACGTTTTCTGGAAAAGTGCATGCATTTAGTTTTTCGTGACTAAAGATCTTGACCAGTCATATATGCGGCATAGTGCCTGTTGCAGTTTTTCTTTTATGACGTTAATTTCATTAGCTCTGCTCAAGTTTCGACGAATGGTATTACATTATCTCCCAGTAGTAATTCAGAGGACATTGGCGTGTTACGTTTTCTGGAAAAGTGCATGCATTTAGTTTTTCGTGACTGAAGATCTTGACCAGTCATATATGCGGCATAGTGCCTGTTGCAGTTTTTCTTTTATGACATTAATTTCATTAGCTCTGCTCATAATTGCAAGGTCATCGACATATAGCATAGCTTTAACACCTCTGGGAAGGTTTTTGCCCAATTCATTAATAGCCAGAGAAATAAGTGTAGTGCTGATAACTCAGCCTTGTGGTAATCCGTTCTTCTGATCCTTATATCTCGTGGTGACACCTCCTATGCGTACCCTGAACAGTCCTTTGGCTAAAAATTTTTTAACGAATTCCAAAATTTCTCCCTATAAGCCTAAACCAGATAACTTCTTGATTATAGTTTTTCTACTGGTTCTGTCGAAGGCTTTTTCCATGTCGAAGAATATGGCAACCGCTTGTTGTTTTTCTAAAAAAGTATACAGCAACTCCGCCTCTATTTGTACTAAGTGGTCTAGGGTCGATCTTCCTTTTCTGAAGCCACATTGAAAGTTTTGAATACAATGATTATTTTCCGGGACCCAAACGAGCCTCTTATTGATCATTCGCTCATATACCTTACAGAGGCAACTTGTCAGAAATATTGGGCGGTAATTTGCTACTTCTCGTTTATCTTTTCCGGCTTTCAAAATGGGAATTATTTCAGCTTCACGCCATTTGCTTGGAAGTTTACAGCTGTGCCAGATGTTATTATATAGGTCAAGAAGCCAGCGTAGAGTTTTTGAAGGGAGGTGCTGAATCATCTGGTACGTTATTCCATCAGGTCCTGGTGAAGATCCTTTGAGTTTTTTAAAAATGGTTTTGAGTTCCCAAATGGTGAATGGTTTGTTATAATCATTATTTTCATTACTATTGGAAGTTGTATAGTTTTCTGTGGGGGAATCTATTTCTTCTAATTCAATGTAGCTGGATGCATTATATAGATTATCATAGAATCTGGAAAATTCCTCTGCCACTGTGAGATTATTGCTAGTTAATTTGCCTTCTTTTGTGATGGTATAAGATTGAGGCGTGGTATTTCCCATTACTTTCTTTATTTTGTCCCATACTATACTGCAAGGGGTGGAGCTATTGATTGATTCAACAAACGTTATCCAAGATTTAGCTTTATTGCTATTAATTGTTTTCCTGCATATTGCTCTTTGTTTTTTATACTCTTGAAAGTTTTGGGGGTTCATGTTTTTAGTAAATTTTTTATATGTTTTTCTTCGATTTTTAACAGCATATCTGCATTCATCATTGTACCAGGGTACTGGTATTCTTTTAGGGGAGCAAGTAGTTTTCGGTATGGAAATTTCGGCTGCATGTAGTATAGTCTCGGTGATAATTTCACAGCCTATATCTACGTCGAGTCTAGTTGGGTCTGGTTTTGGTGTTATAATAGCTTCTTGGTATAGGTCCCAGTTAGCTTTTTTGATAATCCAGCGTGGATTCCTGTTGGCAATAGCAATTATATTGGGGAATTGTAGGCGAAGAGGGAAGTGGTCACTTCCATATTGGTCGGGAAGTACATTCCAGTCTATTCGATTAAAGAGTGATGGGCTGCAAATAGATAAATCTATAGTTGAGTAGGTGTGGTATGAGCTGCTGAGGTAAGTTGGTTCGCCTGTATTTAGTACTAACATACCAGTTCTGTCGATGAATTCTTCAATTATTTTTCCTCTGGTATTGGTATGTGGTGAGCCCCACTGTAGGCTGTGCACGTTCAGATCTCCAATAAATAGGACTGGTGGTGGTAGCTGAGCAAAAAGGTTTCTAAGTTCCTCCAAGGTAATATTTTGATCTGGAGGAATGTAGATGTTACATAAGGAAAATGTAGTATCTATGTGTATTTGGATGGCTACTGCTTGTAATGGGGAGTCTATTTCAATTTTTTCTGAGTAAAATGCTTTTTTACGGCTATTATAACTCCTCCGTGATTTACTATTGGACCGTCCTTACGATAGATATCATACCCTTTAAGTAAGAATTTATCAATAGGTTTCAGGCGGGTTTCTTGTAAACAGATACAGGTCGGGTTTTCTTCATAGAGTATTAATTTCATGTCATTATAGGGAGTTCTTATCCCGTTACTATTCCACTGGATGATAGACATATTGATTAATTAGATGAAAATGTGGATGGGCCTGCATCATTAGACTAATAGTTTGGGTAATAGTCGTTTGAATGGTAATTGCGAGAAAACAAATATATGAATAAATAAAAGAAAATTTAAAATAAAGATAATAACAACGATATTTAGAAAATGAGAGAAAGGTTGATAAAAAATAATAACAACTATATAAAGAAAAAGAAAAAAGTTTGATAAAAAATAATTAACCAGAAATGGATAAACAAGAGACTTAAATATCCCATGCATGTATATATTTTTTGTAGGAAGCTTTATATTTACGTATAATATGGAGTTATTTGAGAATGTATTACGTAAATAGTTTGTAAATAATGTTCGATAATATTTTACACATAGAAGTGAACAGAGTAGTATGTTATTGGAAGTGGCATTAAGGTCCAGTGATACGCGGCTGAGTAAACAAACAAAGCAATTGTTAATGTAGAGCAAGTTGTAAAATTGTATACGTATAGATCGATCGGAAAGGATGAACATGATAGGGTTAAATATGTTGTTTATTGTTATTTTGTTGTTCATTTTTATTACTATTATTAAATAAGTTATTTTTGAATTATAATGCATTATACATGTTATGCTCTTATGTTTCCATTTCGTCACTACTTCTTGATGAGTCTTTTTTATTTCTCGTATTTCTTTTTTGATTTTTGCTTAAAGAATTCCGTCGTGGGAGTGGCGGAGCTTTAAATGTTTCGGAGTTTTCTTCTGTTGGAGTTGGAGGGAGTAATAATCTTATTTCTAATATTGTTTTTATTAAATTCGTCAGTCTGACTACCTACATCTTTTCCTAATTTCCTATTACTTCTAGCTGCTTCAGCGTAATTTATATTAATGATGACAGGGTGAAGTTCTTTATATTTCTTTTTGGCTTCATTGTAAGGTATTTTTTCTTTAAACTGTATGGTTTTAACTTTTTTTTCTTCAAGTAATTTGGGACATTTTAAATCTAGGCTAGAGTGGTGGTTTCCACAATTCACACAATTCGGGACTATGGAATCACAGGGTAAGCCATTGTGTTCCGGTATTGCACAGTAAGCACATATGGGAGTTTTTGAACATTTATCGGCAAAATGTCCGAATTTTAAACATGTTCTGCACCTAATTGGATTAGGTACATACATTTTTACAATTATTTTTTGGAATCCTACATGAATGATTTCTGGAAGAGTAGGCAATGAAAATGTAAGGATATATAAGTGTGTTTTCCTTTCGGTTCCTGTCTTTCTGGAAACTATTCTTTTAATTTCTTTAACATTATATTTTCCTAATTCTTCTAAAATTTCATTTTCCTCTACTCCATCTAGGTCTGTACAAAATATTACTCCCTTACATATATTTAATTTTTCATGTGGACTTACTTTTATTTTTATTATAGAACCGAAATCCCTAAGTTTTAACAGTTTCTCAGATTGTTCTCTGGAGTTTGTTTCAACTATAATTGTACCGTTTCTTAGTTTTTTTTACGTTTTTTAGCTCCCCACCTTGATTTTTTATTGATTTATAAATTAAAAATGGTGAGACTTTTTTAAGGTCTCCTTCTTCATCTTTTTCAATTATTAAAAATTGATTTTTATTTTTAACTTCTGGGAATTCACTTATATTGGATTCGTTAATACTTTTCCAACATCTTTTTATTCGTTTTTGATTTGGAGATCGAATATCAGACGGTTTATTCATGTTTCTCTGTTTGGCTTGATATTACTATCGGTTTGGAAAGAAATAAAGTAAAAAAGAAAAAAATACTAATTGACTAAATAAAATACTAGTTCTTCTTATAACTGATATTTCTGATAAAAAATAAAAAATTTAAACTGAATGAAAATGTAATTGGAATAAATTATAAGTTATATCTATCACTTAGCTGGCTGGGCAAGCTGAGCTTTGCCCTCTGTTAATCCGCTGCAGATGTTTTCTCGATAACTGCTAAGACTCAACTGTGTTAAAGAGTCCGGGCAAAGACGGGGTCTTACTGAAAATGAAACAAAAACAAACCATATGAGCGCAGATCTGTGAAGGATTGCTTTAGGATGGAAATTTGGAATACCCAGATAGAAATCGGGGACTTCCCATTTTACCGGGTGAATGAATTTATTTATTTAGACTACTAGTTAACCCGGAAATAATATGAAGTAGTAAATAAATAGAAGGTTAATGGCTGCAAATAATTGCTATTTCGGGTTCCTTAAACCCTTCTAAGGCAAGAGCCTCCCAATTAACACCAAAGGTAACTTCTGAAAACCCTAGTAAAAAGCCTGTTCTGAATTATGCTTCTGAATTCTGGACGTTTTCGCTCTTGCACCTAGAATTCAAGAGGAGGATCCGTAGAAGAATTTGGGTTTAGAAATTCCTTAGAATACCGTTTTTCAGTGATAATGCTTGGCAACTGAAAACAAATGCAGAAATAGAAAGCATATATAATAATATAAATGTCGTCGGATACATAATGGTTGGATGGGCGGGGCATGTTGCTAGAACAAAGACAATGGGATGCAAATATAACTTGTTGAAGAAAAGTTACACGCCAAGAGGAGAATCGTCAGGCCAAGTCTCGGCGGGGCGATGTATTGTAACGCAGAGAATGAGTTTTCCACCTTGTGAGTAAGAAACTGGAAAGCAGCAGGAAATCACCTAGATAATTGGCGAAAGAAGGTCCTGACTTGCCACGAGCTGTAGCGCCCCACAGTGTGGCGGAAACGCCGAATTTCGAAAAACAATAACGTACAGACATTAAATTCTTAAAGATTTTTTTAGGTTGAATCAAGAAGTTCCTGTAAACATAATACCTAAACTAAACCGTTTTCTTGTTATAAGCAAAAACTAAATTTATAATCTGGTATTAATCTGAATAATATAAATAAAAAATACTGATGTTTTAAAAAAATTGATTCTACATTAACATTAAGACAGCTATCAGGGCCATATTTCATAATAAAGCTAATAGTATTAGTTCACAAGTACAATTGTACAAACTACAAATTACTAGCACTAATACTTTTTGTTTCATAATAGGGACGAATATTAGTGATTTCTACAAGTGAAATAGTACAAGTTAGCATGTAGGAAGCTTCTTTCTTAGGTTTATAATGTAAACAACCCTCAAAATCAACAAGCTTTTCAGCTCTCACTCCAATTTCTGTTTTGAAAGGAAGAAATATAAGAATAAAAAGCCAATCCAACTGTATTGGACTAATATTTAACCGTTTAGAGCCTATATACATACGCACTCACACCAATAACACGCTTACCTACCTCAACTTTTTTAAATATTTTATAATTGATTTCTCATATTTTTATACAATAAGTGAATTGATTTATATTTAATTTAATTATCTGTATTCATATTTTAACGACGTAAAAGTATCATTCAACAAGAATAATCGGTACTTACAGCCGCCTCATCAGTAACGGTCACCGCACTAATCACCGTTCTCTAATCTTATTGTCAACAAGATACATTAATTCAATTTGACAGTTAATAACAAAAAAAAATATGTAACTTAGTCATGAATTACCCTGAAATATTAAATACAAATATTTATATACCTAGAACTATTGATTTCAAATTCCATATCAACCGCAAATGTCAAGAAAGTATTAAATAATGAAATTTCAATTATACAATTTAATTTATTTAAATCAGCTTCTGAATTTATATATTAAACAACAAATAACTTGCTGCATACAAAAACAAATACTGTTTTTTCATTCTGTAATACTTTCGTAGCTATAATCATATTGTTTTTATTGATTTATCTCTATCACGTTAAACGATTAATCTCAATTATTACATTCTTATTCCGAATCATGTTAACTTCCTCACTATTTTGTTAACAACAATACATCGCATGGAACCAGATTTCAGTTTTTACGGAATTCCGATTTGCGTAAATAGTGACAAAGTTTGGTACCGTTTTAATGTCCACAACCTTCTTTTTAGTTTATTTTACACTATTTCATTTCTCTTTTTCGGCCCAACTAATCCTTGTGATAAAATTCTGTAAAAATGACTTTGAGCATGTCCAGGGAATATCAGGCTATAGTTTGGGTGCGACCTGTTAGAGAGGGTAGGCGCTAAGGTGGAAAATAAACAGGGCAGGTGGTATGTCAAAATAGGAGGCAGGTCATACACGTGTCACCGTGCCGTTAGAGTCTCTGGGAGTGGAGTGGAGAATAGGATAGGATGGAGTGGAATAGGGTGGTAGAGTGGAGAAAAATACTGCTAAAAGAATTTCGTGACATCTCTTATAAGGAAGGGGAGATATTAGGTGTCACGGGAAAGACAGTGCACGAAATTCCGTTAAAACGAGAAAAAATTACGTACGTGAAGGAAAAACGGTATCCCCAAGCGCTGAGGCAACACATCCGGGAAGAGTTGGAGGAGCTGAAGCGGCAGGGAATCATAATCAATAGTTCGTTCCCGTTTAATAGTCCCTTGTGGGCAGTAAAGAAGAAGAGTACGCCAGGGCAAGAGATATATAGAGCAGTTGTGGACTTTCGTCAGTTAAATGAAAATACGAAAGACGGAGCTTATCCGATTCCCAGGTTCGAGGTCATAATAGACAGGCTTAGCGGGGCTACCATATTCAGCACATTAGACTAAAAGGCGGGGTATCACCAGATCAAAATTCATCCTAGAGATCAGGCGATAACGGCCTTCACGTTTGAACGGGAGCACTATGAGTTCACGTGAATGCCCTTTGGACTGAAGAACGCGCCCCTCACGTTCCAAAGATTAATGGATGAGTTCCTCAGGGGTATCGATGAAGGGATCTGCCAGGTCTACATGGATTACCTGTTGGTATTCAGTAAATCGGAGGAGGAACACGAGCAACACCTGAGGCAGGTATTCGCGAGAGTAAGGGAACTCGGTTTGAAACTGTCGCCAGATAAGTCGGTTTTGGGTTTGGCCGAAATAAATTTTTTAGGTCACACGGTATCGCGAAAAGGGATTAAGCCGGATAGGTCATAAGTGGAGGCGATCACCAGGATGGCAATACCCCGGGATGTAAAAGGCATCTGGGGGCTCTGAACTATTACCGGCAGTTTGTACCGGACATGTCGCGTTACTTGGTACCTATAAATAATCTACTGAAAAAGGGAGCGCTGTTGGTCGTCACACCTAGTATGGAGGACAACCTGAAGAAATGTATGGAACACCTAAAGTAGGAACCTATTCTAGCATTCCCAGACTTCAATAAGCAGTTTACAGTGACCACAGATGCCAGCGAGTATGCCTTGAGTGCAGTGTTATCCCAGGAGAATGACCGTGGGGAACGGCCCATATCGTACGCGAGCAGAAGACTGTCGGATGCCGAAGCAAGATATAGCGCGCTCGAGAGGGAATTGTTAGGTATCGTTTGGGCAATCGACCATTTCCGGCCATACCTATTCGGAAGGAGATTTAGGGTCCAGACTGATCACAGGCCACTACAGTGGATTGGTCAGTTGAAAGATTCGTCGGCTCGAGTCGCGCGATGGAAAGAGAAGTTGAGCCAATATTCTATGGACGTCTTCTATAAACCCGGCAAAGAGAATGCGGTCGCCGACTGTTTGTCGCGGGCGCTGATGGTGAATGCCATAGAAGAGGACGTAGCGGGGTCATCAAGTGACATCCGACAATTTCTACAGGATTGGTCACCAGAAGGCGAAGGAGAGCAGGCTACGACAGAGGCAGAGAGGGAAGAGACGTCATCACCCAGAGACAGTTCTACGGATGAGAGACCACAGGATATAGAGGAAATTGACGAGATCATTAATGATAAACCGCGCCAGGTAATCTGGAAGACGAAGACGTCGGGTATGCTTGCTATTGAGTACTCGCGTTACGGGAGGTCACGCGTAAATGTTATCTCGTCACAACCAGGGGTACGATTAGATCTTGTCTGTAAAGCACTGAAAGACGCGTCTAAACCGGATAAGACACACCACATATATGTGGGTAACGTCACCATCTGGGATAAAATCAAACAGGTGTGGAAGACGGATCAAATCCCAGATCGAGTCTTCATTCGATGTAGGGTAATGGTCGAAACCATCAGAGACGTCGAACGACAGAAGGAGTTAACCGGGGCGTAGCACCAGGGGAAGACCAACCACCGAGGGGTCAGTGAAACGCTACAAGCACTCCAAGAGATGGTACTATTGGTCAGGGATGCGGCGGACCATTCAGGAAGTCGTCGGAGCATGCGAGGTCTGCATGACTACAAAGTATGATCGCCACCCACCGCAAGCAGTACAAGAAGAGACGCCAACAGGTACATTACCACTCCGGGATCTTCAAGTGGACACGTTCACTTGGAGGGGATTCACGTGGATGACGGCTATAGACGTGTTCAGTAAAGTGGCGATGGCTCATCTCATCCAAAGTAAAGCGGCGGAATCGTGCTACTAGCCTTACGTCTATTTTATTTCAATTTGGTGAATGATCGATCCATCTTAAAATCTTAAGTTTATTTGAAGGTTAAGGAGGAAAAACCTGGACCCTATTTCATAATAAAGTACGAAAGTGTAATTACGAGTAGATCTATGATTTACCATGCATATGACACACTGTGAAATGTTGAAACAATAAAATTTAAAACTAGCTGTTAGTATCTACCTAATGTGCCTCGATTCCTATTCTTGAATATTATGACCTGTGTATTTACTATCTAGCAATACTTATGGTAGTGTTTTCTTTTCTTTTTGTTATTCTTCTAGATCTTATTTTTACTTTCCCTTACCTATACCTTACAGTCTAGCTCAAAAACGAAGAGTTGCACGCTACTGAAATTACGTATTTAAGGTTAGCACATGCATGTGATGTTACAGCAACATTTTCGTCAAAATCGACTAACCGAAAGTGCCACTTTGTATAATCGATTTTACACTTTTTTACAATTTTCTCGAAAACGGCTCTAACGATTTTGATGAAACTTTCCTAAATGATTCTTCATAAAGACCTTTAACTTTTCATAAATGTGGTATATCACCGAGAAATGCAGGGAAAAAAGTTATGATGAAAAGAATATTTTATTTGCGCATAACTTAAAAAGCATGCATTTTATAGTAATGTATGTAAAGAATTGTGTGAAAGATAATTAAATTATCTAAAAAACAAAAACATAATCATCAAAATCGGACCGGTATTAGCAAAGATACAGCGCATTGGATTAACAGAAAGTGGCAATTATATCTTGGATTTTACAATTTTCTCGTAAACGGCTCAAACGATTTTGATGAAACTTGCCTAATGTCTTCCTCTTAAAGCCCTTTAACTTTTCATTTATGTAGTATATCACCGAGGAAATGCAGCGAAAAAAGTTATAATGAAAAGAATATTTTATTTGTGCTTAACATAAAAAGCATGCAATTTATAGTAAATTGTGTATAGAATCGTATGAAAGGTTATTAAATTATCTAAAAAACAAAAATAGAATCATCAAAATCGGAGCAATATTAGCAAAGATACAGCGTATTTTATGAGGAGCACAAGACCCTAGATGGATAACTGAGCGCATCTGAAAGGAGACGGATGCGACCGAACCTTCTCCCACCAATCTGTTATAAACAATATATAATATATAAAGTAACTTAAGAATAAAAAAGCGAAAATTAACTTAATAATTTTTACTTTCATATTATTAATGGAAAGAAAATATTTCCATGAAAACTAAACCGAAACTTTTAAAATATATTTGCAACTTGACGAAGTTAAAATATATAAGTAGTGTACAGAATTGTACTAAAATTGTTTAAAAAACTGTTTTATTGTACTTAAATGGGAGAAGATGTTTTGTGAACTTTTTAAAATTATATTAAAAAGATAATTATTATAGGACGGTAAGGGAAAGTTGTATGATGCGCGCACCGCACCAGATTTTTATTTTAAATTTACTATTTTCATTACAGTAATTAGTTCTTTCATTATATATCTATTTTATTTATTATGTCTATGTAATGATTTTCAATTTCATATCGATTTTGAAATGGAGCACTTCTTTCATACTTCTTTAACACTATTAGGATTTTTGGAATTTGTCTTATGCTTCTAGAATCTTGTTTTCAAATTTTGGGACATTTCTCTTATATAATATTTTTCATTGTATTCTTACCAGTGTAGAAATATAAAATAGCATCATTAATTTTTCTTCGTCGTTCGCCTCCCTCTTCAAATGATGCGATATTTTGGAAACAACTTCTTATGCTAGAAGCTTTTGACGGAAGAACTGTTTCATTTGCTTTTGATTTAGAAGTAGATGGAGTTGCAGAAACACCTGATCCTGATGGAGACGTAAAAACGTGTGAATGGGAAGCTTTGAGGTGTGACCGTAGGTTTGTTGTGATTCCCGATATCCGAAATATTTTGGGACAATATTTGCACTCAGCACTTTTACTGTCTCTCGATTTAAAATGTTTCCATACTTCACTTTTTTGCGGCGACATTTTAGTTTCTATTTTCACTTTAATCACAACATTAACAACAACAATAACAACAATGAACAACAGGTAACTGACCGTTAGTGACGTCTGTGAGTTGTAACATTAAGGAAGTTGCAACAGTTCAAAGACAGCTTCTTAGATTGATTAAATAATTAAGCTTTAATGTAAAGTATAGGTCACGGATAAAACTAAAAATCTGATAAATGATAAAGGAAATTTCTAATTAAAATAAAATATTAAAGTTTAAAATATCAATATCACCGATATATCGGTGTAAAATATCGTTATAATCGATATATCGGGTGTTAGGATGACGATATAATATATCGGTTTTTCAAATCCGATATATCGATATATCGCGTTTCGATATTCCAACGCTACTTGGCCTGGCGCAAGTATGTAAAGAAAAGAATACACGCTTCATGGACCTATCCATGGCCGAAAGGAGAAACCGCCCCGAAGAAGTAATCTTGGCTAGGTGACGTAGCGGACATACTGCCTCGACGCACACCTTTCTTCTAAAAGGACTGTACTCACCGACCTGTAAGACCTGCAAGGTACCTCTGACCGTGGAGCATATCCTGCTGGACTGCAAGACACTTAAGGGTGCAAGGCAACATTGTAACATCAACAACAGGCTGGACATCGCTCTTGGTGACAGTGAAACTTCACCAAACGTGTTCAAAGTGTATTCAAGTTCTTAAAAAAGTGTCAAATCTATAACCTTATATAGTTCATTAAAACTGTGAAAAAGTGATTCCAAAACAAATGTCATACCATCATTATGGAAAAATTTAGTTGTTAAACATATCTATGTAGTAATGCTAATGACCCTCCAAGGACAGATGCATGTATTCAATAAATAAATAAATAATCTTTGGTACTATCCGCTTTAATTGTTATAACACGTTATTTGTGGTTAATTCATTTCCTACCGATCCAAAAAATTCAAAATATTTTAACACAATTTAGAATAAAAGCAACTAAGCCGGTATATATAACCGGATGTATTCATATTTATTCTTTACATTTGTTTATTGTATCAGGAATCAATTATATTTATTGGAAAAAGACACAATATGCCACAGCGGGGGCATTATTAATAGTGCTATTTTTTTTTTTTTTAATCCAAACCATTTTTACTAGATTTTACATACACGCAAAACCAAAACTAAAAGAACAAAAAATAAATATAAACAAATAAGAATCTCTGAGTTGCAATCGCACATATATATAATGTTTTCGTCTTATTTGATAAATAAAATAGATCTTCTTTTAATCCATGAGTATATTTTTTCAATTTTAAGATGCTTTTGAAACATTTCTTTTAATTACTCAATTTTTTAAAAATTGTTTTATTGTCAAATAATTGGATCTGTCGTACTTAAGGACGTTAGTTACTAATGAATGTTTCCATTCCTATCATAATTACAGACTAGAGAAAAGTAAACTAAAATAAATAAATTAAATTGCTAAAAATAAAACAAATACATATATATATATATATATATATATATATATATATATATATATATATATATATATATATATATATATATATATATATATATATAAAATATAATAGCAAAATAATTAAGATACAGAAAATAAAATAAATCTTCTTAAATATATATATATATATATATATATATATATATATATATATATATATATATATATATATATATATATATATATATATATATATATATATATATGATATAATAGCAAAATAATTAAGATACAGAAAATAAAATAAATCTTCTTAAAAATATTCATACTTATGTACAATGACCAATTAAACTGAGAATGTAACTTTTAACATGATTTAGCACTCATTACGGTGTGACTATAAATGATATATATATAAAGGAACTTTGTTTATTTATATCCAAAAGTAATTGTAAGTAAGAGTATTTTTATGTTGTTTGTTTTTTTTTATATGTTTACCAATACATATATTTTGGTACATTACTTATATGTTGTATATTATATGTATTTATATATTGTAGGTTCCTTTCCACACTTTATCATCATTAATCGTTCTACACTTTCCAGCCTAACTGACCTATTGGTTGATGTCGATCTTTAATTTTAATGATTTATAAACTACTGAAATGGAACGTCATGTCCTAATACATAATTACCACCACTTATTACTTATATTAATGCTTTTTTACTTTTCATTATTTTTATCATGCTTTCGTCCATTAAAAAGAAACCCTCCATCGTGAGAAATATGTATTATTAAAAATATTAAATATTATAATAGAAAATTTTATCAGTTTTCAATAACACAAAATACTCCAGTTTGAAATAAATGCATCTATAAAAAATGATATAAATAAATAAAATTTATAATGAGAAAAAAATATCCTGACCGGTAATGAAAGATAATGCTTCCACTTTGAAATGGTTATTAGTCTATTTCATTATGTAGTAAACTTTTAATTACAGAAACCCATGTTAATCTCGACTATGGTAGTCTGTTTGACGAGTGTACTAAATTCCGCGGAGAAATTTATGCAATTTTTACAACCTCTAACTCATTCAATTTTCTAAGCTTATTCGATATTTTACTGCAGTTTAAACTATATTTTATTTTATTTATTTTTCAAACATGAATATCTCGTAACTAACAGGAGGGCTATGGACAGTGGCATCACCAATTTCAATGAAGCTTTTTTTGGTGATCCTAGATTGAAAAATATTAGGCAGGTGTCCAAGGGTTCTTGCCAATGTGCCCTGGGAGCCGGAAAAAAATGATTTAATATAATTTCCACGATTTTTTATAATATTGTTTTCTGCTGTTGCTCTGTATGAATTTAAAGGTTCTCATATATAAATGGATTTGTTTGTTTTTTGATGTGTAAAATAAGAAAAAAATATTTCTGACTGTATTAAATGAGCTGAAATGTACAAAAAACAAAATTCGCTTTTGTAGTCCGGCAAAATAGAAAACAACCTTCTCCAAATTCGGGGCGGGGCTGAGGGGTGTCGATGAGGGAAGGGACCTCTCCCACTTCGCACATATTCTTTAGTGCACAACTAGAAGTACAATATCTTTATTATCATTACTTTTACCACCAACCAACCAGATGTTATACATCCAGCATTTATTATATCCAAAAGGTTTGCATATATAGCATTTCCACGTCAATTGTAACCTTTTCCAAATCAATTGTCACCTTTTCCATTTCAATTGTAACTTTTTCCATTTCAAATGTTACCTTTTCCATTTCAATTGTAACCCTTTCCAAATCAATTGTCACCTTTTCCAATTCAATTGTAACCTTTTCCATTTCAAATGTAACTTTTTCCATTTCAATTGTAACCCAAACCGGACATGAAATAATTCAATATTATTCATTTTATTATTGAAAAATAATTATTTTAATTACATTAATGACTTTTGAAATAATTTCAGCATATTCTTTCGACATTTATTTCGTTTATTAGATAATTGATATTAAGCGCTAATTTCAAGTAAGTAGTTTAAATTTTTTAAATAAAATTGTCGTTTATTTATTTTTAAATATTTATTATTTTTATTTGTTTAGTGGGGGAGGGTGGATTTCATCGATTTGATTGATGATCGTTCATAAGGTTTTCGAAGTTGTTAATGTCAAATTTACTATCGAAATTTTATTCGGCCATGAGTGTTTCTACTTAAATATTCGTTTTCAAAATTCTTCGGTATTGGCACCGTTTACTAGGTTTTCAAGGGCGCTATTTCCGAATTCACTATCGGATTTCCGATCGCGCATGCGCATTTCGCTTTTACGTTGCTATTGGAGATTTCTATGATAAAGGGATCGTTTATTAGGTTTTTAAGGGTTCTGATTCCATTTTTTTAGTTAGATTTTGGATCGCGCATGCGCGTTTCGCATATCCGTTCCTGTTGGAGTTTTTTTTATGATAAAGGTATCGTTTATAAGGTTTCCGAGGATTCTGATTCCATTTTTTTAGTTAGATTTTGGATCGCGTATGCGCGTTTCGCATTCCCGTTGCTATTGAAGATTTCTATGATAAAGGGGTCGTTTATTAGGTTATCGAGGGTTCTGATTCCATATTTTTAATTGGGTTTTTGATCGCGCATGCGCATTTTTCATTTCCATTAATGTTGGGGTTTTTTTATGATAAAGGGATGGTTTATTAGGTTATCGAGGGTTCTGATTCCATATTTTTAATTGGATTTTGGATCGCGCATGCGCGTTTCGCATATCCGTTCCTGTTGGAGTTCTTTTATGATAAAGGTAACGTTTGTAAGGTTTTCGAGGATTCTGATTCCATTTTTTTAGTTAGATTTTGGATCGCGCATGCGCGTTTAAACTTTTTCATTTATATATATTATTTATAGTTTACCGTTAGTTAGATTTTCGAAGGTTGTTATCGAGCATGTGCATTTCAAATTACTATTAATGTTGACGTCTCTTTGTTATCAGTATCATTTATGATGTTATCAATCGTCATATTTTCGAATTAACAATCGGATTTTTAATCCCGCTTGCGCATTGCGATTGACTGTTCTTAATGAACTTTTCTTCGCTTATAAGAGCCGTTTATTAGATTTTCAAATGCTCTGATTTATTTTTTGGAATTGGATATTTCATCGAACATCCTCATTTCGGATAACCGCTACCATTGACCTTTTTTCGGTAAAGTTATTTTTTATTAGGTTTATAGGACGATATACTCAAAAAATGTCAAATATAATTGAATTTGAAATGCACATGCTCAATAAAAAATAAAATTTGAAAAAAGGAATAAGAACCCGCGAAAACCTGATTAACGATTTGTAATACAAAGATAATATCAATATGGAAGAGCGATGGCTCAATCACAATTCCCATTAACAAAATCGAATCAGAACCCTCGAAACCAGAATCGATATCCGTACCAAAGAAATGTCACTGTAATAGTAATTCGAAATGCGCATGCTCAATAAAAAATTCATTTAAAATAACGGAATCGGAATCTTCGAAAACCTTATGAACGATCCCTATATCATAAAAAAACTCCAACAGTAACGGAAATGAAAAATGCGCATGCGCGATCAAAAATCCAATTAAAAATATGCAATCAGAACCCTCGATAACCTAATAAACCATCCCTTTATCATAAAAAAAACCCAACATTAACGGATATGAAAAATGCGCATGCGCGATCCAAAATCCAATTAAAAATATGGAATCAGAACCCTCGATAACCTAATAAACCATCCCTTTATCATAAAAAAACCTCAACATTAACGGAAATGAAAAATGCGCATGCGCGATCAAAAACCCAATTAAAAATATGGAATCAGAACCCTCGATAACCTAATAAACGACCCCTTTATCATAGAAATCTTCTATAGCAACGGGAATGCGAAACGCGCATGCGCGATCCAAAATCTAACTAAAAAAATGGAATCAGAATCCTCGGAAACCTTATAAACGATACCTTTATCATAAAAAAACTACAACAGGAACGGATATGCGAAACGCGCATGCGCGATCCAAAATCTAACTAAAAAAATGGAATCAGAACCCTTAAAAACCTAATAAACGATCCCTTTATCATAGAAATCTCCAATAGCAACGTAAAAGCGAAATGCGCATGCGCGATCGGAAATCCGATAGTGAATTCGGAAATAGTGCCCTTGAAAACCTAGTAAACGGTGCCAATACCGAAGAATTTTGAAAACGAATATTTAAGTAGAAACACTCATGGCCGAATAAAATTTCGATAGTAAATTTGACATTAACAACTTCGAAAACCTTATGAACGATCATCAAATCGATGAAATCCACCCTCCCCCACTAAACAAATAAAAATAATAAATATTTAAAAATAAATAAACGACAATTTTATTTAAAAAATTTAAACTACTTACTTGAAATTAGCGCTTAATATCAATTATCTAATAAACGAAATAAATGTCGAAAGAATATGCTGAAATTATTTCAAAAGTCATTAATGTAATTAAAATAATTATTTTTCAATAATAAAATGAATAATATTGAATTATTTCATGTCCGGTTGGGTTACAATTGAAATGGAAAAAGTTACATTTGAAATGGAAAAGGTTACAATTGAATTGGAAAAGGTGACAATTGATTTGGAAAGGGTTACAATTGAAATGGAAAAGGTAACATTTGAAATGGAAAAAGTTACAATTGAAATGGAAAAGGTGACAATTGATTTGGAAAAGGTTACAATTGACGTGGAAATGCTATATAAAAACCAGAACTATAATGATAGAAGGAGAGGACAATTAGTAGAGGAAGGGGCGGCCGGCTGAGCCGACTTCTGCGCAGATCGTTTTCTATCTTGCCAGATTCTAGTAATGTAGGCTAGAAAAAATAAATATAGAATATATAAAAATAGAAAATGAATTTAGGATTTTTTTTTTTTGTCATACTGCAAAAGTCTTTCGGTTTACGAAATCATACCCTTTATGAAATCATATCTTCCTACGTAAGTCAGTTCGCTTACACTTATTATTATTATTATTTTTAGTAGCCGAGGAGAAAAACACTGCATTGATATAGTACTAACATTTTAGGTAGTTTATTTTTAATGCAAGAAGACTATGGACCATTTGATCACGAGCTCATTAAAATAACTAGAAATAGTTTAGGAAAGAGTAGTGGGGTTGCTCTTTTTATTAAATCACAATTCCATCTCTCGATCATCACATTTTCAGTGAGTGAGTTATGACTACTATTTACACACCTTTACACGTGTGCATACATTTATAAAATAATTTTATAAAAATGTGGTAATAGTTTTTTATGGAGCCTACATTCCTGATTTTGAACCGAACATTGCGGAATTAGATAACTTTTGCAATCACAAAAAATTATAACTGTTCTTTTTAGACTCAAGCTTAAACTGAGACCAAGACGAAAACATTGGATTAAGTGATAAATGTAAGCAATCAATGTGCGATTTAATTTCACAAATTTTCTCATGTTTGATGATAAAGTTTCTTTCAATATTATTAATTTGCCGAAACAAAAATTTATCAAAAATAAGTTAACATATAAAGACCATGGTGTGCGACGCTTCGTTGCCAGATCATCATTCTGTATGAATAAGTTACCTTGAACCGTGACGCAATATCGTAAAGAACATAATATACGCCTTGTAGAACGAAGCCAGTACAACGGATATTTTAATGTTATTTATAAAGCAATATTACATTACTTTATATTACATATAAAGATATTAAGAATATATTGTATTGAATAATTATCTTATATTATTATTTCCTCGCTATATACATATATATAAACGCTTCAGCTCCGTAATGTCAGAGGAGCTATATTTTATCACTATATAGCTGTTGTGGTGCAAGATGAGGGGGCGGATCTCGGGCGTTTAATAACAGGAGCTAGGCCCGATAATGGGATTTTCGCTATCGCGGAAGACTCAACTTTATCCTGGAATCCCTCAAATATTAACGCAACTCTTTTGGATTTCGATATCTTTTTTCCTCTTTTTAAGAAAATTCCAGAACGCTCTGAGTACAATGATATTTATGGCGCTAGTTCCCATGAAAAAGTAGCCGACGTTTGTCAAATAAATTCCAAATTTAGCTAGATATATTTCCTCATTTTTAGCTTTATATTGCAAAAAAAATTCTTCCTATCTGCAATGTTCTCGATAATATATATATATATATATATATATATATATATATATATATATATATATATATATATATATATATATATATATATATATATATATATATATATATATATATATATGTATATATATATACTGAGGCAGGGTCACAGAACACAGGGTTTAGCAAAATAACTTTATGAATAAAATGGTGGTGAAATTTATTGCGTATGATTACACTTGATATTTTTAAAAAAGTAGTTTTATTTTTGGTCATGCGTTAAGCCCTGAGTGTAAGAAGTTAAGTAACAATTTTTCATTATCAAATAGTAATAAATCGTTTAAGCTATCCGAATTCATTCCAAAATACGAATTGTACATTTTATCATAAGCCGACTAAAT
Source organism: Rhaphigaster nebulosa (assembly GCA_948150685.1). Classification (NCBI taxonomy): domain Eukaryota; kingdom Metazoa; phylum Arthropoda; class Insecta; order Hemiptera; family Pentatomidae; genus Rhaphigaster; species Rhaphigaster nebulosa. The sequence goes on along the minus strand of OX411308.1, from coordinate 108,402,355 downwards.
TCAACATTTTATGGTTCCCATTTTGTTTTAAATTTAATCCAATAAATTGACGAAAAACGCCTTGAGTTTAACAATCCAAAGCCTTGAATTCTTATAATTAGGCTTGAATTTTGTTATGCTATACCGCTGGGCACATTTTATAAATGACCGAGAAATGAACATAAGAGACCTCTCATCGGCCTCCATTTTGACACACATTATCAACGGCGGTTGGTAATGTCCTGTTGGTTAGCTCCTGTGATCCGTGACTTCGGCTTTGAATCTCAAAAAAACGCTCCAATAGGTTAGGAGAATAGACGCGGATGGACGGATTTTTTCATTTTAAAATTTTTGTATTCAGTATAGGTATCTTGAAAAGTAAAACCCCAAATTGTTTGGGAGGAAGGTGTTAATTTTATTTTTCCTTTGTCGATTAGGAAGGTTTATTATTGAAAATGACATAATAAAAACATAGAACTTTCACTCACATAATTTATACTTAATTTTTTATTAAAATTATTTTGAATAAATTCACCGTTTCATGCATACTGATTTCGTTTATATAATCGATTGCACGGGGGGAGGAGGGAGGGAGAGGAGAGAGGTGTGTCTCAGCAACTGTGACACGATTATAATTATAGCCACTCTTGACTATAATAGCTTTCGCCGGAATGTAATCATAATCAGCTGGGTCATTCATTCACGATTATCTCGCAATGTCGCATTTATCTCTACATTTAAAATATGACAGTTATGTTGTTTTAACTCACCTGATTAGTTTACTAAAGATGAGAACCAGTTACTCTCAAATGCTTGAGTTGAATAATTTTTTTTTTAAGATAACGTTCGGCCATTAAAAGGCATTTATCAGTTATGACATCCAAATACTAATATGATATAAATACTAATGATATCCATAAACTGTTTAGAATGTAAATAAAATCATTTAATTTTATTGGGAATTTAGATATTTGGATATTTATACGAAAATTTACATAATCATAAAGCATTATAATCACTTTTCTATATGTCCTGTAATGTAATGTTCTGAATTCTTGTATGTTCACTGTTATATTGCCAAACATTATTTATTGCGTAAAAAATAAATGTAAATATAGAACAGCTTTTTATTTGTTTATCTTATTTATTATATATTTTTATGCATGAAACTGGCTAAATCTTCAATATTTCTTCTATCTGTTAGACAATTATTATAACTAAGAATGATATATAAAAATATTATTATGTGTAAGGTGTGTCCTATCGAAGCTAGACTAGCTTCTTCAAAAATAAAAATATATAGTTTTATTATATAAGCTATCCTTTTAGAAATCTCATTTAATGTTCGATTTTGTCAATAAAAAAATTAATTAAATATTCTATACGCATTGTAATCTAACCAGATTAAATTAAGGAAATTGAATTAATAAAGTCCCCAAACTGAATAAAAAAACAGCTGTTAGATATATAATAATAATTATTATGATCAAATTATTACTTAAAGATTACGAATTATTATAGATAATTAATTACTCTCATTATTTATATACTCAATAGGTTTGAAGAATTTCATATTTTCTCTTTTTATTTTATGCATTCATAGTCTACTTCTGTATTTTTTAAGATTATATATTTATTTCAATAATGTTTATTTCTCTATTCCATCAATTTTTTCATTAACCCACAGTTCTCTTCCAGAGCTCTAATACCAACCAATTTAGTGGCTCCTTAACCTAGCATGAAGAATTGTATGCAAATTTTCATCAATTTGTCGTTATATATATTGTGATAATATAATTTGTTTGTATTTAAATAAATTTCAACTGTAAAAGTGATTTACCAATAGAGTACATAAATTCGGGAATAAATGGGCATAAACTAAGTTGAATTGCTGTTCCTTCTTTTTTTTTCAATATTTTATTGTTATAAAAATTTAATTAATTAATTCGAGTTGTATACATCGAGGAGCTCTTGATACTTTTAATTGGAAAGGATTTGAAGTATCTTTGTTTCTATATTGCTCAATAAATTCGTTTTCTGGACCAGTAATGTGTTAACTACGTTGCCTATCCAGAACCCCCCCAAAAAAAATTATGCAAGTTGTATTTTTTGTTTCTTATAAATATTTCATTTAGTATTCATTTCTGCTCTTGTGATGTTTATTTTAGAAGGAATGTTGATTGGTCTAAATACACTTTATATTTTGTGAAAATACTGCATTTTTTATGAAGAAATTTAATCAATATATTGGTTTTCCATTAAGAAAAACAAAATTTCTCATGTTTGTCCCAGCACTGAAGTTGTGCAGGGTATTCCTATCATATTGGCCTCACTTAAGGCGAATGAAAAAGAATTTTCTTCTTATATTTGCTGATTCTTATTGATATCAATATTTTTACAACGTCTATAAATTTCTTCCTCAGTCTGTCTAGGATTATGAAACCTTTATCAGTTCAATAGATAAAGATCGTCAATTGTTTGTTTAAATTAAAGAAATTTAATATTTTTGGAAAGATGCATGGAGACGCATGACGTGGAGAGCTTTTACTTAAATAAAAAACAAATTATTAATATTTGTAAATATTTCTTTAATTAAATATATTTTTATTTGTAATTTGCAAATAAATCGTTATTTAAAACCAATTATATTTGTTATCTGTAAATAATTCTTATCTTTTATTCAGTTGTACATTCAAATAATTTATTCATAGACCACAAAAAGTGATATAATTCAGAGAAATTATTTGGTAATAAAATTGAATAATTATCTTCAAATAAGTTTTCAGTTTAAAGATAATTCAATAAATTATTCAATATAATCGGCATAGAGGTACGATTTTAAGTTTAAAAAATTAGTCTTTTTTTTGAAAATATTTCTTTCAAAAAAATATGATTTAAAATCTGTATCTTTAATTATATTTTGGAAGTTTCAGTACCCATGATGGGTATGATGGACGTCATACTAGGCCGGTAATATTAGATTTAGATTTCACTTTAAGCCTATACACATTTTTAGGCTGAATCTGACTTTGACATAGAGGTTTATCATATTTCAATATAATCTTTCTCGCACATATAGATTTTTCATAATTTGAGAGTACTTGTATAAACGTTTAACTGTAAAAATAACACGTTTGAATCGCAAATTTTACGAAGCATTGATAAATCATCTATTGCTTAATTTGCTCAATGTTTCTGTTGTCAGCAACATTGTATCTTGCTGTTTCAATAGACCATTAAGTGATAACAACTACCAATAATTAATTTTCCGATTTAATCTGAGTAATGATAATTCCTCACTTTCATTTACAAATACTAAATAATTAGTTATGATAGATAGTCACCTATGATGCATCTCATGGAAATAAATATTTAGTACTCAATCAATATGATTTTTTTATTGATACCCAAACATGTGGGCCACCATCAGGCCTGCAATTAAATCAGATATACAAGAGATATAGATATGTGTACAGTAAGAATACAAAAGTAAATACCCAAAAGATAAAAGAATATAATAATGGTAAATAAATTAAATTATTGAGATATGAATAATAATAGAGATACAGGAAATAATAAAGTATAATATTTATACTTATATTTATTATATAAATAATAAATGAGAGAAAACTGAGAAATTGTAAACACCAAAATGGAATATGTTTAAAAACAATATAAAAATATGAGTTAATAACAAGAAAGAATATGATGATTTAATAAATATGAGAAGAACAGATGAAATAAAACTATAAAAACAAAGTTAAAATATAGTAATATAAATAATAGATGGCACTGACCAAATGAATTCCGAAGTTGACTCAAGCACTGAAGTAAATGGTGAGAATATTTGGGAACTGGAGTGGGAGTATATTACGTTTTTTGTTTTGTTTTTACAGAAAAATATTAGCATAGATGCTTATGAGATAAATATAAAGATTAAAACAAAATAATAAATAAAAATAAACATTTTGTACAATATCAACAGACCTTATGTTAGTCTAGTTCGGTATGCAGGATAAAATTTTCCAGACAAAGATGGAAAAAATATATTTAATGCAGAATTTCCACCAAAAATTTGGAAAATAGTCTTGCCTCGATCAGACATCGGTTTTATTTGTTTATATGAATAAATAAATAAATTAAATGAATTTTTGAATTCAGATTTTTGCTTTTATCTCCGCTTCTAGATGTCAAAGAGAACTCAAAAAACGTTATATTGTTCACCATGAAATAAGCTACAACATGAAATAGTTTTCAAAGTGGAATTTGACTGTTTATAGCAATGTGATTACAAAATGCTGCGTAAATGCTTGGATATACTTGCTGACGAAGGATGTTACTTGTTTTGAAGATTTGAATTCAGAGAAAGAGATGGATCAGTATCAAATGATGACAACGTGAGGTAACTATTCGCTGCAAATGAAAGAATAATTGATCCAATAATAATTATAACAATAATTGATCCACCAGGTATCGACATAAATTTAGATTTGGGAAAATATTGTAAAACTATTTGGGCATATTAACATTTAAAATTGAAATATTCACGAAGACCAGCTTCCAATTCCTTCCGAAAAAAATTAGGATTTCGAGGATTAGAAGACCATAATGAAATCGACAAATACAGAAGATGTATTTTCAAAAGAATCGCCAAAAGGAAAAATATGAAGGAGATGTGTACTATTTTTGTATTTTATTACAATTTATATTTTCGTACTTTGTATTTTTTTATTTTATTCATAAGAATTATAATTATTTCAGTAATAAATGTTCTAGAATATATTTTTGAGTTTATTTTTTTCAAAAGTCTACTAAATCTCAAATAAATGAAAATTAATTATTGTCAGGTCAGCCTTAATAATTGTGAAGTAACCTCAAAAATTACCATTGCAGGGTTAAATATTTCTTAACCCTGAATAGTCTAATAAGGAAATGATAAGTAATAAGTAAATAGAACATATTGAATAGATAACATAAATAAATATGTCTTCAAACATATATCACATATACTCGTATAAAAAGAAACCGAAACAAAAATAAAAAAGAATTAGTGCGATTAAAATTACGATTTATATGTATATATGTATATTAAAATTTATATGTAAAATAATAAATAAAATTTCTGGAGGGCAAAGAAAAAAAATAAAAATAAAATTACGATATTTTAATTTGAGGAGGCGGATTAACTTTTATTATTTTTATTTACTTTTGTCTTTTTCACATATCTACATTGTGAATTCACACATATCCACGTCTCTTGTTTATCGGATCTAATTTCAGCCCTGAAATGACCCATATGTCAACGTCGGTTTAATCAATTAAAAATCATAAGGAATGAATCCTAAATATTTATTTCTACACTAACTAAATAGGTTTTCGAAATATTGTATTTAGTGATATGCCGAGACCGCTGTGTGCTGTTTAAATTTACCATATTTTATTTTATTTTCAATGAAATACGACATTAGATTTTATAGATATCACAAGCCTTATAGATTGAATATGGTTGGGTTGAATTCTTGCCTATAGGAAGCGACGCATCCGACCGAGTAGTCTGGGAGTTATCTTTCATCTTTGGTGTCTCCTCAACCGAACCAGTTTCTTGTACCCATGTCATAGAATACTTAATAAGCTGTTATCACGACTTTAGCTATCTTTCAAAACATCATGAATGTTTACTCTTTAAAGTAAGTAGATTTGGATGTAACCGAAACAGTTATTTGAAATTATTTGACGTAGATAATATGAAATATTATGAATTATATGATATTACTTCCTCAGTTATTTAAGCTGGAGATATTAATAAGTAATTAGTCAGAAATCGTCCGACAAAGACATTAAGATTTAATTTAACTTACACGTTTTAGGCTACCTACCTCAATTCCAAATAAGAGATTTTAGAGAACTAATATGTCTTCTTTTTTGTTGTTGTTTTTTATTTCTAAGAAACCCTCTTCTCATAAGCTACTAGTTTTTTTTTTTTTAATCTTAGGGTTAGTAAGGATTAATTTTAAGCAGTGAGGATGGCAAAGTATCCCGAGAAAAAAACTTCCAAGATGGAGATATAAGAGGTGGAAGTACAATCCATTAGTTAGCTTTGTAATAACACGAGTAGATTAAAGACGATCCTAAGCGAGTGATATTTCACGAAATGAATTGTTTAATTTTTGGTTGACTTTATGCAGTGATAATTTCTCTAAATCTATTTTTATTTTAACTTATTTATCTATGAAGTATATTTATAACAACTTCATTCTCCGAATCAAATCTCAGATTATTTCTCATCATTAGAAACGTTAAAACAACTTCATGTTGAAATGTGGCATTCACCATAGATGTTTTATAAATCTGATTTTTTTTTTAATTCGATGCCTTTTTGTTTCCTACAATTTAAAGTTGTTGATATCATATATATATATATATATATATATATATATATATATATATATATATATATATATATATATATATATATATATATATATATATATATATATAAAATCGAAAATATTTTGCTACATATTGGTAAAGTTCATATCTTAATTTCCAATAAATTATGAATATGAAAATCACAAAATTCCGAAGAAAAAATAATGCTTAATCAAAACTTACCCATTTTTATAACAGAAACTGCAAATTTTTCAATGTAAATATTACGCCTCTTTTGTTAGCAAACTGTTATGCGACTTTAACAAAATTTTAAATACTACACACCTACCAACACGTACATACTTACAGTAAATAAGAAAATGGTAACGATAGACCTTGGAGGAGTAATACGAAGAGGTGATTAAAAAGTACTGAATGAGATATCTCCTTCCTTAGCTAACCAACGTAACTAAACCAAACTTTCCTCAGAGCCAGACATAGTTATTGGAAAGGTAAAAATAAACAACAAGAAAAGTGCCTTATTTTCTTCTATTGTACGTTGAAGAACTAAAATACGAAATTGAAACAATCAAAATGGCGGCTGCAGGAGAAAAAAGTTGAGAGTCCCAGAAGAAACTTCTCTAATTCAATTTACATACAAATTTTCAATCCTCTGACTCAATTTGGAGGGATTATAGAGATGCGCAACAACTTACAAACCGTGAAAATATATTTGCACATGCCAAATTTTTAACTCCTCCACTTGAGTGGCATTGTTCTATCTAGAAAACAACCATCCATACCGAATTTCAGCTCAATTGATCCGAAGGGGGCTGCTTGAAGTGCTCAAATGTAGCGAGAAAAAAAAATAGAAGAAGAAAATATATATATATGTATATATCATACATCCCCGTGACCCCCAGAATCTTGTTCTAGAGATTATTAAACAGATTTAAAATGCACCCGCGTCCCTCAATCAGCAATAATCTTCGATAGAGTGTAAAAGTTTATGATTTTCGGTGAAAATACAAAAACAAATAAAATTTGGAATATTAATTATTTAATAATTGTTGCAAAATTAGTTAACGTTTTAGAAAATCTTAATGCATTTGTTTAAATAGAAAATTTATTTTAATGAAGGTAAAGGTAGGAACAAACTCAAATATTACTCATTTTATATTGTTATAATTAGATAATTATAACAATATAAAATGAGTAATATTTGAATTTGCTACTACCTTTACCTTAAGTTATAAGATTATAACTTAAATCTTTTAATTGGACGATTTATTTATTTATTGTACTTTATATAACACTATATACTATTTAATTAAAATCTATTTTATAGTTTGAATGCATCTCTATGTATTTCTTTCTTTCACTAGTCATAAAGATTTGACAGATGTTTTTACAATCGTTTCTATCTTTTGTTTTAGCCCTGGCTGAGCCTACAACTGCAGGTACCTCATTCCGTGGGCCGTTATCAGATGCGTTCCTGTCAAAGCCCGTGATTTGCATCTATAAATGAGGATGGGAGTAGATACTGTCTTGAAAAAAGTAAATTTCGCTTTCGTGGCAGCTTTGTTCTTTTTAATAACCTCAGAATTAATGTAACAGAATCTTACTGCCGCAATTCTTATTTTATCTGCTTCTGTATGTGATTTGTCGTTGCTGCCATTAATATCTCAACATATTCGATGTTGCCCTTCCAATCTAATGGCATTCTATTAACGCTTACTGTCTTTATTTCATGTCTTTCTGAACACAAGGTGTTTAGTCTTTTGTACACTTGAGATGGCTTCGCTCACAATAAAATGATAACTAAAAGTTATCGTATTGTTGTCAAAATTATATTATTGTTGTCTTATATCTTCTCATTTACCATTACCAAGATCTGAAACTGAATGGCGTTCTAAAAAATAATAAACTACAACAGAAATTACAGAAGTAGTCAAAAGAATAACGAAAAATTCACAATCAGCTCATTCATTGGCTGAAAGTTGATAGAGAAAGGTTTAAGGTGGATATGCCGCATGCTCACAGGTCCACTAGTAATGAATGTGGCTATTACCAGGACTCCAATAATCGCATTTACAAAATATTTCGACATTACTACTATTAGGAGAATAACGAGATGGAATTAGATTATTGAATTGAACCAGAGTTAACTGTGGAATAGTAAACTGTGTTGTCGAGGAAAAGGTGTATCTGAAGACATGAAGGTGTATCTGTTGGTGGCATAATATAGAGTATTGATAACATTCCTAAGATCCTTAGATTTGGGTTATTCATCGTAATCTATCGTAATCTGGGACTTTTCTGGTGGCATCTTTCCATCTAGGTTTTTTCTGAGGGTTCTGTTATTGTTATTGTGTTCTCACACTAGAAAAATAGCTGGAGTACTGGAATCTTCGTACCTCAATAACTCTGACAATATAAGGACTTTTGTAGAGTTTCACTTTCTCAGTATTCGTTCGGATCCTATAGTTCCCAAGATTTTCTAGAGAAATTGTCAGCCGTTAAACTCGAAGGAGATCGGTTTTTTTATGTCCATTACGAGTATAAAGCCCTACTCAGAGGCCATTGCAACATAAATGATTAAAGTTAAAACTGTCGATATAAAAATATATTTTAAAATATTAAATGAAGTAATGATTTGATAATTATTTTTAATACATTTTAGTAAATTCGTTCAATAAATACTAATCAGGTATAATACTATATAGTGTGATATTTCGTCATATATATATATATATATATATATATATATATATATATATATATATATATATATATATATATATATATATATATATTTAAAATCGTTTGAAAATGCTTTGTGGTATTTTGTATGACCTAAAAAGGCATACGATTATTATTATTATTTTTTTTTTTGTATTAAAACTAACCTGCGATATTTACTCTCACTTACCTATATATCAAATACTTAGTAAAGGTAGGTATTATGATAGTGAAAAATTTCGAATCTGAGTGTTCAATGAAAATACACATTATGGTCCTCTGAGCCCAAATAAGCCCACACTTTTTCGCTAAACTCGACTTACCAGAAGTGCCACTTTATATTATCGATTTTATGCATTTTACAAACTGCATAAAACGTTATTGCTATTTTGATCAAACTTCATAACAATGTACAATTAAATGCTATTTAGTATCAGCTAGGTCTTATTCTCATTGAAATTGTGTGAAAGGGCTAAATTGGCTTTGATTTTTTTCATTTGAAATAATTAACCATCTCTCATTGTTAATAATAATAAAAAATGAATGAATATAAACTATGAAAGAATTTGAGGGTCTTTTTTGGTGTGTCCTCGCCAGTTACTTTTAGTAATATCAGTGAATTAAATTATATAAGATAAAAGTACATATCGACGTCGTTTTTTGAAAAAGGCGTAAGCGTCATTTAGCAAACTTTACAGGAAACAAATGAAACAATTTTTCCCCAAATAAAAATACATTTTTTTTTAAATTTTATTCGTTATTGTATAAACTAGGAGTTTATTAACCTGGAAAAATCTTTATTATTACAATATATTTTAAAGGATTCTAGAACCTGTTAAGGCCAAGGTGACGATTGAGAGTCGTAAGTATTTGGTGCTTACTTCATCGATATTCGATTTTTAGATTATTTCAAATTTTTTTCGCGATATATCGTTAGCGTGAATCGATATAGGTGGGGTTACGTGATTGTTGTAGTTAATAATTTTTACTTTTATATCATTTAATGGAAATTTATGTTTCCATGGAAACTGAATGAAATTCCTTTTAAAATTTACTTCAGGTAGGATGGTAGGAAAAAGATGTGGGATGCTCGCACTGCACCAGATTTTTTGTATTCTAATAATTTTACATATCAATGATATAACGTATAATAATGATTCTCTCGATCAACACCTATTGATAATGTGAGGAGATTCCGGTTACTACCAGTGACTCCATTGCCCAAGGTTGAATTTCCCTGAAGTAAAGTCTTGGGCAGACCTCTCTGTCAGGAAAATAGAGGCTCGAGGCACATTTGTTGAAAGAGATTTCTGGGTAGGTCATAGCCTGTGGACTTAGTGGTCTCAAATTCCTTCCGCTCTCAAGAAGCTTCATATTTTTTCAGCCATTCTTTTTTCTTTTTTTTTTTAATATTATTTTTATATTCATTTCCTTTAGGTCCTTCTCGAGTTTCTTCACAACTCCTAAATCTTCCTTTATTGTAGAAATTTTATAAATTAAGTCATAGATACAGAACTTTTTTTTAACTATCTTCATATGAAATATTTAGGTTACTGTCAATAGGGATTCATTGGTCATATGAGGTATAACTTGAACCTAAAACGACAAATGTAGTTAAATCTATCAAGTTCTTACATTTTCTATTGAGGCTCTGAAGTTTTTAAAGTTAAAGATTTTTTCAGTTTAAAAATTATTTTTATTTTAAAAGTGAAGGAAAAAATGTTTTTAATAATTTCATCCTTAAAAGCTTCAGGTTACTTAAGTAAATAATATTTAACGCTTTTATTACACATATGCTGGTCCGACTTAGATATTTATAAAAAAAATTTTTTGTAGAGAATGTATCATCTTTTCTAATGATTGTATACATAATTTACCATCAAATGCTTATTGTTTGAGTTATATGCAAATAAAATATTCTTTTCTTCATAAATGTTTTTTCCTGTATTTCCTCCGTGATGTACTATATACTTGGAAAGTTAATGGGCTTTAAGGAAAAGTTTTTTGGCGTTTCATCAACATCGTTAGAGGCATTTTCGTGAAATATTTAGGCAAGTGAAAAATCGATGATATAAAGTGGCACTTTCGGTTAATCAATCTTGACGAAAAAGTTGATGTAACGAGGCAAATGCCTACCTTAAAAACGTAATTTTAGTTTTGTACAACTTTTTGTTTTGGCTTAGGCTGTTCTAATACAGACATACACACACAGAGACCATTTTGCGAGGCTTGGTTCTTTGTGCTCAGGAGGCCTTAAAACGTATATTTCCTTTGAAAATTATAATTCTATAATTTTCATGATCGTAATACTTATCCTTTCTATATATTTCATATACAGGTAAAGTAAAGTAATAAGTAAAGCAATGTATAATAATAAGTAAAACAATATGTAAAAAGTAGTTAAACAGTGTATAACAATAAGTAAAACAATGTATAATAATAAGTAAAACGATGTATAAAAATAAGTAAAACAATGTATAATAATAAGTAAAACGATGTATAAAAATAAGTAAAACAATGTATAATAATAAGTAAAACGATGTATAAAAATAAGTAAAACAACGTATAAAAATAAGTAAAATCGTATGTTAAAATAAGTAAAACAGTATTTAAAAATAAGTAAAACAGTATGAAAAAATAAGTAAAATAATGTAATGAACAACTTTATAGAAACGTTGTTAGAGTCATGAGAATCATAAGGTTATAAAATTGCTCATTAAAGCAGAATTTAAAGTAAATCATTCTACTATTTATTTTTCTCTAAATCTCAATAGTTCTATTAACAAGCGAATGTTCTATAATACAAATATATTATTATGATTCATCAATGTTATAATCTGTTAATTACTGAATGCAAGGCGAAATATTCTAGATCTTTTAAAACACTAAACAAAACAATATTTGTATAAATAGGATTGTTATAGAGGAGCGACTTCCAGTGAAATCTTATTTAAAAGATAGAAGAAATAAAATTGTCACTTTGAATACCCAAGTATGATAATTAATACCACTCCTCTTCGTTAAAAAGCTTAAAACAAACAAAGCCAACTTTGGCCAAAGCCTAATTGTGTTTGGACAAGCCTCAAGGCTAATTGAAGCTACTAAGTCTTAGAAAGTTTCAAGTTTGTAAAAGATTTTCTTTTTAGAACTTTAAAGCTTTCAAATGATCCAGATTCGGCTTCGCTGTTCTTAATAAACGAAGTCGAGATAAAAAGTTCAACAGACGGATAAAATTATTTCCAGCATGTTGATAAGTTGTATCATTTTTTATAGTATTATTCTTGTTATAAATATTCTTACATCATCTCTATTGTGAGATTTCTTCGTTATATCTAAAGAATAATTGTTTTTATATTCATCGTTATTAATTCAAATATTAATTCTACGCTACACCAAATAACATACTACAGACTAGAAATAGCAATTAAAATATATGACAGTCAATAGCATGCATAAACTTAGATAAGAAATAAAGCAATATAACGATCTATACTGCATTATATTTTAAAATTAAGTTTAAAAATATAAATGACAAGATAATAAACGCTGCAAATTATTACACAATGGTTTATTATTTCCACTTATTTATTCCACTTGTTTATTATTCCACAAAAATATCTATTATGTCAAAGTAAAAAATATGAAGCAGTAGGTACCAAAGGAAAAGAAATTTGAAGCTTGTCACAAGATATCCGCCGTGAGAGTGCCGAACTGTGTTAATTAACAAAACTGCGTCAATGCAAGTAGGCTGTGATGTAAAATGATACAGAGGAAATATTTGATGTGCACTTCACTAGGAAAAAATAAAAACGAAGTTCATAAAGCTATATCTCAGCTAATAATGGTCCGATTTAGGTGATTTCTAGTTTGTATTGTAGGGATTTTCGTTAGCTTTCGTTTAAATACAATAAAAGCACCAAACAAACAACAAACAAACAAATTTTGCGGACGGATTTTTTTTTTTCGATATTTGGATTCTACGTATCTTACATTTTCTCTCTATCTTTATAAATGACCGAGTTATGGACTTATGAGATCTCTAATCGGCCGCCATTTTGAAACAAACAGACGGATTATAATGTCGAGTTCCGAGGATCATCCCGGGGTGACCTGTGACTTTGGTACCGAATCTCAAGAAAATCGGTCCAGTAGTCTCGGAGAAAAGCCGTGGAAGGCGTACGGCGTACGGCGGACGGCGGACGGACGGATTTTTTTATATTCGATATTTGGATTCTACGTATCTTGAAACGTAAAACCTCAAATTTTGAGGGGGGGTTACAACAGAATTTTCTTTGGTCGATTCCAAAGGTCTATTATTGAAAATAATAAACCAAAAGCATTTACAGATAGAGATTTTTTTATTTTTCGTTTTTTTTCTTTTTTGTTATTTTAATGCCTTGTTATGCTGATTCCAAAACACCTTACATTTCTCCTCTATGTTTATAAATGGCCAAGTTATGGGTATATAAGATCTTTAATCGGCAATTATTATAGATTTTTTGTTTTTCAATTTTTTTTTTCTTTTTTTTTTTTTTGGTTTCTCGTTATGCTGATTCCAAAACACCTTACATTTTCTCTCTATCTTTATAAATGACCGAGTTATGGACTTATGAGATCTCTAATCGGCCGTCATTTTGAAACAAACAGACGGATTATAATGTCGAGTTCCGAGGATCATTCCGGGGCGACCTGTGACTTTGGTATCGAATCTCAAGAAAATCGGCCCAGTAGTCTCGGAGAAAAGCCGCGGACGGCGTACGGCGTACGGCGGACGGCGGACGGACGGATTTTTTTTATTCGATATTTGGATTCTACGTATCTTGAAACGTAAAACCTCAAATTTTGAGGGGGGTTACAAAAAAATTTTCTTTGGTCGATTCCAAAGGTCTATTATTGAAAATAATAAACCAAAAGCAGTCAAAAGTCATCTTAAAACGTCATATTATTAATATTAGAATAATATTATTAATAATATTCATAAATAATGTTAATAAATAAATAATATGAATGATATATATATATATATATATATATATATATATATATATATATATATATATATATATATATATATATATATATATATATCAATAAATAATATAAAATAAATAATATTAAAATGATATACGTAACAAGGTTAAAAATCATTACAAGCTAAAAACTATTATAAGTACCAGCGATAAAAAAAAGAAAAAGGATATCCATACGTTGATAATTAGACGTATGTATATCCTTTTCCTTTTTTTTTCAAACAATTGACATAACAGCTTTAAAATTTATTAATTTATAATTTATTAAACTACTAAAAAATACATAATATTAATAAAATAAATAAAAAGCTGAAAATTATTTTAAAGTCTTTTACAATTAGGCATTGAATTTGTTTAATCTGATCTACCCAACCAACTCTCTAGAATTTGTAACTCCAGCATTGAACAAGTACAATTTTCCCATTTCGTCTATTGTTTTAGGTTCAAATATTTCGAGTCTAATAAAATTTCCCCTTCCTTGGTAAAGTCTTAATCTCAAATTAGTATATATAGAACACTTAAATAATACATGATGAAGTGTTTATTTTTCTGTTGCACATTTTACATTGTTGTTGTAGATCAATTCTGACTATTGTATAGTTAACTGAAATCTTTACCATATATTTACTAGATAGCCTGATTTGCATTAATTTCCTAGTGTATTTAAACTTAGCCGACATTAATAAATACTGTGGGATTTGGTAACTGTTGCAAAAAAGATTCAAATATTCACTGTAACCAGAAGCCAATGTTTCATATCCTTTTCATGTAGGTAGTTTTTATACTTATTCAGAATTTTATTGATATCAGTATTTATTTTGGCAGGATCATTATCAAAAATCAAATCTTCCCCCTCAATAGTGTCTAAGAGACGTTTCAGTTGGGAACACCAATTGGTTTTTGGAAGTGTAGATTTTGCTTGACTCAAATTACTTCGGAGCTTGAGGAAGCATAATTTAGGGTGCCTATGTTCATCCATTTGATAAGCGCCATATAGCTCGAGCACTTTTTCTATTTTCTTACTTTCATGGTTAAGAGAAGGAAAAGAGGGAAGGAATAACTCAATCAGGCCATCAAATTAATTAATTTACGCTTGTATAATATATATAAAGCACCAGTTTATACTAGCCATTTTATACAGCCAAACGACAGGGTGATGGGTGCTACAGCTGCTAGAAAGTCTCGTTTGTTAAGTTAACTCTGGACCACAATTGACACTCAGAGCAAGATTGGATTTGCCTCTATTCTCTGCTTGCTAGTAGAGTAGTAAAGTAGTCATGGCCCTGGACATTTGTTTAATAATATTTTCAATATATACTCATAGACATAATTAAACTTTTCTAAATTATTTAATTATTGTCTATAACTTTCTACCCCACTACGGAGTCCGGATGTGTGTGTGTGTGTGTGTGTATGTTTAGCGGACACTGTTATAGATATATAATATATGGAGAGAATAGCTGTGGAGGTTCTCAGAAAATTATTAATTATGTTTCCTGTGAACTGCAGACGGAAGATAAGAACTCACTAAAAGGGGCTCTCTGACTAATATTCACCAGGATAAGATACTTATCTGCTTCATCAAGCTGTTTTATGAAGTGGGTGCATGCCTGTTAATTTCTAACGAGTGAACTTTAGACTTTTATATTGTTATTTTTTTAGTTTTGTTAGTCTCAGTTTATAATTTTGTTAGTTAGGAATCAATTAGAAGATTTAGATAATCCCAACAAGTGGTGACCCCCGAGAAAAAAAAATGGCAGACACTCATACAAATACGGTTTTAACTCCGCCCGGTAACAACACTGAAAATATAACCGACTCTTCTACTCCCCAAGGATTAGCGGACACTGTTATAGATATATAATATATGGAGAGAACAGCTGTAGAGGTTCTCAGAAAATTATTAATTATGTTTCCTGTGAACTACAGACGGAAGATAAGAACTCACTAAAAGGGGCTCTCTGACTAATATTCACCAGGATAAGATACTTATCTGCTTCATCAAGCTGTTTTATGAAGTGGGTGCATGCCTGTTAATTTCTAACGAGTGAACTTTAGACTTTTATATTGTTATTTTTTTAGTTTTGTTAGTCTCAGTTTATAATTTTGTTAGTTAGGAATCAATTAGAAGATTTAGATAATCCCAACAAGTGGCGACCCCCGAAAAAAAAAAATGGCAGACACTCATACAAATACGGTTTTAACTCCGCCCGGTAACAACACTGAAAATATAACCGACTCTTCTACTCCCCAAGGAATTGCGGAAGTGTCTTCTTTCAGAAATGCTCATAACAGACTCCCAGTATTTCATAAGGCTAATCCGAAGCTATGGGCTGCTCACTTAGAAACTGTTTTTTACTCTTCAAAAGTAACCTCACAAATCATGAAGTATCAATCGGTAATGGCAAACCAGATGTCATCGAGCAAGTACCCGATATCATCGACGATCCAAACATTCAAAACCCCTACGATCGTCTTTAAGAAAGACTTATTCAGACCTACGAAGAATCAGAGTCTCGGTGTATCCAACGACTACTTCAAGACTCCCAGTTCGGTAAGCAACGCCCATCCCAACTGCTTCGCTCAATACTTCAACAAGCAGGTACAACGCTTAAAAAAGATGTTGTTAGGACTTTGTGGTTCCTTAAACTTCCTATTCGAATGCAAGCCATCCTCTCCTCCACCAGTCAAGATAATGATAAAATCGCAGAAAATAGATGAGCCCAACGAAGTTTACTCGCCTACGTCTACCCAGCCATAATCTTCACAGCCTGACTCTGCGTATAACGACCTCCTCCGCGAATTTTGTCATCTTCATAGAGAATCTCGTTCAAGCTCTAAATGCAGGAACTTCGAATCTTAACCTGAACCTCGCAACCGCTCCAAATCTTCTGAAGGCCTTTGCTTCTATCACAAGCGTTTTAAGGTTCGAGTGTGTTCAGCCTTGTTCCTGGAAACAATCTTTAAACTTTGGGGCGGATGAAACGGCTGCCGTCTCTGGAAAACCTCGACGCCGCCCTTGTGTTCAGGATAAGAGGACTGGACAACACTTACTGGAGTAACAATTTCCACGATTCCTTGCAATCTTCTTTTCCACAAAATCCCAACTAGTTTTAACTTGGTAGCTGCCAACAATACTATCATCCATATCTATGGTGAGAAGAAATTGCAGCTAGATTTTGACTTGGATCTTAAATGGATATTCATCGTCACGGATATAGGAAAACCTTAGGAGCGCATTTTCTTTATAATCATGGACTGACTGTGGATCTCCGTCAGAAGAAACTCACCGATCAACAAACAGGTTAAGCGACAATCGGACTTGTATCGATAGTTTCGGTACCTTCCATCTCTGCCATCCCTCGCCGCAAGTATTCAAACTTTTTGAGGGAATTTCCCAACCGTATTAGGCCATCACCCATCAGAGGCCCACCACGTACCGTTGTCCAGCACCACATTCTCGCGTATGGCAATCATGTTACTAGCAATTGAAGGCGACTCCCGCCAGTGAAGTACAATGCAGTAGCTTCAGGAAGTCTCTTTTTTACCTAGGCGTTCGAGCGTCACGCAAGCTTTTAGCTTCTCGTTACTTTTGGCCATGCATGAATACAGATATAGGAAAATGGGCCAAAACCTGTATCCCATGCCAGAGTGCAAAAGTCCAGCGCCATACGGTAAGACCATTAGGAACATTCCAGTCCGCAGAAAGGTTTCAACACGTCCACCTCGATTTGATAGGGCCCTTACCCCCTTTATTCGGCAAACGCTATTGTTTGACGATGGTGGACAGAGTAACCCTATAGCCGGAAGCCATTCCGTTGGAGAATATAACAGCTACTATATCAGAAGCGTATAGTATACCCAATGGATATCCCGTTTTAGTACTCCCATCAGAATATCGACTGACCAAGGACGCAAATTTGAGGCAGAAATCGTCCAAAGACTGACAGTTCTTCTCGGCATCGATAAAAAGAGAAATACTGCCTATCACCCTCAAGCTAACGGTTGCGTTGAGAGATGGCACCGTAGCTTGAAGGTAGCTTTGACGGCACATCTCGATATAAATAGATGGGTACAAATCCTGCCCTCGATACTGCTTGGATTGCGATCCTCGTTCCGTGAGGACATGGATGCCAGTGTCGCCGAAGGTTATATGAAACACCCTTGAGACTTCCGGTTGTCCTAAAGCTGCTCATGCAAGACCTATCACTACTTAAACTAACAGAAGCCGCACATGTTGACCACCACAAGTCTTTTCAACAAAGAGATTTGACCATATACAAACATGTATTCTTGCGGAAAGATGCTGTACGCAAAACACTCGTTCCACCCTATTCTGACCCCCATGAAATCTTCGGTCGCTGTGAAAAACACTGATTGGTGATCGAGAATTAGTAGTGTCAAAAGACCGGCTTAAGCCCACATACCTTCTCACTTTTTTTTTTTCCCCCTCCCTGGCCTTTCGGTCATACGGGGTCGTGGCGGCAGCGGGGTATTACGCTGGGGTAGCGTGTGCCACTGCCACCAATGAACAACACTTATTTTATTGTCTTATTGTACAATATTCAATGAGGATCATTTATTTTTGGGAACAATAATCCTGCTATTGTGGTGCAGCCCGGTGTGCTTTTGCACACCTTATGGCTGCACCTCGTCCGCAACTGTGGAGCAGCCCGGTGCGCGGTTGGGCACCTTAGGGCTGTACCTTATCCTCTCCATCCGTCCGGTGCCGTCCAGCCCTCCTGGTCAGCCGCATCCGTCCGGATCCCATCTTCAACTCCATCCGTCCGGATACTGGTCCAGCCCTCCTGGTCCGCTGATTCCGTCCGGATCCCATCAACCATCCTCAGGCTCGCCGACGTCGGGTGGTCTGGCTCTTCCCAGTGTGAAGTGCTCAGGGCCCACCACCTCCTTCCACCCGTATATGAACTCCTTGAAGAACTCCATCAGACGGGGGAAGTCCGACTCGGCGAGGGCGAAGATCCCGGTCTTTCTCGACAACCTGGCACGGTATCCTTCTACTGCGGTGCAGGATACAATGGCGTGTTCTGCTGTTTCAGGGACTCCACAGATGGGGCACCGACGGTCTATGTCTTTTCCATGGTCGTGCAGTTTCCCCCGGAAACCTCCAGGCCCTGTCAGCATCTGCGAAACCCAGTAATCAGGGAGGACCTATCTCGCCTTTAATCTTGCTTGGACGGTAGGGAAGAACTTCCTCAAGGTAGCTCCCTTCTGACTACCTACCCACCGTCTTTTCCATTCCTCGATGGTATCCTCCCTCAAAATCTTCTTCCATTGGTTGGGGGTCTCGCCAACTCTGTTACGGAGTCCTTCCGGAATCGCGTCGAGCCTCTGCCTCTTCACATTATACTTTATTCTATCCTTCTCGAGGACGAGGTCCAGGGGCATAGTTCCGGCTAGCACCTGCACCGCCTCATGCGACACCGTTCTGTATGTCAACCATCCAACCTTCGGTAATCTTCCACTCTGTCCCTACTACAAAACCACTCCAGTCAAATAGCCCTATTTCGTCTGAAGAACCACCATCAGAATACAGAACTTGTTCAGGCAGGCTTGTGAAATGTAGAATACGCTTCAGTGATTCCGTAACTTAGGGGAGGAGCAGTGTAGCAGTGTTATCGATATATAATATATGGAGCGTTCTAAGAAAATTATTAATAATGTTTCTTGTGATCTACAGACGGAAGAAAAGAACTCACTGACGAATATTCACCAGCAAAAGAGTGTCTGCTTCATCAAGAAACAGTATTTCCGGTACATTAAACGGCATTTCTCGTACATTCGAGTTTAAGGAGAGTGACACATCGGTCTAAAACCACATATTATGACTTCTGGATTCGTAGTCAGCAGGCGCACGGGGACCGATAATTCTTTTTAGAAGGAGACCGTGCATTTATATACCATATATACACATATGTGCATATATATATATATATATATATATATATATATATATATATATATATATATATATATATACAAATACATATAAATTTGTATGTAACCTATCTTTCATGCGACGTCATCCTATTACATCTTTCAATCATCCAATGCACTAAGGTTTGGTCACTCATGGTGTATGTTATGTATGCATTGTGTATATGACTCTTGGAAATAAAATATTTTAGCGCAAACCTAATGTCCTTAAATAAAATATTAATTCATTTAGTTTTGTAATCACACTATGTATTTTCTTATAATTAATAGCATACCGTATCTATCCTGAGGGTGATAATAAAATTAGGATTTGAAAACTATGTTTGGTCCACGGTCAGCAGAACAAATTCCAATGCTATGACTTGGTTTAAAAAGTAATATTAGTAACTTCTTTTTTTTTTAAATCACGTAATTTGACTTATTTTATTTCACTTGTACGCAGAAGACATACTAATTATAATGGTCTTCCTAATGCACAATTACAGCAAAAAGTATATAATCATATAAAATATTATGCATATATTTAAAAACAACTTTTCAAAAACTACATGTTTTACCATAAAATTAAATTAAAACATTTTTTTTTTGTTTCAGGTATGTTACATGCACTTGCAGTCAAAACTAGAATAATCATAAGTAAGAAGAGCATTCTACTTTATTTTATTATAAGCATAGACAGATTATTTCTTTAGTTATTCAAAATTTACTTTATAATTTACTTAACTAAGTACCTTAGTTGTCATTGGAAACCATGAAGCATGGTAATTTGTTAGCCTTTTTCAGAAATGAAAATAATAAAAGAGGTATGAATGAATATATACGATGTAACTTTGTCTAAATGTTTTTCTTTTGATTCTACACTCATTCAGCTGTATCCAGTGGTAACTTACAGAAGAAGGGAGCTAACGAAGATTTATAAACCCTTCGACACTCTGTTATAAACAATGCTCATTACTTACGGATGATTAATTCGCTGAGTTTCGGAGCCATCATTCTTTCTGTGGCTCTTCCATCCACTTGCCAACTTTCTAGTAATAATCAAACTTTCCCGACTCTGATTTTGCCCTGAAATTCCATTGTTAATGTCGTCCTATAATTGAACATCAATCATTTTTTTCTTAATTATTCATCGTTTGGAAATGTTGAAAAGTGTTTGTAAATATAAAAGATTACGACAACCGTGTTTAGCTAAAAAAATAAACATGAATTCTTGCTTAGGTTAATTTTAACAATAATAGTTCCGATATGTTCGAGGCCTTTCGTAAGCTGGCATTTGACATTGGCAGTATAATTTAGCCGCTGGGCATCGGAATATGAGTTGAGCCTGAATCCAGAAAAACTAAGTTCATTCTTATTGGTCCAAAAACCTCCATTTATGTTTACTATCTCCTATATCCCAACAATAATCCCTATCCAATTCAAAAAAATCTTTAAAAAGTTACTAAAAAAAAAAAATTAATCTCTCTCATTCTCCCCCACTCTGATTACGGATCCTTAATGTGTGGAGGGCTTTCTGGTGAGCAAAAGATGAGACTAAATAGATAAATGAATTGCTTCATAAGGTTCATATTTGGTGTTTCCTGACACTCTCACATCTCTCACTGGTTTTTCGAACAAAGGTGGCTTTATCTTAATTTCCGAAGACAATACCTTCTTGGTGCCTTCTCATTCCAAACCATAAGAACCAAAAAACCTCCCTATAGTCTTATCATCCTCAACATGCGTTATTCAATCCACCATATAAATGGAAGTTTCAATTTTTATTTTATTTATAATTTGTTGTCTTTTAGTTTATAATTGTGAATACAGCAGCCAGACTAATTCTGCTTAAACTGATCTTTTTTGTTATTCTTAGAGGACTGAGTGTCCCAGAATAAAGACAAATTTTTTTATTCATTCATTCATAGTGCTATATTTCTGGCAAACTGCTTTTCTAAGGCAGGTGGGGGTTCCAGAAGCCACATTTACTTAATTTACTATTATGCTATGTATTTGCATCGGTTCCAGAAGGAAACCAATCAATCAACTTCTATTTTAACTTAAAAGGTTAGAGACCGCAGACCCTCCTGCTATGGTCAGTAGTATGGGATTTTATAAATACTATTGGAGATCCTTTCCAAGGGTATTGTGTTTACCATTTCACTTAAACTTTATGATGACATGCAGGATTAATAGAATAATAGAATTTGACAGAAGATCTTACTTTATTTATGTTACGTTATTAATTAAATTATTGGTTTACTAATTTAAATAACTAATATAACTCTCATTATAAAAATCTATGGACTGTAACGTATGAGAATACTGGGAGAACTCTTGCTTATTTAAAATATTATTCGGATGCCACATAATATTCAACATTAATGTACACAATGAATGAAAGGGCTAGAACTTATCTTATTGTTGCCTTCATTGCAACACTCGGTGCTCGATGGCCTAGGTTTCTCTCTCCTGCAGTGGCCTCCTATTCTGCCTTCTAGCTCGAACTTCGTGTCTCGATGGACTGCTCCACTATACCCTCTGCGAACCTCCGTCTTCTGCCTTCTCCCTAGAACTTCACTCTTCTACCTTCTCCCAAGAACTTCCCTACCTTCTGTTGGTCTTTGCCTGTTCTCCTCTTTTCCCCTCCTCCTTCTTTAAAAGATGCATTTTATCTGCACTCTCCTTTTGGGCCATCTCATTGGTTGACGCTATAAGAATTTTTGGAAATGTTTGAACTATTTTCTCTATTGTCCCTATTTTCTGTATCCTTGGGCGGCAGATTTTATTACACCATGTCGACCGGGCTTATCTCTAGTTTTATCTTTATGACGGTTTTAGCAAAAACCGTTTTGAACCCCCCGGCTCTACAGGTATCCCCTTGAAATATCCACTCGGCCCTGGTACATATTCCTTTGTCCGAAAAAGAAACTGATTAATATTGATATTGCTGAACCGCGTGGCATCTCATTAATTTAACCATTATCTAATTACTATTATTTTATCTTAATTATTTCCTTCAATCCCAGTATTCTCAATACATATCAATAGTAAGTTATAATTAATTTATAAGTGTCTAATTTCACAACAAAAATTGCTTTTCTATAGGTCATAATGATCGGCGTATCAAAAGATATTATGTCGACCTATCTTATTATTTTATAATACATAATATGTGAAGTGAGTTCTCTAACTAGGTTAGGTTTCTTATGGACATTCCACTACTTGGGTCTTTAGTATCCTTCTTTATTTGTTTTTAATTTTTCTCTTATGGTATTGTATTATATTTGTTTAAAATGTATTTTTTTTTTAGAAATACAATCATTTTTCCTGTATTTATGATATTCCACATATTCCAGCATGAGTACGTTCTACTTGTTGGAGAAATCAGATAGAATCTTGTGACACTAACAACTTATTTTCGTCGATTTTGCCAGTTGGAATCTTGTCATTCTAAAGATTCGAATTGGGTAAATATTATAAATGATCGACCAATATATCGTTTTAAAAAAATTAAAAAAAAGAAATTGATCTTCAGGAAAAATTCCATTTAATGACAAGAAAAGTTTGAAAGTTTTCTCGAAATGCTGAATTGTAATTATATATCTATTTTTTAGAATTTGCCCCACACTAGATATAGCATGATATAGTGTCTAGTATTAAATTAAAGACTGCATAATCTTGAGGAATTCCCTTTTTTGTGTAACAACAAATAAAAATCATCATTGAAATCCTGGATTCATCGAAAATAGCACAATTTCTTAAATAATTACTTCTTTCTATTTCTTAATTCATCGCCTAAATCTCTTCTACATGACTACAATTTCGCCTGTCTTGACATCGACGTTTACATTAACATTCGATGCATCGATGTTTTAATTATTTAATCACTATACGCAATTCAAGCAAATTCCTTTCTTATCGAATTCTCTTGATTCAAAATCATTAGTGTAATCCTTATTGTTGTTTATAACGTCAGGAATAAAATTATCTATAAAGATTTTTATATCTCATATGTAGCTAATTTAGCCCGAAACCAATCTACTAATGCACATAAATAAACAGAAGAAGTTATCACCAATACAGAAAATTCATTAGGACGCGTTAGTCAGAAAGCAGTTTTATTTGTATTGTACTTTATAACCAGTACTGTAGCGAATCACTAAGTTTTGAATTAAAACCAGCCTCTATGGTTGAAGATTACTGTCTATCCTAGCATAAATAAGTAAATTTAAAGAATGGTGTGTTTTTTTTATAAGTATTTTTATGTTGATATAAAAACATTCAGCTAACCTCTGGGGTAAAAAAATGGTTAAAAAAGATATTCATTTAATACTATAAAAGAAGCAACAACAGCTCTAAAAAATTATTGCTTTCCTACTTTATTATATCTATAATCCTTTCTTATTATTCTTTTTCTCCTGTTTCAGTTCGATTTAAAAATTGCCTACTCAAATATTTCTACACTGCCAATAATTAGGTAATACATATCTCTGTTTATTTAAATCAAAATAAGCACATCTAATCACATGGGTATTAAATATATTCTGGGATTATATTTACAGTAAAATATAGCTATTTTTAATTGGTTTAAAACAAAATTATGGAATGAATAGAAATTTTATTTATTTAAAACCATTCATACTTTTCTTCAATTAAATCTCTCATGCTTATGAAATCATCTGCCATTAATCTACAAGTAGGTGACTAATTTCTATATGTAAATATTGCCACACAGAGATATATCGCTCATCATTTGCTGCAACGGTGTCATTTTTAAAAAATCGATTTTTTCGCCCTAGAAGTAAAAGATCTACAAATTGTTAGACATCGGTTTATTATTTCCTAATTGATAACCCCAACAAACTATAACGTTTCAAAATCTTTTTTTTTTTTTTTTTTTTGTATCTATAAATTGCTCGAAAACACAATATTTTCCTCCATCTTCATAAATGACCAAGATATGGGGAGATGAACATCTTATTGGTCGCCATATTGCAACAACATGGCAGATAGTGATGTCGAATTTCAACTGACTTGCTAGATTCTACAGTCTATGAAATTCGGTTTAGGAATGAGTTTCGTCAACTTTTTACTATCGGTTACTAGCTCAAAATTTTGACAATTCCTGATATTTTTCATTGTCTTACCAAAAACTGCATTGTTTAATAACTTATATAAATCCTTTTTAAATTCGTTTTTAGCATTTTTTCTTTACTCTGAATTGCACTCTATTTAAGAGCGAATCCGTGGTGATTGGTGGAACTTTAAGCCACGGTGAACTTCATAGCTTGTTTCAAATTTCTATAATGTTGAACGTAGCGGTTTCTTTTTTCGAAATGTGTAATTAGTTTTTTGAATTACAATTGGCTTCCAGTGGTATGTTTTTTTTTTGTTTTGTTTTTTACAAAAAAATATATAAAAATACTTTATGTTGGTTTTTTTTATTAAAATGTTGGTGTTAAATTGAAACATATTGAAACGAAATAAAATTATTAGACTTAAATTATTACGATTGTTTTACGACTAGAATATTTTATGAAAATATCGAGATCAGTTCAATAACTTTCTGAACACAAGAAGTAATTCAAATATTTTATTTAAAGTTTACAGGTTAGGCTTTGTAAATCACTGTGTTGATGCTAAATAATGCGGCTCATTAGTGTAATTTATTATTTCTAAAATATTGTGAAAAATGTGTCACTATTCAAAAGAAAGGGTCAATTATTAACAATTTTTTATTTAAATGAGTAGTTATAGTAGTAGTCTATTATATTTAATTATTAGTTACGCCTTAACAGCTTCACCTTTTGTGTGGAGTGGCGTAAGAGGTAAAAGTACTGCTAGTGCCTTAGTTGAGATAATGAGAAAGGCTCTAGTTATGCCTTTGCAGGCCATTATTTGCTTTCAGCAGTCCTATTCAGGACTGGAGATTCAATCGAAGAGTAATGCATATAATTTATACAGCAATTGATATGACCTAGAATTCAACAAGGACAGTGTTATGGACAGTCCTAAATAGGACTGCTGAAAGCAAATAATGGCCTGCAAAGGCATAACTAGAGCCTTTCTCATTATCTCAACTAAGGCACTAGCAGTACTTTTACCTCTTACGCCACTCCACACAAAAGGTGAAGCTGTTAAGGCGTAACTAATAATTAAATATAATAGACTGCTACTATAACTACTCATTTAAATAAAAAATTGTTAATAATTGACCCTTTCTTTTGAATAGTGACACATTTTTCACAATATTTTAGAAATAATAAATTACACTAATGAGCCGCATTATTTAGCATCAAAACAGTGATTTACAAAGCCTAAACCGTAAACTTTAAAAAAAGTATTTGAATTATTTCTTGTGTTCAGAAAGTTATTGAACTGATCTCGATATTTTCATAAAATATTCTAGTCGTAAAACAATCGTAATAATTTAAGTCTAATAATTTTATTTCGTTTCAATATGTTTCAATTTAACACCAACATTTTAATAAAAAAAACCAACATAAAGTATTTAAAAAACTAATTACACATTTCGAAAAAAGAAACCGCTACGTCCAACATTATAGAAATTTGAAACAAGCTATGAAGTTCACCGTGTCTTAAAGTTCCACCAATCACCATGGATTCGCTCTTAAATAGAGTGCAATTCAGAGTAAAGAAAAAATGCTAAAAACGAATTTAAAAAGGATTTATATAAGTTATTAAACAATGCAGTTTTTGGTAAGACAATGAAAAATATCAGGAATTGTCAAAATTTTGAGCTGGTAACCGATAGTAAAAAGTTGACGAAACTCATTGCTAAACCGAATTTCATAGACTGTAGAATCTACATTGAGAATATAGTAGCTGTGGATATGGGTAAATCAAAAGTCTTTTTTAATAATCCTATATCCTATATATATATATATATATATATATATATATATATATATTGGAATGTGCATTATATATTTATCTAAAATTGTTATGTATCAATTTCACTATGATATAATGATGAAAAATATTCCGTTAATATCTTAAGGGAACACCGATAATGATTCCTTTATTTATATAGTTTTAACAGATGATGTCTTTGAAGATATGAAAAAAAATGAATCAGTATTTTCATTTTTCAGATTATCCCAAAGCCCATGTCTGGTTTTCGGAAGAAAATAAAAAGAAGGTAGGAAAATTTAAAGATGAGCTCAATTCCAAGTTAATTTTAAAACGTGTGTGTTTAGAGCAAAAATTTACGCGATTATGGTGGAGAATGGTGTAAAAAAAGCATGCTAAGAGCGTAAAACCATCCTCGTTAAAACAATATTACGAAAAAATATTGATAAAAAATGAAATTATGCATACACGTATAAGATTAATGCATTACAATCAAAGCAACATAATATTTTTAGTACTGAGATTAATAAAATGTCACTTTCTCCTTTTGATGATACAAGGCGATAGGATCAACATAAGTAGAAGATAGGATCAATACTTTCAATACATAAGATGCATTAAATTAAGTAGAATTTATACAGTGAGAATGCACTGTAAACAGTGCTTCAACGAGTTCGCTAGACGGCGCTTCAGAGAGGAACGTTCCAAGATAAGTTTAGACAAATGTGGATTGTTAACGAGTTTGTTAGATAGCACTTATGACAAATCATTAATAACAATGATTTAATTAGTCTGCTAGGCCACGCTTCAGGGGGAATGATCGTAGAGCCAATCCAGTCTGAATATTTTCATTAGATGGATTTGAAATGAATAAAGAAATATGATTGGCGAGGTTGGATTTGATGAATTCTGAATGAACCATCTATCTAAATCAAGAGAAAGAAGAAACGATTTCAGATTGATTCTTACTTTGTTTGGTTTAAAAAAATAGAACATGAGAAGGTTCGTTTAGAAAGATTGAAACAGAAGTAGTCCTCTCAATTGTAGTGTAGTATGTCCATAATATACTAAAATTGAGAAAAATAAGATAAATTTTCAAACTAGTCTGCTGGGAGAGAGAGAAAAAAAGATAAGAGGCTAGATTGGGTAAATGGAGTCTGCTAGATGAAAAACTAGTTCATAGGGGTTAGAATTTTTGGTTGGAAACCATGGGCGCCACCACGATGCTCCGAAGCCCTCAGCCAGAACCGGCCTTTTACATCTACGGGTCTTTATGTAACAACGGTGTAAAGAGATTGAGGAAAAACCCCGAGCTCACAATTCTCTATTATGATCACGACGTCATATACTTTATAAGGACAGGATACCTTAGATGGCAGTACATGTTGGACGATTAAATAATAACGAAGTCTCCTAAATGCTCCTAGAGGAAAACAATTCGGCCGTAGTAAAGTTGGAAGACCTGCTTTTAGTGGGTTGTGTGGCGTTAAATGCCCAGAATATGTTGGGGATTAGAAACTAGATAGCAGCAGCACAAAACAGAGAAGACTAGCGGTTCCGGTGCGGAAGAAGAAGAAGTGATATCCCTAAGGGTTTTATTTGTGCCGTTCATCGATTGTTAATTTTCGTCCATTCTATCAAGATTTGTTAAATTAGTTTAAATATAAATATTCATATTCGATATAGGATGTTACCACCGCATTGTAATGATATAGTGAAGTTTTATCATGTCACGAGACAGTGTCTATTTTACTATCACTAAATGTCCATTACATTAAGGACTACGATTTTTTCAACACTGATATGTATTGATATTGGACAATATTATCGTTATATAATTTAAACAGACCAGGTGCGAACAAAAGAAATGAGGGACGATCAGGTAGAAAGAAGGGCAACTGACAGGCGATGACAGATGTCACCACATAAGAGATAAGGGATAAGTTAATTTAAAAACCCTACCGAGAAGTTAACACTGTAACAATGCCAAAAGCTGGGACACCTAATCAATTTTAAGAACTGTTCCTCTTAGGCTGGAAAAGGTATGATTAAATTATACTAGTTGGATAATGGTTCGCAGATACCGGCTTTCAGGACAAAGGGTGGAGTCATCCGATGAAATCCCAGAATTTCCTCCCTCTATAAAACTAGACGGCCAATGAACTACGTTTTCGACCCCCTCTTAGGCAGAACAAGAGAAAAAGGGGGATAGAAGCAAGGAGGTGAAAAAGAAGGACTTCTGAACTGACCGAGGCTGAGGGAAGACTTCGAGACTGATGAGGGCTGATGCAAGACGGCTTGGCTGAACGCTGACCTCGCCGGACTCAAGGGCGGAACAACGAGACTGAAGACGAGAAATGCGCTCTGGCTCCATGACTGAAGATATGCAGGGGAACCAGAGGGAGAGATGCTGAGGAACGATCAACACCAATTAGTGCAGATAAGAGATTTATGTTAAAACAATTAATGGCTAAGTCTAGGCTGAATCATTCCATGGTTAACTTTTTATTGTAATAGTTTGTTGTTTTAATTTTGAGGAATAAAGATAAATGTTAGCAAGGAGGTTGTTCTTTAGTAACCATGCCCATATTTAATTTGAATATATTTCATTAAGATAGCAGTAACTTTGATTAACATTAGTATTAAAATTAAAATTAGGAACATTATCTTGGTTAATTATTAAATAATGGTAACCACAAACCAGACCCTTGGAAAGGTATCCAATTTAGAGGACAAGGTAAGAAATTCTAAAGTATTCATAAGCTTACTTAATTTTGGGATAATCATCCTCAATGATTGCCCAATGACATCCCTATATATATAGACTAATGTATTAGCAGCTATATAGATATCAAGCTCAACTGAAACTAGATAAACATAGCAACACATATTTATTCAATGCAATTTATTCAATACAACTTTATTAAAGATGTATTAAATAAATAATCTGACTTATCATTCCAAGTTTTCGTAATAATTGATTTGATACACTTTTATTAATTAGAATTTTAATATATTTGGAAACTTTTAAATACATGGGTTTTTTATAATTGCCAAATTCGTTTATCTTCAAATGTAATTTTGTTTACTTTTAAACTACTTTTATACAACAATAATATTACAGCCTAACCCTAGGAATACCAATTTTGAGAAATGATATAGTTTTGAACATATGTCTGATATATGTCTATATATGTCTTATATTGTGAACATATGTCTGTAAATAATCCATTGGTAAACATAGATAATTTTTAAAAATGAATCTTTTATATTTTAATGTTATCTTATATAATTTAGTCTTAATCAAAACGAATTTTGTTTTTATGAAGTAGCCAGGGTAATCCGAGAATTTGTCTAAATATAAAATAAATAGATAAAGATTGATGTTAGAGGAAATTTAGTTTACATAGCAAGCGAATCACGCACGTCTATCAAATAGTTCTTGCTTAATTTTGGCATAGTAAGGAAACGGTCAGTAATATGCTGTTTTATATAAAAATATAATTAATTCGAGTATACTTAAATTTATCTTCTAAAAATAAAAAGGCTTTCTCCTCCTTTAGCTTAGTCGCCCACATGGTAAGCCGCTCTTCATTTGTTTGTCTATAATGAGCTAATAAGTGTAAGCCAATAAATAATATAATATTCATCTCTGATTTATCTTTTTTAATGTAGTTTCAATAGTTTACTTGTAATCATTAAAAATATCATTAAATTGGCAATTAGTATAACTAATTTATGTAATATTTAATGTATTTTATTAGAGTAATTTAAAAATGATTAATAAAATTTAATAAACCTTAACTACATTTGTTATCATTTATTTTTTATGTTATAGATACTAATTTTGGTTACATTATTAGAATAATAAGAATTAACTATTTACAGTCATAGTTGGTGGATTTAGGGATATACATGCCAATATACATGATTGGCCTAGCAACACTTTCTTACCTATTACAGTGTCTTCATTTAACTCATTTAAATTACATTCTTGTCACGAAAAAAGAAATAATGTCTCCCTTCTACCACTAAGCGCAAAAGATTCCGGTAACTGGCTCTAAATTCGTCTTCATTAAAACTTTGGTTTGATACCTTACTTATCCTTTATAAAGTATCATATTTAGTTTTAATTTTTCTTTGTATCGTTTTCACAGAATACCTTTTAAATTTATTTTTCATATTGACGTGTTTATGAAATATTAATTTGTTCGAATATAATCGTTTATTTATCAATCCATTTTTAGTATAAGTATAAGATAGATTTTATACAAAACTCCTACTAAACACATAATACATACTTAATTAACGATAAATTATAAATTTGCGGATATTATTTATGTTCTAATCCATTACAGGTTGTTTAAAAAATCCCAAAACTTCAAAATTAATCTCCTATAATTATAAAGTAATAATTAACGACCAGACAGACGTAATTAACTTGTGAATGCTTTTCTCAGCCTCCTGCGGGGCTAAGGATATTCCACTTTCATAAAAACTTCTGCTTTTATTAAGCTTTCATTTCGTGTAAATGAAGTTCAGGTTTCTTTTGGAATTTATCCAGCATTGGCTCCTGATTTTGCCAAAAAAATGAGGTGTGGAATTTAGGTTTCCCCGACAATCATTATTTTTGAGATTAATCAAATTCACTCCGATTCTTCTCTATATGGAATAAAACAAAACTTTACCGAAAAAATACCCTTTAGCTAACCGAAAAAAAATAAATTTTACTTTCAAAACACTTCTTTGTCGGGAAAAACTAAACTCGGCACCAGACTTTTTGGCGAATCAGGTGGCCAATTCTAGACCAATCCCTGAAGAAACTTAAACTTCATTTATACGAAATAAAAGCTTAAAAAAAGGAGAAGTTTTCCTGAAAATGGGCTATATGTAGCCCAGCAGAGCACTGAGAAAAATATTCAAATTTTAAAAATAAAATAAAACTTTTCGCTATTGGTCCTCCCGAAAGTCCGCACACAATGTATTTAGTTAGGCCAAACCATATTTCTTATAGAAAATTTTGTCTACGATGCAATCGAAGCCTAGTTTTTGAGCTATCGCTTCCTATTCAAACAAAAACGCGACTTACCTTAAAGAGTAAAAAACTTAAATATCCTGTTTTTCGAGGGTAATCGGGCCATAGTTTATATCAACTTTTTTGTTGCTGTTGAGGTGAAAAATCAGGCCAAGAAGTTTCCTGGTTCTTATGCCGCACACCCTCTTTGTGAGGAGTTTTATATCAACAGTTAATATATCCAATTCTCAAAAACAAAGATTTTTTTTGACGAATTAGTATTTTACACTAAATAATTATTCAGTTTATTTAAAATTATTCTGTCAAATAGGTGTTATAAATCAACATTTTCAATAAAACCTTGCCTTATCTCCATGAGATGCCTCCTAATAATTTTCCAAGAATGGATGCATTCATATATACGTTCATAAAAACTGATGTAGGCTACATAATAATGATACATGTTTCTGACGTATTTTAACCTTATTTGTTATAAAAAATGTGATCAAGCCAGTAGAGACAGTAAAAACGCTGATAGCATTTTCAAGTCGTTTTCTTAAATTACAGTAGGCCCAGTAAATACCATATGATATCAACTGTTTTTTCATTTTCTGTGAGCCACACTTCAATTCCCGTTAAATTCAAATTAATGGAACAGAATTGATTCTAGAATTTAATGAAGTGGACTAACTCACCATAATTTTACTTCATCCTTAAATAATAATAAAATAAGAATTTGGAGACGTTTTTGATGCTTTAGAGTTTTCGGCAATCGCGGTTCTTCTATTCATAATAACAAATTAACGGCCACATTTCATATCCGTAGGAAGTAGGTATCAAATAAAAGCCTCATTGATTCTTATATTTAGATTTCCTTCCGCTAATACTGGAGCAATTAAATCAAGTACTTAAGTTACTATCTGACTTTTAACTGAGGTTTTATTTCCACTTGAGATATTTGATTGGAATGGTAGAGAGAAATTGGGGGGATGGATAGCGGTGGAAGGCTATAAAATAGTCGGAAAATAACAATAAAACCACTAGGCAATGATCACTGAGTGATTGATAAAAAAAGGCGAAGAAATACTTGGAACACACTGAAATGTTATATTTATTATATATCTATTTATACACACACACACACACACACACACACACACACACACACACACACACACACACACACACACATACACACACACACACACACACATACATAAATATATATTGAATACCTGACTTCTATGATAGCTCAAGTATAGAATAGATGGAATTTAATACTCATTTTTTATGAAAGACGATATCGAGAACGCCATAAACGTGACGCTATTCGTACCCTCTGCAATTTGATTTCCTCTAATATGTATTTATGGCTGCGCGAATTTCAGTCAGTGCATGCTGCACTTTCAATTTACTGGCGTTTGCCCAACAATTAAGAGTGGAATCCCAGTAATTAATTTTCTGAGCTTCAGATGTTACTGAATTTAACTTGCATCCGAATTACAAATGTTAAACTTCGCTATTGTAATATAATAGATTGAATTATGATTTGAAATTATTTAATTTATTCTTAATATGTACTCATTGGAGTAATTTGTATCGAAACTACATAGTAATTCTTAAATGTACAATAGGTTTAGCTAACTACAAATATAAGATACGGATTCACCAAATATCAGATTCAATTTCCTCTATCCATCCTTTAATTTCGGTTCTAATTTGAAATTCGTACTAATTTCGATTAATTTATGGGAAAGAAAAATATTTTCTTGTGCATATAGCTCTCCAGGCGAAAAATGTTTATATTTTTATGAATTCATCAATTGATCAACAGTTCACGAAGTTTTGGTATGTATCATGCCAATTTCTAAGTCTTCATGTCTATAATTATAAATAATATAAATTAAAAATTAAAAACATTAATTTATTATAAATTAAACACAAGTATAATTTATAATATTTTACATTTGTTCTTTCTTAACACCCTTTTCAGCGTATTTTATGCTTGACAGTTTTTTATTAATCAAAGAAAATCGTTTGGAAAATATTCAGTTAACAACAAAATATTACTTAACCATTAGTTCTATGAACAGTAGACCTCGCGAAAAAATTCCAAAATCTGCTTTTATTTGCAGTTTATTAGCTTTGTCGTGAAAAGCTGAGATACCTAACATCATTTGTCTCTTCCAGAAGCTTCAAATATATAAGATACATATATTTACAATATACTTAATTTTTTAATTTAATTTTGTTTAATACTTTATAGTCCTTTATTTACAATATCTTGCCCTGTTATATTTTCATAAACCTCTTTCGCCTCATTTAACATTGGCAATGTTATAAACGATCTCAGGAATACAGTTACAGATTTGACTGTAAGAAAATCGCCGGAATTCGACGTGTTTCGAGATAGATATCTATATCAAAGAAAATTCAAAAATA
This sequence comes from Rhaphigaster nebulosa, assembly GCA_948150685.1. Taxonomy (NCBI): domain Eukaryota; kingdom Metazoa; phylum Arthropoda; class Insecta; order Hemiptera; family Pentatomidae; genus Rhaphigaster; species Rhaphigaster nebulosa. The sequence continues at coordinate 108,367,966 of OX411308.1, read as the reverse complement.
ATCACAAAATCAATTATGCATTTTATATTATTTTTTCATTTAAAAATATGTTTATCACATTAAAATTATTATAATTATCTTATTTCATTTTTCCATCACCTCCCGTGCCACTGTGTACAAACAAATTACACGTTTAGTCGTAATAGTGTAACAGACAAACAAAATACGGAACGCTCGAATTATTTTAACGTCAAATATATTATAGAGGATTTATTTAAATATAAATAAAGCTATTATCATTTATGAATAGCTAGTCATTAATATAATTGAACCACCAAATGTCATCTACTCCCTCAACACAAACGATAGCTTCACTACATTCTAGAAATTTTCTTAGAATTTAAGGAGAAATTCCATTTTCCTGTAGACTGGGTTGATAGCAATTTAATCGGATTGGATATTATTTGATCATCTCATCTGTTGTAAGGAATACTGATGTCCTAAAATCATTTGGTGCATCCTACTTCATTCCTTAATCTTACATTCTTACATACGGAATCTATAATAAATTTTACGTTGTTGATTTAAAAATGATAATGAGGCTTAGCAAACCCGAAGGATCTTTGCCGATACCATTAGCAATCATTGCCTAAATGCCTCCCACCATTGAACCCCATCAAAAACAAAGATCAGACCTAACATAATACTCCCATCTACGTTTCGGTCGACTATTGAAATGTTAACCAACCTGTTTGATGATCAGTTATTTATGTGATTTCTTCTTTATTGAACCCAGTAACCTTAAATACTCATTTCAAAAGTTGCTATGCTATTATCTCAATGAATCCTTCCGGGCGCGTACCCCACAATTCCATCTTAAATTGGTTTTTGAAATCTCTACTATTCTTACCTTTCTTGGGGCCATATATTGTACGTAATGATTTGATTTTGCAACAGAATAATAACTAGCACTCCCCACCTCTGAACTTGTTTTTATTTTAGTTTAATTTACCATCTGTGGCTCCCCTACATTCATACTTAAACTTCTCTACTCATTCATTCTCTTTTATATCTATCGCGCTTTTCTAATATTAACCAAATCTTTTTTTGATGAGAAAAGTCAATCAAAATATGAGATATTGAACATGACACAATTTTCACTTTTGTATTGGACGAAGTGACATTCCCACTTCTCATCGATGCGGAGAGGACGCCCCCGAAGTTTTCCAACATCTTAATTGATTTTACCCATCCTTCAACTTCCCAACTTACCTACATCTTCGCGGTGACCGTGGAATATTTCGGAAAGTTTATAAACGTTTCTGAGAACTCTTAAAGACGTAAAGCTGACGGCTTCTCATAATTGTATTCCGGTCACGATATTTCAATTTAAGTAAAACATGGTACTCCATAAATCATCTCCAATTCCAAAAGATTAGTTGTTTCCTTCCTTCTCCACAAAAGCTCCAGCTTAAAATAAATTTTTCAGAAGAGTTTTTTTCCAAGTATTACAGAATTTCATTACAATATTAATGTTGGATACGTTGTCCATAATACAGGAAGATTTTCAGTCGATGTTTATAGAAAAAAATGGGAAAATTATCCAGTTTTCCAGAAAAAATTAGAGAAATACGAATATTAATTTAGTTAGTAGGTAGGTCAGGAATATAAGGAAGCTTCTGACAGTAGTGTGGAAGTGGATAGGTAGGCGATTGAGGTAGGGTAAGGAATAATAAGGAAGGGAATTGAGAAGATGTTTGGACCCGATGAGGATGGCCTGGGCTTTTTTAACATTCAGCCTCAAATCATTGCGTACTTGTATCATGCGTTAATACAATCTATATCTTCTTGTATCTTTCGTATAGCCTCAAGCATCTCGGTAGGGGATGGAAGGATTGGTAAATTTGGAAGTCATCAGCATATAAGTGATATTGTGAATGATGAATGAAATCAGGGAGATCATTAACATAGACAGAGAAAAGGATTGGTGAGAGTGAAGACCCCTGAGGAACACCACGTGTTAGTAGGAGGCGGGAGGAAGGAGGTTTATTGGGGATGATAACTGCTTGGGAGCGAAGAGACAGGAAGGATAGGAAACATTTTATGACACTATTTGATAAGGAAAGATTTTGGAATTTTGAAAGAAGGGTGTTATGATTAACTGAGTCGTATGCTTTTGAAAAGTCGAAGAGAACAAGAGTAGTAATTATCTGTTGGTCTATGGAGGATTGGAGATCTTGGTTGATTTTCAACAAGCTGATTGCGTGGAATACTGGGATCGGAAGCCAGACTGGAGAGGGTTGAGGAGAGCTTTTTACTCAAGGAAGTTATTAAGTTGGGAGTGGACTATTCTTTCAAGTGGTTTTGATAAGTTGGAGAGAATGGAGATAGGTCTAAAGTCGGAGGAGTAGCGTTCTGGCTGTCGATGAAGAAGGACCTACGTCTGGCCGTTCCGTGGGATTATCCCCACTCATTGTAGTTTTACTTAGAGCTCAGTTTGCTCCTGGACACCGGTGAGGTAAGGCGCGTTTTTTAACTTGTCTGTGGTTATCGGTGTGCTGGCGCGAGTGAGTACGCGTGGGTGATTCCCGAGGGGCACTAAGTGGCGAATCGGGACGCCCGGAGTACAGGAGGGTCAACAAATTTATAAGTTTTTTCACCCTTTATAGGGTTTATATTGTGTTTTGTGTTTTTGATTTTATTTGACTTTTGGTGAGTGCTGGACAGGAGGTCATTTGACCGAAATTAGTTATAAGTTAGACTAAGTGCGAAAAGGTGAAAACCACGCGCGGAAAGCGCACAGTTAAAAACTTTTTTTTGAAACCCCAATTTTACGTAATTTATTACGTAAATGGGGGATTCTGAAACCCCGGTCGAGGGACCGAAAAATACTGAGATTTTGTTGATGGATCAGAAAGAAGAGCCACCAAAACCACAAAGCGTGGTCAAAATGGACCTCGAGAACAAAATGGCGGCGGTTAAATCCACAAATTCTTATGGTGGCGTGGCCAGGACCTACACCTCGACGGACGTGGAGTCCTATAAGGATACGGACGAGGAGATGGGGGCCGAGGAGAACCAGGGTCCAAAGGTTACCCCCCAGAACCTAAGAAGTTCCAAAAGGGCCAGAAACGAACCCCCCTCCCTCGCTAGAGGAAGATGAGGATAGGCCTTCCTCGAAGGCATATAAAGCAGCGGAGGGCATGAGGGAGTACGTCCGCAAAAGGACTAAGTGTACCCTAGATGAGCAGGCCTACTTGAACGGGAGGGTCACGGAGATGAGAGACACGATCGTGGCACTCGAAGAGAAGTGGAGAGGAGTTCCCCAGCTCGTGAAATATGTGGTTAGAGAGGCCTTAGTCACGGATTATCTCCTCGAGGTCATAGCCCTTAAGGTTTCGGCGGTAGTTGCCCCGATGGTGGCAAACTCAATAAGTGAAGCCGTCGGAGCCACTTATGACGAAGAAATGAAGAAGTGGATCTCCCCAACTGTGCACAGGGTCGACAGGATTATGGACACCCTAAAGCTGTCAAAGGAGGAGACCCAAATTCTGAAGCACACAGCCCAGACCCGGGCAGAAGAGAGGAAGGGGAAAGCAAGTAACCACCGTCCAAGCAAGATTGAAGGCGAGATGGGTCCTCCCTGATTACTGGGTCTCGCAGATGCTGACAGGGCATGGAGGTTTCCGGGGGAAACTGCACGACCATGGAAAAGACATAGACCCCCGGTGCCCCACCTGTGGAGTCCCTGAAACAACAGAACACGTCATCGTATCCTGCACCGAAGTAGAAGGACACAGTGCCAGGTTGTTGAGAAAGACCGGAATCTTCGCCCTCGCCGAGTCGGACTTCCCCCGTCTGATGGAGGAAGAAGCGTACCCCTTCTTCAAGGAGTTCATATACGGGTGGAAGGAGGTGGTGGGCCCTGAGCACTTCACACTGGGAAGGGCCAGACCACCCGACGTCGGCGAGCCTGAGGATGGTTGATGGGATCCGGACGGAATCAGCGGACAGTGTAGGCTGGACCGGCTTCCGGACGGATGCAGCTAGGGAGAGGATCCGGACGGATGCGGTGGACCAGGAGGGCTGGACCAGTATTCGGACGGATGGAGTTGAAGATGGGATCCGGACGGATGCGGCTGACCTGGAGGGCTGGACGGCACCGGACGGATGGAGAGGATAAGGTGCGCAGCCCTAAGGTGCGCAACCGCGCTCCGGGCTGCTCCACGGTAGCGGGAAAGGTGCAGCCATAAGGTGTGCAAACGTACACCGGGCTGCACCACAGTAGCAGGATTATTGTTCCCAAAAATAAATGATCCTCATTGAATATTGAACAATAAGACAATAAAATAAAAGTGTAGTTCATTGGTGGCAGTGGCACACGCTACCCTAGCGTAATACCCCGCTGCCGCCACGACCCCGTATGACCGAAAAGTCAGGTAGGGAGAAGGAAAAAAAAAAAAAAAAGGTCTAAAGTCGGAAACTGTGGAGGGAACCGGAACTTTATTCAGAGGACCATGGCTTTTTTCCAAGTTGCTGGGAAAATGGAATTTTGGAGGGAAAAATTAGAGATATGTAAAAGGTAGACAAAAATGGCAGGGAGACATAGTTTGATGATTTTCACAGGAATGTGATCAGGACCAAAGTCATTCGTTCTAGACTTGAGAACTGAGGAGAGTAACTCTTCGGGGGAAATATTTGAAAAGTAGAAATTTTCAGGATCAAAGGATGTTTGTGGAGTGAAGCATGGAGGAGTGTGCGAAATAGGGAGAGGATCAGCAAAATCGGAATTATTTTCGTCAGGAGCAACCGGGGGTAATAAGTGCAGGATTTGGAGTTTACTACGGGTACGTTTTTAAGGATTTTCCATCGGGAAAATTAGAGTCGTTGGCTTGTGATAAGGTGATGTGGAAATATTGTGCCTTGACACGGCGTGAAGACTAGTAGGGACTTAAAAGAGGTTTCGTAGGGACTTAAAAGAGGAGTAGGCATCGGTAGTACGTGTTCCTCGAAAGCGTCTCCTGGCAGCCTCTCTTCTCCTTATCAATTCTCTAATTTCTGTATTAATCCAAGGAGCCGCAGGACGTCTTAAGGTGGAGGTCTTTAGGGGTGCGTGGTGGTTTAGGATAATAGAGAGATTCGAGGAAAGGCATTCCACCATTTCATCAATGGATGAAGAGGAATGGATAGGTTCTAGAGATTGGGAAAGTGAATCGAGGAAAGGTTTTAGTTTTTCAGAGGTTTATGAGCCAATGTCCCGCCAAGAAATTTGTTCGGGAATGAGCTTAGGAGTTAGAATATTATTATTAGGAAATTAATATTATTAGGAGATCTTTATAAGATCATGACATGAAAGGAAGGGTGCTGGATTCTGTGAGGAAGATAATAAGTTTTGGGAGGAATCTATTATAAAAAGGTCCAGTGATGTATTAGTCAACTGAGTGTGGTGGGTAGGTCGAAAGGTTACTATAAAGAGGTCTAAGGAGTCGATGAGGTCTATAAGATATGTTTTGTCATGATAGTCGGAGCACAAATTAGTGTTGAAGTCGCCAGTTATAATCATTTTGTTGTATGAAGGCACATATGTGAAGAGGGAGGATTCGAATGTAGGATCAAATCGGACATGAGGAGGGCGGTATACTGTCGCATAGAGGAGGGAGGATGAATTAAAGGAAATTTCCAAGAAAAGATATTCTAAATGAGGTGTGTCAGAGGAAGGGGATTTGGAAAGGATTTTTACCCTCAAAGTATCATGAACGTAGATATCTATACCTCCACCAGTTCGGTCCTCCCGATCGTGACGAATGAGTGGTTAATTGGGAATGGATATAGAGGAGGAGGGAATTTTTGGTTTGAGCCAGGTTTCTGAGACTGCAATAATGTGATAGAAATCGTGAAGAAAATAGCCAAGAAATTCATCGAAATGGGCTGGCAGGGATTGGGAGTTAATGTGGCAGGACAATATGATACTAGTCATAAAAGAAAAAGAAGAATTTTTATCAGAGAAAAGCAAAGGAGAGTTGGAGTTGGATCAGAAAGGTACAATGGTTGATATTTGTGATAGAATTGCAAAAAAACAAAAGAGAAATAGAAAAAACGAAAGGAAACCATTACTTTCAACATGAGTAATAAAATTTGCTAATGTTGTTATAAAAGTTGCTAATAATGTTGGGTGAGTCAATTAATACTATAAATTCATTTACCATGTCTCATTAGTCTAGTATCACCAATTGACTCACCCAACATCACTAGTATTTTAATTAGATGCTAATTAGGGGGACAGAGCAACATAGAAAAAATGTATGGGTGAAAAATATATAGATATATATATTTTTTTTGCACATTTCTTGTCTACAGATTTTGATATTAATTTGTAAGGAAATGGCTCATAGCTTAGAAATGAAAAAATGCATGTCTGTTACGGTTTGAAAATTGCTTTTAGAGTTATTAAATGCGAATTGGAATCTTTTTTGACGGCATCAAAAAATATTTAAAAAATTAAAATTCACGAATGCTACTGTCACTAGGCTATTTTTGGCTTTCGGCAATTTTTAATATAATTAAAATAAATCGACTTTGATATTTGTGTAGCGTGTTAAAACAATTTCCAAGTTAAAAGTGCACGATGACTGCACGAGTGCGTACTGATCCTAAAATCATGGTAAGTATTTTTATTCGCTTTCATGAATGTTACCATTTTTTCATTTACTTTAAAAATAAGTAATACAGAATTAAGTACTAGACAGCTTCGAGTGTAAACTTTTTACAAATCTATTTTGTTTTGCTGTAGGGAATAGTTGTTCACAGTTATTTTATAAATACTTCAAAATCTCACTAATATTACCTAAGGTCTGATAACGTTAGTAACATTTGTAAGAATGTTCAATGATTCTCGTAATTTTAGTTTTAAGCCAATCTCAGGGTTTAAATCCTGCAAGCAAGCAAAAACACAAAAGGGAAAAAGGTAAATTTGATCAAGAAAGGGATACAAAAAAGATTCAAGACTTTATAGTATTTAGAATTTAATTTTATATTTTTACTCAAAGAATATGAAAATCTGCTGCAATCTTCATTCTGCAAAAGCTGTAAGGTAGACTAAGTATATTTATTTATCTTTATACATTGTTTTGAAGACGCTGCAAGGAAGAAAAATGCTGTTATGATATCTAGAGAACAAAAACGAGCTTGAAAAGACTATTTTTGTTCAAAATAGAATGTTAGTTTTAGAGGAATGTTTAAGAATTGAAAAGACTTTTAGATAAGTGAATTTAGTTCCTTTTTGTTCTCGGTTGTGTTCATTGGCCCAATACTTAAAATATAGAACTTTAATGATTTAAAATATATAGAATGGCATTGAGCCAGTAAGATCTTTTGAATATTTTCTGTATTTGTTTTTATCTTTATATTTAATAAAATATTGTTCAGTAAATCGTTTGTTTCTTACTACAACAACCTTCGTCTCTAGCAAGGTAGATAGCTAATCCTTCACATGCTACCATGCCCTCCTCCCTTAGATAGTCAATTAGTTATTAAAACTTTATTATGTCCAGTGACTAATCCTATCCGGTGTGGAAGATGAAATATTATCTTTTTCCTCAAATATTTCTTCGATACTGGGTCGCAGTTTGGAACCTTTACAAAGAAATCATCGTGATCGTTGAGGCGAACAAGGCCAAACTACAAATTTAATCTGGCATAAAGTTTATTTTATTTATCTAAGTAAGTAATGGATTATACGAAAAAAGTTGTGGTGGTTGAAAACAATCGAAATATGATGTAAAAGAAACATATTTCAAAACTCATTTTCACCATCCCCGAGGGTCCGTGGACAACCTTTTGGGAACCAATGTAATAGTTAATGGCTAATGAAGTGTGTTAAAGAAGTATTGAAACTGATTCTTTATTGATTTTAAATTGAATTCAAATGATAATAACGTACTCTAAAGGTAGACTTTCGCTGGTACTGCCGGCGGTTGCGACTGGCAGAGCTTGCCAGTCGTAGCCGCTAACTGTTACTGCTTGTATATTTCGCTGAAACTGCCCACCGCAGCGGCCTACTCTTGCATAACCTATAACGTTATAACCTCTCCTATACTTATAATCATACCGTATCGTTATAACTATATAGCATATCCTTAAAACCTTTAAAATTATATGTTATTTAGATATATACAAAGTATAGATAAATGAATACGTTTATTTACAAGAATTTATAGATATGCAGCTATTACCTATATATTGTTATGTTATGTACAAGTAGATATTTGTTAGGTATTTTAGACAATGGACAAAGTTCGTCGGTCGAGGTGTCTTTATTGTTCATTAATGGAATAATAATAATAATGTGTGAATATACAAATAAAATAATACGTTTTTCCACACATTATTTTTTACTGTTACATTTCTGTAGTCCTTATGATTGTGGTCATTAAGAACCTACAACTCATTTACAAACTCTATTAGACGTTCGTTGTCATAATCACTAAATGCCTTTTTGTTAAATGACATTGTTTCAAATGACAAACCGTCACGTCTGATGCAGTATGACTCCTTCAGGAACGGTCAGGGCCGCAGCAGTGAGTTATTCAGTCAAAGTAGTAGTGAACTGCCAGAAAACGTTGCCGGGCAGCAACCGCGGGCAGTACCAACGGAAGTCTACCTTATGGTAGTAATATGGTTTTTAATTGAATGTAAATTTTCCCGTCTTCATTAAAGTTCCAGCACTCGAAAACCAGAATCATTAGGAAGGTTTTCCATTACTCGTCAATGGGAGGTTCCTGTAGTTGTGAGGTAACGAGTTCTACAACTAGGTTGAGTGTTTACAACTACTGTTGTTATTTGTTTTCACAGTAATTATATAAATCTACCGGTAGGCCAAGAAATTTATATAATAAAACTGATTATTTATATATTTTTAATTTATTTAAATTCAATAAATGAATCCAGTCACAGACCAAAATGATGCCCCAAAGATCAACCGAAAAAAACACTTTATTTTTTAAGCAATATTATCCAATTATATTGAGTTGCTACTATAAAGCATATACATCAGTCAGATTAGATACAAACAAACATAAAATGGAAATATTTTTAATTAATAAATATTAGCATTCATTTTTCTTTATTTTTTAATGTTTTCTTAATTTTTTTTTTTTTTTTTATCCCGCCCTTTATATTCTATTATCCTTTTTAATAATAACAATTGACAATAAATAAAGTTTAAAGTAGTGTAACTCAATGCGGGTTTTATTATTTGTTTCGATCAAACAGTAACTATCTGAAAAGCAGTAAAATCATAGTGATAATAAATGTAATAGTATTAAAATAAAAAAATAATATTAACAAATTAAAATAAGTAAGTAATTGTAATAAATAAAAGTTATTTATTATTCATGATAAATGATATTTTCAAATATTCTGATGCAACAAATTTACACATTACAGTATAACAAAAATATTAATAATAAAACCAATATTAATCTATAAATATAATATGTAATGCAAATATAATATAATATGAATATAATGCGTAATGTAATGCAAATATCTTAGAGTATATATATGTCATCATTTTTTTTTAAACTGTTATGTTCTTATTATAGTTGGCAGTGGAATTTCATTTATTAAAAAAGAAATGGAAAAGATTTCTCAAATGTCTATGAGCTTGTTTTAAATGTTTCAAGACGTTACTGTACTATTACCAGAAGATGAAGATAAGTATTTGAAAACTCACACTTACCTCTCCCATCCCAGATCAAGAAGAGAGAAATATGATCTTTCCTGACATTTTGTGTGACTTTAATCTCTGTGTAAAAAAAAAAGAAGTTTTTTAATTTTAATCAAGCATTAATAGAATTAAAAAAAAAACATTCTAGAGATAGTTAAAATTTGACCACGGTGAACATGTAGCTAGAGATTATGAAATTACTGATTAGAAATTTTCAAAAACCTTATGAATTTTATTATATAGCACTGTATTGATTTGAAAATGTATCACTCAAAACCATCAATTCGAAACAGTAAATACTTAAGACTTAACTTAACTTTTATTATATACAAAAATTTAAATAGACATTTTACGGTACTTCGTACAAACTAAGTTATGATATCTTAACTTGTTTCATAATGAATGAAGAATGATATAGAATGAATTTATGTTAATCGGATATAGGTACACCTACAAATCTTTTTTGAACCTTTATCTGAACTTCCTGTGAGCGTTGTTATGTTAGAAGTTAGTATTCAGGAATGTTAAAACATACTATTGACATGTAACGAAAAATAGGATAACTATAAACAGATATCTAAAGGAACTTGACATTGCTCTAGCAAAGGGACTTCTGGAAAGTAAAAATACGAAAATAAGCATGACGCAAGGCGTGCAAGAGTTCGGCCTTACAGTTTAGAGCTTTCACTTCGGCTCTAGTGAGTAGAAATTATTTTCATTCTAATAATCCAAGAACGAGATGTTTTTAGTCTCGAGTTTTATAGCCGACTCCACTCTAGTGGTCCTGCGTTTGTAAAACAACTTGTCAAATGTTTAAATATGAAATTTGAAAACACGCTTGCACAAATGAGGTACCCACATACATGTCAAGCCGCTTGACAAATATCGTTTACCAATATTTTTGAAAATATGAGGTTTAGTTAAATTTAGGCACTTGCTCTGCGGGATTCAGACGATGAAATAGCTGTTGCGGTCTCCACAATAGCATCCGCAAATTATCAGACGACTATTATATTTAACAACTTTATAACTATAAATTTAAACATTAGTTTAATATCAGTAAACTGTCTTTCTCAGGGCTCTCTAATGACGTAGACCATACATATGGGAATCCTTAGCATGTGGTAACACCTTGTCACTGTCAGTGTCGACTGACCATTCCCCAAAGATATTTTGTATCCTACCGGAAAGCCTGTCAAGCTCTCTCTTATATTCAACAGTTTATTGCTACCATATTCTAGTTCAGATGTCAATTGTATACTTTAACTGAACCTTCAGAACAGCCTTCACAAGAAGTTCACATGAGCTTCCAAGAATTGTTCCTAAATAGGCCACCCAGGATTTAGGTGTAGAGGAAATTATCTCCCTCCCTCTGCTCCTTGCAACTTCATCCCCTCTCCCTTTCTCATCCCTATAAAGCCTTCTCTAAATTTACTATAGACACATTCCATATCAGAGTAAGCTATGATGTAAGATAGCTAAGATATTGTAACTTAGTTTGTAAGAAGCATTTTAAATGTCATTGTAACATTTTGTTTAGACAATAAAAGTATATCTTAAAGTCTTCACTGTTGTGTGTTCGTTAATTGGCGTCCAAAGAAGGAACAGTAAGCATCGGGAATTCACTAACCCTAGGTATTCTCGTGTAATCTTCACTGTCCGAACCGAAATCTGAAGAACTTTGGCTGGCAGACCCACTCTTACGAGATATCTGTTTGTCATCGATTGGCCCACTCACCCGAGGTACCAAGATTCTTCAGCTACATCCAGTTTAAGAAAATCACTCATCCGAGGTATTCTAAACTGACGTCTTCTGTTGGCCCACTGATCCCAGGTACTAACAAAGAAGACACCGATCTACTTCAGTAAGCTTAAGATTTTACTTTTATTTATGATTATTTTATAATTTTACATTTTATTATTACATATTGTAAAATTTATTAATTTATATAATTGAATGTTAGTGAAAGAACTAAAATTGTTAAGTATGGCATCATTCCAATTAAATATTATGGATTTAGATCATATACCAAACTATGATGGTAATCCGGATAAACTTTTAAGATTTTTAAATATAATAAGACGAGAAAAAAAAATCGTATGCGAAAACAATAATATATTTAGACAGATTAATGAAAAAACATTATTAATAGAAATCTTAGATGGTCTCACTGCAAAAGCAGAATTTATAAAATCAACATATAATTTCGAAACAATTGAAGATTTATTAAATTGTCTCGAAAATACATTTAAGGATAACCGGTCAATAGAACAATTGACGTTTGAATTATTTGAAACAAAAATTAAAAATAATGAACACCCCTTAGATTTTCTTCAACGGTTGAATAAAATTCGCAATTTATTAATATCCCGATATTATTTTGATAAAATAATTAATAGAGAAACTGTGATAGCTAAATTAGATCGCCGATTGCTCTATCATTTTTTCTCAAACTTACCAATGCAAATTAGTATGAAATTGATGTCGAAATCTGATCAATTAAGAAGTTTGGATGATTTGAGGATTTTATTAAAATATGAAAATGATCTAATTTATTCAAAACCTGTACTAAGGGTACAAAAGAACGATAAAGATCGGAAAATTCGAGAACTAGAGGAAAAAATAAATTGGTTCTATCAATTAGAACATTTTCTCGGTGAAGATTTTGAAGAAGAGCCGGAAATAGAACAATCGGAAATAGAAAATAATGATTTTGTACAATTTTCAGACATCAAACATAAGGAAACTAACATTGATGTTGAAGACGATATAATAATTAATGACAATAAAGCAATTCCGTTAAAGCCCAATGAAAATAAGATTATAGAAACGTTAATATCAGACGAAGAACCGGATAAAATTACTAATGAAATTAATGAAGAGGAGACAAATATTAAAAAAAATGTGGAAGTTGATATTGAACCCGAAACAATAAAACTTATAGTAAAAGCCGAAGCAATCCAAAATAAACATTTAAATAGTCAATTATTTATAAATGAACAAAACAAACAAATCAAAGAGTTAGAAGCCGAAAATATTGAATTAAACTCTAAAGAAATTTTAATAAAAAAGAATGATATAAAACCGCGAAATTTTAAAACATTAATAAATCATAAATGTTCCCGAAAAGTTGTAAAAACCGTGGAAAAGGGTATAATAAATGAACATACTGATTACATAAATCAGGCTAAACTTGACGTAACGTTTAATAAGAAAAAATATCTAAAAGATAAAGAAATAAAACCGCCGACTAAATTAAATACTTTAAAATCAATTAAAATAGAAGATGATTTGAAGAAAGCGGTGTCTATTGAATCTTTACACGAGAAAGATTTAAAGAAGCCGTTAAAAACAAATCAAGAATGTTTAATTTCGAATAAAGATTTACAAGTAAAATGTAAAATCAAACATGAGAATTTTACTATAATTCATAATTTCTCGAAACAAAACCTTGAATTAAATAATTTTTCAATGTTACATGAAATAATATCTCAAGATCCTGCAGCAATTACTGGAGGTAATGTTGATATAAAAAAAGGTGGTAACATTCAAGATTTATTAACTTTTAGCTCAAAGGTAACTAAAAAATATGCAGAAATTAAAAGAAAGCGGTTAACAGATTATTGTAAATTTAATAAAATTATTAAACGAATAGGAAATAAAGCTGGCGTAGGAGATATAGTAATCAAATTAAAAACAAGAATAAAAAATAAAATTCGCTATTTGAGTAAATGGCCTACTGGCAAGAATAAAATTTGTCTGTGGATGTTGAGACCTGATAACTTGCCCATTGCTAAAAATAAAATTTTCTTATGGATGCTAAAACCGGACCAAAACTTAATAACAGGCGCTGTGTATTGAGATATCCATTTATATCTTTATAATATTTCAGAGTCCCCCCCGTAAATTAACATAAAACAAAAAAAACCTTAATACTCAACTTTAATAAAATAAAATAATAATAATAAAATAAACAAACACATTAGTAATAGTAAAATACATTTAACACACACACAAAAAAGGTTTATATATATACCGAAATAAAATTGGTATCAAGTTATTTCCAAAAGATACATCTGACGTTTATAAGTGTCACAAGGAATTATATATAAACAAAACTTGAGTGGTTGATACAATTAAATTCTCAATTTGAAAAACCGTTTGATATAAGTTTTAACTCCTTAAAAACAAAACAAAGTAGCCCATAGCCTCAAAATTCTGAATCAAATCGGTTAAAGTGCTAAAATAATTTTCTTTATATTAAAGAACGTTAATAGATCCTATAATTTATCATTTATTCAGGTATATTCATTAAATATAACAGGAATGATGACGTATTTCAACATTTCACACCAATATGTAAATAGTAACCACTATTTTATTTTATTGATGTTTTCCAGCAACATTTAGCCAATTACGTCATATTATGACAGAATAAAATTTTAATGCTCAAAATTGCGTTTATTGCTGTATTACTGAAAAAGAAAAGGAAAACATTGTTACTTCCTGATTCCGATAGTTATATGAATATAATGTATTTTCTCTTATTGTGTTAGAAAAAATTAATATTGTATATAAAATTTATCAATATTGATTTTATTTTCGAAAATGAAGAAACAATTATAGTTTGATACTTTATAAATTGTATAATTATATGATTGGTTTACCTAAGAAATTATATCAACATTAATATTGATATAATAGTAATATGATTAATTGATTGAGGAGAAATATGTATGAAAAAGAATAAAATATTATTTAGCGATTAATCACTATTGCATTTAAAATAAAAGATATTAATAAAAGAAAAATATTAACTATACGTATAAATAAAAAAGAAAATCATAAGTGAAAAAACGTAAGGTTTGATTAAATAATGTATTATTGTTTATTTTCTGATAAGTAATACAAGTATCTTTATAGAAATATCGTTACTAAACTATATTATTTAACTTTGTACCAAGTATAGGTATTATTATTATTATTAATTGCAATGAAAATTAAAAATGAGAAAGTTAGATTAAATTATTTATTGATAATGATTACTAAATAAGCTATAAAAGTGTTATTTTATTATAGAATATCGTTTCAAAACGAGTGTTTGTACAATTTGAATAATAATTTGTGTAAAACAAAAAAGGCATTATTATTCATATTATATTAGGCAATAAGCAACTTACTTAAAAATATAAATTAGGATTATAACTTTATAGTACTTCTCTAGGTATAAAAATTATGACTGATTGTTTGGGATTATAATATTAAACTATATCATCTTAATATGCTAAAAGCTTCGTAAAAAAACAAAAAAAAAAAATTTATGAATAATAAAAAAGGGAACTAAATACTATTTTTCCGATTAATTAACAAACTTAGAAATGAAACTAAGTTAATACATATTATGTATTAATAGTGTATAAACATATGTTAAATATTAGAATAATAAGTTAATAAGAAGGTATAATTGTTTACTGTATGTATATATTTATTGTGTTAAGTTATCCTAATTCATTTGTGTTTATTTACCACTCGTATGTTATAATAATGTCGAAGTTAAGATTATCCACTATAAAAGATGATAAAGTTAAACAATTAATATCCTCTAGAATAATTATAAATATAAGTAAATTATTATTTGTATAGTATATAAAACATAATAATAATATATAAAACATCAGTATGTTAGTAAAATACTACTATACCTGTAACATAAAATAGAAACTAATGACTGTAACTTATAAAGAAAGGATTCATGGATGTAAAGAGTAACCATTATTGCAATCTATCTTTAAGGAATTCTATTTCACAAAAGTTATAATTTATAACCAATGTAAGCACAGCTATAGACAAAAATGTCTGCATACCCGATCCTAACCTCAGGAACCTGATTGATATTTCCTCACATTTTGATAGTAGAGCTTAAGAAACTCTATCCAAAGATGAATTAATGTCTCGGGATTTAATATATTATTAATAGCTTCGGAGGACCTTGCTTTTGAGGGGAAGGACGAATTATCAGACGACTATTATATTTAACAACTTTATAACTATAAATTTAAACATTAGTTTAATATCAGTAAACTGTCTTTCTCAGGGCTCTCTAATGACGTAGACCATACATATGGGAATCCTTAGCATGTGGTAACACCTTGTCACTGTCAGTGTCGACTGACCATTCCCCAAAGATATTTTGTATCCTACCGGAAAGCCTGTCAAGCTCTCTCTTATATTCAACAGTTTATTGCTACCATATTCTAGTTCAGATGTCAATTGTATACTTTAACTGAACCTTCAGAACAGCCTTCACAAGAAGTTCACATGAGCTTCCAAGAATTGTTCCTAAATAGGCCACCCAGGATTTAGGTGTAGAGGAAATTATCTCCCTCCCTCTGCTCCTTGCAACTTCATCCCCTCTCCCTTTCTCATCCCTATAAAGCCTTCTCTAAATTTACTATAGACACATTCCATATCAGAGTAAGCTATGATGTAAGATAGCTAAGATATTGTAACTTAGTTTGTAAGAAGCATTTTAAATGTCATTGTAACATTTTGTTTAGACAATAAAAGTATATCTTAAAGTCTTCACTGTTGTGTGTTCGTTAATTCGCATCTAAGTACACATAACTAGAACTGTACGAAAAAAAAACTTTTAATGCTGTGAAAAATTACGAATAATCCTATCAACAATCATTATGTATGAATCATTGGATAATTTCAACATCAACTTTTAACTAACAACAATTATAAAATCTATTATTTAGGTAAAATTGAGAAACCTGTTGGGGTAAGGGTTCGTCACATGTGAGGGATGGCAAGCAAATATTCGGCAATGGCAATCGCAAATCCTTTAGATGGGCAAAAGAAAACCGCTCGGGAATGGCTAACACGAGCACCAGTGCAAACATATGCCAGTACTTTCACCAATATACAAACAGTAAATGCTTCGATCCACGAATGTCGGAAACGACAAATGATTTGCCAAAAGCGTGGAGACCAAGTAAGGATGAAGGATAACTTCTGGAAATTGAGGTATTTCCGCGAAAAGGCAGTTGGAGTGTTATACCGAGGCCAATTCTCAACTACTTCAACAAATCATACTGGTTTAGGTATGTAGATGACATTATATGCCTATGGTCTGGTACGACAAGACAAATAAATATTTTTTTAAAGGAAATTAACGAAATTCACAGTAGAACTGGTAAAAAACATAACTATAATCTTTTTAGATTTAGAAATCTCAGTAAAAAACAAACATCATGAATTTGGAATTTACCGGAAATCCACCCCACGGATGTCATTATAAACAATGAAGCTAGGAGACCGATAGCGCATAAATTCACAGCCTTTGATAGCATGATTTACCGTCTTTTGAATGTACCATTAAATGAAAAGAACTATAATAAAGAAATTGAAATTATATATTCCATATAATATATATGATTTTGATGGGGTTCGATGGTGGGAGGCATTTAGGCAATGATTGCTTGTGGTATCGGCAAAGATCCTTCGGGTTTGCTAAGCCTCATTATCATTTTTAAATCAACAAACTAAAATTTATAATAGATTCCGTATGTAAGAATGTAAGATTAAGGAATGAAGTAGGATCCACCAAATGATTTTAGGACAGCAGTTTTCCTTACAACAGATGAGATGATCAAATAATATCCAATCCGATTAAATTGCTACCAACTCAGTCGACAGGAAAATTGAATTTCTCCTTAAATTCTAAGAAAATTCCTAGAATGTAGTGAAGCTATTGTTTGTGTTGAGGGAGTAGATGACATTTGGTGGTTCAATTATATTAATGACTAGCTATTCATAAATGATAATAGCTTTATTTATATTTAAATAAATCCTCTATAATATATTTGACGTTAAAATAATTCGAGCGTTCCGTATTTCGTTTGTCTGTTACACTATTACGACTAAACGTGTAATTTGTTTGTACACAGTGGCACGGGAGGTGATGGAAAAATGAAATAAGATAATTATAATAATTTTAATGTGATAAACATATTTTTAAATGAAAAAATAATATAAATTGCATAAGTGATTTTGTGATTATTTTTTAATTTTCTTTGATTTAGATATCTATCTCGAAACACGTCGTTCCCGCGATTTTCTTACAGTCAAATCTGTAACTGTATTCCTGAGATCGTTTATAACATTGCCAGTGTTAAATGAGGCGGAAGAGGTTTATGAAAATATAACAGGGCAAGAGGTTGTAAATAAAGGACTATAAAATATTAAACAAAATTAAATAATAAAGGTGTACTGGTTGGTATAATGAACTATTTTATTCATTTTGAAAACACCACAATGTTCGTTCTTAATTTGACCTGTTGGTATCTATACCCTGTTACTGTGCCGGGGTATAGAACTATACTCCGATTGATGTTACACCTACTAATGAATCTCACAAGAGATGCTTTCTGGCGAAGTCACCTGTTCATGGAGTACTCGCATGAGTCATGTATAATTGCTTATGTAATAACGTTTTTTATCTAATGAGTGATAATAAGTAAAACAAAGTGAATGCTTTAATTAATCCATATTTAAAGCTTTGGCGTTCATTATAATCTATTCGTTATATTATACTCTATATTTATATTATATTTATCAATTTACTTACACAACCTCGCTAACTGAAAATCTTGATTCAGATGACCACCAGTTTTTTTTTGTTTTTTTTTTTGTGTCTAGATAGTAGCTTAGTTTAAGTAAAATTAATAACCACACTGCAGTGTTCAATTTTTCATGTGATTACGATACAGTCTTAGAGTAGCAGTTTTGTATATTTGTGATATCGAGGAAGGAGATTAACGGCATGGGACAGTTTTGACAAACCATTGATGTTTACATCTAATAATGTTATATAATACTATCTTACTAGAGTCACCGTTATGAATTAAGGCAGGAATATTGTTTTTTACCGATGTATGCGTTGTAAAATAAGAAGTTCATACTGGTATATTTGTTCACCATTGATAGTTTTTTTTTTTATTTAAATAAGATAATAACAAAGTAGCAGAGGAAATGGTATGGAAACTTAATTTTTTTCGTCTAATGTAAAAGTTTATAAAGAAAAAAGAGCCTTAAAATTTCAAAAATATATAAAGTGCTCTATTAAAACGTTGAAAAGATTATTTAAAAATATTCATCCCGAAAGTAGAGGGAAAATGGGGGAGCTGGCGCATTTTTTTGAGCAGCCAATCAGAAGCCAGTATTTGGTCACGTGACCTATGGCGGGAAATTTGAATTTGAATTTTTGCCTCGACCTAACCTTAACTGCCACGTGGTCTTGCCTCAACCCTACCTTAACCACCACTTGGTCTCACCTCGACTTAACCTTAACTATTAGGCCACGCCCCTTTTTAGTCACGTGACCCTTATGCCCCGCCTCTTTAAGTCACGTGATCCAGTCACGTGACCTGCGGAACCTCCTGGCATATGCTCCGCCCACAAGATTTACCCCCTCTACCCAATGAAGGGTCAGGTACCCACCTTATAGAGCATGAGTGTACCCGACCGCCATTTTGTTTTTCTTACGACGTCATTTTGTATTTTCTACTGTTTGAGAGACTTGAGGTTTTGTTGAAGGGCCAGGTACCCATCTTGTAGAGCATGAGTGTACCCGGCCGCCATTTTGTTTTTTCTTACATCGCCATTTTGTTTTTCTACCGTTTGAGAGACTTGAGGTTTTGTTGATGGTTCAGGTACCCACCTTATAGGGCATGAGTGTACCCGGCCGCCATTTTGTTTTTCTTACACCACCATTTTGTTTTTATACCGTTTGAGAGACTTGAGGTTTTGTTGAAGGGTTAGGTACCCACTTTATAGTCTGTAACCTCCCCAACGGTTATGTACTCATTAACTATACGAGGAAGGGTCAGGTACCCACTTTATAGTCTGTAACCTCCCCAATCATATAATCCTCCCCAACGGTTATATAATCATAACATATACGATGAAGGGTCAGCTACCCACTTTATAGTATGTAACCTCCCCAACGGTTATATTGTAACCTCCCCAACGGTTATATAATCATAAACTATACGAGGAAGGGTCAAGTACCCACTTTATAGTCTGTAACCTCCCCAATTATATAATCCTCCCCAACGGTTATATAATCATAACATATACGATGAAGGGTCAGGTACCCACTTTATAGTACGTAACCTCCCCAACGGTTATATCATCATAACCTATGCGATGAAGGGTCAGGCACCCTCTTTATATTCTGTAACCTTCTTAAAGGTTACATAACCTTTACATCATTTTCGTGTTTATGCAACCTTCTTAATGTTTACATAATCTTTACAATATGTAACTGTATCAACATGTAAACAGGTTGCATCTTGTATAGACAAGTTTGATAATGTCCTGGTGAAATACAAATATGGACTTTGAACTGTTTATCTCTAGCATATAAATAAATAGGAGAGTTCCTTAATCCTATAACAACTGCTGGACTTTGAACTGTTTATCTCTAACATATAAATAAATAGTAGAGTTCCTTATTCCTATAACAACTGCTGAACCTTGAACTGTTTATCTCTAACATATAAATAAATAGCATAGTCCCTTAATCCTATAACAACTGCTGGACCTTGAACTGTTTATCTCTAAAACATAAATAAATGGTAGGGCTTCCTAACATTTAAATAGCTTTTGGACTTTGAACTGCTAATCCCTTTAACATATATAAATTATAGAGCTCCTTAATCCTATAACAGCTTTTGGACATTGGGCTGTTAATACCAAGACTTAAAGAATGATACAGGACTTGTTGATCCTCCCGCTAAAAAGTAAACAAATATAGATTTCGCAATAATGCTGTATCCCTTTATCCTTCCTTTGAAAGTAAACAATAAATTTTGAACTGTTAATCTCTAGAACATAAATATACAGTGCTTCTAAAACATAAGCAAATATGTAGGAGTTCTTACTATTAATCTTCTATCTTTACTCATCTCGCTAAAAAATAAACAAAACAGCTTTTTAATCTTTATATGTATTTTTAATCTTTATATGTATTTTTAATCTTTATATATATTTTTAATCTCTCATAGTATAAACTATTAAAACCACGTAAAACATTAACGAATAACGATATAGAGTCTTTTAATCATTTCATAATAACTGGATAGGTGACGTACTTATTATTAGCCAAAGGTTTTTTTATCTTTTTTCAGTTCTTAATTTTTACACTTAATGCAATCTTCCCAATTTTTACATATACCTACCTATATATCTTTTTTTTTTTTAAATTTTCTATAATCTTCTCAATGTTTATATACATTTTCTGTCCGTTAGGGCGTAGCACCTACTCCACTTGGAGATTCACCTAGCTTGTTTAAATAATCTTCTCAATGTCTACGATTTATGCAACCTTCCCAATATTTAAATTTTATGTAATTACTGTCTTCTCAACTGATTTTTAACCATTCCTAGATTATTTCCCCCTTTTCAGAGCTTGATTTAATTATAATCAACAAATCTGGCTCACAATTGCACTCGTATCAGTCTTCGCGATGTCTTCGAGTCCTTTCGGCTACAATCGGATGTCCTTGGAGAATGTTTTTAATATGATTTTTAGCATTTTGTAACCTATTAAATATGTTTAAGTACAGAGCATCGAGTACACAACTCTTCACTGTCACCGTTTTTAAACAAATTTTTATTGATTTTAGAGCGTATTTATCAATATACTTACCGTGATGGTTGAGACCTACTATAAACTAATTTTATCTTAAAAAATATTAAGGATTAAATGTTTCAGAAAATTCATATTTTCATTTGCACTCATCTTAGTTTTCTAAATATAATTTAGAAGTAAGCCTCTCCACCTCGTCAAGGTGTGAGTGCATCGGGGAGGTTTATTGATATAATATTGCTGTTAATATTTTGTAACATACATTCTTTATTGGTATTTAGTGGTTCTCTCCTGACGGCTAACCAGAGTGGGAGTGTCAAGATTTATTTCTCGGGGCCGCCGAATAATAAATATTATATTAACTAAATAAATATTATATTATATTATATTAATATTATATATATTAACTGCCCCAGTGGGAATCGAACCCACACCGTTCCGATCCGGACACCCTGGAACCTTCGTCCCAACTTGCCCGGCCATCACGACCTCGCCATCTAGCTCACACCGTTCCGAACCGGGCACCCTGGAACCTTCGTCCCAACTTGCCCGGCCATCACGGCCTCGCCATCTAGCTCACACCGTTCCGAACCGTTCACCCTGGAACCTTCGTCCCAACTTGCCCGGCCATCACGGCCTCGCCATCTAGCTCACACCGTTCCGAACCGTGCACCCTGGAACCTTCGTCCCAACTTGCCCGGCCATCACGGCCTCGCTATCCAGCTCGTACCGTTCCGAACCGAGCACCCTGGAACCTTCGTCCCAACTTGCCCGGCCATCACGGCCTCGCCATCTAGCTCATACCGTTCCGAACCGGGCAGCCTGGAACCTTCGTCCCAACTTGCCCGGCCATCACGGCCACGCCAGAGACAATAACGCACATTTCATAGCTTTGGTTTACAAATAAAAACACCAATATTATATCAACAAGTAAAAAAAAAAAATTATCTTTACAAAATTAAATCTTCAATAGCATCTGGAAACGATAAATAATTGAAAATTTCTTTTAAACCTTTCTTCCATTTGGTCATTTTTTCATGGTGTAGATTTAAAAAAAAATAAATAAATAAAAAGTACAAAAATCTTTAAAATAAATTAAACCTCAAAATATATTAAACAAAAATATATTAAACCTCATCTTTCAATACTTTTCTACTAATATCTATTAAGGTAAATCAAACTACTTACTTTTAATATGTATTTTTAAAAAAAAAATTTTTTGTTTTTCTTATTTTAATTTTTTTTTTCTTTTTTACAATTTACAATTTATAATATTTACATTATATTGGTCAATATTGTGAGAGATTGTTAGAGGAAGAAATTCTGTCATGTCCCCACACTTCATCTACATATCCGGTATGGAATAATGACCATGGGCTAAGGTACGAATCCCGTCGATATGATGACGTTTATCGTCGTGTGTTGAAAGGGACGTTTTAGTCTGCTCGACGGAAAAGAGCTTACGTTGCTTCGATATTATTGAACGAAAAGTTTTTTTTAACTCTTTTCCGTCACGCAATGAGGTTAGATAATCTGAAAACGATATCTTATTATTAACAGCTACCTTTTTGGTCCCTTTCGTCTTTTTCTTTTCCTTATCGTTGTGGATCCGTAGCGAGTACATTTTCGCTCGCAGTCCGACAAACTCGGAGACGGGCACTCCGTTGGCCTCATCTTTAAATTTCTCCAACACCTTTTTATTGTAAGTCCTGTGTGCGGGATGGTCGTGGAAGTAGTCAGACGTATCGAGTTCGTCCATGTAGTTGTCCATATCATTATAAAAATCGTCCGTTTGTATAAGATATAATAAACTGTCTGTGTCAGTGTGCATAAGTTTTAGTCTCTCTGGTCCGTAGTAAGCTAGCATTGAATTGTAATGAAAATCGTACATCCGAACTTTGGAGAGATCCAGAATGGCCATCCCTATATAAATAGGTTTGTTCATCTTGATCTGTTCAAAGCCCAAATGCACTGCCACTAATGATTCGGTATATATCGTCCTGTCCTTATAAGTTGGTTTCGCTATTAGTCTGTTTAATCGTCGTTGACTAACTACAAGCTCAATTTTATGTCGTTTTCGCACATCCTCCATAAACTTCCCGAAAACGGCATTGTTCATGAGCTTGTAGAAGTCTTTGTCAAAATCATTAGTGGCCTGTTGTCGATGTCTTGTGTTGAGGTCAATGTAACTATGAAGCCATTGAGATTGCCGGAATCTGAGAGCTCGATGTACTCGAACTAACTTTAGTCCTAAGCCCATGGCCTGCTGTAAATTCACAAAATGTACAACATATTTCTCCCTGTTGCTCAGAGAGGCTAAAAGTTTTCTGAATTTCCCACCATGTGGAACTTTATTCTCTGGCAACAGGGGGAAATCATTGTGCAAATTGTGTAACATTTCCGGATACTCTATATCAGCTCCAACTATGTAGCCGAAAGGCCCGTCTTCCAGTAAGTTGAACCAATCTAGAGATTCCGGATTCTGAACCCATTCGAATCCGCCAGACGGAAACGCTTTCGACATCGCCCATCGGTACAAGTTGTTGGCGTCCAGATAAGCGATGTATGTCGATTCCTCCTGGGGATCTCGACTTGGGTCCAGATATTTATTACTCGATTTTCCATACCGGTGACTGCATTGGCACAAGCCATCCCTTATCCCCCGCTCGATCATTAAGACCATATCATAATCAGACAATAGATCTAATTGTACTCCCGTATACTTCAGCATGGCATCCCAAGCGAGTCCGGGTGCCGTATAATACCAGGCCGGATCCAGCGAACATGAGCATGGGAGCCCATGCAGACATCTCTGAAATTTTCAAATATGTCGCAAAGGAGCATGACATCTACCTTGAGGTAGAGTTCGCTGTACTCGTCCAGGGTTCTGATACTATACGTATCCCATACCGCTTGAGCATGCTGATAGTCATCGTCCGAGATGGGCATTTCATTTAATTGACTATAAAATGCCTCCTTCGGGGGCAGAACCGTCTCCCGAAGTTTCTCGAACGAATCCATGTAATCATAGGGGTACACTCCTTTTCTGATCACGAGGTCTAAATGATCAGCGGGGAAGAATTTAGCCGTCTCCTTAAAGTTAGGCTTGGGTAAATTCTTGGAAAACCTGTCGAGGCTGGAAGCTAGAAAACGGAAGGAGTCCACAAACCTAACGGTTAAGGCGCCCACTGTCATTCCGAAGGAGATGTATTTCTCCTCAGAGTTGGGGATGACATAAATACGGACTTTTTTCTTTTCTTCTTCATTTAAGTCAGAGGATATTGCATTTGAAATGTGCTGGACTACGATACATCCCAGTGATGTGATCATGATCCATCACTTTCTCATTCTCAGGAGTGTATGGACGGGAACAAAGGTAGCAGGATTGGGATCGGAGGTGGGCTTCCTTCTGCGATGGTGTCAGGGGTAGCATGAGCCGCTTCATGGAGTATACCTGAGACACCTTCCCCGCTACTTCCTTGATATATGTCATAAATTTCGCCGCTGAATCCTCACCCGTGTAGATGTAGGGTTCAGTGGGAAAATCTACGGGCAGCGAGTGGCGTGGGATGTTTTCTGCAATTTTCACATGTACGCAGAAACTCATCGGAAGGTGTCTCTGGTTTGAGTCGTCTGTGAGGATCTCGACTCTCCCGGCTGAATCTTTTCTAAAATTGATTCAAAATCTGCATATACGACAAAGGGAATCCTCACTTGTCGTTGCATGTTAATGAACGATATACTCTGAGGATTCCCCTCATCGTCGCAGGCCGGGAGTACGATTCGAGTAGGTTTATTTTCCCCACAGTACTCCATGTGCTCCCTCACCCGCTCAGCGATATCTCTCCCATCTAAATTGAAGTGGGTGAAACATCGCTTGCACACGTGTTTTGCGAAACGGTGGCCGGAGATCTGCGAAGCCACTAATTTATTGAAATCTTTTATGTAAGCGTAGTGGCTTCGCCCATCATCCGTTGTCAGGAGAAGATCACGATGCCTTCTCCTCCTTAACCATTTTGAGCGGATACACGTCTCCGGTCTCTCCAATGGCGAAAACGTTGACACTGATGTTATTGTGTCGCTCAAAAGTTTTCACCTCTTGGAGAGGAGTGGGGAAGGAAATGCAGTCAAAGTTATATCTATGTTGCAAGTTTTTATACTTGCTCACTCGTTGTGGATCATGACCATCGACGAGGTGTGACAATATGGCATACTTGAAGCACTGCTCGTCACTATTTTGGACATTTATAATAGCTTTTCTAGCTGCTATTTTAGGCGGAAGCGCTATATAGCTGGAGGCGCCTAGAAGTCTAAATCGATTGATTTTCAAGGGAAGACCGTCAAGACCTTTAAGGAACCAACCGCTCCCCTTCATCGCCATCTCTTCCATCTCGGTAGCCATCTTCGCATACATTCCACTTAGGCAATCCAAGACGGAAGAGATGTCGTAGTTAGCTTTATTTTTGGTTTTGAAGGCACGATCGCACGTCTCTCCTTTGACGTTTTCATACGTAGCCTCCAATACCAAATTGAACTTTAGGGGAGCGTCTGATTCCGACCAAAATTCTGAAATCAATCGATATAAAGTATCTGTCTGATTGCAGAGAAATTCCACTGCATCGATTGGTTCAGAACATGGAAGGAAAAAAGTCTTGAGGGCTCCTCCAAATGCTGTTTCTATCTTAAATAGAGAACCCATAGCCGCCTCCAACCGCCTTCGCTTTGTCATGACGAGCGGTGTTTCTGGTTGACAGCGACGTACATGCTTTCTGCACTGCGCTTCAGAATTAAAAATCTTATCGCAGGAAACACATGTACGCCGTGTCTGAGTAGCCAGACATGACATTTCATGACGGACTTTGTTAGACTCCCTACTAAAAACTCTATCACAATACTGGCACTTATTTAATGACGACATGATAAAAAATAAAAAGTTAATTTATAATGAAATAACTAAAACTCTAACTATAAAAATATTAAATAAAGAAAAAATCAAAATTAATTGAAAACAAAAGAATTAATCTTAATTTTTAAAAAAATATTATACAATTAAAAATAATAGAAAAACTAATATAAAAGAAAAAATTAAACTATGAGAAAATTAAAGACGAATTGAAAAAAAAAAATTAAGCAAAAAATTAAAATTGAAAACAAAAGAGTTAATCTTAACTTTGAAAAAAAAATAATAAACAGTTAAAAAAAAAATTAAACGATGAGAAGATTAAAAAAGAATTTATAAACTGATATGGAACAATAAGATAAAACTACACTCCAACCAAAAAGAATAACAGGTTAAAAAAAAAAAAAATCAAATCACACGTTTCCAGAAATGTTGCAACTAGCACGATGAGATAATGAGGAAGAGCTTTTTTATTTTATTTTATTTTATTTTTTATTTTTTTATTTTTTTATTTTTTTTTTTATTTTTTTTTTCCTCTCTCTCTCCGAGATTTTTCAAGTTTTATTAACATTACAATACATACTATACAACATATATACACTTAATACAAATAATTCCTTGTTTTACCCGAAGGTATTTTAAGGTTAACATTTTTAATTTCTAAGTCCGCTGTGTGCGGGGGTATCTCATTTGGCTTTAAGCCTTTCTTTATTTATTTACAAAGAATGGGGAGGGACCATTCTACAGGATTAGGGTAAAACAAGAGGAAGAGCTCCACAAAACGGTCCTATTTATAGAAAGTGAATATTCGAATCTGATTGGCTGTCAGGTTCTCCCACCATAGATCATAGTACCCCCACCACCCGCTATGAAGCGAGCATGAGTCGACATGCTCTTATTCTATTTAGACAGGCTCGAGCAAGTCGAACAGAGTATCAATAAAATATAAATTAGTATTAATACTAATTATGAATTAGTGATGATTAAGTATTAATTAAGTAACAGAGTATCAATAAAATATAAATTAGTATTAATACTAATTATGAATTAGTGTTGATTAAGTATTAATTAATATTCATTAATAAAAATTTACTACATCGTGTTCGAAGTTATTAATACCGACTCGTGTACTTTGAAAATATTTCAAAGCTATGAAATATTTCAAAGAGGCATAACCTCTTTGTCCAGCGTGATAAGTAGAAAATACAAAATGGCGTCGAAAGAAAAACAAAATGGCGGTCAGGTACACTCATGCTCTATAAGGTGGGTACCTGACCCTTCGATAAAACCTTAAGTCTCTCAAACGGTAGAAAATAGAAAATGGCGTTCGGGCACACTCATGCCCTATAAGGAGGGTACCTGACCCTTCATCGTATAGGTTATGATTATATAACCGTTGGGAACGTTACAGACTATGAAGTGGGTATCTGACCCTTCATCGTATAGGTTATAATTATATAACCGTTGGGGAGATTACATACTATAAAGTGGGTACCAGACCCTTCATCGTATAAGTTATGATTATATAAACGTTGGGGATGTTAGACTATAAAGTGGGTACCTGGCCCTTCAGTTGGTGGAGGGGATAAATCTGGTGGTTAAGTGTGGATGCTGACCACGTCATTGTAAACAAAATGGTGGTCGGGCAAACTCATGCCCTATAAGGTGGGTACCTAAACCATCAACAAAACCTTAAGTCTCTCAAACTGTAGAAAAACAAAATGGCGGCGTATAAAAACAAAATGGCGATCGGGTACACTCATGCGCTATAAGGTGGGTACCTGACCCTTCAACAAAACCTCAAGTCTCTCAAACTGTAGAAAAACAAAATGGCGGCCGGGGTACACTCATGCGCTATAAGGTGGGTACCCGATCCTTCAACAAAACCTCAAGTCTCTCAAACTGTAGAAAACCAAAATGGCGGCCGGGTACAATCATGCACTATAAGGTGGGTACCTGACCCTTCAATGGGTGGAGGGGGTAAATCTTGTGGGCGGATCATAGGTCAGGAGGTTCCATGGGTCACGTGACTGGATAACGTGACTAAAATGTGCGGGCGGAGCATAGATCAGAGGTTGCAATGGGTCACGTGACTTAAAACATGTTGGCGGGGCATAGACCAGGAGGTTCCGCGGGTCACGTGACTAAAAGATGTTGGGGGAGCGTAGGCCAGGAAGCACCGCGGGCCACATGACTGGATCACGTGACTAAAATATGCGGGCGGAGCGTAGACCAGGATGAACTGAGGGTCACGTGACTGGATCACGTGACTAAAAAGGGGGCGGGGCATAAGGGTCACGTGACCAAAAAGGTGCGTGGCCTTGTAGTTAAGGTTAGGTCGAGGTGAGACCACATGGTGGTTAAGGTAGGGTCGAGGCAAGACCACGTGGCAGTTAAGGCTAGCGGTGGAGGGAATGGAGCAAATGGTGCGCCAGCTCCCGCATTTTCCCTCTACTCACGATTTTTTTTAGTTTTATATTCATCCAGTGATAAATGAAGGAGATATATGCCTTATTAATCTCTCTATGGAACAAAATTTGCTGGCAATGAGCTTTGAGCTAAGAAAGTTGTAGAAATAGAGACAATTAGAAAATAAAATATAATATACTAGCCATTAGTAATTAGTTTCTACAAACTAAAAACGACTCATTTCTAATAATTATGACTGTAGAATCTTATATTTTTTATGCTTGGTGCGGAGATTTGTCGGGTATGTAAGGAAATTAGAGCGGTATATAACTTTCTTCTAACATAGCTTTCTTGTCACCAATTCTGTTATATTAGCGAACGTGATAATAGATGATATAATGGATGTCAGACTTTTTAAAGATGTTATCCAAGGAAATCTCGTAATCAGCTCCTTAAAGATCTTTAAGATATTTTCTGGCATAAGTATCGTGACCATGTTTAATGTAAGTTTTTTATATGAAGTCCAACTGTGGGCTAGTAGCATGGTTATGCATATGTCTGTTTGTAATGTTCTTTTACTGAAATACAAGGGTAATTGAGTTATGAATGTTTTTGATTGGAAAGTCTCTGTTTTTTTTTAATCTGAGTCTTTTTAGCTGCCCTTTGTGAAGCGTAGCTCCAAATGAGTTTTAGTAAGTGAGTGTAAATATTTACTCTCTGTCTAATTTTTAAAATTGATCATTTGTGTAGAAGAGAATATAGAAGCCTCAGTCGATCTGTTTAATGTGTGGGGTTCTAATCATCTTTCTGTCGAATGTGAGTCCTAAGTAATAAACTGTGTTAGTATGTTTAATAGGAACATTCTTTATATAAACTGAAGTGCCGGTGTCGTTTCGGAGCGTTAAGGTCAGGTATTGGTCTAATCAAGTTTATTCATTTTAACATCATTAAACTTGGGCAGAGTTTTTGGACGAAAATCAGATCCTGCAAGATTAGAGTCATAGGTTCAAATTATATTTCAAAGATACAGGAGTAAGGAACTGAGGAAAATACGAACTGGGCTAAGTTAGTGCAGTATAAGGCGACGGATAAGGAAGTTAGTGCCAAGGATGGTTTGCCACCTCTGAGGTTAATCTCGTTCCCACCAGCCCTCAGGGAGAGGGAGAGTGGTAGTGCGTCCTCTTTCCACTGTCTAGCAAGTTAGTAAATTTAATATCTCATAAATCGATTTTTTTTTCTTGAAATTTCTCTATTAACGGTTTAATGAAATCCTCTCGCCGCTATAACGAATTTTATAACCTTCATACCTTCATCAAGTTGAGCCCACAGAGAGTAATGGGAATTTTACATCATTTCCAGGTTAGTTTGAATGAAAAACTGGATCAGCGATGTTAACGAAAAAATTTATCAACACTAAAAGGAAATTATAGAAACAAAATAAAAACCAATTTTATTATAAACTATACCTTTGAGAATTATTTTCTATTTATTTATATCTTTTATTTTTATATTCTATCGCTATAGATCTGAATCATATAGACAAAATAACCGGTTAGGCATTTGAGGGATTTATGGCTCTGTTTTTTTAATCTTTCAATTAATTTCATTTTTTTTTAGTTTTTCTCTTTTTAATTTATTTTTATTATTTTATGAGAACAATTTGACTTTAAATAGTTTAGAGACCTCAGCTGGTAGCCGTTATGAATTATGTCATTTTTTTAAAATTAATATTAAATACCTTGTGAATTAGAATTAATCTGTGAACGTATGCTTTACGGCAACGCAGTGAAAAGATGTTTAATTCAATTATATTTAAAAGATATTAAAAATCGTTTGCTGACATTCCGCAGAAATTTTAAAACTATTCCAAGTGATCTCATTGTAAAAGTACTTCTGACCTATTGTACATTTAATTATAATTTTAATTATATTTTTTTGCGGATTTAATATTTTTTAAAATTATAGAGAAACATTCGCCATTCCCTACTGCGTCTTTCACGTTTATTTTTCTCAAGTGAAAGCTTTGAACAAGATAATATTACTAGCATTGATGCAGAATTCAATAACCATATTCACTGTCACCTCAATAATAGAAGTCACACTAAAAACAACACATAAACGTTTGTACCGCATCGAACTTTTACTTCAACTGTGAAACAGTGACATTTGCTTCATATTTGACGAACTCGATCGATCCAACGTTTGACAATAGGTTCGCACCAACGTTGTTGAAGCCACATTAAAAATATGAAAATTGTTTTTAATTTTTATAGGCTATTTTGTTTAATTTGAAAATTAATTTCGTTTGTAATTAGTATTATTTTCAATTGTTTAAATATGGAAACTATACTTTTATTTTACGTTGAAGTCAATGTATAGAAATTAGTAAATAATATTATGGCTTAGCTATTAAACTGTTTATGCCGGCTCTGTCCACCTCCACTCTCTGCTTTCGAGTCAGTTTGAAAATGAATGTGAGTGTAAAATCGTTTCACAAAAATACATGACTGGCCAGCTTTTTCAATTATTACTTTTTTTTTAACGAGTAACAAATTCTCTAAAGTGCAATTCCTCCTCGGTTCATCTTTAATTGGTGTCAGGTACCTAAAGTGACCCGAAATCTCTACAGTTAGAGTGAAACATTCTACTTGGACACATTGTGCAGCTTTCATGGACAATTGCATCCTTCTGTGTTCTATTTCCGCCCATTTATCATATTATTGGAAAGTGTAATCATCATTACTGGACACTCCAGGCTTATTTGAACAATTTCAAAACAATAATTGTCCATATTTTAAATGTGTTCATGCCATTAGCTAAAAAAATTAAAAGATTTGTTAATATAAAATTCCTTTATTAAAAAATAATTATATATTCGATAGTATAGGTATTCATTTTAGAGCATTAAGTCCTCAAACGTTTATAGTTTGCTTATTAAAAAATAATTCTTACTGGTAATTTACTTTTTTATTCGCTTAATATTTTCAATAATCGACCAAAAAAAAAAAAATTGTTTAATCCCCCCTCAAAATTTGAGCTTTTACGTTTCAAGATACGTAGAATCCAAATATCGAATAAAAAAAATCCGTCCGTCTGCCGCATAATGGTCCTGATTCAGCAAAAAATTCATAGTGCAAAAAATCAAAAAAGTTATTTTTTTTCTTTTGACTTCATAATCTCACATATGTATCTACAGGATGCCTACAGCTTGCTGGTGAAGCTGTTTGTAATTTGAATGATTTATTGGATCGCTGTGATGCTTCAAACGTTGAAGAACATACCTACATATAAGCTATTTTTGAACACGTTTTTCACCGCGTCTCGCAGAGTTATTTGTGCCAGGTCATGTAGGTAACAATGACAAAGGAATTCATGGAAATATCTCGGGTATCAAATACCTGACGGCAACCACGGCTGACGAATATGAAGGACCCTTCCCATCCCCTCGGGATGGCCCTTCCAAAACTAGGAATCCATCAGTATAGCTTTAGTATCTGCAGTGTTGACTTTTAGTTAAGTAACAATGTCGAAGTGCTAAGTTATTGTGTATAGAATAATCTTCTTGATTTTTTCCATTTATGTATCTACCAGGCAATCACGAATGTATTTACCTAGATATGTAACTCATAGTAGTTATAAGTGTAATTTAACAATTAGAATATTTCTACCAAAATCAAGTAGATAATATGTTTTTTTGTATTTTCTGTTTAGCCCTGAAACAGTGATTTAGGCCACTTAATTGTTGAATCAAAATCATTCAAATCATTTTATCAAAAAATCGTCAATAATTACAGCTTGAATGATGAAGAAATTTTTTAAAAACAGATGAGGACCTTTTATTATAATTATATAAGTAAATGGAAAAAGTCGTATCGCTCAAAGTCAAGATTTGAGCAAACTCATAAGTCGTGGTTAAATGTTAAAAAAATTTTACCTAGCGTCAGGAGGCAAGAGAGGGAAATGTTCCTTCCACTAGTTCGGGTAAACGTGGTCTTCCAAAACTATCATTTTCCGAAAATAAAGAGCAAACCAAAAGAAAATTGTAAAAGGTGATTTCGACCGATTTACAAATCCTCAAGCAGTTGAAGTGCTTTCCAGCTACGAAGGAAGGGCAATCGTGCTGGATCAGCTAGCGTGAAGCTTTTCGCCAGTGAAAGTCCTTCGTCTTCTAAGAGTTCGTACAGAAAATTAAAAAGAGAAAAAAAGAATTTGGAATCATTCTCACGAAGAGGCATTATCTCTTATTGTTGAAGCAAAATTAACAAAGAAATCGTACCATTTGTTACGGATAGCTACTAAAAATAAAGGAACAAATATTTATCCCAGTTATATAGCATTAATTGCCGCGATTAAAACCTGGCTTATCCACAGCGTATTATCAGTACAGAAAGAAGCTGCGAAGTTCCTCTATAAGAGCTATTGAATCACACTGCTGGCAGGATTGTTGAATCAGTTGGAGGCAATTTTCAAGGAAAATATACTTTAATATACTCTTCAGGCAAATCGGGATATAAAAAAGACTTCAAAGAAGAGAAATTCAGGGACGATGGTGTTTTTCTATCTCCACTTGTGCCACTGAAGCTTATAGGAGAAAATAGTCCTGTTTGAGAAAACCCTTGTCCATTGTTCCAATAAGTTCCACCTGTTATTGTCGAAGGCTTCAATTTATAAAGGAGATAAAAGAGGTTATAACGACGGAGGAGCAACATACATTAACTCAAATAAAAAAAATGAAACCATTTCAAGTTGGAGAAAGATAAATCGATATGCAATTGACGATGATAAACGGGAAAGCTTTATGTTTCTTACCAGTACGCTTCAGTTCTCAATCTGCAAGCAGACAGCATGAGGTCCGGCATCCTGGAGTCAGATCAACCCATTTGACGAGATCGCCTTAAAGTCTGGAATATCGCCCCTGCATGTATATGTACATTTTCTGGAATTTGTTTTGTCCATTTGTAATAGACTAGGTAAAAAAAAATTATATCATAAATGTTTAATTTTAAATGTCTTATTATATGTTATTTGTATATATTATTTTATCACAGGTACAAAAACTAAAGCCCGCGGAGATAATAATATTCCGGAAGTTAGAAAGCAGAAAGAGATTGTACTTCGGTGATTAGAAGAGAGTATGCACCTAAAACCAGATCGTCCAAAGCAAGATTTCGGTTCAACTAGCGACGCGAATCCAACTGCTGCTGCAAACCGCGACTGGTTTGGACGAGGAATTCATAAAACGATTCTCAGTGATGTTCTTTGCTCTAGCCTCTGGAAGAAAAAATCAAGTAGAAAGTTTTGAAGCATATTGCTTAATAACCCTAACAATATATTACTGGCACCACTGATAACAATTAACGCCGACTGTCCATACAATTTTAACACACAGTCAAATTATTATAAAAAGTGCCTTGTTGCCTCTTGACAGTCGTCTGAAAAGGCATAAGAGGCCAGAAATGAAGATGTTAGGAATTAAAGATAATTTTTCACAAGAAAGGCAAGTCGAATTTTAAATATTGAGGATTTATTTCGAAGGGTTTTTCACTCTTCAGATCCTGTAATCAAATCAACTCGCCGTTCGCGTCTTTTCACAAAGATTACTGAACCAATTTTCTTGAGATTTGGGAACAGGGTCACACTTCACCCCAAATTATCCTCGGAACTCGACATTACCACCCGTCTGTTTGTTCCAAAATAACCGATTAGAGATTTTATAAGCCCATAACTCTGCCATTTATAAAGATAGAGGGGAAATGTAAGGTGTTTTGATTTCTCCATAACAAGGCATTAACAAAAATTAAATAAATGTAAAAAACAAAAAATCTATATAAATGCTTTTTTTGCTCTTCTTATCGTTTACTGTTCATAATTCATAAAATAAATTCAATTTTATTGATATTTTCAAGTTGATTCCTTTTCATATTTTCTTTTCTTAAATGGTATGGCATATCCAACCCAAGCATACTTTACATTGGGAAGAGGAAAACTTCTGCTGAACCTCTAACAAACTTTAATGTATTCACATAATGCTTCTATCAAGCGTCCTATATTGGAAGATGTTCACAGCATCGTGTAGATCCTGATATACCCACTGAGCTATTCAATTTCTATTAGATTGCAATTGAAATATAGACTGTAAACAAAATGTTTAAGAGATAAGATTAGAAGTATAAATAAAACAAGATTTTTTGATAAATAAATTTCGGGCTTGAAGAGCAAATCGTTTTAATGAAATTCAATCAGTCAATTCGTCGTAGAAGTTAGATTCTATGATTGATCATTTTCATGTTTGTTGACACATCACTGCAATATGTTGTCAAGTCGTCTCAAGGAAACTAACTGGATGAAGCTTATGCTCGTTTATTGGAGAAGCCTTGAGAGCCTAAAATTGAAGACCCATGACCTAATTGATCTATTTTACATTAAGAGCGTTCCATTTATCGAGTAACCCCTGTGATTAGCTTTAACAATGGGTCCGCAGAGGTCGCAGGAGGTGGTATAGATTGTTTTTTATGGGGGAGGATTTTTTAAAATATATATCTAATCTTTCCTATAAGAAATTTTCAAAATAAAATTTCGTTTATTAAAACTTCCTTTCTGATATCCTGTGCCCACCCCATTGGGTTTGCTTTAATTACTTATAAATGATCAATAACAAGACATTATGAATTCAATCGTTTTAGAACTTCTTTCAATCAATATGTTCATAAGTACTTTTCATGTACTTTGATTATTTAGGTATCTAATACGATGTAAGTACTGGGTTTATAGTACATCTAACTAAAATGCCTGAATGGTAAATCATACTCAACGCGATACAAGAATCTGTAATCTTACCCCCTTTCAAATGATCAGAGCTACACCACAAGTCCATTATCAACAACACGTAAACAGAATCTCTAATTGCTTATAAAATCATGTGCTCAGAAGTGTTAAGTAGAGATGTTACAGTATGACCGAAACAAATGGGTCCATTACGGTTTTGTAGACTGAAAATAAGTTTAGAATAAATTTGAACGTTAAACGAAATTTATCGATAAGTCCCATCCAATACAATAACTAGTGAAAATAAATATAAATTCTATCTAGATAGCATTTTTCCATTAGCATTTTAAAAGTCTTGTATGAACATTACTTTTTTATATCTATAACATAAAATATATAACTATATGCTGTAAAATATAATTAGAGTATTATACGATTACCTGTAAGTTTTAGATTTATTTTTTGTTAATAAAGAAGATCTATTTGAGATAATATTAATGTCATATTAAATATTACAAATTAATGTTAGTTATATGGAGATAGATAATGTGTATTGATATTTTATTAGTGTATAAATATTTTATTCTAGCCCGCTGGCTTATAAAATCTGATGAGAACTACCCGTACTACAAAAACGTTTAGTAAACGAGTGGAAAACTATGGTTGCCTTTTCCATTTCAGCATTGGAAAAAGTAGAACTGTTCCTAGGAAACAGTCGGACTGAGAAGAGTGCAGAAGAAGACGAGAACCGACGTTCAAATTCATAACATGGGAAATGTAGTGTATATAGAAAACAAGCTTGCTTATTATTTATTGACGGGTGGGAGGGCCGATATCAAGAAAGATTTTAATAATATAATACATTTATATTTATTTTTCCATTTCGTTTCAGGAAAAAACATGAGAATCAGACAGAAGCAAGCAATAGCTGTTCAAACATAATTAAATACAATGACAATAAAGATCGTAAAAAGGAATTAAGATTACTAACCCCCTATAATACAAAATAATCTAATGAATGAAATTATTAACTTTGTATCCCCTCACAATATCCTCTGTCTCCCCCCCCCCCAAAAGTTGCAAAAATTAATTGTAAACAATTTCTAAACTTCTTTCGTCTCTTCGTTCTTCATACTTATTTTATATTTCTTATTTAATAAACTTTATTTTTTCTTATCCCCTCTCAAATATTAAAAATTGGCGATACCGGCAACCTGGTCGAGGAATGATTAAAATCTTTTGCCGAAGGTTTTAAGGTCTGCTGGGTGCAGTATCAGTAGGCAGATCGGTTAACTTTAAGTTAATGTTTATTAATTAGTTTTTGATTAAGTTTTTTCTTCTAAGCCCCCTTCCTCTCTTCTTTTGTTATGCTACTTGTAATGCTGATTTTTTTTTCTCTCTCTAATGTAACCGTATTCCAATGTAAGGACTTTCTGTTCTTATGTTTATTGAAGTAGTTCATCAAGTTTTGTTCATATTCTGTCCATCTCTTTTCATATGCTGTATATTTCTTTTCAATACACTGCAAACAGGAACATCGTCATGGCAGGGGTAGGCTGGGGTTTCAATCTTCCTCTCCTAATAATTTTAAAACCCAAAAAGTTGGATTTTAAATTTAAGATTTCAGAACCTACTTCAAACTGCTAAAATTGTGGTAAAACTTTTTACTCAAAGAGTTACTAAAATGTAAAGCCAACAAATTGAGATTTGATCGATACAATATAGTTAATGAATAGGAAAGAAATTATTGTTGTAAAATGGCAACATTCGCAAGTGGAAAGTGAAAATTTCATATCCAAACAAATTAAATACCCAAATAAGTTGAGAAAACTAAAATATTTAATATAGGTAGTTGGAAATCCAGTTATGATTGTTGGGAATTATGATTATTGTAATTGTAGTTAAACCTGGCTGCAAGTAGCTACAAAGGTCTGCTGTGTCATATTTTTATCCATCTGGTTTCAGATCTCCTGCTTGGTTTCACGCAAACTAATTTGGTATTAATTTGTTTTCTAAAATTTATGTACTGGCGCTGATGGACAGCAAGC
Organism: Rhaphigaster nebulosa; assembly: GCA_948150685.1. Taxonomy (NCBI): domain Eukaryota; kingdom Metazoa; phylum Arthropoda; class Insecta; order Hemiptera; family Pentatomidae; genus Rhaphigaster; species Rhaphigaster nebulosa. Next base: position 108,330,520 of record OX411308.1, on the reverse strand, counting down.
CCTTCCTGATCCTTTTACGATCATACCATGCTAAATTCAAATTACTAGTTCCTTAAATCATTAATTATATTTTAATCTTAATGGACATAACTCTGGTTTGGCCACGTGTTAGGTAATATTTTCAACATAATTTAATTGTAAGGACCACAAAGTTTCATGCACCATACAGCATTTTTAAGATTCGAGCTCAAAACAAAACTATTTTTTTATAATTAGGAATTTACTGATGATTGTAATATTTTGAAGAGAGTGGTTCAAATCTTGAAAATTAAAATTCAAAAGCAGTTTATAATAAGAAAAAATACCTACCATATCTGCGATGGAGGATTATTCATTTTGATTTAATTTAATTAAAAATGAACGAGAAATTATCATTGTACATTATAAATTCATGAAATACAATAATGATTTAGCTTCGTATTGTTTAGAAAATTAATTAAGTGCAAAGCTGGCCGAAGCTAAATTTAAAGTCAACATCATTCTGAAAAATTGTTAGTACTAAAAAAAAAAAAAAATGTGGTACCACCTCTTCAATGCATAATAAAAAATATCAGAGCGCCAAGAACATTATGCTGAAGATCAGCCTGTTGAAGTGTGCATAAGAGAGGTATACAAGGTGGGATTCGGGAATATGGTTATTCGATGCGTTTCGCTCCGCTGTGGGTCCTTGTCTGCCAACAACAACTGTATATAGACGATGGCAATGGAAATATTGGAAAACGATAAGGAGTGGCACCAGTGTGTTCAATGGTTTTTGGGGTGGGCAAAACACCTGTTTCTTTGATTTGGTTAAAGAACATTATTTTTGAGGATTTTAATCAATTTAATATTGTTAAAATGCAAAAATGTGGTAAATAGAGAAAGGATTTATTATTATGTGGTGCTGCTATTAGTGTATAAATTATATTTGTCGAAATAATAGCGATTTGCGTCTCATTGTTATGAAAGATCGCTGTGCAAAATTCTATGTTTTACAAGATATTATAATATTCAAATCACTATGAATTTTCAATAGAAAAGAATTCCATAAATTCTAATACCAATCGAATCGGAGGTACTTATATTCAACTTTTAGAGTCGATAAAAATATTGATTTTTATAATGAAATTATATTTCAGATAGTCATTTTCATCTAGTTTTGCGCAAAAAAAAATGCAAAATTTTTGCAAGAAGTACTAAAATTCTATAATTAACTGGAACTTGAATTCTAGGTAGTAGCGCGCACAATATATGCCTTCCACTCTTACCGTGTAATCACATGAAGGTTGAGTGAAGAAGTTGAGTGTAGTCACCTTAATGAAGTGAGTGGGCTCGGTCGTCTTCTAGCTTTTTACTGTGCCAGTGCAAAAACAAAATGACAGAAACTAATAAAAAGTGTAGGTGGAGTGGGCGAAAAACTTCTAGATCCATAGCATTATTCCTTTATATGAAACCGAGTGGATAAGGATAACTGCTTATAGTGCTAGAAGGCATTTACTTAAGGTACAAAAATATATAAATTAATTGTTTGTTGGATAATTGTTTAGCTTTTTTAAAAATAAGTATGTAAATTGTAATAATGTTGCTCTGCAATTCAGAGTTTGTCCTGAAGAAGAGGTAATTCCCCGAAAGTTTGAAAAATAATGTAAGAAATCTTTTAATAAAACCGAAGATTCAGTAAGAAATTTACTACCATAAGAAATTATATAAAAAATAATATTACTGAAATTTTTAACATGGACATTATAAAATATAATTTTTCGAGACCATGCAATAGCATTCTAATGAAAAGCTTTCAGCTAGAAATTCGAAAGTGAATGATGCTGATATAAAAAATTATTTCTGTAACTTTCTACAATACATCTTCAATAACAATTTCATTAAAAAAAAGCTGAGGCACCAAAATTGGGTTGTTATTTTTTATATCTAATCCCTTCCTCTTTTTCGACATTTCTTTTGTTATTCTTGATATCAAGGTTGTGATTAACAAATAAGCTAGAATATAAATTTCTTGTTATAATATGGATATATTAATGAAGATTAGCACAACATTTACACAATCGACTGTCTTGATTTTTATGACATATATAACTAGCATGCGTGTTGACTCTCCAGCTAACTGTCGATCTGGTCAACTCGCATCGTGTAAGTGCACCTTGATAATGGGAGAAAGGTGATTTTTTTTTCATATCATGGTAATAGTGCTTTCCCCTTGTTTTGATGGTCAACATTGAAAAACGATTAAAATCGGTAAAAAATTTGTTAAAAAAAAGTAAACACATTCTGCTTTATATAATAAACAGCCCGATATTATTGTGGGTTTTACGCATAGTGAAAATGCTTCATGTAGTTGGACAGGGTAAAGATTTTTTCAAATCATAGGGATGCAGTGATTTTGTTTATAAGGTTTGTTTTGATAAATCTTATCTCTATATTTAGATTTGTTTATTCTTTCCTTTTTTTTTTTGAAAATTTATTTTGTACCTATTGTTATTTTATCTACATATTTACTATTATTAGATTGTATTATTATTTTTTTAAATATCTTTATCCACCATGTCTATTCACAAAATACTCATATCCATTCTTTTCTGCCTTACCATCTATATCAACAATAGACCACGACCTGTCATTAGTGATATATTAAAAATCAACATTATTGTACATCATAAAACGTCATAAATGAATAAATTTTGCATTTCACTGTTTACTTTAAACATCAACAAAAAACTTTAAACAAATAATTATATCACAAAGGGATTCATTTTCTGGTGTGACATATAACAATGGTTAATAGTAAATAACTAATAGGATATAAAATCATAATACTGTTAATTATTCCACTATTATGTAATAGTTAAACTATTGTATCTAATTAATATGATATGCAAATTGCTATTAAAAGTACATGATTTTCACCACATATGTGAAAATTTGTATACAGTTTTTAATTTCTGTAACATATTGCACAAAAATTCTCATTTTAATCGAGACGAGATTGATTATTACTGCACTATACCACATATTTATTTTTTCACATTTATTTAGTCTTTTATTATTGAATACTTTGTCCAAAAATAATTATATCTTTTAACAACTATGCTTATAAATTATGCCTGAGAATAAAAATAAATTCTACTTTTAATTATTTCAAATTTTTGTTGTATAACATAATGCGTCCATTTAAACTTAATATTTTTAAAAAGTCCAATACATATGAAATTATGATTTATAATAAAAATACGAAAAGTTTAAAACAGCTGAATTAACATTTTTATAATAATTGTAATAAGGAATTTATTTATAATAAGGAAATGGCAGCAAATCTAAAAATAAAACCCGTAGATCATTGAAATTTCCTTATATACTCCGACTGACAAATACATTTATTTCCTTCCTTGAGAATGATTTATCTTTTCCATTTTCCTCCAACTGCAGAGAAATAAAAATAATTCTCTGCAGGCTTTTACCCTCACGAAAAGAAAATATAAATCTAAAACAATTTTTACAAAATATTAAAATAAAACACCATTTAGCTGATCGTTACCTTCATGATGGTGTGCAGTCCTCAGAGATTATCCAGTTTTTTTTATTTTTATTCCTAGCATTATTTTGTGCTTTTAAAATATTATTTCTTAACCACTTTCTATGTAATATGAGGAACTCTTTCTGCCTGATAGTCCCTTTGAATTTTTGATTAAATTGAATTATTTAACGATAAAAAAAGGATAGGTGATACGTCTTAAATATAATCGATTACAAATTATGACATTGATTTAATTATATAGTTATTTATAATAATGTTTTTAATTCGTGCCGGGAATTCAGCTAATTTTTCTATTTTTCAGCTAATAACTCACAAATTAGATAAAATAAAACTAGATATCAAGATATAACACGATAAAAACGAGGAAAAGTAGCTCTTTTCTTGAAATTACAGTTCCTGAATAATTATGACAATATGGCAAATAAGTTTAAGCAGAACTAGTCCATTTATGCTCAAAAGAGGAATTTATCGAAGCACGCTGTGATCCCTCTTAGACTCCCGTCTAAGAGGAATTCCTAGGAATGCTTTGGAAGGGAATTAGATGATGACTACAGGAAAAACACTAAACTTCCAGAAAAGTTTTGCCTTAGACGTAAACGAGGTAAAATCATGCAAAATATGAAAAATGAAAATGGCGACTTAGTAACCGATATCACTGAAATTTTAGAATGGTTTGAAAGGCACTATGGTTCAATATTTGCAAACCCAACAGTAAACTAAGTACTAATATAGAAGAACAAGACAATGGCCAAGTACTAGACATGATGTAGGAAGAAGAAGTTGAAATGGCTATAGAGAGGAAGAAGCTGGAAGCAATATCTCTCCAGAATGCATTTAGTACTGTAGAGCCTACAAATATGAGGAAAAGAAATTATAAGGACTGACAATACAACTTTAGCTTCCACATCCACAAGAAGGAAAGCACAAGCGAATGCGTTAATTATAGGCATATATGTTTCTTCCAAGTTTTATATAAAATATAGACCTTGATTTTATAATAGAAGCTATAAGTTGAAGAAAACCTGGCAATCTGCATTCCTCAGAACCCGCCAAACCCACGATCACATTATCGTCTTAAAGATGATAATTGAGAAAGCATACGATCGAGAAAAAAGCACATACCTTGCTTTTTTGGTAATGAAAGCCGCTTTTGACTCAGTGTCCAGATAAAAAAATATGGAGTAGATAAATAATATGTACCCTAGGAGCAAAGAACGTGCAGACTGGTCTGTTACTCGTAATACAATCTACGTACTCCATTTTAAGAATTTATTAAGGAATAACAAAACAAAAAAGGTTTAGCAAGTTGTATATAATATTATCTCAATAAATTATCCAACGAACCTATGATATTTCAAGTAACTAAAAATTACAAATTTTAGGTAACCTTGTTAGCAAATTCGAATTAGTTCTCAAGGTAGCGTCAATTAGGAGGTATTTCTTTCAAAAGGTGTTTTGAGAATCCATTGCCTAAAGTCAAAGTGCAAGAGATAATGTGAGTGCTCTACTCTTCAACAGCTTTATGGATGAAATAATAAAAACACGTAAGAGAAGAACAGCAAGATCACTGATTGATCATTGGAACATAAGAACTATAGTGGCACAAGTAATGGTATCTGCCGTTAACATGGTTTTAATCATTAACTCTATACATAACCTGGTCGAATGGGAAGTAGAAGTCATTAACATTAATGAAAGCAAAAGCGAGATTCTATAAGTACGACGAGGGACCGAAATAATCCATCTCACGTGTAATAATGAGGAGCTTGAAGTCGTAAATGAGTTCTACTTCCATGGAACTGTGATTTGCGAAAATAGGAAGTATAGCAAGAACTATATAGCAAAATCGGAGAAGCTTTGAAGGCTTTTCTTTTTTTTTAATTTTTTTTTTTTTTTTGGAGAAATAATAAAATGTTCACACTTAAAGGAAATGAATATCAGTGTAGCCAGGCTGTATCAAACGCCTTTGAGCAAAATGGTATGCTCTAGTTGCATATGATTTTCGCTCTGTTCTCGTCGATATATAGTTCCACACATTATTTTATTAATGTATGATTACATATTTTGCTTTACATTCGATAGATATCTAGGAATAAAATACTTTTTAAAATATTTGTTATATTTAACATTATAACTTTTAAGCACAAAATGAAATTTAGATCTGATCTTTCCATTACCTTTGTAAAGGAACTAGCTTTTCGAGCATGCTGAGAGAGAATTCCCTTTATTTAGGATTTACATTTTTATCTTGTTCGAGTAAACACTTAAATAAACAAGATTTTTTTAAATTTTCTTAATTGGTTCTGCCATCGAAACTTTGAGATTATTTTAAAATAATACTAAGTCGACTGAACGCTTTATGGGAAGTATAGGTACGCATTAAAGTGGAGTTGAAGATGAAGGAGAGCTGTATCTTATAAATGGCATCATGTCGCACCAAAGCAGAACTAATTTAGGCAACAGTAATGAGATTCTGGATAAACAAATTAAGCTCATAACTGAGTTACATTCAACAGGTATCTCTGTCTGTTCAACAAGGCCTCTAGGACGCTTTATCAATTAACTAACTACAATGTTTCCCCCTCAAAGGTAAACTACCGTCAGCATGTGAAATGTTTTTGATATAATATTATCATAAATGAAATAAGAGAAATTTAATATTTTCTAAGGGATATAGTGATACTTAACAAAGAGAAAAAAAAGCACTTTCTAAGCATCTGCTATAATATAAAATTACCGTTGCTAATCTAAGATCTGTTACAATGATTACTTTAAGATTACAAATATTACCACACCAATAATAGAGAGAGAAATGCTTTATTTAAAGCAATGCTGCCCACAAACTTTGGCAAACACAGCATACTAAATCAATTTATAGCTAGAAATACAATAATATTATACATAATATTCATATCATTTATTTTCCCTTTCATTCTAGCTCTAAACACATAATTATCATTACATTACCCATAACATATCTGTACCTTTTCTTTTTCTTTTCCCTTTGTTTACTATAGACCTGTTACTCTCTAATCCATCCGTTATTTCTCTTTTCCGGTGACTCTGAACCATTTCAATACTTAAATTAACGCTTTTTTTTTTGTTTGTATACATGCAAAACAAAAAACAACAAAAAATTTGATAACTAATCAAATGTTCAAAGTTTAGGAACGCACACTTAAGCATCAAAAACTATACAATAAATAATAACTAAATAAGACAATACGGATAAAAAACTATGTAATAAATATATTTAAAGAAAAAATAAACAAACAATAATCAATAATATAAGAAATAAAAAGTACATACTAGATATCCACTCAGTTAACTACCACACAGGTAGGTGATGGTGCATAATTCCCAGAGAGTCCAGTATAATATTCTCGGCCAATACCACAATATGTCTGTTGCCAACACCTGCTGCCAACACCTAGCTCTTCCAGAAAGCTCTTTGTTCTACTTGCGATTGTTCCGGGAGACCCTAACCAGAGGCCTCTCACGGTGAACGCTCTCTCTCTCTCCGAAGATTTCTCTTATAGGAAAAGGATACACTTCTCATTAATATTCTTCTTTTCCCTTCCCACACCACCTTCCTGATCAAGGTCATTACTCTCAAACCTCACTGCCGGATCCAAGACCAATGCTGTCTTTCCGGTCTTGGAGAATGCAACAATATCTGCATATCTCGCGGATCCGTCAGCGTCGATGCAATGTACCTCATCGAAGCAGGTGAAGTCCTTTTCCCTAAGGAGTCTCATCAGTTCATGCTTGACCCTATGAAGCCGGCGTGCTATGAGGAGGGAGTTGTTGGGACATTTTCTCAGCACATGGGCTGGTGCTTCAGACTCTGCAGTATTTACGACAGAGGGACCCAACTTCTCTCTGCTGTCCGCTTGCTCGTAGGACTCCACGCATGAGTGATGGATTGATGGATTCTGAAGAGTGCTCTATTATCTCCTACAGTTTTTAACTATTACTATACTCCTCATTTTCGACCACAGGTCCCTGTCGCTCTCCTGCTTACTTCAACTTGGTATTATTCCTCGAAACACCAAGGAACTCAACAGCCACATGAGTTCCTACTAACATCTTGTCTAAAACTTCTTTAATTGGTATGAAGAGTTTTATCCCAGTTTCTCTTCTGCTTTTTACATCTTGCCTGCTGTTCTTTGTTTGTCTATTCTTGAATTTTCGTTCTGTTGAGATATTATATACATTTTCTCCATCTCTCTGTATGATCTTACTTTCTCTGCATCTAGTTTTCTCATGTGTCGGTACCTCCGCTGTTTCTTAGCTGCCATCAGTGACTAGAATGAATGAAATACTTTATCAACATCGGTAGGATCTCATGTCTGTTACGACACCAAACGTTTATTACCATAATCTCATAGACGTTACTTCAGATATAGTAACAAACAAGAATGTAAGCATGCATGAGAAACGAGGTTCTAAATCATGTACCTATTACAATTAAACAAAACAAAAAAATCAATTTTATCAAGTTCTATACACTACTTTTACATACGCATGCGCAAACGTATTTTTCTTGGCGCATCTATATTTCTAAATGATATGTCGGATTTGGTCCAAAGTTGGAAGAAAAAGTTGATTACTAGAGTTCAAATGGTCCAGCATCAATTTTATTAAATTTCATCCACTACTTATGCTTGCGCATTCGCAATTGTATCTTGGAACACCTATGTTTCGAATTCATGTTCTATTTGGCCCAAAGTTTGAGGAAAGTTGGAGACTAGTGTGCAAATGTTCCACTATTTGTTTCATCAAATTAATTTATGTAGTAATATATTGTAATGCTTAAATTGGCACATAAATTGAGATATGGAGTGAAATGGAATGAAGAGGATTAAAATTAAGTTGAATAGAATGAAGTGAATTGGAATGAAATATATTAATAAAATAAGATTAGGTTTCATTTTCGTTTAATTCACAATTTCTTTTTAAAGTTAAACCATCACTTTGTGGATCGAAAGGTACCTTTTTCGTGTTTTATCAGCTAAAAGTCTTTCTGTGTGGAAGTCGAAAAGCATTTTATTAATTATAAGAGAATAACTTCAAGATATGTGCATATTTGTGTACGTATATAATAAATATATATTCATGTAAGATATATACGTATTTAAATTATAACATATAACCATGATATATCGTCTTCCCACCGTGAAACCTCCTAAGTATGTGTCAAACTCATTATTTTATAAAACTAATTTATAAGCAACATTTTAAAATATGATCTTAAAACATTAGAACAAGGTAAGTAAATTACTGTGAAACCACCCGTGTAAAAGACTATCTTGGATGTATATCAAAGATTATTTCTAGCAGTAACTGTTGCGAATGCGATTAACACCAACAATTTGAGGATTCTTTTTGATCACTTCAAATCATGTTCAGATTTTGTAGCACATGAATGTTTTTTACAAGCACATAGAATATAAAATATTGTTATAATAAAATCAAAATCAAATAACTGATTTTTGTTCACATAGATGGTTTCAGTGTGGCAATTACCGTATGTTATTCTCAATTTTCAACATTTATACTTGCCCCTTCAGAGAGGTCAATTTATCTCTCGTGACGGAACTTGCTGTTCGTGAAAGGCTGTCCGCGTAAACTAGAGGGGTGTCCGTTGCAAAGAGGTTTAAATTTTCAAACTTCCAGGCTGGGTCATTTGAAAATTGTCCGATGTTCGCTGAAGAGAGATGTCCATAGAGAGAGGTTTCACTGTATATAGTAAGGGAAAGTATTGTGATCGTAAAAAATTTCGAATCCTGCTTAAAGAACCCCAATACTTTTGTATATAAAATTTGATTTATTATTTGATGACGTGAATTAATGTTAAATGTTATCTGTAATCATAAATTTTATATGCTTAAATTGTATATCATGATCGTCACATTGACAGGTGTGAATTAAGTGTTGAAATTGAAAAAAATCATATAAAGATTTTGTTTAACTTAGCATCAATAAATTTAATAATTCTTTATAAATTTATGGTTTACCCTAGACTTACATTTTATCATTTATCATACAAGTTATGAATCTTTCCATTAATAGTCCTAGTTCCGTAAAATTTCATAGACAAAGTCAATTAATTTATCCGGATAAAGTCCTCATAAAATATTATTTCGGTCAGTTTAAACGGAAAATAGAAAAAAATATTATTGTTAAATAACAGCGAATTAGTGTATATTTATTGTTATACTATGTATATAATCATAAAAATGTTGAGCATTTTATATAATCAGTTTTACTCTTTTTCACAATTTTATAGAAAAGGGCTGGAAGAATTTTGTTTGAACTCGTTATATCAATGTGCATTTAAATGGTCTTTAATATATCAGCTTATCCTCCTACAAATAGACTGACATAGCTTAAATGTCGAAATTTCAAAATGGCTTCCTAGTATCTTTAATTTTGTTTATTGGAAATAATTAACAGTCTCGTTGCTAGTGGTAATCATAAAAAAATTAATGATGTGACCTATGATAGATTTTGATAATTAACTAAAGGAGAAATATTTTTCAGTTTTAGAACGAATTTCCTGAAATAAGACCAAGTAATTTTCTATCCAAGTAATTTAGATAGATGCATAATATATCTTTGGAAAACCAAAGATTTTTCAAAAATTAATATCATTAATAATAAAACATATAATGTAAAATGCAATGGGAGTATTGAAAAAGCATAACCTTACGTGTTGTATTTAATGATTTATACTTTTATTTTATTTCCTAACTTTCTGACCTTTCAGTCATACGGGGTCGTGGCGGAAGTGGTGTATTACGTTGGGGTAAGCGTATGCCACTGCCACCAATAAACAACTCATTTATTAAATATCTTATTATACATTTAATATATTTTTGGGAACAATGAATCCTGCTACTGTGGTGCAGCACGGTGCGCGTTTGCACACCTTAAGGCTGCACCTTATTATCTGCTACTGTGGAGCAGTCCGGTGCGCGGTTATCCTCTGCCGGGCGGCGTGGCCAGCCCTCCTGGCGCTCTCCATCCGTCCGGTTCCAGTCCGGATCCTCTCGGTGCCGTCGAGCCCTCCTGGTCAGCCGCATCCGTCCGGTTCCCATCTTCACCTCCAACCGTCCGGATACAGGTCCAGCCCTCCTGGTCCACTGCATCCATCCGGATCCTGTCTCAAGCTGCATCCGTCCGGAAGTCGGTCCAGCCTTCCTGGTCCGCTGCATCCGTCCGGATCCCATCTCCTCCAGAGTTCATCAACCATCTTGAGGCTCGCCGAAGTCGGATGGTCTGTCCCTTCCCAAGGTAAAGAGCTCAGGATCCATCACCTCCTCCCACCCGTATACGAAGTCCTTGAAGAAGGGATACACCTCTTCCTCCATCAGACGGGGGAAGTCCGACTCGGCGAGGGCGAAGATCCCGGTACTTTTTGACAACCTGGCTCGGTGTCCTTCTACTGCGGTGCAGGACACGATCACGTGCTCTGCAGTCTCAGGGACTCCACAGGTGGGGCACCGGGGGTCTATGTCCTTTCCATGTTCCTGTAGTTTCCTCCGGAAACCTCCATGCCCTGTCAGCATCTGCGAGACCCAGTAATCAGGGAGGACCCATCTCGCTTTCCCTTCTGACACCCTACCCACCGTCCATTCCACTCCTCGATGGTATCCTCCCTCAATATCTTCTTCCATTGGTTGGAGGTCTCGCCGACCCTGGTACGGAGTCGCTCCGGTAGCGCGTCGAGCCCCTACCTCTTCACATTATACTTTATTCTGTCCTCCTTGAGGACGAGGTCCAGGGGCATCGCTCCGGCTAGTACCTGCACCGCCTCATGCGACACCGTTCTTTATGTCTTAGTGACCCTAAGCAGAGCCAGTCTCTGGATCGTCGCCAGTCACTTCCTCTGCAACTGCGTGAGGTGTTGGCTCCATGCTGGGGATGCATACCTAAAGATACCCATGACTACCCTCTTGTAAATGATCATTGTAGCCGGATATCTGATGCCCCAGAACGCACCCCCAATCCTGCACAAGCCATTTATAGACCGGGTCACCCTATCCTTCAGGTAGTCTAGATGAGAGGTGACGTCGGATCTTCTCCTCATCTTCACTCCTAAGTACGTCACCTCCTCGCCCATCCTCACCCTCTGGCCATATATCTCTAGTATGACAGAGTGAGCCCTGTCTGTGGAGCCTCTTACGAGCATGGCTTAGGTCTTGGCTGCGGCCATGCTCAGCTTCCTCCTCACGCACCATTCCGACAGGAGACTGACGCATCTCTCTGCCTGTGTTTTCAGTCTTGCTCTGCTATCCTCGGCCACTATGACCGCCAGGTCGTCGACGTAGTCCATGGGAAGGAACCCTCTCTCCTCCAATTCCCAAGCTTCCTCAGAGCCGGACCCAGGACAGAGCCTCTCTCTATCCTCCGTTCTACCTCGTAGTAGTTACCTCTGATCTTCACACTCCTGTTACTGAGGTAACTACTAAAGAGGGAGTACAAAATTCTGGGGGTGTCGAACTCCTACAGCCGCTGGAGCACGTAGGGCCAACATACACTGTCGAAGGCGGGGGATATGTCAAAGAGCACCAACATGACATATTTCTCCGCCCTCTCCTCCACGTCCCTATGCACTGTCAGCAGCGCATCTGTGGTTCCCTTGGCACGGGTCGAGCCGAATTGCCGTGGATGACTTGCTGTACTGAGGATCCGGCGAAGTCGCGTGACGATCAGACATGCTCCAGGACTTTGCTGACGACAGGGAGGAGGCATATCGGCCTGTACGCCTTAGGCGATTCTTTATCCTTCCCTTCTCCGTTGTAGAGCACACTCAAGTCTGCGGTCCTCCACTTGCTTGGAAAGTGACCTCTCTCCAAACAATCATAGAATATCTGGAGGAGCTGCTCCTCAACGTACGGGGCACTATTCCTGAGCAGCGTCTATTCCGTCCAGTCCCGGATCTCTCCCGATCCTCTGCTTCTCCACGGCCAGACGAAGGTCCCATATGTCCCATGGAGGGCATAGGTCGGTACCTGGTGGGTATACCGTGGTGCGTCTCACCATCGCATCTATCTCGCTGTCCTGGGACGGGTCATCCCTGGGGTATGTAAAATCTACGTACATCGATGCAGCTTCCTCCAGGGAGGTTGCCTGGGCTCCTCCTATTCCAAGGGAAGCCATCATCGTGAGAGGCTTCACCTTGCCCAGTGCCACCCTGTACGGTATTCCCCAGGAGTTCTTCTCCGTCTCATCAACGATGAATTCTTGTGACGCACACCGTTTCGGTACACCCTATACCTACGCTTAGTCTCTTCGCGGAGTGCAGGTCTCGACTCGTCGTCTCTTCAATCCTGGTACCTACGCCTTGCCCTGTAATACTCCCTCTTCACTTGGGTCAGGGCCGGCGTCCAGCATGGGACCGGACGTACTCTCGCCCTTCGGCGTCGGAGGGATGCACTCGCCGCTTCCGTGATGGCGCCCGTCAGCACCATGTGGTCAATACCTAACTCCACCTCCATCGCCATCTCCTCCTAGTTTCTATCCGCGAGTACACCTTCCAGTTCCCTGAAGAAGGCCCTCTAGTCCGCCGATCGGGTCACGAAGCCCTTTTCCACTTCTAGGGCGTTCTCGCCTTCCTCCTGCACCACACTGAAGGCAATGACCCGGTGGTCGGAGCTCGTATCAGACCGTAGGATCCAGTCCGCAATTCGCCGCGCCATTGTAGCCGTGGCGAGTGTCACATCTATCCAGCTCTGACCCCTCGCTCCAACAAATGTGGGGCCAGAGGGCTCGTTAACGATCACGAGCTGACACCTCGCCAGGCTCTCTTCTACTGCTCTCCCTCTGGCTTCTGTGCGCACTGAACCCCAGGCCGTACTCTACGAATTGGTTTCGGAACAGACTATCGCGTTTCTATACTTTTGCGCGACAGCCTCCACGGCAGCTAGACTATCCTCGGCGTTAGCCGGTCTCGGCGGCATGTACGTGAACACGAGGGCGAACGTGATGACGCCCCATCTTACATAGCATGCCGCCTGATCTGCCGTGGTGAAGTTCTTCAGTTCCATCACGTCGAGGGCAGGATTGACAATCACTATTGCAGTTCTGGGCCTCCTCTCTCCACTGCTCAGAGCGACTACCTTCGACGCTACACCAAATCCAACGGCCACATTCATCCGACAACATGGCTCCTGTATCGCCATGATGACAACGTTCCGGGCGAGAGTACGTAACTCATCCGCGACCATTAGTCTTCGGCCCATGTTGACATGCAGGACCTGCAGCCTAGGCATACCGGGTCCTCTTCGCCAGCCCCTCCATCATCCCCAGGTGTATCGGGCACTCCCTGCCGCCCGCACAATGCTGGCAAGTCCTTCCCCTCACTGTCCTTCGCTTTGCAGTTCCTGCAGCGATGGGTGGCTCCTCTGGTCCTCCCCGGGCACTGACTTGCCTTGTGCCCATCGCACGCAATCTCCTTGGTGCAGGACTTCGCAGGGTGGCCATAGTCTTGGCACTTTAGGCAGTGTGGGGGGGTCGAGGTAGTATCTCATGGAGAGGCTCCACCATCCTCCGCTGGCGTCCTTCTCCGTCAGCTCCATTAATGCCAGCCAAATGGATTGGTGGGTCTCCATCACCCAACTCCTCGTGAGTCCACTTCTCACTGGGGTGGAGAAGCAGGGTCTCGTCCACCCCCTCCTTTCCTTCTCCTCACACTTAACCTGTGGGGAAAGATCCCAGGGTCCCTTCCTCCCAGTGTTTGGGGACCTTTCTGACCTCTATTCGGGGCCACCTAGTCTTGGCAAGGCTTATCTCGAGCCCCTTTTCCGCCATTTTGCCCCAGGTTAAGATTTTTCTAGCCTGGTCGGCCCCTTCCGACCTTACCAGGACGGCAACAGACCTGGTAACTTTTTCAATTTTTGCTGGGGCCCCTAAGGCCTCGAGCTCCTCCTTTGTCGGCAACTGTTCATAGATCTTGCTGGGGGACCATTTACCATCGGTCCCCTTTCCCTTCACCGTGATGTAGGAGATAGTCCTCTTGGGCATTGGGGACCACTTTCCCCAGCACATCCGCAAACATTTTCCTTCTGGAAACTTTCTCCTTCTTCTGCCTGTCCTCTTCGGCCCTAATTCTGGGTCTCGACCTTCTCTTCTTCTTCTTCGTCTCTGTCCACAGCTCCTCCTCTTCCTCTTCGGTTGTTTCCTTGACCAAGGTCACGCGTCTAACCGTTTCCTTTTCATCTGTCTGGACCCTAGGAGCCTGTACCACCTGCTTCCTAGATAGCCCCGCCAATCTTCCAGGCTCCTTCCCTTTCTCCTTCCTCTCTTCTGCCCGGGTCTGGGTTATGTACTTTAGAATTTGGATCTCCTCCTTTGACAGCTTTAGGGTGTCGATAATACTGTCGACCCTGTGCACAGTTGGGGAGACCCACTTCTTCATTTCTTCATCATAAGTGGCTCCGACGGCTTCACTATAGAGTTGGCCACCATCGGGACAACTACAGCCGAGACCTTACGGGCTATGACCTCGTGGAGATAATCCGTGGCTAGAGCCTGTCTAACCACGTGTTTCACGAGCTGGGGAACTCCACTTCTCTTCGAGGGCCACGATCATGTCTTTCATCTCCGTGACCCTCCTGTTCAAGTAGGCCTGTTGATCAAGGGTACACTTAGTCCTTTTGCGGAGGTACTCTCTCATGCCCTCCGCTGCTTTATAGGCCTTCGAAGAAGGCCTATCCCCATCTTCCTCTCGCGATGGGGGGGAGAGGGAGGAGGAGGGGGGTTTCGTTCCTGGCCCTTTTGGGCCTTTTTGGGTTCTAAGGGGTAACCTTTGGACCCAGGTTCTCCTCAGCCCCCGTCCGTTTCCTTATAGGACTCCACGTCCGTCGAGATGTACGTCCTGGCCACGCCAGCGTAGGAATTTGAGGATTTAACCGCCGCCAATTTGACCACCATTTGTGGTTTTGGTGGCTCTTCTTCCTAATCCGTCAAGAAAAGCTCGGTATTTTTCGGTCCCTCGACCGGAGTTTCCGAATCCCCCATTTACGTAATAAATTACGTAAAATTGGATTTTCAAAAAAAAAGTTTTTAACTGTCCGCTTTCCGCGCGTGGTTCTCACCTTCCCGCTCTTAACCTAACTTATAACTAATTTCGGTCAAATGACCTCCTGTCCAGCGCTCACCAAAAGTCACGCTTAAGACATTGTTTTTTTATTAATCAGCACCTAACAAGCTATTGATCATTTTTCAAATGACGTGAAGGTATATTTTTGTTAATCCCTGTTTACAGAATTATTATCTGTCTTTTCCAACCATAAAGTGATTTTTTTGTATTTTTTATACATTTTTTTAATTTATGTCTGTTCAACTTGATGAGTTATGGACACCTCAACCAGTTATAAACATCTTTAAAACTAGTTATGGGCGCACCTTTACTTATCTTTATATGACATCAAAAGTAGCAGATTTTGTTAAATAAAATAAATTAAAAGATAACAAAAATAGTAATACGTTTTATTTACACAATATATACACGTAAAAAAAATAAATATAGATATCGTCGGATTTACGGTAAACTAGCGAAACTGCAAAAACTCAACTTTTCAGGAGAGTCAAAAAACAGTTTCTTACCTTTAGTGTAATTCGGCGCCTGACTTTCTGATTTTTCTAAGATATAATTTTATTTGATTTTTTGGCGAGGAATCTATTGTTAATCGTCGTAATAATCACTGGTTTTTCTATCGCCTGGAAGGGCAGATTCGTTAGGTAACAATGAAGAGTTTTTTTTTCAGAAAGATGACCATTTAGTATCGGAAAGTAACGAATCTGCCATTTTCAACAGTTTACCACAACAAACGGTTTAATTTTGTGAATTTGTCAAATCTAATGAAACGTTTATTTGCCACTTTTTTCACGACAGCATTTTTTTCATTCTCAATTTTGACTAGGTCCATCGAAATAAATCTACTCCTGTTATTTTAAATGTTTTATTTAATTTGTAAAATGTTATTAGCGTGAAAATTATTTCTTTCATGACAAACTGGGAAATGCACTTGAAATACACTAAAAACTATAATTTAAAATATCAAACATGATTTTAAGTATAAAAAAGATTTGGTGCGGTGTGCGCATCACACAACTTTCCCTTACCGTTCTATAACAATTATCATTTTTAATATAATTTTAAAAAGTTCACATAAACAATGCTTGAAATAAACTCAGCAGCATTCAGTTCTTCACATCTTCTCCCACTTCAGTACAATAAAACAGTTTTTTAAACAATTTTAGTACAACAATTCTGTACACTACCTATATATTTTAACTTCGTCAAGTTGCAAATATATTTTAGAAGTTTCGGTTTAGTTTTCATGGAAATATTTTCTTTCCATTAAATAATATGAAAGTAGAAATTATTAAGTTAATTTTCGCTTTTGTATTCTTAAATTACTTTATTACAGAGCATATTGTTTATAACAGATTGGTGAGAGAAGTTTCGGTCGCATCCGTCTCGTTTCAGATGCGCTCGGCTACCATCTAGGGTCTTGTGCTCCTCATAAAATACGCTGTATCTTTGCTAATACTGGTCCGACGTTGATGATTCTTTTTTTGTTATTTAGATAATTTACTAACCTTTCATACAATACTATACATAATTTACCATAAAATGCATACTTTTTATGCTATGCGCAAATAAAGTATTATTTTCATCATAACTTTTTTCGCTGCATTTCCTCGGTGATGTACTACATAAATGAAAAGTTAAAGGGCTGTGAGGAGAAGACATTAAACAAGATCAAAATCGTTTGAGCCGTTTACGAGAAAATTGTAAAATCCAAGATATAATTGCAGGTTCCTTTTAATCCAATGCGCTGTATCTTTGCTAATACCCTTCCGATTTTTATGATTATTTTTTTAGGTAATTTAATTATCTTTCATATAATTCTATACTAAAATTACTATAAAATGCATGCTTTTTAAGTTATGCGCCAAGTCATGCTAAGTCATGCTTTTTAAGTCTATGGATAATTGGCCATAAATTGCACGCTTTTTAAGTTATGCGCAAATAAAGTATTCTTTTCATCATAACATTTTTCCCTGCATTTCCTTGGTGATGTGCCTCATATATGAAAAGTTAAAGATCTTTATGAAGAATAATTGAGGCAAGTTTCATCAAAATCGTTAGAGCCGTTTTCGATAACATTGTAAAAAAGTGTAAAATCGATTATATAAAGTGGCACTTTCGGTTAGTCGATTTTGACAAAAATGTTACTGTTACATCACATGCATGTGCCAACCTTAAATACGTAATTTCAGTATCGTACAACATTTCGTTTTTGAACTAGACTGTTCACATACACTCAGACGAACAGACCATTTTGTGAGACTTGGTCATTTGGACTCAGAGCACCTTAAAACGTGTATTTCCGTCGAAAACAGCTGTTTGACATCATTTGAACACAAGAGACTTTGATATTTGACATAACGCACTTGAAAATACACGTAGCGATTTCCAGACTGCCCCTCTTTTCTTCAGCCCCATTCCAAGTATAGCAGCTAACTTCTTGATTGCCATGCTGCATCTTTAGGTGTTGAAGGTACCGCTTGGAAGACAAAGTTAAATGCGAGCACACCATTGTCACTCTTAGCATCTATAATCCCTTTTTTGTCTGGCCAATTCTTTGCTTTTTAAGTGCTGGTTGTATTCGTTTTGTTTTACTTCCTTCTGTTCTTTGGAAAAATCGCTGAATGTGACATATTTCTTTCACAAATCTTTCTAGAATTTATGGATTTTTAATTTAAAACTACGAAATTTTTTGCTGGCTTCTTACCCAAAGTTAATAGGTGTTCATACATTATGTTACTATTTAATTATTAGGCACGCCCGTTTTTAGTCAGATAACCGTTAGGCCCCGCCTCTTTTACCCCTTCTTTCCAACCAGCCAAAGCTTCATCCTGATTACCCCCTAAGCCGCCATTTTATTTACAATGACGTGGTCAGCATCCGCGTTTATCCACCAGGCTTATTCTCTCCACCAATTGAAGTATTAGATTCCCATCTTAAAACGCATGAGTGTGTCCGGCCGCCATTTTGTTTTTATCCCGTTCGAGAGACTTAAGGTTTTGTTGAAGTGTCAGGTTTATAGTTGTAACCTTCCCAACTGTTATATACTCTTAACTTACACGATGGAGGGAAAGATACTTTATATGTAAATAAAACAACTTTTTAATTTTCTATGTATTTTTAATCTCTGATTTTATAATCAATGGATTTCCAAATTCACAAACATATCGATAAATCGAAGCGACTGTATCACGCTAGGCAAAGAATTTATAGCTTTTCCATAGCTTTGAAATATTTTCAAATTACACGAGTCGGTATTAATGTACACGTTAGTCACGTGAACCGTGGGGCATTCTAGCCTATACTCCGTACACCTCCATCGCTCAGTCATTCCATCGTTCCATCGCTCCACGCTCCATCACTCCATCGCTCCACGCTCCAGCTCTCCACCGTTCCATCGCTCCACGCTCTATTTGGACATGTGATTTTGTTTTTCTGCAACTTGAGAAACCGAAGATTTTTTCGAAGGCTTAGGCACCCACCTTATAGTGTGTAAACTTCACAACGGTTGCATAAATTTCTCAATCTTTACAATATTTAACTTTAGCTAAATGAACACAGGTTGGATCGTGTATGAGCAAGTGGATGATGTCCAGGTGAAATGTAAACATGGGCTTTGGTATTTTAATCCTTTCATCAGGATAGATAATGTAACACTTGAATAATCCTAAATCTCTTAATTATTTTCCTGAAAGCAAACAAAGGACTTTGCACTGTTAATCCCTAAAACATAAATAAATAGCTCCTTAATCCTATAACAGCTTTTAGACTTTGAGCTGTTAATGCCAAGACATAAAGAATGATAGAGGATTTGTTAATCCTTCTGCTAAACTGTGAACAAATTTAGCTTTCGCAATAATAATCTATCTCTTAATCCTTCCTATGAAAGTAAACTATGAACATTGTACTTAAAACATGAACAAAGCGGACTATAAATATGAGCATCTTTCGGAGCTCTTCCTCATTCTCTTATCTATCGTGCTAAGTTATACATCTCTTCTGGAAGCGTGTGAGTTTATTTTTTTTTAACTTTTTATTTATTTTGTTGTTATAGTGTACGAGTATTTTTTCCCTTTGTTCCATATTAGGTTTTAAATTCGTTTTTAATTTTCTCATTGTTTAATTTGTTTTCATCTATTTTAGTTTTTCGATTGAATTTCAATTTTGTTTTTATTGTTTAATTTTTATTTTTAGAATAGAACTTTTTTTTTGCTATAAATTTTAAATATTTTCCTCATTGAATATTTTATAGTTTAATTTTTCTTATAGATTCATATAAAATTTATTTTTAAAATATTTTATTGCATTTCATTAATTTCTTGTGAACACATTACTCGTAAATACTTTTTCATAGGTTTAGTCCGTAGTTTAATAAATAATTAATTATGCTAAAATGCAAATTTTGTGGGATAGTTTGCAGCCGGAGACGTGGCATTAATCGGCATGAAGCCATTTGCTAGACCACGCTGCCTCGTCGTACATGTGTTACTTGTGGTGAAGTTTTTCAATTTCCAAAGCAGTGCATGACGCATGTGTGTCGTCATCAAACAGAAACACCGCTCGTAATGACAAAGCGAAGACGGGTGGAGACGGCTATAGGGCCAGTATACGAGATCGAGACTGCATTCGGAGGAGACCTCAAGACTTTTTTCCTTCCATGTTCCTGAACCAATCGATACAGTGGAACTTCTCTACACTCAGACAGACACCCTACATCGATTGATTTCAGAATATTTGGCGGAATCAGATGATCCCCTAAAGTTTAATTTGGTTTTGGAGGCTACGTACGAAAACGTCAGAGGAGAGACGTGCGATCGTGCTTTTAAAACCAAAAATATAACGATCTGCGACATCTCTACAATCTGAAATAGCCTCAGCGGAAGCTACTCAAAAATTGCTACCTAGATGGAAGAAATGACGATGAAGAGCAGCGGATGGTTCCTTAAATGTCTTGGCTGTCTTCTCTTGAAAGTCAATCAATTTGGACCCATCAGCGCTAAACAATAAATATGCCTTATAATTATATTTCAAATCATTTTTTTTTTCTTTTTTTTTTTAAAATAAGATGTCTATTAGGTTCGTTTTATTTTTTTAAATAAGAAGTTGTTTTAACTGTTTATTCACTGTAAAAATTAGCAAATGAAAGAAAGATCTTAAGGAAATTTTCAATTATTCTATCGTTTCCAGATGCTATTAAAGATTTAATTTTGTAAAGATAATTGTTTTTTTAGTTGTTGATATATTATTGGTGTTTTTATTTGTATACCAAAGAATGTGTGTTATGGTCTCTGACGTGGCTATAAACGCTCGTAAACCACTAAGTAATTAGATGTGTGTGAATGACGGTCTCTGGCGAGTCCGTGATGGCCGAGCAAGTTTGGGCGAGGGTTCCAAGGTGCCCGGTTCCGAACGGAGTGAGCTGGATGGCGAGGCCGCAATGGCCGGGCAAGTTGGGGCGAGGGTTCCATGGTACTCGTTTCGGAACGGTGTGGGTTCGATTCCCGCCTGGGGCAGTTAATATTTATTTTTCGGCGGCCCCAAGAAATAAATCTTGACACTTCCACTCTGATTAGCTGTCAGGACCGGGCCACTAAAGACCAATAAGGATGTATGTTGCAAAATATTAGCAGCAATATTATATCAACAAACCTCCCCGATGCACTCACACCTTGACGAGGTCGAGAGGCTTACTTCTAAATTATATTTAGAAAACTAAGACGAGTGCAAACGAAAATATGAATTTTATGAAACTTTTATTATTTTTTTTAGTTTTTCTTTATTACAGCCTAAAGTCCCAGTCGACACGATAAGTATAAAAGGGGGAGAAGTGCAGCTATTCTTGTCGGTCTTCAACATGCGTTTGGTAAAGCAACACAATACTCTGCGTATTTCCAAGATCGGGACTGTTATACAAATATCGAGACACGGTCCTCTATTGACCGACTCTATCAGATGTCTAGTATGTGGACCACCAAATTGCGGAAAACAAATCTCATGTTGAGTTTGATCTACGATCCAAAAGGTTTGAGGTATGAGAATATTTATTTATTCGCAAAATCTTTACATCGGCCAAAATAAAGGCAACTAGCGCGTGTACTAGAGCCTTTAGAGGATATTGTTTTTTTTCAATACTAAGACAATTCAAATGTACCACCGCCGAAGGAAGCTCGTGCCAATTCTATATTTATTTTCGATGACATTGCCTGCGGTAAACAAGATAACGTTCGAGTGTACTTTTGTATGGGCCGGCATAATAGTATCGGCATTTTCTACTTGACTCAGAGTTATACCAGAATTCCAAAACATCTAGCAAGAGAAAATGCAAATCTTCTAATTCTTTTCCGACAAGACGAACTTAATTTGAGAAGGATCTACGATGACCACGTCAACTCTGATATGAATTTGAAATCTTTCAAAAAACTATGCCATTGGTGTTGGAAAGACGATAAATGTGGCTTTATCGTTTTAGACAAAGACAGAGAGATTTCGGATGGACGATATCGATACTTAAGTAATATCTTGAATGTTCACCAGAAGGTCAGTTTGTGAGTAGACTTGGAACCGTCAACATCTTTTGAAACGGTCACTCGCCAAATTATTGAAATGAGAAGAGCGATTCAACAAAAATGCAACTTGTTGAAGAGAAGTAGAGAGGAAATTGATGAGTATATAAAAGAAAAATATAAACCCGTCATCGACTCTATGAACAGATTACACGTTATCAAAACACCTTTAATCGAGAATCAGACACATTTTTATTCTCGAAGTATAACTAACTAACTAACTAAATGGCACTACAGCCCTAGTTGGGCCGTGGCCTCACGCAGAATTGATAGCCATTCCTGCCTTTCTTCCGCCTTCCTTCGCCATCCTCTCACTCCAAGCCACCTCAGATCGTCCTCCACGTCGTCCAACCACCTCAGCCTGGGTCTTCATCTCAATATTTTTCCGCCTGGCCTGCCATTCATCATCTTCTTATGTTACCACTGGTCTTATTATGCTCTCATAAATGGTGGTCTTTGCAAATTGAAACAATTCTCGGAATTTAAGAATTTTATTTAGCGCAAAAAGGCATCTGCTACCAGCCGCTATTCTTGCTTTGATCTCTGTACTGATATCGTTTTCCTCTGTTACTAGAGATCCTAGATATTTGAAGCTCTTTTTTTTGAAGTTGTGCCCATTGATTTGCACTTCTTCTTCTCTACCTAGTTGTGTCCTTGACGTCCTCATATATTCCGTCTTATTTTCATTAATTCTAAGGCCCTTGCTCAATGCCGCCGCTTCAAACTCTTCTAGCGCTCCTGAAAGTGTTGGTAATGTGCGCGCTGTAATGACTACATCGTCTGCGTACGCCATATGTTGGGTCAGCCTGTGATAGACATTTCCTCCGGGGTTAGTTCTTATCGCTCTTATCGCTTTTTCGAGGGCCAGGTTGAATACTATGGGCGACAGAGGGTCACCTTGTCTCAGTCCGCCTGTCACTTCAAACTCGTTTGATAGGGCTGCACCAAACCTTACCTGAGATTTGGTTTCCTTCCACGTCATTTCAATTAATCTCACCAGCTTTGATGGGACCCCCAGAGACCTGATATCTCTAGCCACCTTTTCTCTTTCTACCGAGTCATATGCCTGTTTGAAGTCTATAAATAAGTGATGCAGACTAACATTATGCTCGTAACACTTTTCCAATAGCGGTCTCAGTGAGAAAATGAAATCCGTTGTAGATCTCCCTTGTCTAAACCCACATCTCAGTATCTCAGTAATCCTCTCAGACCATCTCACCAGTCTCTGGTTAATAGCGATGGAAAGCACCTTATACACAGTCGACAACAGAGCTATCCCGCGATAGTTCTTGCATGCCATTCTATCGCCTTTCTTATAAACTGGGCAAAGAATAGCTTTGCTCCATTCTCTTGGCATACTTTCCTGAGTCCAGATATCCCATATCAATTTATATATATGAGACATTACCGCCTGTCCTCCATACTTGAGAAATTTCGCCGGTATCTCGTTAGTACCTGGGGCCTTATGATTTTTCAGTGATGTAATTATTTCCGTTATTTCCTCCTGATCTGGTGGCACTTCTTCTTCATCATCTCCCTTCTCACTCCATTCTTCCAACTGCTCTTCCGCACCACTATTATCCTATTTACGTTCAGCAAGTTTTGGAAATATCTAACCTACCTGTCCAAAACGTCCTTGTTATCTCCCAACAAGTTTCCATCTTCATCCTTATAAAATGCGGGCCTTGGTGCATATTCTGTCTTAAAATATTTAACCCCCGGCAAAACTTCCTACTATTCTTTATCTCGAATTCCTGCTGAATCTTCTCAACTTTCTCTCTCTCTTTGGCTCTCTTTTTTTTCTCTACAAAGCTTTTTTGCCTTCACCCTTTTTCTTCCATAGTCCTCTGTGGTGGCTCTCGTTCTTCTATGTAACAGTTTCATTCTAGCTTCATTTCTTTCTTTAACTGCATTATCACATTCCTTGTCATACCAATCATTTCTCTTTGTCTGCTATCTCTTCCCTAACACCTCTTCAATGCGTTTTTTAAGTCACTCCAGTTCTCTTCAATTGACTCGGTATTTTTCGAGCTCTCCAATCTCTCTTCAATTTTCGTCCTAAATAGATCTTGAGCCTCCTCAGCTAGCAGTTTTTCTCGATTAAAGATCGATTTTCCCTCTCCTCGGGCTTTTGGGAATGAGGCTACTTTCATTTTATATCTGGCGTTAACTAGAAAGTAATCCGACTCACAGCAAGTACCTCTGAAACTACGGACATCTTGTACATCTGTCGCGTGCCTACTATCCACTAGCACATGGTCAATTTGATTGCGAGTCCTTCCATCTGGAGAAACCCAGGTCTCCTTGTGAATATTCTTGTGAGCAAAAAAGGTGTCACTCACCCTCATTCCCCTAGATGCAGCAAAGTCTATCAGACCTATCCCATTATTACTGGAAACATCGTGTTTGCTATGTTTTCCTATAACTGGATGGAAAGCACTTTCCTTCCCAATTGTGGCGTTCCAATCTCCTAACACAAGCTTCACATCGGGATTCCGTCAACAACCCTTTCTAGTGTTCCATAAAATTCATCTTTCTCCTCATCTGATTTATCTTCTGTCGGAGCATGCACGCTCACCATAGATAAATTGAAAAATCTTCCTTTCAGTCTTAGCCTACAGATTCTATCATTGACTGCCTCGTAATAAATTACTGCTTGTTTAAAAGTGTTCCTTACCATAAAACCTGTTCCGAACAGATTGGTCTTACTGCCACTGTTGAAGAGAGTTTAATTATTCAGAGTAACTATGTCCACTTCCTTCCATCTTATTTCCTGCAGTGCTACTATATCTGTTTTATACTTCACGAGCTCCTGTTATAACATCTTACTGACTCCTAGCTGAAACAAACTTCTAACGTTCCATGTTCCGATATGCAAAAGTCCATTTCCAGGCGTAGGTCTTAACCTTAAAACAGTCCGGCTATTTTCTCTTTGTATTTTCGTAACAATATGTTTTTTTTTTCTCGAAGTATAAAGGAGTAAAAATTATCTGATATGACATCACAATCACTGATTGAGGAAAGGAAGAGGCAGAGATTTGAGTAAATACCATGGGTTAGTTCACTAGTTGCGACCTAGGTGGTTATATAAAGGCTCTCCAGAGTACGATGGAGGAATAGATGGTCCTTAGAAAGAGGAAGTGTTCGAAAATAGTCCCCAAGATGCTAGCCCGGTTGTAACAGCCAAGAAATCGAGATCCTCTTTGCAGATGGTGAGAGAAGAAGCACAAGCTCCTGAAGGCAAAGAAATAGTTGAGCATTGCTTGCAAGAGGTTAGCGAGGTAGCTTCAAAGTATATTAAAAAACTAGTCAACAATGACATAAAAGAACTCGCTACGATTTATGGTTTTTTAAATTAGG
Source organism: Rhaphigaster nebulosa (assembly GCA_948150685.1). Classification (NCBI taxonomy): domain Eukaryota; kingdom Metazoa; phylum Arthropoda; class Insecta; order Hemiptera; family Pentatomidae; genus Rhaphigaster; species Rhaphigaster nebulosa. The sequence goes on along the minus strand of OX411308.1, from coordinate 108,304,965 downwards.
TTCACTTTTGGAGATGCAGTTGTTTCGATCAGCAAAGATATTATTTCCGTGGGGGGAGGGGCATTGATTACTGTGGCACATCGGATCATTTTGAGCTGTTATTGATGGCAAATCCAAAACTCGATCAAGCGACAAAGCATGGCTATGACAAGTACAAGAAAATATTGAATCAGACAAACGCTCACAAGAAGTAAAACAGCCCCCCTGTATGGATACGACAACTTAAGCACAATCTAAAATATAAAAAGGTGATCTCAAAACTATTTTCGCCGAAAAAAGGAAGTGGAATTGAAGACCCCAACATTATAGTTAATAGATTGAGAGAGTTGATCGAATCCTCTGATAGCGCCGAGAACGGATGGAGATTCGTCGTATAGAAACGCAATTCCGAATAGTTCAATATGACGACCGTCAAAGAGCAGATAGTGCGCGAGCAACACAAACCGGCAAGAACATTTCAGCGAAGAATATCGATACGAAAGGTATCGATGATTTATGGCAGGCTGACTTAGTGGAGTTGGTTCCGTATTCGCTAATAAGTAATGGCTACAAATACAGTGATTGATTGCTTCTCGAAATAGGTTTGGGCTGTCCCGGTCAAGAATAAGACAGCGGTCGAAGTAAGCATTCGAAAAGATATTTACTGAGATAAAACCTCGAAATCTTCATACAGACAACGGCAAGGAGTTCTACAACAAGGAATTTAAAATGCTGGTGAAATGCAGTGGTGAGATCAACCATTACTCTACATACAGCAATCTCAAGGCTTCGATAGTGGAAAGATTCAATCGAACTTTAAAGTTTATGATGTGGAAAATTTCAGTTTTACAAGGGAACTACAAGTGGCTCCCCATTTTGAGCCCTCTTCTCAGCGAATATTACAGTAGAAAACATAGTACGATAAAGATGAAGCCGATAGATGTGCGAGTGAGAATAGAAAAAGAAAAACGGCTTTTGCTCGAAGTGTACGGTAAAAAGGAACTAGTCGTGAAGGTCACCAGATATAAAGTCGGAGATCGAGTGAGAATCTCAAAATACAAGGTTCAGTTCGCAAAGGGCTATCAACTGTCTTGGACCTGTAAAAACACTGTGCCCGTAACATATCAGTTGAAGGATGACAGAGGCGAAAAGGAGGAGGATTCTATCAAGAAGAGCTGCAATTGGTCAAACATCCTGACTGCTTCCTTGTCGAGAAGTTGATAAAAAGGAAAGGCAATAAGTTTTGTTTAAATGGCTCGGTTTCGATAGTTCATATAACAGTTGGGAAAAAGCCGATAACATCAATATAAGAGACTCGATCATGGTTATAATGATCATTCAGTCATGAAACGCCGTGCTGACAACAACAAGAAGAAAAGGAAGCTGCGAGTTGTCATAACACCCCAACGAATTGGAGGCAGTGCGACTAAACTGAGTGATGAAGTTAAACAATTTCAGCGAATTATACCTATAACAAAATTGAGCAATTTCGATATACTTCTGTTGGCGAAAGTGTATAAAATAGTGCGTTCCGAGGAATGTTTATGAAAGAATTTCCAAATAAACCGTGGAATAATGAATGTGCAGTTTTCAATTTGGACAAAAGCTACGGAAAAGATACTCATTGGGTATGCTATAAGAAAGTTGGACAATTGGTTTACTTCTTTGACAGTAGTGGGCGTGAACCTCCACCTGAGTTCGTTCACTATATGAAAAAATATCGAATTTCTAAAAACGATATATAATATCAATTTTCGTAAACTAATTTGTCAGCTGTGCCTCCTGTATTTATTGGATCTCATAGACAGTTCCCAAGGAGCAACCATGGGTTTGGACTTCAGAAATGTGTATAAAAGCCCAGCCACGAACAGAAGCATCATTCCGGTGAAGACTGTTGAAGAGTGCAGATCTTTGACGACGATTAATATTTGATTTCTTCAAAACGCTGGATACTGGGTCTTGTCATCAGCATGAAAATATTAAATTTGGAAGAAACTGCTATTTTTGACAATTCAGTTGAAGGGATTGAATTTCATTCTCACCATCCTTATTCATCTACAAGTCTTCAGCCAGGAGATGAAATACGCATCAGTCTGCAACATCAAGATTTATATACTCTACCTAGTCAAAGTCTGCTTTACATCGAAGGAAAATTTCTCAAGGAGGATGGTTCAGCAGTTCCCAGTGCATCAATATTAACCAACAATATGTTCGCATTTTTATTTGATGAAATATGATACGAACTGAGTGAAGTGGAAATAGATCGCGTGAAAAATCCGGAAATTACTTCAACCTTGAAAAATTTGGTTTCGCTCAAGAGAAGTTCCCAGTTTTTAGATAACAGGGGTTGGTGCTATTCAAAAAATGATACACTAAACATTACATCAGCAGAGGGGTGTTTCAACTTAGGCGTTCCTTTATCATCTCTTCTTGGAACTGATATTTATTAGAAGCAGCCATGATGACAACTGCTACATAACAAAGCGACCAGGAACCGGAATTGAGGTGGCTGAAAAATGCAAAATAGAACTAGAGGCTATGCTGGAAACTGCCCTATGTTACGGTAAACGAATATCAGAGATTGGCTTTGATGCTTCATCTCAAATCGGAAAAGGTATTTTCATTGGTTTTAGAACCTGGGAACTTTACGATTATCCTTTACTACCAGCAAGTCACAGACAAATCTGACCCGTTAAAACTTCAAGTCAGCTGGAAGAAACGCGTTATTTCATATTAACTTTTCAAACTGAAATATTGAATAATCATGTAAGAGATGCAAGCAACTTTGATCATTGTAATATTTTCAACGTAAAATTGTATTTAAATTGTAAAGCTTATCCATATGATGTTTGAATATAGACATTTCATGCATTCGGTTCGCCCTGCTCTATCATATGTGCGCTTCATTTCAAAATTCTTATTATGGCGCACAAATGCAATCTCTGTCTTCTTTGCAAAACTTTAAAGAAAAAGCACCTGTAATCGTTGTTCGAAACAGTCTGAATCTATAAAAAGTAGACCAGTAGATGTAAGATTAGAATTCGAATCAAGAAGTATATTCCCGTCGAATACTACAGCATATTGCCTAATTATACATGATAGACTCGTAGAATATAACCCTCTAATTGGTACGGTTCGGCGAATGGTATAAAATGAGGTGAAACCTTTGCTCAGTGTTCAGTATGGTTTCGGCTAGTGCAGTGATTGTAGACTTTCAGTGCTTTGTCGATAGCCTGGGAGGTTATATTATTAAAGAGTTTTCTCTTTTTGATCAAGCTTTCAAGTCGTCAAGACAATGGATTTTTAAACCACCGAAGCAATATACTCAAACTGATAAAAGCAGAAGAACAATCTATGGGCTAGAAAATTACTATCATAAAATTAAATGGGAATATGGGGAAGTTGAATATGAAATTATTGAAGAAATTTTCAGCTTTATTGATTGGAATTATAAATTTGTTTTTGTTAAGGGTCGAGATAAGAAACTATTTCTATCACGAAATTTGTACAATTGTTCTATATTCAACTTGGAGGATTTTGGTTGTCCAAAAATTGATTCACTCATCTTAGATAAGCAAGGCAGCCATAATTTTTCTCAAGAGAAATGCACGCAGTATCGGACAAAGGCTTTAGAAGCATGGATAAAAAATAATTCGTTTAAATTTTATTCACCTTGAATGGAATGGGTCACTGGCGTGGTTTAAACACCCGTTAACCCTGAATGAATGGGTCACTGGTGTGGTTTAACGCCCGTAAGCCAGAATGAAATGGGTCACTGGAGAGGTTTAATCACCTGTAAACCATGAATGTAAATAACTGGCGAGGTCTAAAAACCCGCAAACTTGATTGTGTAAGTGAATAAATCTCAAATTAGTTCAACAGAATTGTTCCAATACTTTTATTTCTGTTTTAAATGCACGGAAATACAACCATCAAAATTTTTATGAATATTTTCTTATCTTAACCTGAATCGAAAATAAATTTTGCTTATCAGGCTCATAATTATTATTGCTCACGCCTATGCTATTAATATTTGTTATGTCGGCCAACCTGCCGTTTAGCAAAAAGTTCTGCTTTTTATACATTTCATGATGATATATTTATTTTTTCCAAGTTTAAAATTAAATTTAAATGCAATTAGAGGTTTTAATTTTATTACAACATAGATTAAAGAAGGTTTACATTATGATTTTAAATATATATATATATATATATATATATATATATATATATATATATATATATATATATATATAAATATATATATATATATATTTTCATTTTAAAAATTGTTTTATTTAATTCTTACATTCTGAGTAGATTAAATTTTATGTTTTGTTTTGTATAAAGTTTACAAGATTAAATTTTATGTTTGTATTAAAACATTATTTTGTATAAGTGTTACATTATTAATAAAAATTAAATTTTAAAAAAATTGTAAAAAAAAAATTTAAAAATTATAAAAAAAAATCTTCCTTATACCTTTACCTTGACGTGGTGAAGAGGCTTAAGGCTTAATGCCGACCTAAAAAAGGTACATAACTTTGGCTAAAATTAATATTGTCATTACCCATCCTGATATTATGAAAGTATTGAGTTCAAAGTTCAAAATTTGCTTTCAAAGGAACGATAAAGATATAGAGCATTATTGTGAAAGCTAAATTTGTTTACTGTTTAGCAGAATGATTAACAAGCCTTATGTTATTCTTTATGTTTTTGGGGTTAAGAGTTCAAAATCCAAAAGCAGTTACAGGATATATTTATACAGGATATGTTTATATTTTAGGGATTAAGAGATCAAAGTCTAAAAGCAGTTATAGGATTAACGAGCCCTACTTATTATTTATATTTTAGGGATTAACAGTTCAAAGTCGATGTTTGCATTTCACCTGAGCATCATCCAACTTGTCTACACATGATCCAACCTGTTTATATGTTGGTACAGTTACATATTGTAAAGTTATGTAAATATTGAGAAGGTTGCACAAACCCAAATACAATGTAAAGATTATGTAACCTTTGGGAAGATTACAGACCATAAGCTGACCCTCTATCGTATAAGTTAACAGTATGTAACAGTTGGGAAGGTTACATACTATAAAGCGGGTACCTGACCCTTCAACAAATCCTTAAGTCTCTCAAACGGCACAAAAACAAAATAGCGACCGGGCACACTCATTCTCTATAAGGTGGTTACTTGATTCTTCAATTGGTGGAGGGGATAAGCCTGGTGGTTATGCGCGGATGCTGATCACGTCATTGTAAACAAAATTACAGGTTAGGGTGTCAGTAATCAGGTTGAAGTAATATAAGCAGGCTAGTTGGAGAGGGGTAGGAATAAAAGGGGTGGGGTCTAACGGTCACGTGACTAAAAAAGGTGCATGGACCTATAGTTAAGGTTAGGTCCAGGTGAAAATTCAGATTCAAATTTCCCGCTATAGGTCACGTGACTGTTCACGTGGATGCGCACGGATGTGCACCAGCTCCCCTGTTTTCCCAGTACTAAGCTGAAAGCAAGACGGGCAGGCAAACTCACTTTCTTCATCACTATCTGGTAAATTGTCTGTACAATTTTTTGGTATGCACTTTTTATGAAATAATCTATCACTAAGAGAGAGCACTGCTTTTTATATTTGACCCACCAATTAAACACGGCCCAACGACAGTGATATTACTTACTTTCTTTTTAAATTTTTCATTTTCAGTCTTTTTGGCTTTCTTTAAGGCACGTTCAATCTTTTCCTCCTCTTTTTTTTTTTGGCGCTGTATGTTGCGCTTCCCTTTTCTTTTCTGAGGGCAACTGATTTCACTGACATCCCTGCTTTGACGTCCTCCTACGCCAGAACAACTTGCTCTTCATTATATGTATTTGATTTACGCGGCTTGACTTCTAGAACAAATAACAATCAAAAACTCATATTTATTTTTTTAAAGTATTTCACATCAACTCACTGAATAATTAATTATATTCACTACAAAGAATCTATCAACTTCTTCTGTAATTTTTTCTTTTTTTTCTTTATCTATTACTTTAGAGATATGTCCATAAGTAGTTACGACTGTCCATTATTAAGACACAGCTGTTTCTAATTAGGTGACCTGACCATGATTGATAAACATTACCTGATTAAACTTTGGAATACAGCAAAATATTTATGCAGAAAATGCAACATTTTCCAATGAAAACCTATGAATAAAAATAATAATTATTAATGGACAAGGATGTACATAACTAATAATCAACAAAAATCCTCTGTTTTAACTTTACTTATTGTTGGTAAATTAAATTAAGGGTGCTCATAACTGGTAGGGTGTCCATAACTTGTCATTTACCCGGGTAACTAGGGAGACCTAGTTATCCTGGACAGCAGTTGTGAGCGGAATAATTTTAGGTTTTATTTTATTTAACGGAATCTAATTTTTTCTATGAATAGTAAATTAAATTACAATGGAAACTTTTAAAATTTCACTAGCCCTAATTAAGCAGAAATTAATTTAAATAGAGCGGTAAGTAAAAGTTGTGTGATACGCAGATTTTTATATATATCATCTAATGAAGTTAATAATATCAAAAATTATTATATGGAAATGACTTCTAAAACATAACAAATTAGCAATCCATCTCTATCACCAACTATTCTATATACTTCTATAGTTTATCAATTAATGTTCCATAGTTCAGAGGTTGGAGACTTACTAATTGGATAATTGAATTGCATACTCCGATGGAAACTGTTCAACCGCAGTTATATTACATAATAAAATGCCCCAGGTGAAGTTAGCACGGTCCAACTTGTGTTTATGCATCTATTCATTTTGGATAAAGCGGTTGTTGAGTCCATGTTGGATTCAATTTTCTATTTTATGATTTCCAAGAAAATGTCTATGTGCATTTTTGAAAGGCTGCCAGCTGCTTTTTTCGGTGAATTTAACAGTTCTTCAAAATGTTCATCATCCATTAATGACCATCTTTTTGGTCCTATAAAAATTCCTTCTTCTTTCAATTTAGCATCACTGACTTTGGCGAATTTCGTTTTCAAGTTCAAGAATCCATCAGAAAGTTTATCCATAGCTTTTGAATTTTTTCATTACTCCTGTGGCTTGGAGGTAAATATGATTTTTCAGAATTCAAGGACTCAAAGGGCATCAAACATGTGACACATTTTTCGGATCAGAGATAAGAGATTCACGTTAAGGCCACGATTATCTAACGTAGTGAGACTTCCTATCTCTGCTGTCCCATCCGCACAAAAAAAAAGCAAAATTTGGTGAACCCAAGTTGCAAAGCAAGCAACAAAGCCATGACATTTAACTCACCACTTTCTTTTCTCTAAAACTAGTTTCATATTTTTATATGTCTCTTTAGGTTACATTAAAAGGTTCCAATGACAGGTCAAAGAGAACACTAAAATCAGATTTTAGAAAGTGGCTGTCACAAGAAAACTATTTCTGATGGAAAAATGCTGACTACATATCTGAATTCAGGACTAAACAATTACTAGAGTCACTAATTAGATTTCTTGTGAAGAAAACCATGTCGACCAATGTAATTGATGATATAGAAAAATTAAATAAATTATTGTATATTAATGATTTATCATTGAAGTAATCATATCCCGAATCATCTTGGACAGTCTAACCCAACCACCTTTATACTTAACGTGTCACGAAACATCGAGGTTTTGGAAAGGTGCTTGATTATACTGATGAGAAATTCCCTGGCTTATAATGTCTCGCTCCGACTTTTGAACCTGTTAAGTTGTTAGTATTGTCTCCAACTTTACAATGAAAAAATCCATTAACCTCATCAATGGAAAAATTATTCAGAAATTAAATTTTATTTTTATTTTTATTTCTTCTTCTTCTTCTTCTTCTATCCCTAGTGCCTCTCAGCGTGGATGTGCCTCAGTCCAAGCATGCCAGGCCCCCCGATCCCGTGCCAGCGTTTTCATGGCATTTATCTGATTGTCTCTCTTCTGGCTTATTCTAGAAATGTGTTCAGTCCATTGCATTCTAGGTCGCCCTCTTGGGTGTTTCCCCATGGGTATGGCTTCAAAGAATTTTCGAGGGCCACGGTTCCCATCCATCCGGCAAAGGTGTCCAAACCATCGAAGTTGTTTTTTTTCAAGGGTATCCTTCAAGGAAGCGACTCCGAGATCTTCTCGTGTCCGCTCGTTTTTAATTCGATCTCTCCTTATTCGAACAGCTACTCTTCGGAGATATTTCATTTCAGCAGCTGCTATTCTGCTAAGGTGCTTGTCTATAGGTATCCAGCTTTCACTTCCATATAATAGGGTAGGTAGGTAAACGGCTTTAAAAATGTGTATTTTAACATTTTTCTCTACCTCCCTTTTACCTATCAATGTGTTACAGAGGCGGTAGTAGATAGAATTTGCCTTCTTTATTCTATTAGAGATCTCCTGGTCCAACCTTCCATTCCTGCAGATCACTGTACCTAGGTAAGTGAAGTCAACCACCATTTCCATTACTTCACCTTTGCAACGTATTTCAACAACTTCCTGTTCCCTACCTATATGCATTGCTTTGCTCTTTCCGACATTGATGGCCATTCCTTTCCTTTCCAGCTCCGCCTCCTATTCCATTACTGCCTGCTGCAATCGCGCTTCTGAATCCGCTATGAGAACAATATCATCTGCAAACACTATCACCAGAATTGTCCTCATATTCCATTTGCCTACAGCAGTGCGAGCTGTCCTTCGTTTGCACATCTTCAAAATTTCGTCCATGCATATAATGAATAAGAGAGGACTTAAGCTATCTCCTTGCTTATCACCTTTCTTCATGCCAAATATAACCGACTCTCTTCCGTTAATTCTAATTATACCTTTGGATTTATGGTAGGTGGACTTGACAGCATCTATTAATCCTTGTGGGATATTCTTGGCGGAGAGGGCATTCCACAATTCTTGTCTAGGAACAGAGTCAAAGGCAGCCTTCAGGTCTAAGAATGCCAAGAAGACACTCTTATCTCGATCCCAAGACTTGTATATGATAGTTCTCAGAGAGTAAATGAGATCTTCAGTTTGGCGTTATGGTCGGAATGCACATTGCTCCTCTTCCAAATCCTTCTCTACAAGCATCCTCAGTTTCTTTTCTAATATTGAAGTGTATAACTTGTATACAACCTGAGATAGGCAGATAGGTATATAGTTCCCACATTCGCTTGCACTTTCTTTTTTATGAAAAGATTATCCCCTTTCGTCGCATCACTTGAGATCGTTCAGACTGATGCGGATTTGATGCAAAAATGGCCTATCTGTAACATCTATGCTAGAAAGTAAAAAAAATAGTTTATACATTATTATTATGAAATTATAAAACAAAAAGTAAAAAACCATCTCCTGTAAAATATAATTTTTGGAATTAAGCTACTTCTTCTAAGGAGCGGAAATTTCGTTCTCAAACTGTTAAAGGGTGTTTAATTATTATTATATTATTGTCATAATTAAGAAAAATTGGTTATAAAGCGATTATAAATATAAAGTAGTTTTTTAAATTTGTAAAATGAACGTATGTTTAATCTAATAATTTACATACCTATTTGCCACTAATTTACTGATTTATGTTACAGATGATGGAAGATAGCTTTAGTCGAAATTATTCTGAGTTTTTGCAATGTGCCATAAACATCAACGAATCCAAATCGAAAAACCATGAAGGTAACACTTTTGTCTAATAACGACTAAGTTTTAGAAAGGAAATGTGTCTGTTTTTATTTTGATAACAAAATGAATATGATTTCCATTACTTTGAAAAAATATGTATACGTATATATCATAAGGTCCATAAGAATCTTTAAGTAATCTAATTATTAATCGGATTCCAAATTAAATTTGTATATATAATGCAGGGTAAGAACGGTTGCTGGTGGCAGGAAGTTGTTTATTTGTACTTAACCCATTTCTAACCTCAGTTTTCTTTCATCTTCCATAACAACAACTTTACTATGTTTATCTAGTTTAAGTTGAGCTTGATATCTATCTAGCTGCTAATACATTAGTATATATATATATATATATATATATATATATATATATATATATATATATATATATATATATATATGTGTGTATATATAGGGATGCCATTGGGCAATCATTGAGGATGATTATCCCAAAATGGAGTAAGGTTATGAATACTTTTGAATTTCTTACCTTGTCCTCTAAATCTGATACCTTTCCAAGGGCCTGGTTTGTGGTTACCATTATTTTATAATTAACCAAGATAATGTTCCTAATTTTAAGTTTAATACTCAAAATATTTAATTCAAATTAAATATGGGCATGGTTACTATTAACTACCTCCTTGCTAACATTTATCTTTATTCTTCAAAATTAAAATAACAAACTATTACAATAAAAAGTTAACCATGGAATGATGCAGCCTATACTTAGCCATTAATTGTTTTAACATAAATCTCTTATCTGTACTAATTGGCGTTGATGGTTCCTCAGGCGAAGGCTTGAAGGCGATGGTTGAAGGCTTGCATCAGGAGGGGTCACAGTTCAGAGAGCTCGTTTTGCATCAGCCCCGATCAGTTCAGAAGTCCTTCTTTTTACCTCCTTGCTTCTATCCCCCTTTCTCTCTTGTTCTGCCTAAGAGGGGGTCGAAAACGTTGTTCATTGGCCGACTAGTTTTATAGAGGAAGAAAATTCTAGGATTTCATCGGATGGCTCCACCCCTTGTCCTGACAGGCGGTATCTGCGAACCATTATCCAACTAGTATAATTTAATCATACCTTTTCCAGCCTAAGAGGAACAGTTCTTAAAATTGATTAGGTGTCCCAGCTTTTGGCATTGTTACAGTGTTAACTTCTCGGTAGGGTTTTTAAATTAACTTATCCCTTATCTCTTATGTGGTGACATCTGTCATCTCCTGTCAGTTACCCTTCTTTCTACCTGCTCGTTTCTTATTTCTTTTGTTCGCACCTGGTCTGTTTAAATTATATAACGATAATATTGTCCGTTATCAATACAAATTAAACTAAAATAAGAAGAGCATCATATTTGTGCTATAAATCATTGGGTCAAGAAGTAGAAACTTTTGTTTTATTTCTTAATCTGGTTATCATTGAATAGTTGTTTTATTTTATCTCTGCAGGTTGTGTATTCTAAATTAAATTTATTCTAAGTGAAGCATTAAAAAAAATTATTATATGAAAATGTTTTAATCTAAACATTCATTATAATTATCCACAAATATGAGAAATAAAAAAGAATTAATGGAATCAAAATGGACTAATTCATAAAGATATATACATAGACTATACCAAAAAGAAATTTGGACAACTGTTGAAAAAAATAAAAAAAGAGACAAACTAAATAATCAATTACTTAAAAATCAAGTATCCGCAGATTAATAAAAATTAAATAAATTTCTAACATATTAATTGTGTATTTCCAAATTCTTGTTCTAAGGCTTACACAAAGCCGAAAAGACTAATGCTGATTGTTAGTAACTAATATTAGTTATTTAGAAATACACTTACTGCAAATCATGGAAAGTTGAACAATATGCTACTAAGAATGAATGAATGAAAAATAAATTTTATTCTGGGACATCTAGTCTCCTTAGATAACAAAAAAATTTACGGTACCAGCAGTATTTGTCTGGACTGTAATGATTTTTATATAATAATTAATTTATAAGATTATAAAATAAAAGACAAGCATATGAATCTTTGCAAAACGTAATATACTTATACATCTTGTATACTAATATGGTCTAATAAACTAGTAACTAATAAAATAAACAATAAACAAGCGATAACTTTAATTGTTGCATATAAGATCGGTAGTTCAGGAGGTGGATAAATAACTGGTGTTGAATGAAGTTAAGAGTAAGATTTTACGAATGAAGATGGGTAAGGAATTCCAAAACAGGATAGCATGAATGATAAAGTATTTTTCGAAGGAGGCAGATGTGTGATAAGGAATATATAAGTTTGTGGACTGAGATCTCATGTTTAAAGAGTGGACCGAGGAACATGGGGTAAACAGATTAAGAATGTAGTGAGCATTTTTGGTTATAAAGGATCGGAAAAGATAGGACACCTAGGATATTGCCGTTTTAAAGCAGGGTAAAGCCTCTTTAATTCGGTTACCAACTGGAGACATGGGACCCCCTTGGGACCCCGAAGATGAATCTAACTAAGCAATTCATTAGTCTCTTCAGTCTCGTTTCATGCCTATCGGACATACATACGGCAGCCGTAATCAAAGTAGGGAGATATGAAGGAGGAGACTAGGAGCTGAGAGGTTTTTATATATTACCGTTGCTCTGTCATAAATGAGTTTTACTAAATAAATTTGGGCAACATTTCGAATACAAAAAAAATATGTTTTTTGTATCTTATATTTTAGAGGACTTCAAAAAATATCAATTATAGTGCATTGTAAACAACAAAGTACTAAATATTAAGTAAGTATTTTGCATTTTCAAACAGCAGAATACAAAATGCAAAGAAGAATAAAAAAAAATATAAAGGAGAAAAATATAAAATAGTAATTGTATTTCGCATCTTTTATTGGAAATACAACAAACTAAATAATTAAAATTTACATTTAAATAAAACATATTTTAAGAATTATATTTATTTTAAAAAACTAATTTTTTTATTACCTAATAAACTTAAAATAATCTGAACAAATTCAGGGAAAGAAATGTAAATCGTAGTGATACAAAAAATAAAATCCGAACGTTTACATTCTGACTAATCATCTCATTTTTCCAAAATTTTTATTTATATTAAACAAGATTACTGATATTAAACGATCTTCAAGATACCTGTTATTAAATAAATTAATAACATTACATAAAATGCGTTATGATTTTTATCATTTTTACACATACAAAACATTGGCGATTAAATGAGTCAAAAAAAGATAAATGTCCTGATTTTCTGGTAGAGATTTCGTACTCCTGAAAATAAAATAATCTTAATAAAGAAACGATAAGAATAAAATGCTTGGAAGATATCGAAGCAATCTAACATCACAGAAGGACGCCAACTATTCACTTTGGAAATGTGATAGGGATTTGTCAAGCGGAGAAGAAACAATTGTAGCAATTTTTTTTCGATGATATTGACAGTTGACGAGGAATCAACAAAATAACTCCAGAGCTCAATCACGGAGTTATGTTATCGGACCAAACGCTGGAGAATCAAACTAAATGAAGGCAAATCTGTAAACGTAAACTTCACAAATAGAAAAGCAGATAGGCGAAAGGTATACCTTAACAGGCAGGAGGTTCCAATGCTGCTGTATCTAGGGACAACACTGTTCATAAATAACAAGACTCAATTGGAAGAACGTTTAAAAAAGAAGAAAGAGGAGCTCAACGAAAATTCGGGAAGATACACTAGCTGCTAGGTAGAAATTCACAACTAACAGTTGAGAATAAACTTTTGTTGTACAAACAAGTTCTAAAACCCGCGTGGAGTTATGGAATTCAGCTCTGGATTATACAAAGAAAAGTAACATGAAAATAATCCAAACCTTTCAAAACAAAATACTTAGAAGTAAGGTTGGTGCTCCATGGTACATTAGAAACGACAATTTGCATAAAGACCTTAAAGTAGATCTTGTCAGTGAAAACATAACAAAATATGCGGATAACCATGATAGGAGGAATACAAACTCATGCTAATCCTGTAATACTGTGCTTGGTAGAGGAATTTGGAGGAAATAAAACGGCTTAAAAGAGTGAAGTCTTATGGGTTTAGAACAAAGTTAATTACACATAGTACATTAATTTAAACTCCAAAAGAGAGAAAGACGCACGAGATTGGGAAACTAGCGCATGGGCTGTATCCCACAACCGAGACCTTAACATGAACGAAGAGCTTTTATGGCTAGCTCCGTTGTTGCATGGGAAGATGGTTTTAGTGGGTTGGACTCCTTACTACCTGAAGATTTAGGGCTTCAAGTGTCTATTGAGATATCCGCCTGGTAAAATAATTAATTACAATTAGGTACGTCATCTCTCTAGAACTATAAGCAATATACTCTTTTCTATATACTTTTTAAAATTGCTTCGATGCTGTGATCTCACAAAATCATCATTTCAAAGAAAAAAATTGTTTCAATTTTATTAGTAAAAATTGATTTTTATATGAAAAAAGTTAGTTTTGGATTAAAAAGTCTGCATCCTTCGCCAAATAATTCATTATTATTTTGTACTTTATCATTCCATACTATCAAGAGAATTCTGTATTTAAAATACTTGGTTAAATTTTGTATTTTAAATACTATGGCCATGGCCCATGTTTTCACCTGATTAATATGGATGATATTCAGATTAGAATCTTGAAAAATTTTCTTAAATTTTTGCTAATGTCTTCTTTGAATGGTATTTTATCTGTTCAGATTTGGATAATAGTTTGCATATATTGGTTCAATGCCTGAAAATGCAGAACTTCAATGACTACCCTAATATAATTAATTTAATAAAATGCCGCGACGGAGGCCGAATTTGTAAATATTTGGGCTTGCAGAACGCGATCTGACTATGCCGCAGAAAATACACCTCCATGGAATTATCAATTTATTCCTCAGGAATTTATTCTGTTAAATCCTATCAGCTCAAATTTTTTTGTATTTCATTAAAATAAATTAAATCTAACAAAAAAGTATTCGTATGTATAAAAATCACTTATAGTATTTATTTCATCTATACATTCAGTAATAATTTAAAAATGGATTACCCACGACGAAAACGACAACACTAAAATTATATATTTTTCGAACTACTATATACATCGATTCCTTTGACTCAAGTAATTCTAAGACATTTAAATCAAGTTCAAACTTTTTTATACGGTCTTTTTTATACGGTCTCGACTTACATATTGTATGTAAGTCGAGGATGGAATCTAAAAATTCCACACAATTCAACGTTTTCAGTTTTTGTAACTTCCAATGAAGAAGCAATGGAAATAGAACTGTTAGCCACATTAATTCTAAATAACAGCATCTAAATCTATGACTTCTTGGAGAGTATTCTCTCCATTTTACTTCCGGTTAATCCTGACCAATCTGTTACTGCCTGTGGCTGCATCAATGTGCTTGCTCAGATTATTCTTCCTTATTTCTATTTTTTAAGTTGTTATTTAAATTATTGTAAATTATGGTAGTTTATAGTTTTAGTTGTAGTTTTTCATGCATATATATATATATATATATATATATATATATATATATATATATATATATATATATATACATATATATATATATATAGTGAACTACTAGCATCATAGTAATCACCAGATTTGTGATGTTATTTTTCCTTATATCTTTCTATGGCATGCCAAATAATTTATTCTATTTTTTTTTGTTATGATATATAGTATAAATGAGTGATTATTCTGTATTTTCTTATTTTGATCAATAGCTTATTGTGATTGTTACATGTGGGTGATATAAGATTGTTTTTCATTTATTTTTACACTTTGTTTTATATATTGTTTTGAGACTAAAAATAAATTTATTATTTCTTTGTGCAATTTATTTACTTCCTGATCCTTGCAAAACTGACGATGAATGCCAAGTGATTATAAATTGTTTCCTAATGACAATTAATTTACTCAAACTCTCTCTCCCACACACACACAAGCACAAATAGTATATTTTTTAAAAATAAATTTTATTATCTTCTGTCTTGCGATTAAAGTTCATCAAGCAGAAAAGGAATAAATTTTAAACTAAGGAGTGAATGAGAAATCGTAATTTCGGTCACGTAATCGTAAAAGGTTCTCCTTGCGATTCTCTAACTAGGTGGCATTTCTTGAATACTAGAAAGAGCATTGTTCCAGTTCTTTTAATTAATATAAAGTTATACAAAACTTGAAAACATAAAGTGTTATTTTATTAAGTAAAATATTAGAAAGCTTGACTTAGGATTACTCATTTTTATTTAAAAAAATAAAAATACCTTGGTAACTAAATTACAAACTGCACTATTTGTGTCAAATTCGTTCTCCAGATATACCGTATAAATTTTGTATATATATTACCTGTCCATATACCTACGCGACAAAGACTTTTCCAGAAAATTTGGATACAAACTAAGAAGTGACCACAAATCTGTGGTCCTCACAGGGTTCACGGATGACCAGGCTGTCTCAACACGCGACAAGGGTGGTGCAGAAAGAGTGATTGGCAGCATCCAGAGGACATTTGAGGAGATTTTTTTGGCTATAAATTCTCGGAAAATTGTGGGCATCGTCACGATGAATAAAGGAGATTTGGAAACAACGACGCTCTCCCTTGAGAGTGGAGATGACATCCAAATATTGAAACATGGAGATACCATTAAGTACTTATTGGTGATGCTCATTCTCTGGAGAACTACAGTTCAACGAAGATTCGGTGAAAAAGCTAAACGAAGACTTAGATAAGCTCATAGCCTGTTGCTTGCTCACTCCCGAGCAAAAGCTTAACATTGTCAACTAATATCTTACTTTTCCCCTCCAAACAGCGTCCCTCACAAAGCTACGTCCGAATATATTTGAAGGAATCGACACTATCATTCGCAGGAGCGTGAAGGCCATTATTGGATTCCCTGCAAACCCTTCCACGGCGATGTTATACTCTCCGAAAAGATAATGAGCACCAGGATTGATCCGCTGCCAATTGGAGACTCCTCTACAACATTGGTCCATTGCCCAGCGACTATCAAATGTGCCGGATGCCCTGTTCCAATCTACGTTCGATTATTTGGCTGAGATTGCCGAATATGCCGAGAGATCGGGCGTTTATCAGGCAAATCGGAATATGAGAGCTCTACGACAGTCGCTACGAGAAGGTTCTTTTGAAGAATGGGCCAATTGCAGGTGGCAGGTCATTGGTATTTGCCATTTTAAAGAGACCCCAAAAGCGAATAGAAAAATTTTTGTGAAGCAAATTCTTTCGAGTTACGAATGGTCTGATGTTCAGCACCTCTGCTTGGAGTCCCAGGTGTCAGCGGTTAGAGAAGTTGGGACCCTCTGTCGCAAACGCAACAAAGAGCCTGAAACATCAGCACATGTGCATGTTTTCGACTTGCGTTCCCTTCAAAACGAAGCGTAAAAATAAAAAATCTTCAGAATCGAATTTGTAG